>CM028129.1:54077500-55277500 GCA_016271365.2 Neoceratodus forsteri
ACTCCGGAGGTAAGTATGGGGTGAGGGGGTTATGGGGAGGCAGGGTGCGCAGTGGGTGGGTGCGGGTTGTGGGAGGGCAGGGAGGAAAGCGCCCGTGGGACCGTTTTAATTTGCAGGTTTAAAAAAAGGCGATGCAAGACGTTTGCCACACTGGGGTGGGCTCAGCATGGCAGAAGGATGGCTGGGGGGGGCGATGGAGCGAAGGGAAGCGAGGCACCCCGTCGGCATGGCATCAGTTACCATGCTGGGTGGCTCCCAGCATGGCACCCCTGTACTGGGGGGGGGGACAGTGGAGCCGACAGGGGTGGGCACCCCCGATGACCATGGCATCAGTTTCCGCTAGGGTGGGCTCCTATTATGGCACCCTGTACTGGGGATGGCACGTAGTAAAGTGGCCATAACTTCTAAACAAAGTGACGCTGCATGATGAGCTTGTCTCTGATTGCGGCGGCACTTTGTTTTGAAGTTTTGTCCACTTTACATAATGTTGGTGTCAGCGCTAGCATGCTGGCTTATTGGGGAATGAGGGATGCACCTACTGATGCATGCCCTGCATTCGCCCAACAGCAGCCATGTCCCCAAAGCTGCACTTTCCCAATATGTTGACTGCCGCGCAAGTGCGGCAAGCCAACATAAAAACAGTAGACGCCAAGCATTGCATTAAGTCTGTTACAACAGTAAGCTGCTTTTCAAGATGTACACCTGCTAGTTCTTCTGTATTTTGGTTCTGCAGAACCAGAGCACTTTAAATGCTGACATACCTCTCATTTAGTGGCAAAGCAAACAGTTGTTTTTCTTTCATTGCTTTGAAACTCTTTTGGTCTCTCACACGTACATAAAATATAAAACTGGTTCCATATGTTTCTCTTTGGGGAGTGAAGAAACACAAATGAGATTGCTGGCACTATTCGATTCAATAGATTGAATCTGTTCTGACTGGAAGGGGCTATCAACACTCACAAGAAAAGAACAGAGTTGCCTGGATTAATGTGGCGTTTAATGCAGAAAAGTAGAACATACTCCTCAGTTTTAAAATCCATCCAACAAATCTTTACAGAATGAATACTTCATCTTCTATCAAACCCAGCACACTGGCTCTAACTACAAGGATATAATATGTGATGCCATGTATTCTAAGTAGTAATGGCTAGCACTATGCAATCATGTTTTAATAAGAATTGGATTCACTCGCTACCAGGATGAAAACAACACCCCACACAGGCTCCGCTTGACCAACTGGGCAGGCTACCCAATACATCTGTGGTTGGTGACAGTGTTTGTGGTGCCATCATGGGTGGGTGGGGCAGACGAAGGCTTGGATAAAAAACTTGAATGAAAAAATAAATGTGTTCTCTCCCATACACAAATGTACACACTTGGGAGGTCGCTGCACACTTGTGGCACACAAAAAGCTAGCCTAACAGCACTAATCAGGATTGTTTCAAAATCATAGTGTTACACAGCTATTCATCACAATTTATGTTCAAACACAGTCGAGAACTTTTTGTCTATATAACAGTTAACAAACAGTTTTCCAGGTACAGCATGGTTCATCAATCTGAATACATTCATAGTCCCTTGAATGCCCCCCACAGAAATGACCACAGCACACCTCTTTTGAAATCTTTGGATGCTTGTTGGCAAACATATTTATTAATGACTATTGTCAGAATCTGTCCATTTAAAGTTCAGTTGTCATGTCTAATCATATACATTTATCATTACATAAATTTAGCCTTCAACATTCTTCTTCTTCTGGCCTCATCTTCCTCCTGGTTATCTTCCTTCCATTCTTCTGGGTCCAGACAATGAATCCAGACCTCTCCTCTGTCACCAGAACCAGGCCAGTTCCCTGTTGAACCCAGGCCTCCCCTTCAAGGTCCGGACACACTGTATCCATCACCCAGACCTATTCCCCCTCCCCCTTTGAATCCACACCTGGGCTCCTTGCCCCCAGCCCATGGTCCTGCCCCTCCCCTACCTCTGGCCCTTCCCCCCTTTTATTTCTTCCACTGCCCCGCCTCCCGCTTGCAGATGAATGGTGGGGCTCCCCTTGCTAGTTAAAACCTCAGGCCTCTTTGGGTTATCCACCCCACTAGCTCACCAATTGGCCTTAGAAAGAGACATCATCCAACTTGATCAGGTGCTGATCTGTAGATCTACACCTGCTCATACGTTATGTCCCTGTGCTGGATATGTACCCCATCTCTATGGCCTCTCTCACTACCCTTCTGTTGAGCCACTTCCTGACCTTTTCTATAAGCTTGACGTCCTTGGCTGCCCTCCATACCCTCCTGGATGTTATCTCTGATCAGCTGATGGTCATGCCCGGCCATGACCCTTGAATGTTTTCAAAAATCCTCCAACATTGTCTGCCCTAACTCCCCCCATGGTATCCCTCCCAGGTCGTTGCCACCTAAATGCACCACTATGCAATCTGACCTGCCCCATTGCCCCTTCGATTCCTGCAAGAGAGACAATAGTTTGGCCCATTTCATGCCTCTGATGCCTTTTCATTGTACTCTGGTGCAGTTTGACTCTGGGTGCAGTTGGGTCCCTCTGCCCATGGTGGCTGCAAACCGCTCTGCCCAGTACACAAATGAATGCCCCACAATCCATACCTTCCGTCTGGTACCTGCCATGGGAACAAAAGAAAATAGTGTGAGTCATCATTGGTTGGCTCCTGACATATCTTTTGTAACTGTCTAACCTCCAGCGATTCCATTCAGTTCCTCCACTGTATCCCCTTTTTGCTTCCTCCATGGCTGCACCAATCCTGAAAGAGTGTGGGTGAATTCATCTGGTTCTTCCCCTAAAAGCTAGAGCCATCCTCATTACTGCCCCCACCTGGAATGCCATTACCGATCCATCCCCATGCTGGAACATCACCCTCTTGAGCTGCTCCTGTGGTTCTCATACTCCTTCCATGCAGCCACCCACACAACTCGGCGCCCTGGGCTTCCAGTGCAGGTCACTTGATCCCTCACCCATTCTGGTCCATTTTTGACCTTGCCAACCTGATGGAGATGGTGTCCCCTCAACCCAGACCTTTTCATGTTGTAATGAGAGTTCAGGCACCCCTTTCAGGGGCCACCACCTCTCCACCCTGAATTCCCAGCTGCCATTACAGCTGAGACCACCCTGAAGAGGTGTGCCTCCTGGGCTGAGCTGCACATGTTCCATATGGCCCCAACACCTTGTCCAACAGCTGGCCCCAGATCAGGTGCCTGCCATCCTTCCTGCTCCCTGTCCCCACCGCCATCCAGCGAGCATCCTCTTGACTGTCTTATCTGCTGTGGCACCTGGCCACCCTCTGTCCAACATACCCAGCTCACTCCTACTAACTGAACCATTATCATGGCATGTACCATCCCTGATTCCCATTTTTCTACCACAAACCTCTTGACCTGCTGTCTCAGACTGGTTTGTCCTGTCCCACCCTGTCTAGCGCTAAACTCCTGGATGCTGGCCCAAACCCCTTCTTATGCCCTCAGGGTCCTGGCTGCCCAGGACACTGGTACAGCACCTGCAATGGACCTCCAACTCCCACATCCGTCCGGGATCCTGGTCCTGTGTGCGCTGCTTGTGGCACCAGACTCTGGAACCTGTCGAGCTGTAAGCGGGAAAGACTGTCAGACAATTTGTTCTTGATCCCCAGAATATGCAGTGCTTTGAATGACACATTCAGCTTCAGCCCCAACAGTACCAACCTCCTCATTACTTGGCCCACTGTCTCCATGTTCCTGCCCTGCCTGTTGATGACCTCCACCACCCCATTATTGTCACACCACAGCATGATGTGCTTTCCCCTCATCTGCTCTTCCCAAACATCCATAGCCACCCAAATTGGGAATATTTCCAAAAACATGATGTTTGTCGACAGTCCTTTCTCCCACCATTGGCTTGACCAGCCTCCTCCATACATTCCTTTAAAACACAGTATGTTCCCATCCTGAGACACCCTGAGGCCTTCGGTGTAGAGCTCTAGGTCCATGTTGTGCTCCCATTCTGCCTGCTAGAACATTACCTCATTATACTGGTCTAAGAATTCCTCCCAAACCTTGAGGTCCTCTCACACACCCTTTGAGATGTCCACCCAGTGGTGTGGCTCCTTTACCTTCCCGGTCTCTCTCCTGAGACTTCTCCTAAATGCCCCCCTCAGGCTGATCACCTTGCATGCAAAAGTAAGGTGCCCCAGCAGCTGATGTACTTGTACCAGCGGCGCCCTCTGCCTCCCTATTACTTGTGCAAGCAGCCCCCGTACACTGGTTACTTTGTCACCTGGTAGCTGGAAACAACCTTGTTCTGTGTCCACCTTGATCCCCAAGAACTCCAGTTTATGTGCCAGACCCTCAGTCTTCCCCTGTGCCAACAGGATACCAATCTGCTTACACATCACTGTGAATTCCCTCAACATGCCCTGCATCTCCACGCAGCTCCCCCCATAATCAGAAAATCATCCAGGTAGTGCATGACCCTTTTGTGGCCCTATTTCTCCCTGAACACCCACTGGACCCATGAGCTGAAAGCCTCAAAAGTTGAGCAGGTCACTGAGCAGCCCATGGGCATAGCCTTGTCAATGTATAAGTGCTCATCGAACTGGAACCCCAGCAGGTCCCATTCGGCTGGGCTGACCAGCAACAGCCAGAACATGGACTGTATGTCTGTTTTTGCCAGCAAAGCCTCCTTTATTGCCCTGACCAGCTCTACTGCCTGATCTAATAAGGCATAGGATACTGCTTGCAGGTGGTCTGGAATGCCGTTGTTCACCCATTGCCCTTCTGGGTATGACAAATGGTGAATCAGCCTGTTTTCTCCAGCCTGCTTCTTGGGGACCACCCCCAAGGGGGATACCCAGAATTCAGGGCATAGTGGCACCTCTAGCAGCACTTCCATCTACCACACCCTGATTTATTTTGCTATCTTTTCCCTGACTACCCCTTCCTTTCCTCTCACTGAACCCAGGCTCTTGGCCCTCATCCCTTTTCATGGCCTATGGAAGCCCAGTGGGAAAACTACCTTGAAACCCACTTGGAGGCTCTCACCCGCTTCCCTGTCCAGGTACACACTGGTCCACATCTCTACCACCTCCCAGACAATGGGGGTGCAGTGCAATTTTCACCTCCCTTTTTCTGCTCCTGTCAGATAACTATAGGTGGCCCTGAGGCCTCCCCGTTATGCCCCCACCTCTGTTGGAGCCTCCCCACTCCCTTGAAAGGGAGGTCCTGTTGATGGCCACTGCCTGTCCTGTCCTCTCCCCCTTGCCTGCAGGTTGTCAATGGGTGCACTCCCCGCATCTGGAGCAAACGTGCTTGAATTTACAGTGTGCCCATTTACAGGATGCCTTGTTGAACCCCAAACAGGTTTTTGCACCAGTGGCCAGTGTAATCTGCCTCCTGGCATCCCCCTGGTTGGAGTCCCCTGGCTGACATGGACATGGTCTTCACCCACAGCTCAGAATGGGTACTGTCCACCTCAAGTCTCCCCTTGCTGCCATGTGCTTCCGGAAGGCCTCATCATTATTTGAGACATCGGAAATCCAACTTGGCCTTGTATGCATCCATGATGGTCACCATGTAGGTCAGTTGTGGGATGGCCAGTTCCACCCTCTTTTCGGGACTGTGGTGCTATATACCATGAACCCGCTTGCCAATTATCAAAATTTCCCTTTCCATTTGCCTCCTCTGCCTTGTGGTCCATTACTGCGAGTGTCATGGCTATCTCAGATTTTCCCACCAACTCCTTCTGCTCATACTTCTTGCAGTATCTTTGTCCACCAATCTGAATATGTCCACGAACTGCCCTTTCCATATCTGCTCATTCAGTGAGGCGACACGTGGGTCACCCAACATGAGTCCGGGGGTCTGTCATATTTCTGGCCCCCGACTTATGCCCCTGTCTCCCGCCCCCTTCTTTCCTCATATGTCCTGGAGCACTTTCTCCATTTTGTCTATCCTTGCCTCTCCCATGTCCACCAGCAGCCCCTCCAAGTACTCCTTAAGGTTACCATCTTTGGTGATATCCACCATGTCCCTACCCCCATCCAGGCTTCTGTTATCCAGCTCTGGCTCTGGCCATGGAACCACCGCTGGGTCGGTGTTGGCCCTCACTCCTCAGGGCTTCTTGGCTGCTTGCCCTTTCCCTGCCCATTCATCCCACGCCTTCCATTTCTGCTGCACCTCCTCCTCCTCCTCTTTCTGTTTTGCTGCCACCATGAGCTCTGACATCTGTCCCATGATTTTTGCAGCATCCTCCATCATCATATTGCTGGTCATCTGTTTTTTCTTGGGCACTATCTCTGTAAAATTACTATGGATAGAAATAAGAGAACATGTCAAAAACTACGGTTCTACTGTTCCTTTCTCTGCTAGCCAGCCCTGGCGTTAAACCTCTGTCCATAGCCAGGCTCCCCTCATGCTGGGGGTTGTCCACTACTGATGATGACTGCCTCCCATCTGCCCTCCCATCCCTATATCTCTGTTGTCTGTAGTCCCCCTTTGCTCTTTTCCCTGGGCCTTGTGTTCCCGCAGCCAACTGTGGCTCCCTATGGGGGTCTCAATCATCTTCCTCTCCTCTCCCTCGGTAGCCCTTTCCAGATCCCCTCCCAGTTCCCGCTGCTGTTGACCCAAAAACAGTACTGCCTCCCCCCAGCCACCCACCAGGCACCCTGCTGATTTTTGGGCTCCAAAAATGGCTTGCAGCTGGACCTCTACCCTGCCTGGCACTCCAGTGCCCTCCTGCCGGGCCCTCCAAGGCCTCCATCGTCCCTGCCACTGGGTGCGAGGGAAAATTACCCTGACAGACAGACCACCCACACCTTGGTCCGTGGCCATGCTGGGCCCCTACCCCCTCCTTCTATGACTTAACTCCCTGAAAAAACTGCTCCCCCAGGCCCCTGCAGGTGCTCTTCTGCCCCCTGTGATCATACTGCCATCCAAAATAAAAAAAACCTTCTTTGTGCTTTTGCAGGGCTTGCCCTTGAGCTGGTGCCTCTTATCCTACCCCCAAGGCCCCATGCTTCCTGTTTTGCATCATCTGCCTGGCTCCCCCTGCGGTGCTGTCCTGCCCCCAAGATGTGCCTGCCACCATTTCACCAGGATTCCAAATCTGCTCCTCAGGCTCTGTCCATGGTGGCTCCTGTCAATAGCTTCAAAGCCCACCTCTAGGGCCTGCTTCTGGGCTCAAAAATACCATTGTGGCACCTACAACCCCCGGTGCATTCTCCCCCTAAGTTCAGCAGCTGCAGTCCAAAACAAACAAAATAAAAAATGCCCTCCCATTCCACACCCCTTCTTGTGCAGCAGCAGCCCTTAGTCTCTGGCCTCTCCTTGTTGCACCGACATTAGTACGAGGTACCCCAATCTCCCACCTGTCTGCCCCACCTTAGTGATAGGCCACCCCTGCCTGGGCTTCTCGTTGCCGTGAGGTGCTCCTTGAACAGCCACCCAGTGTGGCCTGGTGCACAAACCACTCTTTTCTCTTTCTTTTTTTTCTTTATTTTGAATTCACCTCACAGCCCAGCCACACCATGAGCTGCTGTTGGAGCCCCACAACCACCCGAGTCGCTGTTGCGACTTCAACGACTGGCCCTACCATGCTGGTGCTCTGACTCTTGTCTGGTGCTGCCACCACGTGGCATGCCCATGGCCTATCCTGCAATTTGCATGTCCTCCCCTCTGCTGAGGCCAGTGGCTCCAAAATGACTCCATGCCAGCAGGGTGCTGCATTTCCAGGGAATCCAGCCCACTCATTCAGGCCCTTTCAGCAGCCCATGCTCGCAGTCATCCCTCCACGATGCAGCGTCCTCCTCCCTGCCATTCTCCCTCAACAAACCGACCCTAATGACCAGGCGTTTCTCACACAGCCCCTGTGCTTTAAAATCTTTGCCCCAAAAAACAGCTCCTTGCTGCTGCGCGGCCTGCTCATAGGCCTCCCCCAGGAAAAACTCACACTGTGCATTTAAACAGGCAAACCAAAGACGTCAAAACCTTTGCAGTTGTGCTGCTGCCTGCTGCCACATGGTTCACCCGCAGCCCAAAAATTGAAAAACAACAGGATTGCCCTACAGCCTACAGCCAGGCCACTTTCTAGCCTCTGGCTAGCTTAACAACAAAACTACAGCAGTTGCTATATTCTTCTCACACAAATACTGAAAAACAATTCCTTAAAATAACAAAACCACAGCAGTTGCTACATTCTTTTCTCCACACAAATAACTGTATCCACATGGCTGACCCTGTTAACACCACACTATTTTCACTGGGCCTAGCCATGCTACCATCCTCTGCCTCATGGCCTGTAGTGGCCTAGCTAGCCATATTGTGCCTTATCTTCATTTGCCAATGATGTGCTGAAACTGCATAATAATCCCAGCAAAGAAGGCTAGCTGCATACGAGCTGTCCTTAAATAACCCCCTAGGACCCCAATCAGGACCCTGTTTGCCCTCCCCTGTCCAATACCCCAGGTCCCTTGTCTCCTTGTCATATGATGCCCACCCTTGTCCCCACCCTACCTTGTGATGTGCATTCCTCCTTCTCCCCACCCCAAGCTTCCTACCTTGATTTCTGGAGGGGCCTGGGACAACCTGGCTTGCCCTTTAATTGGCATTCTTAATTATACATAATTAATACAGAAAACTGCCTACTATCAGGGCTGAAGGTTTATTAAGACAGTAATAGTTTGAAACAGTCTCTTCCCTATGGTACAGCTGGGGGAGAAAGTGTTTTTAATATTATCTAGACAATAATCATATGAGTTGTCGATTAGGCCTGGGCAAAATTTGCATATTTCTCTTCCGTGGAATTTCCTCAAAATTGCGCAGTTTCCTCAGAATTTCACCTTATTTTTGCCTCCGGTGGATTTCGCAATTTTCATGGAATTTATCCTCCCAACCGTGGAATTATTATTAGTACTGCGGATTTCATCATTTCTTCGGCATTTCTCACCAAACTGCGGAATTATTATTAATGCTGTGTAAAATCTGTATAGAATTGCGGAACTTGCAGTTTTTTACATAATCCGCATTTTCGTCATGAAACTGCAGAATAATATTCCACAGGCTTTTTAGCCATGTGATTTCATTAAGGTCATCAAGAAATGAATTATAAAAGTCTTTATTTCTACTATGACTGTCTGTCAGTTAAATGTATTAATTTTTGTGGTGTTAAGTAAGACTGCCTATTCAATATTATAGTTGTTTCCAAACCTTCTTATTTTAAAAATTTCATCACAAATATTCCACAGTTTATGCCAAAATCCACAGATCATAAAAATATTCCAAGAACAACCTTCCAAAATCCACAGTTCCTTGATTGACTGATTTAGGTTCCATGAGGTGGGTTGTTTGCTGTCAAAGGTCCATGTTACTATAACAACCACCTCCCCTCAGAGTCAAGTGACTACTGCTCCTTGCTTCCTGTGCAGTTCTTTAGAGTTTGGTGAAGTGGAAAGTTCTGCTGCTCTGTGTGTCTGAATTTTTTTGCATTCAACTATAGAAAAAATCCCCCTTCACAAAAGTGGGAGCAAGGCCGAAGCCGGAAACTACAGACCTGCAAGTTTGACCTCAGTGGTAGGGAAAATGATGGAATCACTTCTGAAAGAATGAATTGTTGAGTACCTAGAGGCCAACAGGAAGCAGGACCCAAAGCAGCATGGATTTACAGCAGGAAGGTCATGTTAGATGAATCTAATAGATTTCTTTGGCTGGGTGACCAAAGTAATAGACCAGGGAGGGCTGTGGATATGGCCTACCTAGACTTTAGCAAGGTATTTGACACAGTCCAGCATAAAAGATTAATAATCAGTTAGTCAGCCTGGGAGTGGGTCCAAGGGTGGTAGCCTGGTAGCAAACTGGCTGTACAACAGGACACAGAAGGTAATAGGAATGGAACACATTCTGAAGAAAGGGGTCACTAGTGGAGTACCTCAGGGCTCAGTACTGGGTCCAGTCCTCTTTAACATCTTTATAGGTACATTGCAGAGGGTCTGAAGGGAAAGGTATGCCTCTTTGCAGATGACACAAAGATCTGTAACAGAGTTGATACATGGGGGGGGTAGAAAGGATGAGAAGGGACTTGGCAAGGTTGAGGAATGGTCAGACATATGGCAACTTAGATTCACTGCAAAGAAATGCAAAGTAATGCACCTGGTTAACAAAAACCCAGGAGAAGAGTACACAATAGCAGGGGATGTACTAACAACATCAAAAATGAAAAGGACCTGGTGGTAGTCATATCAGATGATCTAAAGTTGGGTAAGCAATGTGAAGTCAGTAAGGAGAACTAGGGGATACTGGGATGCATAGGAAGGGGCATCACAAGTAGAAAAAGGAAGTGGTTATCCTCTGTACAGACAGTTGGTGAGACCATATCTGGAGTACTGTGTGCAGTTTTGGAGACCTCATCTATGCAAGGACATAGACAGGATGGAAGCAGTCCAGAGGAGGGCAACTAAAATGGTGCAGGGTCTGCATCAGAAACCATGTGAAGAGAGACTGAGAGAGCTTAATATGTATACCCTTGAAGAAAAGAGAGACAGAGGGACATGATAGAAACATTCAAGTACCTCAAGGGAATCAACAAAGTCCTGAGGGTAGCATCTTTCAGAAAAAGAGATGTGTAAGAACAAGGGACACAATTTAAAGATAGAGGGGATGGCTCAGCTGTAATGTGAGGAAATTTTTTCACAGAGAGAGTGGTGGATGCATGGAACCGCCTTCCTGGGGAGGTTGTTGGGTCTAAAACAGTGGGGGAATTACAAACATGCATGGGACAGACATAAGGCAATTGTAGTGGGGGGTGGCAGGAAGTAGGCTGTTGGTTAACTAGAATCTGCAGCTTATCCAGTAGGTAGGGAAATGGGCAGACTGGGTGGGACCAGTGGTCCTTATCTGCCATCATAGTCTATGTTTCTATGTTAAACTCTCTGCATCTTAATCTGATTGAAATAGCTGTAGATCATTTTGTAGTTGGATCGTCCTTCAGCAATCTGATATATGAAACTTGATTAACTGTTTAAATAGTTAAGTAACAGGACAGGACATTGTGTGTGTGTGTGTGCGTGTGTGTGCATGTGTGTGTGTCTGCAGTTTAAACTACTTTTATTTGTAAACAGCAGTTTAGTATTTTTTTAACTTGAAACTAAAAGCAATACTGTGAGAGGCTGTTCTTATTGTTCCTTAACAGTATTGCATTGTATTTGACTGATCTACTGATTTTGTAATACACACTGTTGGTATAGATATTATTTGATTGATTGTTTTTGTGCGCCAGTTAAGATTTGAGTGAGAAAATGGTTGGAATGAAGTCAGGGTAAGGTACTAGGGTTAGTGTGCGTGAAGGACGTGGACGTGGTAGTTCAGTGGCTCTTTCAAGTGTTAACTCCCCCTCCTGAAGCTCCTGCTGCGATGTCTCATGAAATGAATATTGAATTTGAAGGTGCTGCAGGACCTTCCAGAAGCAATAGTACTGTAGGTCCTGTGGTTGAGAGTAGAGTGGGTGCAGGTAGTATCAGCAGTACTGTGGGTCCTGTGGTTTGCAGTAAAGTGGGTGCCGGTAGTAGCAGCAGCACTGCAAGTCCTGTTGTTGGCAGTAGTGGTTACAGGTAGTAGCAGCAGGTTAGTCAGTGGCACAAAAGTGTCCCCAATAGGTCTGTGTTCTTCTGGTAGTGCAGTAAGTAAGGGTGGAATCGGAAATGATGACTTTTTCCTTAAGCAGGCAATAGCACAAGTAGTGTGAGCAACAAAATTATTAATTTTACTGAGAATGCAGCAGGCAAATTCAGTGTTGGGGGGAACTGAAAACTGCAGTTGATGTTGCTGAATTAATGCTTGATTCACAGGAGGATTCTCAGCCTGAAAATCCTGATTTGCTTTCATCTCTGATGGATTCACAAATTTCACAGTGTAGCAGTTTTGAATATGATATTGAGGATGATGGGCCTATAGTAAAGGTGGACAGTAAAACTATTGGTTGTGGTGACAGTAAATCTGCAGGTTCTATTGATAATGATATGTTGATGGTGGTAAATGAGAAACAGGCTGATATTGTAGCAGACATTAGTAGTGTCACTGATAGTGATAGTGTTAGTGTATGTGATTTTCAGGATGTTCAAGATGACCCTGTAATAGATCCTGATTACCAACCTCCCTATGTCCCTGTTAACAATTCACGTACCTTTCCGCAGAATGTAAATGTAAAAGTGTCATCACAAGCACAGAATGAAACATCAGTGACTGTAAACAATAACATGCAATCCTCCAATGCCTATTCATGTCACTACAAGTAATATCATGCAGCAGAAGCACCCGCATGTGCCTGTCATAGATGAGTCACAGCGGCAGATTACAGTCAGCACTAAGGCCGAGAGTGTTCCCCCTTCTAAAAAGCAGTGTAGTGGTCAAATCTCTAGTGTGGGACTTTTTTGTACTGCAAGATAATGATGACAGCACAGCTTTTTGCCAAAATATGCCAAAGTAAAGTGAGTCGTGGCAAGGCAGGGTCACACTTAGGCACGAGTGGGATGCACTCACATCTCCAAACCAAACACACCATTCGCTGGCAGCAGCATAAACGTCCGGCTTCCCAGGTAGAAAACAATGACTCTGTTCCTCTACAGAACTACTTATTGGACCCTGTTGATAGTGAGAGTAGTGTTATTCCACCATCAATAACATCCACCCCAAAGAATTATGAATCTTTAGTTCTAGGTAAATCATCATCCTGTACCTCATCCTCCTCTGTATGCGCTGACTTCCCTCGAGGCAGTATCATTCCACAAAGTTTACATACTCATTTCAGTTCCAAAGTCACCCATATGCAGCTGAGAATTTCCAAGTCAGTGGTCACTATGAGGCAACCTAATATTAAGGATGCATTTTCCAAGAATACAAAGTACCACAGGAATCATCCAGTTGCAAGGCATCTGAATGCAGCAGTTTCTCAAATGCTTGTAATGGATCTTCTTCTGTACCCTTTTTTTGAAAAATCTGGTTTTCGGCAGCTCATGAGTAAGGCGATACTCAAATATGAATTGCCCAGCAGAACTTACTTTTCAATGAAAGGTGTCCCTGAGCTGTACAACACATTATGTAGTACAGTTTCACATGCACTGTCACACTCTGTGGTCAGCACTGTGCATCTCACCACTGATATGTGGGCCAGTGGTCCGGGATCCACAGTTAGCTTTATGTGTGTTACAGCACATTGGGCACACATCCCTGGTGTGTACGGTACTTCACCTTGTCCTACAAGTGATTGTCATTTGCAAACAACATATGGAGGCTGTGATGGTGTGTACCAGCAGGCAACACTAAGCATGCAAAGTATGCATGGCTCTCACACAGCCGAAAGAATTCTTGAATGTCTAAATGAGACAATTTCTCATTGGCTGAAACCACACGGACTCAAAGTGAGTTTCATTTCAAGTGACAATGGAGCCAATGTAGTGAAAGTCATAAGTGATGGTGGCTTTGAGCACATTCCTTGCTTTGCACATGTTTTAAATCTGATTGTACGTCAGTTCTTAAACATGAGGCAGTGCACAACATGGTGACCATTAGTCATCTTATTTGAGGACTTTCAGTCATTCCTCAAAAGCTCAATCTGAGCTTAATGTGTTGCAGTGTTTATAAGGGCATGCCACAGCATCGTCTCAAGCAGAATGCTCCCACAAGGTGGAACTCAACTCTGTAGATGCTGGAACACTTGTTTGAGCAGTGTAAACCTGTCAATGACTATGTCATACAACTTCATGATCCCCTCACTCAACAGGCAATGACAATCAATCCATCTCAGTGGAGGGTCATGGATAGTGTAATACAGGTTTTGTGCCCTTTTGAGCATGCCACTCAGGCAGTCAGTGTTGAATCAGCATGTTTAAGTCAGGTTATTCCGTTGTTGCAGATACTTAAGCAGGCAGTGGTCAACTTGAATGACCAATTTGAATGTGCAGCAGATGAGGTTGGTGTGAACCTGTGTAACCACATGATGGACATCTTAAAAAGTGATAATTGTGCCTGTTACATGTTGCATAGTGATTCATACCAGATGGCCACTTTACTGGATCCCCAGAACAAGCATGGTATCGCATTACTTCTGCCAGGGGGTAACGTACAGGTTGATCATTGTTCACTTGCTGTTCATGACAAAGTGCACAACAAAATGCTTGAAACAGATGTCAATAAAAGAAATGAGGGAAGTACTCAGCAGCATGTGTGTTCCGTGTCCCAACTCTCTGTGTCATCGAAGTTATCAACTTCTTCAGTACCCAAACCCACCTGCAATCCATTGTGGTAAATATTACAGCAGGTGGGTGTTTCTCAGCCCCAGAAGCAGGAATACAGCAGCAAACTGTAAGATGTAAGAGGCAAACATGGTCACTGCCTATCTTGATGATCCTGAGCAGGTATCTGTTGAGGATGACCCTTTGTTAGTATACTGGCAACACATGGTGACAGTGTGGCCTGTACTGGTATCAGTTGCACTGGAACTGTTAAGTTGCTCTTGTTCCAGTGTAACATCAGAAAGGGTTTTTAATGCAGCAGGGGCAATTGTGTCAGACCATCAGACATCTCTGTCTGATTTAAATGTGGAGTGACTGACATACATAAAAATGAATAAACATTTTATTTCACCTCAATGGTCTTTGTCTGCTGGTGGCACTGTTACGTCTAGTGGTGATGACGACGGCATGGATGATGATGAAAATTATGTTAAGTAGGAAGATGGTATGTGTTCTGATGGTAAGGATACGTCAGAGGGACACATCTTTTAGTTTACATAATTTTGAAGTTTGTTTTATGACAGAAAATTGCTGAAAGCATTTATTTGTATTATTTTTAGTTACCCAATGTAAAGTCCAAAATAAGTACTTTTTTGGTCACACATTATGTGAAAAATGTACTCCATAACCAAGTACATACTGGTAATACAAACACACAGTGAAACAGCAGCCTCAGAGTAGCTGCCTGTCCCAATCTTGTTGCTGACTAACCTTTGATGGTCTTACTAATACAGTCTGACTTACATGTTACCTGTAGTGTAGATGTCATTCACTTGTAATGTTCTGTATCTGCATATAGGACAAAACAAATTCCGACTTACCAATATGAAAACCACGGCACCATGTAGACCCCCACACCCCTTTCATAATCGCTATAAGGCACTCCAGGGGGTGTATTATGGTTGACTGATGGCCATTATCGGGTGGTGGAAGCAGTCGTCTATGCCTCGTGCTTCAAGCTACCATGAGGTAGGCAGTTATCAGTGTCACACCATAACACCCCACCATGCCTTATTGCTTAATTAGTGCACAATTATTATTCAACCAGCACAGGCAGCCTTCTGTCTTGCCGTAGATTATGTCATGTCAGTGTGTGACAGCCGTGACAGACATTTGTTAGGAGAAAAGACTTTCCGAACATCATAACACCATAAACATGAACTAGTACAGTCCCTTCCCTCTGCTGCTGAAGATGAACCTTTGTCGATGTGTATGTTGTACCACAACGGCATGAGCCATGACCACTAATGCTGAGATGACACAGTGAAACAACATAAACATGAACTACTCGACCAGAAGATGGTGCCACTTACTTACCTGCTGTTTTCAAACCTGGCTGCATCCTTGACTTCTTTAATGTACGCTGCACTTAACCTCATGAAGAGCAAGACATAAACAGCTTCTACATATTTATCGAAGGATGATGGTGTATTGCCTCTACAACTGTCTTTATGATTTATCTTTCAGGTATGCCGTCATTCTTGCACCCATGTGTCACAGTTACCACAGCCCACAATGTCTGTCTGCACCATGCTGTGCCTTTTCCACCAAGAAACTCTGTGATGAGGAACTACTAGGTCATGAGACAGTGCTGTTGTGGATCTGACCACCACTCCTGCTGTACTGTCCAATCAAAGCCTGCTCATGCTCACTGCCACCACTTTCATGACAGAATCAAGGAACACCGTAATGAGGAACTACTAGGCCCTGAGGCAGTGCTGCCACGGATCTGACCCACCACTCCTGCTGTGCCAGCAAAGCCTGCTCATGCTCACTATCATGGCACCACTCTCAATAACAAAACAAGGAGCACCGTAATGAGGAACTACTAGGCCCTGAGATAGTGCTGATGCTGATCTGACCACGACTTCCTGCTGACAGAAAGTATTGCTTTGTTGCCAGCATTTGACTGTCAAAGGGTGTGAATCAGTACTCAGCAAGTTTCTAGAATCCTTTCACCAACATCCATCCAGAACAATCTTCTTGAGTACTCCAGAAATCAACTTCAGTGCATCTCCAAAGCAGCCAGAAGCACATTCTTGAACAACCGTTTTGCAGTCCTCTCTGTTGCAACATATTATTTATTATTTTCGGCTCTACTTACCAGTTTTCGTCAGATGGTAAAAGCTAAAACAGTTGTTTTTTTTTTAAATAGTAAATTAAGAAAAGGAAATCAGTTCTGCTAAAAAATTTTTTTGCAGTTCACCATATTATTCCGCAAATACATGACAGAAGTCCGCAGATTAAAAGCGAAAATTTCATGAATATATTGGAATTTTTTCATGGAATTCCGTGGAAGTGAAATTCCGCATTTCGCAATAATTCCATGGATGGAATTTAAATTTTGCACAGCCCTATTGTCGATAAGCCATTAACATTCACATATTCAATAATCTTGTCCCAGCTCAAAGCATGGCTCAGGTTTAAGGTGTTGGGTGTAGAGGAGCATCCAATGTGCTGAGAGGGCCCAGGTCCAAATGACGGAGAGAATAGCCTATTAAATAGTGTGGGTGCCCCAACAAATTAATAAGTGTTACTCCATTTTCAAGGGACAAGTGTAGGGTCTCTGCCCATGCTGTAAACTAGCCAACATTGCCATCGGTTAGAGCATTGTTCTGTTCAGTCTTTAAAAGACTAAGTGAGTTTCTTATATGGTAAATTTGATTTACCGAAGTTCTCCGGTTGTCACATCAGGTGGGGCTGAGGTCAGCCATAATTTAGTGATTACCTTCTTGGCAGCTGTTATTAGAATTCCTTAAAAAGTAGTAGGAGGAAGGGTCTCTGCGACTTCTGGGTTTTGTAGTAAGATATAGTTGTGGTGTTAGTTGGAGGGGTTGAATATTTCCCTGAGTTCAGTCTGAATAGAGGTTATGTAAGGTCAGATTACTGAGCAATTCCACAAGACATAGGAGTTTGTAGATCACCGTTCTCCAAAATTCCTGTAGCAGGAGGGGAAAGGTGGGGAGAAAGTGTGCTGTGATCACTGTTGTGTGATTATTCTAGTAAGTTTCTTCCAGGCCTCCACTTGTGTGAGCTTGTCATCTTTGCAGAAGCCTGGCAAGCTCAAGTCCACATCTCAGTGTCGATAGGGGAATTAATCTCAAATACGTATTTCCGGGCCACATCCATAGAGGAGACTCCAAGGGTAGTCTGAAGAGCCTGACAGAGTTGGGAAACAGTCTGAAAGAAAGCGATATAGTAAGAAATAAGATGGGAATAAGTGAGTGGGTTGCTGGCTCCCACTGGTAAGAAGGTGATATAGTGCTGAACTTGAAGGTACTGGTAGAAGTCCGTATGTTGTAGGTGTAATTGCAATTGTAGGTCTGCAAAAGAAAAGATCACTGCACCATGGAGAAACGGAAATAGGTACTTCAATGAAAGTCTTTCCCAACGGTGGAATCTGTCATCCTGCAGGCATGGTGTAAAGTGTTCAAGCTATGGAATGGGGCATAATGGTGATAAGAATGGGGTGAGATGACGTGTTCACTGCATGGAGTGCCACACCTTAACCTGGAATTGCAGCCAGGGTTGAAAGACTGTAAAATCTCAGGAGAGGGTGTACAATGATACATCACTTGTATAAATTGTTGGGTGGGAAGAAGAGTCCTCTGTATGCTGAGCCCAGCACCATGTTGTCCATCTAGATGTCTGAATATGAGGAAGTGAATATGAGCTGCCCAATAATATAGTTTAAGTGAAGGAAGCACTAGTCCACCCATTCCCCTCACCAAACTAAGCTGGTGCAACTTAATTCTAGATTTTTGACCAGCCAAAATAAAATGGGATATTTCCCTGCTCCAATGCCTCCAGACCACTTCCACTGAACTGGATAATGAGAGGGGTAAAGTTCCCCAGGTCCTAAAATCCTGTGTCATGTTTTGAGATAGTGGTGTGTAATTATATTTAAAAGCCAGGTAAGGATCTGCTGATAAGTAGACCCCTAATATTGCATCATCTGCATGTCTCAGTGAAAGCGGTAAGTATTTCCAAAAGCCTGACTCTGCAAAAAATGAAAAGAAAAAATCTCAGTCTTCTCAGTGTTCAAGTGGTATCCTGCTACTCTACTGAATTGAGTAAGAATATCCAAGGCTCCTGGAAGGGATTCCTCCAGGTTACAAAGATATTGTAACACATTTTCTGCATATAGTGCTATTCGATGTTCTTCCCTGTCCTGAGAGATCCTGTTCAAGGCCTTTGATTCCCTAAAATCCTGAGCTAAAGGTGTAATAAAGGCCACAGAGAGTAATGGAGAAAATAGACAGCCTTAACCGGTACTCCATCAGTGTGATGGCCACTGATCTCAACACTAGCCTGTGGAGAATTATATACATATATATATATGTGTGTGTATATATATAGTTGGCGCATGCGCAGTAGGGTCCTGTACTAGCCAGCTGCATACTAATGGGATTCCTTTGTTTGTCCTCCCTATATAGGCCCTGAAGCAGCCCGCTCCCCTCAGAACTCAGCCCAGCAGCAGAGACTGAAATCGGGGATTGCCAGAGCCTGTAAGAGGTAAAAGGTAAGTGTCCTGCACTACAGCCTGACTGTTGTGAGGCACTTCTCACCTGCCCCCCAACCACCCTCCCAGCCAGGGTCGGCACTCCATATATTGCTGCTAGCAGGTCACATGTCACATCACGTGACCTCACCCTCCTTTTACTAGTGCCCACTTTCAGGTTATAGGCACCAACCACTAGGGTCACTGCACTTTCCACTCTAGCTCCTCTGTCCTCTCTATATCCCTCCTAGCTACTACCTCACAGCTGTCCCACTAGAGGTCACTGCAGTTCCCATGGATTCCTTCTCTACCTACTTTCTGCACTCATCCTTCAGCCTATCTCTAAGCAACTGCTAGTATCAAACCTGGTACTCTTCTCTCTAAATTCTACTGACTATCCTCTAAGCCACTGAATGAGGCCAACACTTCCTCTATTTTATGCTCTTAACCATACCTCACTCCTCCTGCCCAGATTTAAAATATTGGCCCTGTCTACACTCTGTCCAAACCCCTGCCCTTGCAGTCAGAGTCAGCTGCTCTACCTCTGCCCACAGTGCTACCTACTTTATTACTACTTTCTAAGCCTCTTAATCACTTCCCTACCCAATCTGCCAAAATATAAGTTTACTTCTTTTTCCTGCTGCCTTGCAGGATTTGAACCCTGCACCCTTGTTTCCAAAGTCCACAGTTCCACCACTCACCTAGAATGCCTGCATATTTTTACTGCAGGATTTCATAACTATAAAGAACGCACTAACCCTGTGACACAACTAAAGTGTTATCTAAGTGCTTCTACAAACCTGAACCCAACTCCCTGCTGCTACAGCCACCAGTCTAGCTCTCTCCTATTACGCTGATCAAGACTTGAACCTGGTACTCTATGCATTTCAGGCACATACACTACACACCACACCATAGCAGCAACTAGACTCAGAAGTGATCTCTCACTACTATCTCCCTCTTCATCCTAGTCCCCCATTCTTTCTCACTTCAGCTCCACCAGCCTTCCCAACTATGCACATGCATTCCCTGCTCGCCAGTCTATCTCTTCTCCTCCTCCTCCTCCCTTTGCCTTCCACATACCCTAGTGTCCCTATTAACCCTCAGCCTCACTACTCCAGTGTTCCTACCTCCCTCCTGTCCTCCTCCTCCTTACCACTGTCCTACCCTCCCTCCTCCTCCACACATCCCATATGTTCCCTCCACCTCACCCCCTTCCAGACATCACCTGTCCTCCCCCTACAGCCCCCTTGCACTTCTGATCACTCAGGCCTTCTCTGCCTGTGCTGCCTACCCACCCTTGTGCAACCAAACCCCATTCCTTATTCTATCGCTCCCGCGTAAACTCTCCATCTGCCTCTCTGACCAGAGCACTTCTCCTCCTTCTGCTCCTAACAGGAACATACACCCCAACCTAGGCCCTGCCCCCTCCCATCCACCCACTCAGCCCACTGGTCTTCGAGTAGCATCCATGAACATATGCAGCCTGCTGAAGAAATTTGACACCCTACAGTGCTGGGCCATGGCTCACCAACCAGACATCATAGCCCTGGTTGAAACCTGGCTGTCCAAATCAACTCCTGACTCATTTGTCTCCTCCCAGGCTATACCTTATACCGAGGACCGAGGAGGAAACGAGGGGAGGCTGTGCAATCCACACCAGGGACACAATACCTGGACATGCACTCCCACCCTACCCTCATAAATGGGGCCCAGGCCCTTACTCTCAGACTCACCCCAGACCCCTCTAGGAGCCCTCTCTATCTCACCACAGCCTACGTTCCCCCAAAGAACCAACACCCAGCCCTGATATCTTTAACGGACTACCTAGCCACACTCCACCATAAGGCAGAACAAGTCCTAGTGGGGAACCTTAATGTAAATTGGCTCAGCACCTCCTCATCCACCACCAGAGACTCATTTGCCGCCCAAGATCTGACACAACTCGTCACCCAGCCCACGAGACTTAACCCTAAGAGTGGTACCAGCATCCTGCTGGATGTTATTATAACTAATCGACCCCATAAAATCCAAAACATCCAGGTCCTCCCGGACTCCCTGAGTGACCACTCCCCTATCCTATTCCACTGGGTAGCCCCCAATCCCAAGCCCAAAGCCCAGACCACCCTCCGCAGGCGCCTCCGCCCTAGTGGGCTGAAGAAACTTAAGGCACTCCTCACCCAGATAGACTGGTCCCCCATTCAGCAGGCAACCAACATTGATACTGCCCTCACCTTTTTCACCCACACCTTCAACATGGCCTGTGATCTCTTTGCAGCCTTAACCAAAACCCGGTCCAAAAAACAGAACGCACCCTGGGTTAGCCCGGCCCTCCTACAATTACTTAGAAACCGGATAACCTCTGGCACCTTGCCACTGAAACAGGTTGTCTGTCTGATAGGCAAGCATACAATGCAGCCCGAAATAAATGCTCATGCGGCCATCAGGAAAGCCAAGGCAGACCATTACCAGGCCTCCCTTACCTCCTCCTGGGGCCAGCCCGGACCTTCTTGGATAATATTAAGCAACTCAATGGTAAAGCTTGCTCCCTGCCCCATCCTAGCTCACTAGAAATGGCACAACCTCCACCGAGCCTGCCACCATAGCTAACTGGTTCAACACCACTTTCACTGACCTTAGCTCAGTCCTCCCTAGTAATTTCTTTGACCCTCCCCAGCCAAACTCCCCTGTCCTCCAGCACCCAGCTTCCTCCCAAAGATTTCCACCCGGGAAGCTAGACCCATCCTAATAAAAGCTCTCAATGGCAACAATCCGCAGTGACTCACTGACTCCAGCATCCCTCAGGCTGGTGCTAGATGAAGTCCTTGCACCTCCTCACAAGCCTAATTAACCAGTCACCTGCCTGGGACAATTCCCCCACAGCTTGGAAAACAGCCATTCATCACTCCATTCATAAGGGGCGACAGGTCATCGCCAACAACTACCGCCAATCTCCATCCTCCCCATCTCTAAAGCTCTTGGAAAAGTGGTGGCCATTCAAATCACTGATTATCTGGCTAAGCATAACATCTTATGCCCAGAGCAACATGGCTTTCGCGGTCCCAGTACCAGCACTGCCCTTCATTGAATTCTCCAACTTCCTACACTCCTCCTGATACCAGCCCCCTAGCTGGTGCAGTGTTCATTGACCTCTCAAAGGCTTTCGACACTGTCTCCCATCCACTGCTGCTGAATGCACTCTGCCTCACTGGTCTCTCGGCTGGCCCCCTGGCATGGTGTGCTAGCTATCTTGACACTCGATCCCAGTGTGTCAAGATTAATAGCACACTCTCCGACACCCGCCCCATTCTCTCTGGGGTCCCCCAAGGCTCCATCCTGGGCCCCCTTCTCTTCTCGCTGTATCTGAACACCCTGCCCAGTGCATGCTCTGGCAAAATTCTGCTGTATGCAGACGACGCTGTCCTTTTTGCCACCCACCGTAATCCATTCTCCCTACAGGACTCCCTACAGCAGTCTTTCAACAGTGCCGAGGTTTGGTTTAAGGAGCGCAGACTCGCCATCAATCTTACGAAAACCAAAACTATGCTCTTTTCACACCCCAAAACAAAGCTAGCAAGCAACCACCCACTCTATATCCTTCCAAGCACCAACCAACCACTGGAACAAGTCTGCTCCTACAAATACCTTGGGGTTACCTTCGATTCAGCCTCACATTTCACAACCACATCGACGCCCCTAACATCCGCCACCAACACACGGCTTGGCATCCTATTCCACCATAAACCTGCTTTCCACCAAATGCTATCCGCTATGTTACATCGTCTGCTCTGTCCCTTGTAGACTATGGTCTACCAGTATACGGTGCTGCCGATACCACTGCACTCAACAAAATTCACCTAACCCTGAATAAAGCATGCAGATTGATTACTGGTGCCCCCAGGCTCACACACACCTGTCAGCTATATGTCGATGCTAACCTGCTTACCCTGGATGAACGGCTCTGATACCAGACCTGTCTCCTCACCAAAAAAACCCTACTCGGGCTCTCCCCCCCTGGGGTAACGGCATCCATCCACCAGAGCCCTCCCACCATTGCAACACGGTCTTCCTACAAGACCACTCTAAAGGTCCCCAGAACGAGAACCAGCCGTGGCCAGAGGTCCTTCAGCTATAGAGCCCCAACCTGGTTTAACTCTCTCCCTGCCACCATCACCAATGCCATCACCATCTCCACATTCAAAACTGCACTTCGGAACCACATCTTCAGCACTCGTAACTGCTCCTGTCTCTGAACATAGCCTCCACCTCTTTCTCTTGACAATGCCCCCCGGGCAGCTCTCCACTCTACCATCCCCTCCACCACTTCCCTGTACACCATGCCTAGGTTTAACCTGGCCAGTGCCAGCTGTTTTCAATGTTTATCTACCAGAATGCTCACTTGATACCGACTTGTGTAATACCTGTTATCAATTACATGTACCCTGTACCCAATTGTATTTGTCTGACCACTATGTGACGTGGCATCTCTGGTGAATGCCTATTGATTTTTTGCAAATCTTTGCTATGTAACCGAAACGCAATGTATGTCTTTATGTGATGAAGTACCTTTGGAAACGAGCCTCTGGCTCAAAGGTTGTAAACTGATTCTTAAATAAATAAATAAATAAATAAATATATAAATAAATATATATATATATATATTAGGCAAAAAACTCCATTTAATGCATTAGTTAGGGTTGTTCCACAGTGACAAAAGTGAGAAATTTGGTGTTAGGGTTGAAAACCCCCATGGACTCCTGCCCACCCTCCCAACCCGGCATTGGGGTGTGCATTGGGGTCAAGTCAGCCCTAACTCTCACCCCATCACATGTGTAAAGCAGCAGAAGTATAGGAGAATGGGGTGAGAGTAGGGAGGATGACCCATTGCACACCCCAATGCCGGTTGGGAGTGGGCATGGGTCCAAGGGGTTTTCAACCCTAACACCAATTTCCTCACTTTTGTTGCTGTGGAACAACCCTAACTAATGCATTAAACAGAGTTTTTGCTCTAATTTTCCTTTTCTTTTGAGAATGATAATCGAAATAGTGAATGTAATGCAGCGGCATGGCCTCCGCCATGTGATGTCTTGAGGCATAGTAACAGGAACAGCAATGCAAACAGAAGCGCTAACAGGGCATACATGGTAATGCAAGCGTGAATGAGAACAGAAAGGGTAACGACACGTGATGTAGATCGGGAACGGTCTCACACATAATGTGTTGTCACATAGTAATATGGTGCCTGCAAATGGAAATGTCAATGGACATGGGACGCAAAGTGAAACAGAAAGAGAAACAGTACTGTAGACACAAATGGCAAAAAATAACTGAAACGCAAAGCAAATAAAACGCTGAAGGATAACGACATGGTGGCGTAGACGTCAATGGTAAGTGAAATGGGTACGGAACCACAAGCGGAAAGGGCAACGGTAACAGTAATGTAAGCACAGAGGCTGGTTTTCCCCAAAACCTGCACAGAGAAAGACAGTGAGTACAAAGAATATATACATAATAATGGGTATCGGAGCAGAAAATGAGGACTTGGAATACTAAATAGGTTATATGTCAGGAACCGTATGATGTGAAAAAAATTTATAAGTGATATGATTTATGACTGTCCTGGCTAGTTTTGTACTGGGGCTAAGTGTTTTTCTGACAAAAGTCCGTATCTCGTGACCGCTTCCAAGATACAGGCTCCTGAAAGGGGTGACACCAGAATGTTATCCTATGGGGAAAAAAGAGAAGTTCAGAGCACATAACTTTGTCTCCCTGTAATATTTTTTCACCAAACCACTGAAAGGCACATCTGTGGGCTGTTGGCTGTCGTCCCTCCAAATTTCAGGAAAAAAGACCAAACCGTTATTTTGCAGCAGGGTGCCAAAGGATTCCTATAATGCGTTGGGTGCCGTAATGTTATCCTATGGGAAAAACTGTAAACTTTGGAGTGCCGTAACTTTGCCGCCTGTAATATTTTTTCAACACAACACTGAAAGGCACATCTGTGAGATGTTGGCTGCTTTCCCTCCAAATTTCAGCCCCAAACTCCCAACCGTTCTTTTGCAGCACAGTGCCAAAGAATTGCTGTCATTTTCCCACAGACTAGAAAACTACTGTCGCAATTTGCAAAAGCTTTCGCAAAAATTTGCGACACTTTCATGAGCACTGAAAGTACTTTGCGAAAGTACTTTTTCCAGAAATTTGAAAAACATATTTCTGGGGTGTTTTACCCCAAAATAAAGACATGGCTAGCATCCTCAGGGTCCGACTAGGTGAATACAAAAAGAATTAGGTTGCTAGAGGGTCCCAAATTTAAATGCCAAGCATTTCTCTGATCACTAATTGAAAACAAAATGGTGGATTTGCGAAAGTAACAGGGCCATTTGCAAAAGTAAAAATGCATTTGCGACACTGTTGAACTTTTTAACTTTTCCCATTGACTTATAATGGGAAATTATTTTTTGAATAACTTTTGAACCGTTTAATATTTTTTCACCAAATCTTCGAAAGGCACATCGCTGATGCCAGCCACATGTTCCCTGAAGATTTCGGGCCAGTCGCGCAAACCGTGTGACCTGTACGTGCGGCCATAGAATTCCAGAAAAAGCGTAAATGCGTGCAGATCACGCTTAATAACTCCGCAGCCGTATATCCGACCAGTACAAACCTTGGCAGATCCCAAGGCCTATGGTTCTTGATCATGTATTCCAAATTTCAGGCAAATCTGTCAAACAGTTGCAAAGTTATTGAGGTGCAAAATTTGGGGGTTTAACATAGAAATGGCTCCTCAATCCTATGGTAGCACTACCGTGCTACCATAATATAATGGTAGCATAGTAGTACCATCAAAGTTAGAGATGAGTAGCTCTTTTAAGGTTATAGGGTGAAACTTTGCACCTTAATAACTTAGTCAACATTCAATGGATTGCCTGGGGCGTAACCATAGATCACATGATTTGCCAATCTCCGTACAGGTCGGATATACAGCTGCGGAGTTATTAAGAGACATCCGTGTGCACAATTACTTTTTTTGCACATGCTTTGCTCACACCTACAGGTCGCATGGTTTATGCAACCAGTCCAAAAACTTCAGGGAATGTGCGGCCGGTGTCCCTGACGTGCCTTTTGAAGATTTTGTGAAACAATATTGAATGATTCAAAAGTTACTCATAAAACAAGTTCCCATTTTAAGTCAATGGGAAAAATCAACAAAAAATTTGACACTTTCGCAAATGTACTTTTTAGTGTGGCAAATGGCCCTAGTAGTGTTGCAAATCTGCCATTTTGTTTTCAGTTACTGATCAGAAAAATGCTTGGCGTTTGAAATCAGGACCATCTAGGAACACAATTCTTTTTGTGTTCACCTAGTTGGAACCTCAGGATGTTAGCCATGTCTTTATTTTATGGTTAAACACCCCAGAAATATGTTTTCCAAATTTCTGGGAAAAGTAGTGTCGCAAAATAGTGTCGCACGTTCGACACTTTCACAAATTTTTGTGAAAGCTTTCACAAATCATCACACTACTTTTCCAGGCTATGGTAAAATGACAAGAATTCTTTGCCACCCTGCTGGAAAAGAACAGTTTTGTCTTTAGGTGAAATTTGGAGGGAGGGCAGCCAACATCTCACAGATGTACCTTTCAGTGGTTTGGTGAAAAAATATTGCACAGATGCAAAGTTATGGTACTCTGAAGTTGACATTTTTTCCCATAGACTAACATGGTGACGTCCGCTGGGTCTTTCGGGCACGTATCTAGGAAACGGTGCAAGGTACAGAATTTTCATTGTGATGATGTGTAGCCCTATGGGCTATGCAGTTAGTGAAAATCTAGCCAGGAACGTCATGAATCATGTGAAATTTAAATTTTTTTCCTACGTCGTACTGTTACTGAGATATTACCATTTTAGTATTACAACTGCTCGTTTTCTGCTCCGAGGCCCATTATTATTATACATTGTTTGTTTTCACTGTGTTTTGGGGAAACAGAAACATAGAAACATAGAATTTGACTGCAGATAAGGACCGCTTGGCCCACCTAGTCTGCCCATTTCCCTACCTAATGGATAAGCTGCACATCCTAGTTAACCAGCAGCCTACTTCTTCCTACCCCCACCCCCTAGAATTGCCTTATGACTGTCCCATGAATACTTGAGTTCCACCACTGTTTTTGACTCCACAACCTCCTCCGGAAGACTGTTCCATGCATCCACAACCCTCTCTGTGAAAATATACTTACATTACCTCTGAGCCCCCATCTTCAAATTGTGCCCTTGTTCTTGCACACCACTTTTTTGAAAGATGCTACCTCTTGGACTTTGTTGATTCCCTTGAGGTACTTGAAAGTTTCTATCATGTCCCCCCTCTCCCTTCTTTCCTCGAGGCTATACATATTAAGCTTCTTAAGTCTCTCTTCATATGTCTTCCGGTGCAGACCCTGCACCATTTTAGTTGCCATCCTCTGGGAAAAATAGGGTGTGTGCTCCAGCAACCGCCGTTCCATTTCTGTTTGCATTTGTCTTTCATTTTGCATCATCATTGTTCTTACCATTACCATTTGCATTTCCAACTGTGTTCCCGTGCCCGTGCACGTTATAGTTTGCATTTCCATATGCACTTGCATTTGCGTTTATGTTTCCTTTGGCGTTATTGTTGCTGTTACCATTACTCATTTCATTTAGGAATGCGGTACCATGACCATGCGCATTACGGTTTGTGTTTCGCTACAGGCTTGGGTGTGTGTTTCTGTTTCCTTTCACGTTATTGTTGCTGTCACAGTTATCATTTCGTTCAATAGTGGTTCCATGATCGTCAGACACCAGTTGTGTTCCGATGTGCTTGCTTCTCCATTTGTGTCACTTTTGGCTTTGGTGTTACTTTGCCCCAGCTTTTCTATTAATGCTGCTTTACACTTATACTTTATGCCACCATATGCGTAATCTATTACCGCTTTGTGTTTATGCTGTTGTTACCATTACTATGTCACAAAATCATGTGGTGGAGCACAGGGCCCACCACCAGATTCTATTCACTATTTATAGTCCTCATTCTCAAAAGAAGGAAATTAGAGGCAAAAAACTCTGTTTAATGCATCAGTTAAGGTTGTTCCACAGCGACAAAAGTGAGGAAATTCGGTTTTAGGGTTGAATACCCCCTTGCATCCCCCATCCCTCACCCCCAACTGGCATCAGGGTGTGTGTGGGTTGCCGGTCCCAACTCTCACCCCATTACTCCTATACCTCAGCTTTCACATGTGATGGGGTGAGAGTTAGGGCCAATGACCCCAACGCACACCCCCATATATATAAATAGGGGATACATGATGAGCAGGAGTGTGATATGGCAAAATATTCTCACTCCTGCAGAGTGAGCTCTGGATACTCATGAGTGTCGAAGGCATGAGTAAGAGTATCCAGAGGTCATGATGCAGAAGGGAGAATTTTTTGCCATATGTCATGATCTGCACATCATGTGTGTGATTTATACAATAGGGGACAGATGTATGGCAATTTTATTTGTGTGTTTTTGTGACTATATTTTTGTTTTGTTGTATTTGTCTGCTGAATGCATGCTTGTTTTTTGGTATTGAATTTTGTTTTCTGACTGGGAGTGAGTCTTTTAATGTTATTGGTTGGTGGTATGAATGGTAGTTGTTTTCTGTTGTGTGATTGGTGTTTTGCCTTGGTTGCAGTGCAGTTCTGTAATGTGATTGTGTGTTTCTTTTTAGTGGGCAGAGTTCAATAGGCGTCTTCCTGCATGCGGTTTTCAGTGGTAGTTCTCAGTTTCATTGTGCAGCATTTATTTTTGTGTGCTTTAGTTAATGGTTTTATTTTGTGTCACCTGTGCGTTGTGATCGGGAGGATGTCAGTTTTATTTCTTATTTCATTCCATTTTTTTTATCGGCACTGTGCCTCTGTTATTTTCAGTTTTGCAGCCTGGAGGCATGATGAGGAGTAAGAAAGTGTTTCCCAATATAATGCTGGTAAGGAAACGCTTAACTTGTGTGAAGTTTATACAGCATTTTCTGGATTTGGGATCAGTATATTGCTAATTTTTGACAATTGCAGCTCAGATCTGACTCAATATGATTTGCTAATGCCGCTTAGGTTGCACTATTTAAAGCTAAAGTTTATTTTCAGATATTGTGCTATGTTTTCATATGGGTTTGGCTACTGAGGAGAGATGTGTTTATCATATTCTTTGGGATAATGTTTGCACCTTTGTGTATAAAGAAGTAGTCTGGTGAGGAGGTGCTTGTACAGACATAACGACAGTGAGAATATCTCCTGCTGATGTATGCACTGTGTGTAAATTTGTAAGCAGGTATCACAGTATACCTCACTGACTAGTTATACAACGGGGTGAGTGATACGTGTTTTATTTCATATGTTATCAGCTCACCTATTGTGTGTGTGTGTGTATATATATATATATATATATATATATATATATATATATATATATATATATATATATAGATATATATATATACACACATACATATACAGTATATGGGATATGACATAACCTGACTGAAGATATCATATTTATCTTCATGAGAGGCCAATGATATCATGATATCTCGTGAGTGGCAAAGCCATGAGTGAGATTTCTTTGTGCCATTGGTCTCGAATGAAGATACTAACATACTAAAATGCCAGCAGAATAGGCCAAATGGTCTTTCGTGTCTGCACGTTTGGTTAGCCCCCACCCTGGGAGCAGATATTGCTGCCCGCCTCATCCTCTCTGGCTTCTCCCTTCCTAGTCCCTGATATTACCACTGCACAGGACTTTGCATCCAGAACCCTTCCCCTGTACCTGTCCCACCCCCTCTTGAACCCCTGCCCCGTCTCTGCCTCCACCAGCCCCCTGGGCAGTGCATTCCATGGCTCCACCACCCTCTCAGTGAAGTAACACCTCCTTCTTTCTCTCCTGAATCTTCCCCCCTCCAGCTTCCACCCATGCCCTCTAGTTGCCCCCCCCTTCCTTCGGAGCACCTTGACTGCTTATCTCCTATTTAACCCCTTCATGTACTTGAAGACCTCTATCATGTCCCCCGTCCCCTTCTCTCTTCCAGTGTGTACATATTTAGCTCTTCTTCCTCTCGCCATAGGTCCTGTCCCCCAAGCCCCAGATCATTGTGGTTGCCCTCCTCTGACCCTCTCCAGGACTTCAATG
Organism: Neoceratodus forsteri; assembly: GCA_016271365.2. Lineage (NCBI taxonomy): Eukaryota > Metazoa > Chordata > Ceratodontiformes > Ceratodontidae > Neoceratodus > Neoceratodus forsteri. Next base: position 54,107,456 of record CM028129.1, read on the forward strand.
TCCCTCTTTAAGTGTGGCCTCCAAATCTGCATGCAGTACTTGAGGTGCGGTCTCACCAAGCAGTTATACAGAGGGAGTATCACTTCCCTCCTTCTGGAGGTGATTCCCCTAGCGATGCATCCCAGCATCATGTTGGCCTTGGCTGCTGCCCTCCTACAAGTCTCAGAGTTGTTCATCTTGACATCCACCACCACCCCCAGGTCCCTCTCAGTCATTGAGACTTGTAGCATTCCCCGGTGTATTCTTGGCCTGGTTTCTGGGTCCCAGATGCAGTACCTTGCATTTCCTGCATTAAACCTCAGCTTCCATTTCTAGACCACCTTTTCAAAGCCTCCAGGTCCCCTGTAGGGGCCACCTCCCTCCTCTCCATCCACCACTGCCCCTAGTTTGGAGTCATCCTCAAAGAGACTCACCTCACTCCTGATACTCTTCCTTATGTCAGAGATATAGGCATTGAACAGGAGGGGCCCAAGGACTGATCCCTGAGAGACCCCCACTAATGATCCTCCTTGGAGATGAGACTATCCTGCCAACCATGACCCTCTGGGTCCAGTCCTGGAGCCAATTGCCTATCCATCCGATCATCTGGTTCCCCACCCCCATTTCTCCCAGCTTATTCAACAGGACCCCATGAGGAACAGAGTCAAACGCCTTGCTGAAGTCAAGCTAGAGGACAGCCACTGGTCTACCCTGATCAATGGCTCTCGTCACCCAGTCATAGAACTCCACAAGGTTTGTCTGGCACCATTTCCCTGGGATGAATTCATGCTGACTATCGTCCAGGCACCCTGACTTTTCTAGGTCCCCCCCAAGCCTCTCCTTGATAATGCCCTCTATCACCTTGCCCACCATCGATGTCAGGCTGACAGGCCTGTAGTTCCCTCCCACCTCCCTTGATCCCCCTTGTTGATAGGCACTATATGTGCCACCTTCCAGTCCTGGGGCACCCACCCTGTCCTCAGACAGATGCTGAAAAGCTCTGCCAGGGGTTTCGCCAGGACATCTGCCAGTTCCTTCAGCACTCTGGGATGTAGTTTATCTGGCCCTGGTGCTTTCTCTGTTTTAAGGGACCTGAGGGCTTCCCTCACTCTCTCTGCCCTGATTTCCACCTCCGCTTCCTCATCCCCCTGCCTTGCCTTCTCCCCTCCTGCCAATGATGGCCCATCCTTTCCCCAGACCCGATGATCGCCAAGGGTCCCCTCAGTTTCACCCATCTCCTCCCATGATGCATTTCCCATTTTCCTTGGTGAAAACTGAGGCGAAATACTCATTTAGTACCTCAGCCTGCTCCCCCAGATCTTGTGCCCATCTCTCACCTGCTTTAATCCTGCTAATCTGCCCCTTCACCCTTCATTTTTCCCCAATGTATCTAAAGAACCCCTTTTTCCCTCTCCTAATTTCCCTGGCCAGGTTCTGCTCCTTCCTTGCTTTAGCCACCCTCACCACCCTCGTGGCTCTTCTGGTCATCAGCTCATACCCCTCTATCCCTTTCACTTCTTTGAGCACTTAAAATGCCTATATGCCACCTTCTTTCCCTCACCACCTCCTAAACCTCCTGGTCCACCAGTATGGTTAACGGGCCCTACCAATTTTCGGCTCACTTTTGCACAGGTGCTGGTAGCATCCTGCACCACCCTCCTGATGATTTCCCACCTACTGTCAGTGTCCATGTCTGGTCCAATCTCATCCAAATGCTTCATAAGGATCCTTCCAATTTCCTTGAAATCTGCCCCCCTGAAGTCAGTTACCTCTGTCTTTGTGCAGCCTTCTACTCCTCCTAGGTCGAGGCAGAACCAGACCGTGGCATGGTGGCTCCCCACCAATGGGTCCCTTACCTCCAGGCCCCCAATCTGGTCACTATCTGCCAGAACCACATCCAGTATCTGCACCTCCCTGGTTGGTTCCCCCACCTGCTGAGTTAGGAATGCATCCTGGAAGACATCCAACAACCTCTGTTCCCTGGCCACCGAGGATGTCATAGTCTCCCAGTCCATTCCTGGCATGTTTAAGTCCCCAACACCACCACCACCCTTCCCCTGCCCAATTTGTAGTGTCTCCCAACATCTGCCACCAGACTCTCTTCCAGCTCCTCCGCCCAGCTAGGGATCTATACACCACTCCTATTTTACTCTCCTGCCCCCATTTGTTATCAAGGTGACCCAAATCACCTCCACAGTTCCCACTGCTTCCTCAACTCTTCCTATGCCAATGCAGTTTTTGACTATTATTGCTACCCTTCCTCCCCTTCCTTCCCCTTGTCCTTATTGAACATGGTAACCTCCAGGTTCAGGTCCTAGTCGTACTCTCATGGTGGCCCAGGTCTCAGTGACCACTGCCATATCCACCTCTCCTTAGTTAGATCGCCTGGAGCTCAGGCATTTTATTGCCCAAGCTCCTGGATTTAGCAGGACTACCTTCTCACCCTTCCCAGACACCTCCATTTCCTGCTCACGCTCCCTTGAGGGTTCAGTCTTCCCTGGTCAGCACCTTACCAGCTGGCATTTTTCCTCGCGTTCCTCCAGTCGCAGAGGGTGGAGACCGAGTCCCTCCTTTATCAGACCCCTCCAGCCTTCTCTCCTATCCTCCCCCTTCACAAATTTAAACCCCACCTTTCACCAATGAACCCTCTATTTTCAACTTAAGGATTCTCCTCCAAATTGAGATGTCGCTCAATCTCAGCATACAGCTCCTTATCCTCCCAGGTCCCCCAACTCCCCATCAACCCATACCCTCTGGCCTCACACCACCACCCCTGAGCCACTGGTTTATCTCCTAATCTTCCTTTGTGTTCCCACTAGCCCTTGGCACTGGCAGGATTTCTGAGAAGGAAATCGCGCATCCTATGTCATGACAGACCCTGGCAAGCTCCCTGAACCTTGCCTGTATCTCTAGCTCACTATTTCCCTCAATGCCATTGGTATCCAGGTGGACCATTATATCCGGGGAACCTCCACAATCCTTTGCCAGCTGATATACCTCATGCTTCGTCATGTGCACTGTTAGTCCATAGAAGCATGTTGTTCTAACTGGGCAGGTTTCCCCCTCCCTATCTCATTTGATAACCCTGATCATGGAATCACCCAACCTCTTCCATGTCCCTCATCCTTTCTACCGGCCCTCCCCCAGCTGGCTTCTTGCTCCTCCCCCTATCTGGGTGCCCCTGCCGCCCCCTCCTTATTTACCCTGGCCACCCCCTCCCTCTGATCCTATGCCTCCTCCTGCCAAGTATCCTTTTGCACCTTGCTATCCCCCCTGTCGCTGTTCGCAACTGGTCCTTCCCTCTCATCTGCTAAACTTGCCTGGCTCATCCTCCCTTCCTTCCCATCTCCGTTTAGCCCCTCCTTGCCTGTTGTTCTCCCCTGGCATAAACCCTCAGCTGCCTTTACTGTATCCTTCTTGTACTTCTGGTCCCTGTCCTTGCCCTTTCCTCCCAACTGGTCCTTCTCCTTGTGCTGTCCTCTCTCTACCCCCTCCTCCTCCTCCTGCTCTGATCCAACTCTCCCCTCTCCCATGTTCCAAGTTCCCCCGTTCTTCCTGCTATCCTGCCCCTGCCTCCTGCCCTCCACTCCCTTTCCATCTCCAACCGCCCCTGTTATGGCTACATCACCCCCTCATCCTCAAGCAGAAGAGAATTGAAGCGGTTACTGAGCTTAAGGTCTGACCCACCTCCCTTCCTTGCTTCCTTCTGTCCTGCCTCAGCCATCTGCCTACTTCCCTAAGAATGTCCTCCCTTTGGCCCCCCTCTGTGAGGGTCCCCAGATACCTGCCTGCTTCCTTGGTAGTGTCCTTTTGGGCCCCCTCTGTTAGGGTCCCTATGTGACCCTAGAGTACTCTCCTGCACTCCTTTGCCTATGCCACAACCCCAGTGCTTGGTCAACCCTTGAAGAGCTCCTGCCCTATTCCCAAACCATACCTCCTCCCTCTCTCCAGCTGTCTCCTAATCCCCCAACCTCTTCCCTAAGCTGTGCCTGGTGGCACACACTGGGCAACCACTGAACTTCCAAGCCCAGTCCAGTATCATGGCCACCCCACACCCTATGCACACCACCACCCTCCCAAAGATGCTGTCCCTAATGATATGTGGTCCCATTCCCCTCCAAGTAAGTTTCCTTGGGTGAACTACTAGGTTTCCCATTAGTCCAAGATACACCTCTACCCACTAATTAGGTCACCCATTAAAGCTAGATACAGTCCCACAGTATACTAGGTGCAGTACTACACAGTGAACTTATAGGGAAAGTGTACAACTCCCTAAGCTCCTCTCTCTCAGCCCTAAACCCAGCCCCCAGTGGCTAGAACTTCATGAGCTGCACTTGAAGCCTTTTTCCTCCAATTGCAGGGCAGGTGTTCCCTTAAATCAGTCTAGGTCTGGGAGAGAGGGTGGGGAAGGTGGGACTAGGCCTACACCGACTCTCAGAAAATGTATCAGCCCTGTGACTGCCCCTCACTGCACCCTCCAAGCACTACCAGCTAAGCCAAATCTTCAAGTCTGCTTCCTCACATCATCCAGCTAGAAGCTTCTGTACCCATTCATCTCTAACTGAAGACTGCCTGAGTTGAGAGTCCCACCTTACTTTTAAACAGCTCTAACCCCTGTAATATGATGCCTGCACTTACAGGTCAGACAGCAGCTTTTAAAACACACACACACACACACACACACACACACACACACACACACCAAATAGTCTGCTAGAAACAAACAGAAACCAGCTAAAAAATCTTTCAAGTCCACTTACCCTCACAGCCTCCTGTTTTTAAACACCCACAAACACCACATTTTCTGCTGGAAACACAGAAAACCAGCTGAGCCAAATCTTTCAAGTCTACTTCCTCACAGCATCCAGCTAGAAACTCCTGTATCCATTCACCTCTAACTGATAAATATGATATCTTCACTCAGGCCATGTCATGTTCTGTTTATACAATACGTGTTTTGGGCTTAATGCAGCACAGTCCCCCAAAGCATCCCCCCATACAAAAAAAATCCTCCAGCAACATTAGAAATGCCATATTTTATTAAAACAAATTATATGGTTGATCCTGTCAGTTTACAATTTTTTAAATAGATTTATCTGGTTGATCTTGCCATTATTTGTTAATAAATAAAAGGTACCTGTTTGATTCAAAAAATCCTGTATTAGTTTCACTTCCTCCCTCCCCAAACTGTAGTGCAACCAAGTGGTATCTAGAATAACAGATAATTGGTGCCTTTAAAATAAGTGAGTGTGTTTTAGAAAATCTTAGTTTTTAGCTCACTGAAACATTCTTTAGTTAAAAGAAGGGACTGGCTCTATCGAAAGGAGAGTGAGCGAGTCATCCACTTCAGAACAGAAGGAATCTCGAGTGTATGTTGCTATAGAAACACACACTTGCGCTTCCTTCTCTTTTATGCAGGTCGTAAGAAAGGCTCCCGACTAAATTCATGCAGGACATCTAATGAAAATTAATCTGTTGGATTGCCAGTATAAAAAATGGGAGTAAAACTGGGAGTTGAGCAGTTGTTTTTTATTTTCTAAGTCTGTTCTCCCGACTGCATAAATAAAGTAATTTTAGTAAGGCAATACACTGGAGAGAGCTGGTGGTAATGACATTGCAAGAAAACCTTACTGCTCTCATTTTTGTGGCCTTATGAAGTAGAAGCGCCTGAAGGAAAAGAAACAGCTGCAAGAGAAGGACAGGGAGAGCGGTTTGGAAACAGAGCGGCAAAACTTTTACTTTTACTTTTGCTGCTGCCACTTTGTGTTACAAAATGAACTGCTTGGCTCCCCGTAAAAGTTTTTCTTTCTTCCCTGTCCCCTGACATGTTTGGAGACAAAGAGGGTGCTAAATAACAAGATTAAAGGAGCTGAATCACGCCTTGCTCCTTTTCTCAGGTCTCCAGAGTAACAAAGAGGAGCGGGCAGCTGGCAGAGTGCCAATTGCAATATTTCAGCTGTCACTCCACGAAAGGATTTTAAATATGAAGACTTCATCAATAAATTAGCAAGGGAAATAAACAGGAGGAATACCCAAGATTGTTTCACTTATTTTCTTGCCTTTAGAAGGCCAGATCAGACAGAAGAAACCTATTTTACAATTAAAACAAAGAGTGTAAAATTTAACATAAAAGGATACAGCAATGTTTAGAGCAGCCTCTAGTTTCACTTTCTTTGCAATGATGTATGGGGACATAGAGATATCACCATGACGTACAGGAACATGGAGATATCAGTGCTATCTCCACTTGCTGACTGAGATACTGCTTTTTATCAATAGATTTATCCCAAAACACATTTTATTTATATATATATATATATATATATATATATATATACACACACATATACAGGGTGCTGGTCAGACTGCATTTAGAGCATGTGTGCTGTTCTGGAGGCTGTAACTGAGGCGGGATGTCGAGCCGCTGGACGGAGTGCAGCAGAGGGTGATGAAGATGATTCAGGAGATGGAGAGAATGGACTATGAGATAAAGCTAAGGGAGCTGAATATGTATAGCACTAGAGGAGGCGGGAGAGGGGAGGACAAGATGGACAACCAAGTACCTGAAAGGTATCAACAAGGGGGGTGGAAGGGGTGTTGAAACTAAGGAGTGGGAGGGTAACTAAGGGGCATGGATTAACAATACAGGGATGGAGGGAGAGTCAGAAGGGGAGATGCAGAGGCATTACTTCACAGGGAGAGTAGTTATGAGGTGGAACACACTGTCAGAAGAGGTGATATCAAGCAAAAATGTGGTTGGCTTTAGAGCGATATGGGACAGAATACAGCAGTGGGTAATGGTGGGTGAGGAGGTCAATGAAAAGAGGGCAAGGTGGATGGGGAAGGGGCAGCTGCCTGCTAGGGAGCTGGCTGCACAATCGAGCAGACTTTGATAGACCAATAGGTCTGTTCTGGTACCTTCGAATGTCCGTATATGTTCTGTAAAAGTGAAATGAAGGAAAGAGGGAATCCAAAGCAGTCTAGGAATGCATAAAGAAAGGGCTATGAGACCTCATCGAAAGCCTTTTTTTGCATCAAGGCTAAGTAACACAGAAAGAGAAGGAAAGTGTTGCATCTGGTGAACAATACATAAAGTTCTTCAGAAATTATCCATTGTGGTACCCATCAGAATGAACCCGGTTTGGTCCCAGTTAATCAGGGTAGGCATAAGACTGTCAATCCATTGTGTGGGGATTGACATGAATAACTTATCATTTATATTTAATACCTTGATAGGGCAGAAGAAAGATCAATGAAGCAGATTTTTCCCTGGTTTTGGAATCACAGATATGGTAGCATATACTAGAATGGGTGGAGTAGGTTTGCCTCTTAAAACCTTTTAAATTTGGCTAATATTAAAGACTATATATGTAACTTGTTGTGTTTAAAAAATTTGGTGCAATATCCATCCAGGCATGGGGCCTTCATGACTTTTGAGTGGTTAATCACCAGATCTAAATCTAAACTGGAGACTGGTCATATCAGGTGTTGCCCTGATCGATCATCAGTCAAATGAAGTAGAGTCTTTTATGTAGGGAAGTCTTCAACATCTACCTGGGAAGAGGTGCACACAGGTGTGTATAAAGTCTCATAGTAGGACTGATAGGCCAGGGTAATCTCATGACATTTTGTTAGTCTGTTATCCAAGTGTGGATGAGATATCGCAGATATCATAGATAAGCAATCTTGCTTTTCGAGCTGGTATGCCAGTAGATGGGAAGATCTGTCTCCGAATTCATAAAGTTGTTGGCAAAGAAAGGTAAGTGCAACCTCTGTTCAAGGGCCAATTTGTGTAACTGCTTTGATCTGATCTAGTTGTATGATAACAGAGTGATCATCTTCTTGGTGAGTAAGCTGCAAAAAAAATGAAGGGTATTTTGCAAACACTGCCTGCACATTTGTGCTGATTCTTGAATCTGGAGGCATATTGTAGGAGGCGATATAGTGCAGTGGTTTAAGGCTCTGAGCTGCAAATCTGGAGACCTGGGTTTGAATCTCACAGCCCCCACTTGCATACTGTGACCCTGAGCAAGTCACTTAACTTCCTTGTGCTCCCAGGTGGCACCTGTAAACAAGCTTTCAGCTTAGTGTGTCTTTCCTGGTAAAAAAAAAAAAGGTCTTGACAGTATCCTATCATAATGCTGATGAACTGTTATCAGGGAGGTTATCATTTAGAATCTTCATGTGCTTGTCCTTAATATAAATACGGAACTGAGGGGACGTCAATAAGTGTGGATTAAGGTGCCATCTCATAGATCATTTCTCCAGACCAAACCCCCAGTAGATATTGGCTGGGGTATGATCAGAGAGGTAGATATCCCCTATCTGACTGTTAGTAACCCATGGGAGATGTTCAATTTGAGTAAAGCAACAGTCTGTCCTTGAATAGCTATAATGGGCTGTGAAATAATAAGAATACCCACAAACTTTAGGATTTAGGGCATGCCAAGTATTGACCCACCCAATCTCTTTAGACAGATTTTTAAAAGATTTATGTGATGTGGGTTAATGGGAGATGACTATAGTCGAAATATCAATTTGTGGATTAAGGGACATATTAAAGTCACCTGCTAAGAGTAAAATGCCTAAAATCTGGGTTACCACCTTATTCATTAGAAATTGAATGCCTCTAGTACTGATACCTGGGGCACGTAGATAATGGCCAAGATTACCTCTAGCTCATGTGTGCCATGCACTATTATCAGGCAGCAATCAGGGTCTCGCCAAACCAGTCATTCTTCAAAATTAGTTTGCTGGGAGATTAGTATAACTACCCCTTGCCACCAACTAGATGGTCAAGATGAGGAATATTCTGCCATAAATCCAGATTTAGCTAATTTTGCATATTCCACTGGTATAACATGTGACTCCTGGAGATAGACCAGATCTGACTTTAATTTCTTAACTCAACTTTAGATTTTTGCCTTTTTAACTGGACTAGTAAGGCCATTCACATTCCATGAGTGGAGTTGCATGCTAGGTGAACCCATTACATAGCATTAAGTTGAACAAGGCCCGAATATCAACCCCCCCCGAACCACCCCGCCCCACACCCTAGCCATGTTGTATATTATTACAATCGAAAGGAAACCATGCTGACCAACAAAATACCTGGGAAGAAATAAAGGACAGATGCCAGAAAATGTAACTGGATATACTGGAGAAGGGGTATTGACCATTACCTATGGTACCAACTGCAAAACTGGGAAAACAGTGTAACGTTGGCTGTAAAAGCAACTGGCTACGTGGACCTAAACTGAGAGTCCAACTAGGACTTAACTATGTGTACTTTCAAGGTAGGGGTCTATTGGGACCCTTGTGCAGAGATGGTCTGCATGGATATAAGTCCCCCAAAGGGTGACCTCCAGCCATAGTGGCCTATGGAAAGGCTATGGGTGGGGTGTAAAAGGAAGGACAGGATATCATGCACTCTGTGGGGTCCAAAAAGGAAGCAGAGACATAAATTATATGGTCAAGTGGGTTGAATAGACAGCACTGACTAAGTACATGATAATGAGGAAGGGGAAGGACTGTCAGTGTTGGAGGACTCCAGGGACAGGAGTAATGAGGATACACCCCAAAACACTGCCACCAGGTGGCCAACTGAACGGGAACTAAAGTATTAGGGGTGGGCCATCATTATGCCTGAACATAGGTGCTCAATGTCGGAGATGGTGAAATAAGTATCACACTCCTCTTTTTGTTTTGCTTCCTGCATTTTGAGGCATATGGAGACAGATAAACCCATGCCTAAGGTCCCAAGACCACACTGTCATTTAATATAGTGCCTCAGGGCACCCTCAACTGGATCAGGAAAGTGAGTCTGTATAAAAGGACAGAAACCATCTGAGTGAAAATAAAAAACACCATACTTATAACCTGAGAATGTGAGGGATATACTGTATATATATCAGCACAGACAGCGAGGCAAATATGCAATACTTGCAGATGGGAAAGTAGATCAGTCCATTTAAGTTGATTACCCAATCTAAAGGGCATAAATTAGGAAACAAGCCTAGTGCAAAAGCATCCCTTAATTAAATCGAGCTGGACCACAGAACAGCAGGCAAATACAGTGTACACATGGATCAAATCCTGTAAAAATAAATGTATTAAGCACCAATTTGCAGTTCAGTTCCATGGTAGTGCTGATCAGTCATGATGCTTAAGAAGCACTTGGGGGACAGATGTGGCAAGGCCACTCCAATAGTCCAATATGACTTTTGGGAGCTATCAGCCCTGTCAGATCCCATACATGGATTGGCAACCAACAAATTCTATGATGGGAGAAGTAGCCTGTATTCAAGCAGGTTGACAAGCCCCAACCTCCCTCTGCACAGCAACCCAGACCCCCAAAGCCCTATTATAAGCTGAAAACTCATATCCCCCCCCCCCAAACAAACACCACCTTGGAGTGCATTCCACACCCCCAAAAAGTTAAGAAGGATGGAGGGAGATGTCCATGCCACCCCACATCCCCATGGCCATCATAAATCTCAGAGAAAGTCACATGGTAAAACGTTGGTGTTAATGCTGTTCTTCTGGAGCTGGGAAGGCTTCATTAACAATGTCTCTGCATAATAATCAGGCACTCCAAACAGTGAAGCTGCTAGTATCCACGGAATAGTAAAATGCTGAGTAGTTTGGGAGTAACCAGTGCTCTGCCCCCTGGCTGTCGTTAAATTCAGAGAGGCTGCTTAAAAGAAAGTAATTAATCTAGCTCCAAAGCTGACTTCCCGTTCAGGGTTGGGAGGGTGGCTATGCCACTCGGGGGTGCTGGGGAACACCTGAATGTGGACGTCTGCAACTGTGTATTTATCTAGGTAGCCATACAGGGAGGAAAGAAGCCAAACATAAACCTAGAGGCCAGTGGGGCACAGGACCCAAGGCAGCATGGATTCACAGCAGGAAGGTCACGTCAAACAAATCTAATTGATTTCTTTGACTGGGTGACCAAAGTAGTACACCAGGGATGGGCTGTGCACATGGCCTACCAGGACTTTAGCAAGGCATTTGACACAGTCTCGCACAAAAGATTAATAAACAAATTAGCCAGCCTGGGAGTGGGTCCCAGGGTGCTAGCCTGGGCAAAACACTGGCTGGACAACAGGACACAGTGGGTAATAGTAAATGGAGTCCACAGTGAAGAAAGGGGGGTTACTAGTGGGATACCGCAGGGTTCAGTACTGGGGTCAATCTTTTTTAATGTCTTTATAAGTGACATTGCGGAGGGACTGGAGGGGAAGATATGTCTCTTTGCAGATGACACAAAGATCTGCAATAGGGTTAATATGCAAGGTGGGGTGGCAAGGATGAAAAGGGACTTGGCAAGGTTGGAGGAATGGTCAAAAGTATGGCAGCTTAGATTCAATGCAAAGAAGTGCAAAGTAATGCATCTGGGAAACAAAAACCCAGGGCAAGAGTTCACAGTGGGGGGTGAGATACTAACAACAACAAAAGTGGAAAGGGACCTAGGGGTAGTCATATCAGATGACCTAAAGGTGGGCCAGCAATGTGAGAAGGCAGTAAAGACAGCTGGGAGGATACTGGGATGCATAGGGAGAGGCATCACCAGTAGAAAACAGGAAGTTGTTGGCCCTCTGTACAGACAGTTGGTAAGACCACATCTGGAGTACTGTGTACAGTTCTGGAGACCCCATCTCAGCAAAGACATAGACAGGGTGGAGGCTTTTCAGAGGAGGGCAACCAAAATAGTGCAGGGTCTGCACCAGTAGACATATGAAGAAAGACTAAAGAAGCTTAAGATGTATAGCCTCAAGGAAAGGAAAGAGAGGGGGAACATGATAGAAATGTTCAAATACCTCAAGAGAATCAACAAAGTCCAAGAGGGTAGCATCTTTCAAAAAAAGAAATGTGCAAGAACAAGGGGACACAACTTGAAGATAGAGGGGGGAAGGCTCAGCGATAATGTGAGGAAGTATTTCTTCACAGAGAGGGTTGCAGATGCATGAAACAGCCTTCCTGAGGAGGTCATAGAGTCAAAAACAGTGGGGGAATTCAAGAATGCATTGGACAGACATAAGGCAATTCTAGTGGAGGGTAGGAGGATGTAGGCTGTTGGTTAACTAGGATCTGCAGCTTATCTGTTAGGTAGGGAAATGGGCAGACTAGGTGGGCCAAGTGGTCCTTATCTGCCATCAAATTCTATGTTACAAGTTTCAAATCACCAGCAGTCCTTATCTGCCATCAAATTCTATGTTACAAGTTTCAAATCACCAGCAGTAAGTTTATTTATTTTTAAATAGTAAACATTATTGAAGTTTTTATCACTGGAACATAAAACATAACCAACAAGAGCATGCAGTTAAGACAGATGGGTACATGGGATCCTCCCACAAGTAACCGAGGAGGCTAAATGACACATAGATGGTATGTGCTAAGGAGCAGTCAGTACAGTAGTCTGATGGACAGGAAGGAGGTATTTCACCTTATTCCTATGATACAAAAAATACACAAAGGAAGGCTAAGAATAATGCTCTTAACTGAGTAGCAGAAACGTCTTGAGGGTGTCCCACCTACTGTGGAATTGGTGTGTGTGGTTGTTAAGGGAAACAATCATGTTTTCTGTTTTGAGGGCCTCTAACATGGTGTTGTGCCACTCTTGATATGTGGGATCTGTCTCATCCATTCAGTGCCTTAGGATGATTCCTTTGTTATGGCAGCTATCTGGGATACATGGTATTTCCGTACCAAAACCTGATCCGTGTTGAGGCCCACTGGACAGATTTGTGATGTAAAGCAGGTTACAGCCCCAGTAGGGGGTCCAGATGTCTCTGTATATAGTCCCAGAGTGGTTAAGCTTTTGAGCAGTCCCATAGTATGTACTTCAGGCATCTGCTCCTGCTTGGATCTAGTGCAAGTAGGCTGTGGTAAGTTATCCATTTTGAGTAGTTTTGAGTGTGTCAAGTATAGGTTGTGAGCTATCTTGTATTGTATGAGTGTGAGACCATCCAATCTGAGGTATTTGTGTAAATTTTTCTTCTTACTAGATCTTATGGTGTTATCCTTTAGCTCTGGAAAGGCAGCTGCCGAAAAGGAGCAAATGTCTTGTTTCTCTGGGTGCCAAGTACTAGGAGCTTTTTATAAATATAGATACATAGATACTGTCAGCAGATAAGGGCCTATGGCCCACCAGGTCTGTTCATTTGAGCTTTTAAGTTCCCTTTACTTCTTTTTAAAAGTCTGTTGCCCCCCGCCCCCGACCTCCAGCATTCCCTTAAGTCTATCCCATGCATTCTTAAATCTCATGATTGTTTCAGCCCCCACCACTTCCTCTGCCAGGGTGTTCCACTTGTCCACCACCCTTTATGTGAAGAAATTCTTCCTCATGTTTCCTCTGAATGTTCCTCCCTCCAAATTCATGGCATGCCCTCTTGTCCTGGAACATCTTTTTCACCGGAAAATAGTGTATTCCTGCACCCTGTTCCTTCCTGCAAGGTACATGTGTGTCTCTATCGTGTCAACTCTCTCCTTCTTCTCCTCCAGGGAGTACATATTCAAGTCTGTCTGCCTGTACTCACAGGACCTGTGTTGCAATCCTTGTACCATCTTTGTCGCCTCTCTGAACCTTCTTCTTCAACCTATGTCCTTACATAGGTAAGGTCTCCAGAACTGTACACTGTACTCCAGGTGGGGCCTCACTAGTGTCTTGTATAGTGGAATTATGACCTCAATTTTCCTGCTTGTAATGCCCCTGCCTGTGTATACCAGCATCCTATTTGCTTTACCTGCTGCCTTCTCACACTGTTTCCCTACCTTGAGGCCATCAGAGATGATAATCCCAAGGTCCCTTTCTTGCTTGGTCACCCCCCAACTGATATGTTGTTCCAGGGTTTTTGTGTCCCATATGCATTATTTTGCACTTCTCTACATTGAATTTCAACTGCCAAACCTTTGACCATTCTTCAAGCCTCTGCAGGTCCCTCCTTATTCTGTCCACACCCTCTAGCATATCCAATCTGTTACAGAACTTCATGTCATCAGTGAACAGGGAAATTGTGCCTTCTAGGTCCTTTGCAATGTGACTGATGAAGACGTTGAATAGGACCGGCCCCAGCAATGATCCCTGCAGTACCCCACTGGTCACTTTTCCCTCTGTGTAGTGACAGCCATTTATCACCACCCTTTGTGTCCTGCCACCTAGCCAATTACCGACCCACCGCACTACTGTCTTGCCCATTCCCATATTCCCCAGTTTGTTTAACAGTCTTCTATGAGGCACAGTGTCAAAGGTCTTGCTGAAGTCCACATAGGCCACATCCACTGCCCTTCCCTGGTCCACCTCCCTTGTCATGCAATCGAAAAATTCAAAAAGGTTGGTCTGGCATGACCTGCCCCTAGTGAAACCATGCTGCCTTGAGTCCTGTAGTTCATTGGCAACCAGATGTTCCACCAAACTCTCCTTCAGTAGTTCTTCCATGATCTCCCATTACTGAGGTCAGGCTGACTGGTCTGTAATTCCCTGCTTCTCTTTGTTCCCGGCTTTTGTATAAGGCTACTACAACTGCTGTCCTCTAGTCTTTGGTACCTCTCCTGTTTCCAGTGATTGGCTAAACAAGATTGCCAGAAGTGCAGCCACCACTTCCTTAGTTCCTTTAGGACCCTGGTCTGCACCCCATCTGGTCCCATTGCTTTATCGACTCTTATTCCTTCCAGTTCCTTTAGGACCCTTTCCTGTGTAAAGAGACTTGTGTCCATTTCTGCACCCTTCCCACTGCATGTACTCCTTTAGGACCATTACCTCTCCTTCCTCAATAAAGACTGAGCAGAAATATCTATTTAGTAGTGTCAGCTTTATTGTTGTCATCCTCCCAGCTGCCCCCATCCTCCCCTTCAGTCTCACTATCCCTCACTTTTCACTTTTTTCACTTCCTTAAAAAATTGTGAATTGACATTGACTTACTTTTTATCTTTTCATAAGATTTAAATTCCTTGAAAGTCACTTGAACTTTTATTTAATCCAGAAAAGTTCTTATGGCTGTTTCTTATCTTATTAGTGGCTTACTTTTGTATGCATATGCAATGAAATATGCAAATTTTCAATCCTGTTTTTGTGGCTGAAAAATGCAATTATACTTGTTCTCCTTAATGGATTTATTTGTACTTATTTTTGGCTTTATTTGAAGGCAAATATGCAAAATTTCAATCCTGTATTACTTTTGAATTTTAATGAATGTAAAATAAATGTGTTTTGTTTTAAGTCAAAGAAATCTGATGGATTATTTATGGTTTACATGTGACTGTATATGCAGCAAAATATGTAAATGAACTTGTTTTGCTTAATTTAGATTTCTTTTTAGAAAAATTCTGTTTATATTGTAAATGCAGTGAATCCATGGAAAATGCATTTGCAATGTGCTAGAATCTTCTCTTTAACACAACTACTGTTTCACGCCCGACAGCCCCATTCTGCCCGGACCCCATAAGCTCCATCCCCTGAATTACTGGGCTTACCTTGTGCCTCGCCTGGGAGCAGTGCTCATGGGAGATGGATGTCATCCTTCAGACAGGGATGTTTCTCCTTTGCACCCATGCACATGCAATGGGTGAAGCAGCTGTCTCCACCTCCACTGAGGCAACAAGCACCCTGGGCACAGGCAAGCCTCCCTAGCTGTGCCATTCACAGCACAGACCCCACACCTGAGGAAAGAGAGCTAGATGCTCAATACTTTCTCCCCACTGCCCCTGAGTGACCCGAGTCCGTCTCAAACCTGCTGGTGGCATGGCGCAAGGTGTAGTATCCAGCCTTCAACCCTCAGTCCCACTGGGCCAGAGTAAACATAATATTTCTAAACGAAACCAAATGTAAGAAAAGCATGTCTTTTACATATATCACTGCATATGCAGCCAAATGTAAACTGTAAATAATTCAATAGGATTTCTTTTAACTTAAAGTAGGTACGTAAAGCTGTATCTTTGAATGTTGATGTTTTCTTTTGTGCAACAATATACAACTAATTATTGCTCCTAGTTTCTTTAGATGTGTTTAGTTACACCTGATCATGAACACCACATGAAAATTGACTTATTCAAAATCATTAACTGAACCCCTTGAATCTTAAAAGAATGTATCTGTAATATATTGTGTTTATGCTATACTTCCTTCTGTTACTATTTTATCCAATCTATCCATTCTTCAAAAGCTATGCAACCATGAGCTGCCTGTGTTATAGTCACTGCGCCATTGCAGCTTATCCATCTAGCAAAGATAAGTAGGGAATCTCTTACCTGGGTCCTAGGGAGCCTGTGATGGGAGTCTCAGAATGATGTCCAGTCATACCTGTAAAATAACAGCACGGATCACAAAAGATGCATAGTTCTTTAGGGAGAAAACAGGACAAATAAGAAAGATTAAACATAAAACAATACTTATCTGATAGGAGGCTGGTGTCCTGACAGGTCTGTTGAAATAAAGGGGAAATGGTGGGGAGAATAGCAGCAGGAGTAGAGAGTAGTGGTACAAGAGTTACAGTGGGAGCGCAGAAATTAAGTAAAAGGTAATTTACAGAACAAGAGCTGTTTAAGGTAAAAGTAAAGACAAGAGGAAAAAGATTTAGAAATAGAGAAAATTAAAGTGAGAAGATGATATAATTAACTCTGGGTCACCCTGAAAAGGGACCTCTGGTCTCAGTGGGTTCACCAGACTACCAAAACGCAATAAATAAATAAATAAGAAGTCAGAGACAAAGAAATAAAGAAGCAAGTGCTGTGGGGTGGCCTTTATTTAAATATAATTTAGCCAGTGATCCAGTAGGCTAGTGTAGGCCTTGGGCTATGAGCCCATTTCTTTTAAAATATCCCTGGCATCCGGTGGGTCCAGGAATGGCTTCTTTCCAAGACTGCTGGCTGTCTGTCTTCCTCCTTCATGGAGTCAGAGCAAGTCACCAAAGCCTGATAAGCAAAAAATGAATGAGCCACTGATGATAGCATACATGTAAGCCCAACTGTTGGACCATAAAGGAGCCACTGATGATGGCACAGAAAAAGTCCACTCTGTAGGCAATAAAGCAGCCATCAAAAGGTGGCACAGTTGGAAACCCACTCAGCAGGCAATGAAGTAGCTATCACTGGCAATGTGGAAGAAAACTATGAGGGAATGGGTAGGGAGAATATCATAGTAGAGGACTGTGGGTTGGCACTCAGTCTTGGTGAGAGGGGACTTGTCTGTCAGTTTTTCCTTGGGAGCAGGGCAGGCAGTGCTCACAGGACAGAATAAAGCTTCCTCAAGACAGTACAGCAGACAGTACTTCCAAGGACAGAAACACAACTAGCAAACTTGAAAAGACCAAACAGCATTCAGTGGTTGTGATGGGGGAAAAATCAGAGTTCTGGCAGAGTCTTCGTGCCAGACAAAATTTGAAGACAGATGATAAATTTGGGAGAAATTGCAGTGTATAACGCATTCAGGTGGCCTCCTGTCACTACAATCTGACCGTGACTTGCAATTTCCCCAATTGCTATCCTGTGCACTGAGAGCAGTAATATTTTTCTACTGTAAACACCTCCAGTTAGTTCCAAATTGATGCTGGCCACAAATTAACTTGGTATGCGGCATGAGTGTTTGCACTGTCTGGATTCAGAAGAGGCACTTTGGCCCTGTCCACACCGATTACAGTTTTCTGTATCGTTTATTCAAATGGTTCAGGGCTTACCATGGTATCACATCCATACTGCAGTTGAATCATTTCTAAAAGTGCTTGAAGTCCATCAACACTGGAGAGAGATTCCATGTTAGGGAAACACGGCTACTGAACCATGCTGGAGGATCATCGATGGCATTAGCCGACAAACATGTTACTGACTCCCCATCTGCAATGGTCAGGTAATCGTGTTCAGTTTCAAACCATTTAGAAAACCGTTCTAAAGAATTGTCACAATCAGGTTTTAAAAATGCTTTTCTAATGTGGTTTGAAACCATTATCACTGCAGACTCGAACTGTGTTTAGGGGCTTATGTAACATTTTCCTTTGCCTGTAACGTTATAGGAACCCTAGTGTAGACAGGGCCTTAGTGGCTGTAAACCAAGAGAGCTGTTCCTGGAGTTGGTGTGCCCAGTTAAAGCCCCCCCCCCCAAAAAACAATGGCACCAGCAAACAAGTGTGCAAAAGCTACTAGCTCCCTTACTTGATATCGGTTGTGAGACCCATACCTCAACAGTATTGTGACCTCACAAGTGATCAGTTTATGGCAACATGTGATTGGCTCTTCTTGGTTAGTTTTTTTTTTTGTAAATATAATTTTTATTTCATATTGGGGGAGGCAATCACAATTACATCAATAGTACAGAAATCCAGTTAATCACGGCAAGAGCAAGAGCAAATCAGGCCAGCTATTGGTATCATTGTCCAAAGCTCGGATCCACTGACATGATGTACAATTACCATCTAGTCCATTTTAAAGAGCAGAGTTCAGGACAATCATTCAAATAGGCAGCTAGCTTCTCTGTCCTATAAATACAATTCACTAGTTCCCTCCATTCCAAAATCATGGGGACTTTGGCAGTAAGCCAACACCTAGATAGGGCCTTTTTTGCTGCCATGAGGGATCTTCCCATAAGGTACTGGGTATGGGGGTCTCTAAATCCCCAGGGAAAGGCGTGCAATAAAAAAGGTCAGCAGTAAAGGGGATTGATTGTCCAAAAAACATTTTCAGTTCCTCATGTAAAGATACTTAAAAAGGCTGGATACAGGGGCAAAACCAGAATACGTGTGAGTGATGTGCTAGTGGGTCATCACGATGGCGTCAACACTCGGCTGTATTAGTTGTTTGGAAATGGGATGTGAGAGTCGGGGTACGAAAGTACCTCAGTAGTACTTACCACATGAAAAGCTGCCAGCTGTGAGAGTAAGTGAGCTTAGAGATCATCTGACAGCTAGTGGTCCATTGCTGGGAGGTAATGCTCATGTTCAGTTCTGCATTCCATTCCTCAAGTATCCGCTCTGTATCCCAACCCATAGTTTCGGTAAGAGATTGGTAAAAGACTGAGATAGCATGAGGCATCACTCTGGTGGGAATGAGCTTCTGAATTAGAACAATTAGTTGTGGGTGGGGGCTTCTGAGCTACGGGTTTCAGGGGGGAGAGAGTAATAAAAATGACTTAATTGTAAATATCTAAAAAAGTCTGACTGTCTCAGTCCAAAAGTCTGTTGCAGCTCTTGGAAAGATTTAAAGCAAGTGCCATTTAAGAGCTGGTAGAGATATGTGAGGTATAGATGCCTCCAGGTGTGAAAGGTGTGGTCGACTAGGACAGGGAGAAAGTTCTCCAGCAGTGCTAGTGGGCAGAGGGAGTATCAGATATGGGAAAGGGAGAAATGTCTATAGACAACATTCCAGGTTTTTATTTGGTGCATGAGCCATGGGCCTATATTCTATTGTTTCACGGAAGCTGGGGACTGATACAAGGTAGTCTTGACCAGGTCTTCATGTGGTAGGAGTCCCTCCTCTGTCTCCCTCCAAACTGCCAGTGTGGCCTTCAGATATCTCTGGGGGAGGAAGGTTAGGTAGGAGGCCCAATTGGGGATTGTGAGGAGGAGGAAGGCAGCGGCAGGGCCTGGTGAGGGAATGGAAAGGAGTGGACGGACTGAGACAGTGGGGACAAGAAGTCGCCCTGGGGAAAAATGGGTTCAGGAGAGGGGTTCTCCCTGCCTGATTCCCATACCCACGGTTTCTGCTTGTAGCAGGCAGGTGTCTAGGTCATCACCGGTGACTCATCCTACTCGGACAGTGTTATGTAATGCCAGGTCCATTAAATACAAGACTGCTATTATAGCTGATCTTGTTGGGTCATCGGACCTGGCATGCATCACTGAAACCTGGCTGGATGACAATGCTGGCCCTGTTTTGGCTTCTGCTATACCAGCGGGGTATTCAGTGATACACCGTCCGAGGGTGGATCATTGGGGCGGGAGAGTGGCCATCTGTTTTAGATCGGAACTGAATCTAGTGGAGGTACCAGTGGGAATCACCAACTCCTTTGAATGTATCATGGGTGAGGGTGTAGGGTGCAGGATTCTTCTCATTTACCATCCACCAGGTAATGGGAATGTTTTCCTGCTGGAAGTTGCAGACTTCTTTGTCAACATAACATTGGGATCCTCCAGATGGCTGATCCTGGAGGATTTCAATGCCTGGAGTTAACGACGAACTCTGGCAGTTTGGACAGGACTTTCTCCAGCTAATGAATTCTCCAGGCTTCATCCAGGTTACCTCCTTGACCTATATAGATAGCCATTCATTGGACTTGGTGTTCCTTCTGGGGACAGAGATATCTGACCTGGTGGTGGAACCAGTCAGGTGGTCTGACCATCAAACCATTGGGTTCAGTTTCCTGGCCCCCCCAAGTAGACTGGCCCCTACGGAGATGATCCAGTACCGCCCTTTGAAGGGTGTTACCCCAGAGGGCCTGATGGTGGTGCTGGATCTATCGAGTCTACCGAGTGAATGCATGGATCCAGGGGACCTGGTACTCGCCTATAATAAGGCAGCAGTAGGAACCCTGGATTCCATTGCTCCTGTTCATGTTCATCCCCTCACTCTTTGCCCCAGGTCTCCTTGGTTTGATGAGACCTTGAGGAGTTGTGGAGAGAGACGAAGGCTTGAGAGGTGTTGGCGAAGTTGGGTCTGAGGTGATAGGCTTAGTTTGATGCACTCGTTATTGGGTCTATCAATCAGCAATTACCTGTAAGAATGCAGAATTCCTGTCCATGGAAATTGCTGCTGCACAGAATCGACCAGCCCAGCTCTTCTGGACTGTGGACAGATTGTGCGATCCAATCTGTCTTCAGCCCGGAAGTGTGTTTTCACAGGAATGCTGTGAGGAGTTTGCTGAATTCTTCACAGATAAGGTTGCCACAATCAGGTCTGATCTCCTCTTAACTCTCTCAAATAGGAGTTATGGTGGTTGGCAGGAGATGTCGGACATCCAGTTTGTGTGGTCTGACTACAATCTACCTACAATCGATGACATTGTGATGGTCGTCTAGTTGCTGTGACCATCAAACTGTAGTTTGGACCTGGGCCCCACACGCCTTTTAGTAGGATGTGTGGATAAAATCGACCCAGTCCTTGCCAAGATAGTCTGGTTGTCTTTGGAGAGGGGGATCTTTCCTGATCCCCTGAAGAAAGCCGTGGTTCGGCCCCCTTCTTAAGAAGTCTTCCTTGGACCCGGACTGTCTGGCTAACTACAGGCCTGTCTCTAACCTGCCCTCTGTGGATAAGGTTATTGAGAAGGTGGTTGCATCACAGCTGGATGATCATTTGACCAGCCACAATGTCTATGATTATCTCCAGTCCAGATTTAGGAAAAGACATAGTACCGAGACGGCCCTTGTTCGGGTACTAAATGACCTTCTAATAGTGAGAGATCGAAAGACCCGTTCCATCTTGGTCCTTCTAGATCTCTCTGCGGCATTTGATACCATTGACCCTGAAGTGCTGCTGGAGTTCCTGCGGTTTATCTGTGGACTGTCTGGTTTGGTCTTTAGTTGGTTTCGATCGTTCCTTGAGGGTAGGACTCAGAGGGTGGTGTCCAGGATTTTTTTCCTCGGCATCAATCCCCCTATCCTCTGGGGTGCCACAGGGCTCCATTTTGACACCCATGTTGTTTGCGGTGTATATGCTGCCATTGGGAGCTATTATTAGGTGGCACAGCTCGAGTTTTCACTACTATGCAGATGATACCCAGCTGTACATGTCCTTTGTGCCTGGCCAGGATGATGCTGTCTCGGTCTTTAACAACTGTCTCACTGAGATCCAGGATTGGATGACTGTGAGTTGGTTGTGGTTAAACTCTGAAAAAACTGAAGTGTTGGTTGTGGACCCACATCGTCGGGAGGTGGGTTTGCTGACAGGATCCCCTTCAGGTTTTTGGCTTGGAGGTGCCCAATAAGCTACCTCAGACCGGGTGGGGAACCTGGGCGTTATATTTGATGACTGCCTGACCCTTAAATCTCAGATGTCATCTGTTGTCAAAACCTCTTTTTACCACCTGAGGAGTATCACCTGAGTGAAGCACCTGGTTCCTTCTGACGATTTTCCAATGTTGGTCCATGCCTTTGTTACCTCCGCCTTGACTACTGCAATGCCTTAGCTAGGGCTACTCGGGTTGATATCCGCCACCTGCAGCTAGTGCAGAATGTGTCGGCCAGGCTTTTGACATATAACACTTGTCCTCCACGGACTGCACTGGCTGCCAGTACAGTGGCGAATCACCTTCAAGGTCAGTTTGCTGACTTATAAGGTCCTACATGACCAGGGACCTAGTCACCTGCAAGATCTGCTTTGTCCCTACTGTCCCCCCCCGCCCTCTCTGATCCACCGATGAGGGATTGCTAGAGATTCCCAGGGTCCATTTGAAGACATCAGGGGTCAGATCATTTAGTTTTATGGCCCTGACCCTGTGAAATTCTCTACCTCATCGGGTGTGAGATTGCCTGACCGTCCAAAGTTTTAAAGCAGCCTTGAAAACTTATTTATTTAGCCTAGCCTACCCTGATTTTTAAGAATGTTATATTGATTGATTTTATTATACTGTTTTATTTTATGTATTTGAATTATTTATTGTGCAAGTGCCTTGGTTTTGGAAAAGTGCTTTTTAAAAACAAAGTATGATTTGATTTGATGTGATTTGATTGTACAATTTCATATTTGGGAGGGCAAGATCCCCCTTAGACTAGGGAAGAGTGAGAATGGAAAATGTAACTCTCGGGCACCTGCCTGCCCAAACAAATCCCAAAATGGCCTTGTTCCAAATTTGGAGAACCTTAGTGGGGATAAATAGGGGGATGTTCTGAAAAAGATAAAGGGCCCGAGGTAGAATTACCATCCGGATAAGTTCAATTCTCTGAAGAAGATAAAGGGCCCGAGGTAGAATTACCATCCAGATAAGTTCAATTCTCTGAAGAAGATAAAGGGCCCGGTAGAATTACCATCCGGATAAGTTCAATTCTCTGAAGAAGATAAAGGGCCCGAGTAGAATTACCATCTGGATAAGTTCAATTCTCTGAAGAAGATTAAGAGGCGGAATGCTCCATCTGGCCAGGAAGCTGTAACTGGGTATAAAAGGGACATCATTATTTTGCATTGCTTTATTAGCTTCATGGGAGAGGAAAATGCCCAAATAACGTAGTCTCTCCAGGTTCCAACAAAATGCAACATTTTTCGGGAGGAGGAAGGTTTGAAATTAAATGAGGGCATCTGTTTTGGAAGTGTTGAGCTGATATCCAGAGCATGACTCAAAGGTCTCCAAAATGGCAAACACCACGGACTGAATGTGGGACTGGAAAGAAAAGTAGGACATCATCAGTGTATAAAGCTTTGGGTTCTCCCTCCCCTCCATTTGTATCCCTTGAACCCGAGGCGAACGCCTGATCATCTGTGCCAGTGGTTCAGTAAAGATAGCAAATAGTCCAGGGAACAAGGGACAACCCTGTCTTGTGCCCCTGAACAACAGAAACTAGGTTGAGTGGTATCCAGAAACCTTGACACAGGCCTGAGGGGAAGAGTACAGGGCTTTTATTATGGAAATAAGGGGCAAGGGGAAGCCCATTTTGGACATTGTGGTGAAGAGAAAAGGGCCACGAGACCCGATCAAATGCCTTCTCAGCATCTAGACTGAGAAGGACTGATGGTCATTATGTGTCTGCATTTTCTGGTGAAGTGCCCTTCATGTGCTATCTATTGTAGATGTAGAGCTCACAAAACCAGTTTGGTCAAGGTTAATTAGTGTGGGTAGGACAACATCCAGCCGGGCTGGCCAAGATGGACATGAGGTTCTATAGTCCCAATTCAAGACTGAGATTGGTCTATAAGAACTGCATATAAGGGATCCTTATCTGGCTTAGGAATTAGGGATACCACAGCTACGATCAGCTGGGGGAGGATCAGAGACTCCCAACAGAGTGTCATTAAAGACCCACAGGAGAAGAAGGCTAATTACCTGGTGAGTGCATTTATAGAATTCTGCTCCACAACCATCCTGGCCAGGAACTTTCATGGTTTTGGATTTGGAGATGGCTGTGAGCATTTCCATCTGAGTTATAGGGGAAATTAAGCTGGTTCACTGGTCTTGAGTAAGCTGGGGTAGTTCTAATGGGGCTAGGAAGGCATAAATAACTGAAAGGTCTGAGGAGTGATCAGGGGTATATAGGGCCTTACAGTAGTCACAGAAAGTTTGTGTGATGTTCCCCAGCCTCGTCTGGAGGGTGCCTGAGGTAGGGTCTCTCATACCTGCTATAGTGGAGAGCCTGCGTTGCTTACGCAAGCGGTATGCCAAAAGGCAGGAGGCCCGGGGGCCTATCTTACCATATCTCTGTCTGAGGAAGGACATTACTATCTCAGTCTGCTGGGAACAAAAGGTGTCCAGGTCCCTTTTAACCTGTTTAAGCTGAGTAATAACAAAGAGGTCTCCCTGCTGATGGGCAATTTGGAGAAAATGGAGAGTCTGCTCAAGGAGTGTCTGTCTCTCCTTTCGCTGTTTTGCCAGGATTGCAGAATGTTGAATAAGGTGTCCTCAAAGGACTGCCTTGAGTATCCCATCTAATGGAGGGAGAATCTCCAGATCTGAGTTATCCTCCACAATCTGTTCCATTTTATCCATTAGAAATTCTTGGAAGGAAGCATTCCTAAGGTGGGCTGGGTTAAATCTCCAGTTAGTATTACACTTTTCTAAGCCTAGTTCCCACATGGTGATCACAGGGGCATGATCAGAATGGGCAATATCCCCACAGCAATATCTCTAAGGGCCCCAGCGATTCTTTCTGGGTATAACAGTGATCAATCCTAGTATATGTGCCATGGGTAGCTGGGTAATATATGTATTTCCTGTCTCTGGGATGGAGGGCCCACGATACATCCAGCCAGCTCACCTCCTGAACAAACTACTTAAAAAATGTATGTGGGGCTGGTTGTTTACCCTTGGTTATGTTTGTGGTGTTCAGACAAGGACTAGGAGCAATATTAAAATTGCCAGCTAGTATTAGAGTTCCCTTAGTCAATTCCAAGACCCTATTCAGGAGTGAGCAGATGGTCGGGACACTCGAGCCAGGGGGGAGATAGATGTTGGGCAGAGTCACCGCCGAATCTTGTAGGTGTCCCTGAACGACAATGAAATGACCTTCCACATCCACCCACTCACGGGTAGTCTGAAATGGGGTATGGCTGGGAATCAATATGGTGACCCCTCTACTCCTCCCTCCCACGTAATCAGAGGAGAAGACCTGTGTGAAACCATTTCTGGCTAGTTTCTTATGTTCATTTACAGACATATGAGTTTCTTGGATATAAACTATTTCAGCCTGGCTTATTTTTTAGTATGGACAACATTCTTGTTCCTTTAATTGGACTGCCTAACCAATTAACATTTAGAAAATATATACTCTAAGTGGTTTACCAGTCATTTAGATATTTATAAAACTCAGGTGATTCTGAAAAATCTCAGCACTAGCCCCTGTGCATCGCCCAGCCAATAATGTGTAGATCTTGTGAAAAGAATTGTGACTGCCTGTTGGTAAGTGAGGGCAAAACTTCCCTCTAACTTTTGGTTATCTAACTGAGGGATCGGGTTAACTGGGAATCAAAACCTAAGCAGGTCCACTCCAACTGGGCGGGGCTGCTAAACTAAGTAGTGACTTCCATGGGGGTTGGCTGCTGAGGGCAGCCACTCCCAGCAAGTGCCTATCTAGAGTGAGGCCCATCTAAGGGCACTAGGCGTAAACGTCAATGCATATATACTAAAAGGGGGAGGGGTGTAGTCATGCCAGAACTCCTCCAGGGCCCAGGATCAACTCTAGGGAGGCAATAGTTAGAACATCCAGTAGGGAACTGAGAGGTAGCTTCTGGGTGACTAAGTGAGAGAGCTGAACAAGATAAGGAAAAAAGGTGAATCATCACATCATCCCTAAAGAAAACCCTCCAGAGGGAGAAAGGGAGACCCTGGTCTCCCCAACAGACCATCTCTGACCTACGGGTCAGCGATTGCAGGCCATCGGCAGGCGGAGGGATATTCCAGGCCCCCAACAGATAGCGGTATAGAAAGATGAGTCTCCTCCTGGGTTCAGATATATGCTGAGGTTGAAGTTTAAGGGAAAGGTCCCACCGACCTGTTTCTGACCCCTACTTCTCAGGGCCACTGGGGCTAATAATGAGCCTGTCCTCCCCTCCCTACCACTGTCATCCCATCTCCAACCCTCCAACCCCTTCCAGGAGCCCACTGCACCCACAAGACATTCAGCTCCTCGGCGAAGGTCGGCACCACAGGCCATTGATGCAGCCCGGCAAGGGCCGACACCCAGAGGTAAGCTAGAGTATGGACCTCTCTACCATGAGGGGCAGAGAAAATCCACAAAGAGCTTTCTGAGAAGTAATTGAGGTGGGGGACAAACTGGAGGGGAGAAGAGGGTGAGACAGAGGACACACGATAACAGAGAATATCTCAGGAGAGACAGTAAAATGGTTCACCTGAATAAAGCAACAAAAGAGTCAGTCAAAGTGATCATAAGTCTCTTTCAGTGGACAGCTTGAGGTGGAGTCTCTCTCAATGGATCTTCAGCTGCTTGTTTCTTCAGGTCGGCCATGATCTGTTGTAGTGCTGTCACACCTTCCTTACGACATTGGTCTCTCAGAGGGACTGTGTTCCATACTTTCTGTGCCAGTTTAGCTGATAAGGATGTAGTGGCTTGTGTCTGACCCTGCCTAATGCATATGTCACATCTGGCTAGCTCCTGGGCTGCCTGCTCAGCCATCTTGTAGGTCTTAGCCCCTTCAGAGAAGTGCACGGTGAGCTTTGAGGGATAAGGGGTTCTAAACTTTATTTTGACCTCATAAGTGCCTTTAGGATGGGGCGTGGGCCCTGCGTCATGCTGCAATAGTGGAGGAATAATTATTATCCACATATATGCGGTGCTCATGGAAGGTTAGATCCTCTTGCTGCCAAGATTTGTGTAAAGTCATTTCCTTGTCCCAGAATCAAAGAAACTGGATAAGCAGTGGATGGGGGCGGTTTGACTTTTGTTGGCCAGGAGTGCTGTGGCCTCGATCAGTCTCTAAGGTGCAATCCTCAGGCAAATCCAGCTTTGTTTTAAAAAAAATTCTGCAGAAATATGATTGGATTATTGCCCTTGCACTCCTCCGGGAAGCCAGATATCCTGAGGTTATTTCTGCGGCTTCTAGCTTCAGAGTACTCAGCCCTCTCCTGAAGCTCGTGGTAGGCCCAATATAACTACACTATGGCATGCTCAGCATGATCAAAGCGGGCATCAGATTCAGCGGCTTGCTCTTCCTGGGAGTCAAGCCACTTTTCTGTCTTCCTGATGTCTGTTCAGAGAGCCACAAATGTAGACCAGGTTTCCTTCCTAAAGTCCTGGAGCTCCTGTAGCACAAAATCCATTTGCCTGGATACATTTGGAGTAGTTGTCACGTCGGTCTTTGATGGAGTGCTGCAGTCTGAAAGCTGTGAGCTATGGCTATCGAAGTTCAGTCTGTTGTGATCAGGATGATCCAGGTCCATTTTTTGTTGCTCTGGCTTTCGTCGGGGCATCTTGTTGGTGAGCTTAAACAGTTTAGCCACCTATTTAAAAAGTTTGGTGTTCTTAAATAAAGAGTTGGATAGATGCCCTACAGGGGGCATGCCTTAGATAACTAGTATTGGAGCCCACTCGAGAGGGAGCAATCTTAGACCTGGTTCTCTCAAATGGAGATGGAGAGGATCACAGATGTAGAAGTGGGTAGCCATCTAGGAACTAGCGACCATCGAACAGTATGGTTCACAATAAACACAGCAATAGAGTCAAGCCATACAAAGGCAAAAGTACTGGACTTTAGGAGGGCTGACTTTGCCAAAATGGGTGAGTGCCTAAGGAATGCACTAGCAAATGGGCAGGAAGGAGGGGTGGAAGAACAATGGGGAATAATAAAAACTGCCATCACAGAGGTAACAAGCCTTTGTGTGAAGCAAATAAACAAAACAAAATGATGTAAGAAACCACTATGGTTCTCAAAGGAAGTGGTAGTGAAGGTTTAAGAGAAAAAAGGCATTCAGGAAGTACAAGTAATCACAGAAGGAGCAGGACAGAGAAATGTATCAGTTAAAGCAAAAGGAAGCTGGAAGGCAGTCAGAACAGCAAAGGCCCAAACAGAGGAAAAGATAGCCAACCCAGTTAAGAAGGGGATAAAACCTTATAGGTACATCAGGGAGCGAAGGAAGACCAAGGGAGGGACAGTGAGGCTTAATAAAGGGAGGGAGGGTGGGCAGAGGGAGACTGTGAAAGGCAGAGATACTAAACAAATATTTTGCTCAGTATTTACAGATGAAGAGGGGAGGTACCTAAAACAAACAGTAGAAACACTCTGGATACAGAAGTTGATACCAGCCCATTTACAGAAGAAAGGGTTCTGAAAGAACTCTTAAAACTGAAGGTGGACAAAGCAATGGGGCTCGATGGGATTCATCCCAGAATTCTAAAAGAACTAAGGGTAGAACTAGTGACACCACTGACTACCCTTTTTAACAAATCATGGGAGGATGGGGTGGTACCCGAGGACTGGAGGAGGGCAGATGTGATTCCCCTTCACAAAAGTGGGAGCAAGGCAGAAGCAGGAAACTACAGACCTGTTAGTTTAACGTCAGTGATAGGGAAAATGATGGAATCACTTCTGAAGGAAATAATTGTCGAGTATCTAGAGGCCAGAGGGGCACAGGACCCAAGGCAGCACGGATTCACAGCAGAAAGGTCATGCCAGATGAATCTGATAGATTTCTTTGACTGGGTGACCAAAGTAGTAGATCAGGGAGGGGCTGTGGACATTGCCAACCTAGACTTTAGCAAGGCACTTGACACAGTCCCACACAAAAGATTAATATACAAGTTAGCCAGCCTGGGAGTGGGTCCCAAGATGACAGCCTGGGTAAAGAATTGGCTAGAGAACAGGACACAGAGAGTAATAGTAAATGGAGTCCACTCTGAAGAAAGGGGGGTTACTAGTGGGGTACCGCAGGGTTCAGTATTAGGACCGGTCCTCTTCAATGTCTTTATAAGTGACATTGCAGAGGGACTGGAAGGAAAAGTATGTCTCTTTGCAGATGACACAAAGATCTGCAACAGAGTTGATGCACAAGGTGGGGTGGAAAGGATGAGAAGGGACTTGGCAAGGTTAGAGGAATGGTCAAATGTATGGCAGCTTAGATTCAATGCTAAGAAGTGCAAGGTAATGCACCTGGGAAACAAAAACCCAGGGGAAGAGTACGCAATGGGGGGTGAGATACTAACAATAACAAAAATGGAAAGGGACCTGGGGGTAATCATATCAGATGACCTAAAGGTGTACAAGCAATGTGAGAGGGCAGCAAGGAGGGCTGGGGGGATACTGGGATGCATAGGGAGAGGCATCACCAGTAGACAACAGAAGTTATTATCCCTTACAGACAGCTGGTAAGACCCCATCTGAGTACTGTGTGCAGTTCTGGAGACCCAATCTCTGCAAGAAATATGTAACCCCGCTATAAATTGGGGTTCCTAAAGCTTCGAGCTTGGGTGAATACTCTGCTCCTGATTGGTGTTCAGCGTTAAAGCCATTTAAATGTGTCACCAGTGAGCACTTTTGAAGCCTCCGTGTGCTGTCTCTCTTTAAGGCTGCCTTTTGCAGCCGTAAGTGCAACGAAATGGAGGGGCTGTGTGGTTGTATGCCCAAGTCCTGCCCGGGACACTGGAAGATTGCTTCGCTTCTGCCATCGTTAAGTTGTGCAGAGGGAGCTCTGTGGGGAGGGATGTGATTGTTGCTGGAAAACGTAAATGATAATGATAATGTAGTTGTTCTAACCTGCTTTCCTTTGCAATAAGGACTGTTTCGACTGTTTCCTCCATTTTGTTCCAGAACTGCTGAATTGGGCCAATCAGTACCTCGGGACCCTACAGAGTCGGCTGACCAATAGAGGACTGCTTGTATTTTGGGGAAAGGTATATGAGCTATGGTACTTTTCGCACCACTGAGGGCAGAGGAAATGACTGGCATGTTCAGCCAGCCAATGGAAATGGGGAGCGCCCGAGCTGTAAGGAGTGCTTAATGCTGCCAAGGGGAGATGCGTGGTGGCAGGTGAGAGGAGAGGAGCTTTTCTGCTTCTGCGTTGGTGGAGTGTTCGCGCGGGAAGTGCGTGAAAGGCCTGAGGCGGCCGTTTTTCCTGTTTGAGTCTGCGGACAAAAAATCCGCCGGCGTGCTGTCAGAGGAGGCTGGTGCCAGCCCAGCTACCTACCAGGCTCAACCTGAAAGGACTGGAGAAAATTGCTGAATCGCACCCGGTCCACCCGTGAGGTTGAAGTTGCCGTTTATTGCCCAAGTTCACTGCAAGTGTGTGGGGGTCTAGAAGCAGCTGCCTGGTATGGTACCCTCTGCTAATTGCCATATAAATGTGTGAGGAGGCTGGTGAATTCAGGCTCAGCCCTGCTGGTGGTGACAGAATTGGTATCTGCTGGAGCGTGAGTACTAAATCAGGGTAGCTGCCTGGCAAGTTTGCAGACAGTGGTCTTAAGTGGTTGTTACACTGCTAACTGCCCTAGTGGAACGTTCTTCTTATTTTTACTTTCTCAGGATTGCAAAGGCTATCTGTGTCAGGGCCCCAACAAGCTACCATGTTGGACTAGCCTTTAGGGCTTGGGTACCCAGGGACAGTAACTATTAGGTTCAGGCCTGTGCACAGTGCCCTAGGTAGGTAATTATAGAGTAAGCCTATTGCCTTGATTCCACTGCCCTTGTTGTTTTGCCCCTTTTAATAAATCAGATTGATGTGTTGCAACTACATCCTGGTTAGTCTGTGCATCTCTGGTGAACTACTGCTTAGTAATTGTGACATAACTGTACCTTACTTTAGAGGGGATCCCCGGAGCGAGCTGAGAGATACCATCCGGGGGGTAAGTGCATGTGGGAGAAGTATTGTTGGAATCCTGTGTGAGCCACTAGTGGGTCGAAAGGGGGGTTGCAGTAACCTAGAGGGCTGTGACCGAGATAAACTTGCTAGTCTTAACCCTGACCTCTGAGTGGAGGCACCCGTCAACGGATCTGGGCCCCTCACCCTGTCTTCGTGGAGGGAGGCAGGGGTAGTAGCCCTAAGGGTAGCGCCCTCTGGGGGTTACACATAGACAGGATGGAAGCTGTCCAGAGGAGGGCAACTAAAATGGTGCAGGGTCTGCACCAGAAGACATATGAAGAGAGACTTAAGGAGCTTAATGTGTATAACCTCGAGGAAAGAGGGGAGAGGGAGGACATGATAGAAACTTTCAAGTACCTCAAGGGAATCAACAAAGTCCAAGAGGGTAGCATCTTTCAAAAAAAAGAGATGTGCAAGAACAAGGGGGCACAATTTGAAGATAGAGGGGGGCATCTCAGAGGTAATTTAAGGAAGTATTTTTTCACAGAGAGGGTTGTGGATGCATGGAACGGCCTTCCGGAGGAGGTTGTGGAGTCAAAAACAGTGGTGGAATTCAAGCATGCATGGGACAGTCATAAGGCAATTCTAGGGGTTGGGGGTAGGAAGAAGTAGGCTGCTGGTTAACTAGGATCTGCAGCTTATCCATTAGGTAGGGAAATGGGCAGACTGGGTGGGCCAAGCGGTCCTTATCTGCCGTCAAATTCTGTGTTTCTATGTTTCTATGAGTTATCTTCCCTGGAGGAGTCGGAGCTATCAGCTCAAGTTGCTTCCGTGGGCATGACGTCACTGCAAGTACCTCTTCTTGGTTAGTTGTGATGTCGCAGTGAGGTCACAGGGCTGATGCATGTTACAAGGGAGACTTGAACTAGCTATGGAAGCCCCCCAGGTAGAGTAACTTTACTGCTCCACCGATCACATCTACTTCTGTAAGGTAATAAATCTTTTAGCAAAAGGGAACAGAAAAATATACTTCCGGTTTAAGAAATAAGAGTTCACTACTTTTGAAACTTATACTGATTTCAGGTAGTGCACCAGTTCCACTCTAGTGTGTGAATCAGAAGGGCTGGGGGTGGCGATGGAAGGAGGCACCTGCACCACAGTGAGGAGGTAAAACCACTTAACTGAAAAAATAAGCACCTACTGAGCTAACTGAAAAGACAATAAATTAATGAGAATTAGAAGGCTCTATCTGCTGTTTGATCCAAGGGAGCTACCAGTCCTCCCAATGAGCTATTTAAGCCAGCTTCCTTCAGCCTAATTCGGAAGCACTGTTTAAATGCTCCAGCCATCCTCCCCTCCTCCTTCAGCAGCATGCTTCTCTTTCCTTTGGGCTCCTTCCTAAGGTACCTTTAGTCCAAAAGATAATGCTCATGTGGCACCTGCAGGGATGGAACCCTTCTCAAGAGGACTCCCTTTTCCGTCATTGTACCCCAACAGGATGGTAGTCCCTTAGGGGCCCGAGACTGCGATTTGCCAAAGTATCCACATATAACAGCCAAACCACTCACTTATCAAACTAACCTCCAGGCTATATATATGATAGATAGATATTGTGTATATATATATATATATATATAGATAGATATATACTCTCTATATATATATATATATATCTATAGCTATATAAATATTTATTATTTGTTCTTGTAACTCAGCACCTGCACAAGCAGCAGGGTAGAACATTTATTTATTTAGTTCATTTTTGTTAACGGTGAGTACACTAGCCAAACAATGACTATTTTCAGGCACATCCCGGAATGACTAGGGCAGGTGAAGGGGTGGTCACAGGACTAGCCCTAGCCACCTGGAAAGGCTAAAATGTATTTTTTTTAGTTAATTGTCTGAAATGATCCGAAAAGTTCAACTGGGCCTAATCGAAGGTAAAACTATTACATTTTGTCACAGTCACCATATTCAGATTTGGCATTGTCTCATCTTTACACAGACTTGGAACCAACATTTAAAGTGATTTTGTAGATCCAAGGTACCACTTTCGGGATATGGTACCTTGAGTCCATGATTTTGTGTACCATCGAATATTTTATTTTTGGCTTTTAGTGGTAAGGGATTGTAGTTTGGTCTGATAAGGTGGCTAGTCAATCCCTTCCACTTCCTGATTCAGTTACATGCTTCTGCTGTCCAGCACATTATGACATGCAGCAAGGGAGAGTCCTGGGGTACGCACCATTGAAATGCATGTGACTGAATTTTCCTTCCTCTTTTAACACAATATGATAGTGAGTTTGAGATTAATGAAGGCCACTGCTTGACTAACAAGGCCCTTTTTTTAATAATTTTTCCGTTTACCATGAAAGAAGGACTAGACAATTCTGCTTATTTTCAGCTTTGTCCTGGGGTAGGGGGATAAAGATGGATGCTAACTGACATGGAACCAGATTACCCTGTTGGTGGTATTTTTAGTGAATGGGGGAAATTTGGCCAGGACACTGGGGAAATTAGCCTACTGTTCTGTAGGGGGCGCTGGTGAGCAATGGATGGATTGGAGCCGGTTCAGATAACTGGAAGACCTGCAGGGGAAGAGATCTCCCTCCCTGCAGGTCTGGACTTGGAGAATGCTGCTGTTCTGAGTGAGCCATCAGTGGACTCGGAGGCTACGCATTGTATGGATGGGGTTAACCCTGAAGTAGTGGTACCATATTTAGGTGATGCAGGATTGCAACTAGAAGTGGATTTTATTCAGGCCTTAAGTTTTGAACAGCAGCAGCGCCTGTAACAGGTACTGTCGACCCCTGGACGTGGTATACCATCAAGAGCGAAAACTCTGCACTGTGAGCAAAGCCCTGGTGCATCTGTCAGCAATAACACTGTGGACAGTGGCAAGAACTGTGATGCAGAACAAGCCTTGGAGCTGGAGAACAAACTGGCAATGCCCCAGAGGCACAGAGACGTGGTGGACATCACACTGACAATGGAACCTGAAGCAGTTGTATCAGGGACAGCAAACGCAGTGAGTACACAGACAGAGGCTAATGTGGAAAGCATTGCAACAGAAATTGATACTGCAGCAGGAAATGCAGTAAACAGCTAGCTGGCACAGACCAGAGGACAATAGACAGAATGTGACACACTTAGGATTACGCGTGGGAGAAGAGAAGAGGCGAAGAAAACAAGGAAATACCCAGTACAGAAAACTGTACAGTGGGGTCTGCCTTATCATGAGCAGGATGGACACGGACAGAGAGGGGGTGGATACCTCAGCCTGACGATAACTTGACTCCCGGGTCTTGACCTGGAACTCAAGCCCTAAGTGTCACACCAAAGTGGATGTGCTGGTCAAACCAAGTGCAGTTATGCCTGTGATGGCGGGAACAGTGGAGAGACAGCCTCCAGTACTTGACCAGCAAGACTCTGAACTACAGGACATTAGTGCTCCCCAAGAGGCTACAGAATGTAGGGAAAGAGTGGAGCAGGAGGAGACTGGGAATCAGCAAGGCCCAGCAAACCTGAATGCATCACCTTTATGGACCCAGTTTTGAAAATAGGATGCTACTTTTACAACTAATACTTCTGCACAGCATAAGAATGCAGTTGGCATTCAATACCTAGGAAGCCTGTCCCATCCATTGGACAGGATTTATGTAGGCAAAACTGATTAAAGAGTCCTTGCGTTTTTTCTTTAATGAGATATACATGCTTATTTATGCTTCAGGGGACACACTGCATGATGTCAGCTTCAAGACCCTGGCTGATTTAGATAGATTCTGGGCTGCCTATCAAAAAAACAACACTCGGCCCTGTGGATTCCATTTAGGGCCATAGCCGTTATGAAACCAGCAATAAAGTTGGTGACCATTCTCTTTAGGAATGAGGGGTGGTGGTCCATGATGTCCAATACTGGCTACTGCAAAATGTGACTTGTTGGGGATCCATTCCCAATCTTGGAAGAGGAACATATTTGGATGGGGAGCTGGCTGTTCTGGGTATGGCTGCAAACTGGCACACAGCACATCCCCAGTTCCTTTTGGGGAAATGAAAGAGACCACTGCTCCTATCCAGGACAGCAGAAAATGTGTTTCGGTGTGGCTCCTACCTACATTTGAGATAGTGCATGCGACAGAACCAAATGCACTAAATACATGGAATGTGGGCACACTAGTGGTAATTGTCCTAATGACCAGAATTTTATGTGCTCAGGAAGGGCACATGTACTGTAATTGCAAGTGGGCTACACACAATAGGCAAGATCATCTGAATCAGGAAACTTTTGTAGAAATGGCACAAAAAAAGTGTATGGAGAATCAAAGAAGATTAAGATCCAATAACAGGGAGATGGAATGGACACGGCAGGAGGGCCTGGAGCAGAACCCTCCTCCCACAGTAATAAAGGAGACAGTAATACAGCTCCCCCCAACGACTGAAGAGGAGACAATTGAGTTAGCACAGAGTGATGCAAATGAAGTTATGATGAATGTGACAGAGACTACAATGGATGGGGTACCGGCTACTACATTGCAAGGTGCAGCACAACCAGAACTGGCTAAGAAGCTACAGGAGATGCCTCCACTTGATACCACGGTGGTGGCCTAAAAAAAGATGCCACTGAAAAAAATTAACCCTAGAGCAAAAGTCCAAAAATGGGGAGGTAAGAATTAGTGCCCTTTCCAACTCTTATGAGGTGTTACAACTGAAGGATTCAGATCAGGAGGAAGACTCAAGACGTCCTCCACCTTCTCCTCTACAACGTGGTATTTCCTCTGATTCGGATCAGGAGCTTCTGATGGCAAAGGTACAAAAAGCGAGGAAAAAACAAACACTTGGGTCCTGCACCCAGAAGAAGTAATGATTGGGTAAACAAGCTGGATCCTGAGGTTTAGATCCCATATATTCGAGGAATATTGCTGAGGTTCCCCCCACAATGACTAACTCTCATGTCAGCTGTTCATGCATTTACAATTGCCATCTTGAATGTGAATAGCATGAAGACTTGCAGGAGACATCTAGTCACCATTTCCATTGTAAATTATCATAAAATTGAGATGGCATGTTTACAAGATTTTAGGATTCATACTACTAATGATACTGAGCAGAAGGAAATTGGGGTGTTGGGCCCGTCTTTTACTCCTTGATCTCGGAGAGGTGGGGGGGCGCTTAGGGTATGAGTACCTGTCACTAAGGTTTTAGATCTGACTTGGACAGGGCCATGTTGATAGATTTTAAATACAAGGATATGGTATGGAGGATTAGTAACTTAAGCCCCACAAACAAAAAGAAAGGGTGGTCTTACCGAAGGTGGTCAAACCCTATTTATTCACAATGAGGCACGTGATTTGGGCGGGTGGCTTCAACCTGTGCATAGGAGGGAGGATAGGGGGCAAAAATGGACAAACGATTTTGTGACTCCAGTGCCTTAAATGGGGTTGTGGGCCAATCGGGCTTGGTGGACTTGTATAGGGTTATACACCAGTCAGGTGGATACGAGTTTTATAAAGATAAATTAGCTACTCACATTGATTATGTTTTTTCCTGCCCTACACTGTGATGCTTGCAGGCCTTCATAGTTCCGGTGGAAAACTCAGACCATTTAATTGTTAAAGTGTGTTTGACCATGGGGGAGGGTGTTATTAGAGGGAGGGGTTTGTGGAAAATGAATAATAACATCTTGAGTGGCCAGTAGGGTCTGGAGATAGTAAGAGATATATTGAATGCCAGGAAGTCTGTTGCTTGTTTGGAGCAGAACCTCAGCGGATGGTGGGTCCAGACTAAGGGTGATATAAAGCAGATCTTGCAATCTCACTCTTACAAATCACACACAGATACATACTTTAAGTATTTGACCTTACAGGCCCAGTATACAAGACTGATTTCACTAATTAATGCGGGTATGGGGAATATGCTACTCAAATACACCATATTAAGCAACAAATAGAAGGGTATCAGTATGAAAGGGCGGTTTCTTTCTTATACAAGCATAGGATAGGCACCCAGTGAAAGGCTACAACAGGGACATTTTTTAGAGTTGTAAAACTAGGAGTGCAGCAACAGACAATGGAAGCTCACGGTCCCAGGATGGGACAGTAGTTACTTAAAACCGGCATTATGGATATGGTAGTTTGATACAGTATATGACAAACCTGTTTAAAGACCCACACATCACTACAGAACTTGTGATAGAGGTGTTACAACACTGTAGTATACCAGAGATATCGGAAGGGGTGATGGACCAACTGGTATTACCTGTGACAGAGGTGGAAATTAAGGATGCCATCCAGTCCCTGAATAATAATACTACTCCTAGGCCGGATGGTCTGACTTCAGAATTTTATAAAACTTTGGAGCTGGAAATGGTGGATGTCTTACAGTTAGTATTTAATACATTGTTGGTGCAGGATGACATTGCCCCACAACTAGACCAGGCGGCACAACTCTTTATTCATAGGAAAGAGGATAGATGGGAAATCAGGAACTGGAGACCCCTGGGCCTAAAGAATACAAACTTAAAGATTCTGATGACAATTTTGGCAAAATGATTGGGACAGGTGGCCCTGTATGTGATTGATCCAAGCCAGACATGTACTGTTCCGGGTAGACACATACAGGAAAACCTGCTCTTGCTGCAGGAGGTGATGGAGCAAGGAAATCAGGGTAATTTGCATGGCTATATTTAAGCCTAAACCAGGAACAAGCATTCGATAAGGTATCCCGTGTTTACTTGAAAGTGGTACTGGCTAAATATGGCATTCCGGAGGTTTTTATGACATGGATTATGAAACTTTATAACATTACGTCCTCAATGCCATTGATCAATGGTCATTGGGCAGGGAAGTCCAAATTTCTAGAGGGGTATAGCAAGGGTGCCCGATGAGCCCCATATTGTACATCTTTCGTTTAGACCCCCTGCTGAAAATGTTGCAACAGGATGCTATGATTCGTGGGATTAGACTACAGGACGAGGTGAGTACAACAAAAATGGTAGCATATTCAGATGGTGTGTGCCTGTTGATAGCGGATAAGGAGTCAGCATTCACGGCATTGAAACTGATTAAGTAATATTCTAGGCTAACAGACTCTTTAAATATACAGAAGTGTGGGGTTACATTCTCGTGGGCAGACTGAACAAGTAGCAGACATCCAAGGTATTGAATGTCAGACTCCTCAATAAAGGGTTTGCGGTTACATTTAGGAACATGAATATGGCACTGGTGAATTGGCAGACCAAATTGGATCAGAGTAACATGCACGTCCAGAAATGGAAACAATGGCAGCAGATGAAAAAGAAACGGGTGGCGGTGATAAGTTTTTTTTGTCAATGTTTCATGTATCTCAGCACAGTTTCCCCCCCTCCTAGATCACTAGATGTCTCCCTAATGAACCAGACATTTCAGTTAGTGTGGGGTAGAAGTCTAAACCACATTAAAAGGGAAATCCTTCATAGACCGTTTAAACTGGGTGGTTTAAATGTGATGAACCCTCTAAGTTATTTTCACAGTATTTTCTTGTTTAATACTGTTTCAGCCTTTTTAATGCCAGGGATCGCTGCATGGAAAACAGTTGCAGCCAGCTGGATTATGCCTATGCTACCGAAATGGAGGTAAGGGCCACAGCAGGTGCGGATGCGAGGGTCATGGCCACTGTATATGCATTCTTCAGCTGAGAAAATTAGAACATGGAGGCTCAAACATCTGTGTTACATCAGAAAGCACTGTACTGGTCTGTGCAGGCCAATGCATATGTAACTCCCATTGTATACAAAGACATAGACACAGGGGCACATACAAACTTGGAACACTATTTCATTGACCAAAGAACTCCACCACGTATGTGGGATGTGATGTGGTTGAGTGCGCATGGGAGAATGGGGGTGAAGGGCAATGTGAAACACAAAAGTACTACTGAATGTTATTGTCCACGATCTTACTGTGGACAACAGATAGAAACGGTAGAACATTTTTTGTCCAGTGTTTATATGCACAACAGGCATGGCACATTGTTGAGCAGAAATGGGTGTTTACTCACCTGGTAAAGGTGATTGTGTTGGTTGGCATCCATGGCACTCCAGATATTACCTCATGGGTTTCAGGGTTTCAGCCCGCCTGATAGGCTAATGATGCACTGACCCAGATCAAATTTCCAGCAGATCCAGGTCCCAGAAACCCCTGCTTCTCCAGTTCGAATCTTCCATAGCTGAAATTAAGGTTAATTAGGATACAGCAAGACATACAACATGATGTTTGGCATAGATACCAGAAGTGACCACAGGATACAAAAAAGGGGAGTCAGATTAGGATGTGATAGAAAAAATGGGCCTGGGGCCCGAACTTTATTTCCCTCTTTGAACAATCTAATTCGAACCCGGGAGTTCGACGTGTCACTTGTTAGTCAACAGTAGTTGTCAGATCCCCAATGAACTCTGAATACTGGTAATCCCTATCCTTCCCGTCTCCAGCCACTCTAGCGCTCTGAGGAGGGCTTGGAGTGCCATGGATGCCAACAACACAATCACCTTTACCAGGTGAGTAAACACCCATTGTGATTGGTTGGCATCCATGGCACCCAGACATTACCTCATGGGTAGATAAGAAGCAGTTAATCCCTGGGAGGGTAAGGTGGTTCTGGTGACCGGCTGAGGAAGCTGCAGCTAGAACCTGGGTGTGAAGGAGGGTGGCGGCCGAAGCTGTTCCAGCCTATAGTGTCTGGCGAAGGTGTGAATGGAGGACCAGGTGGCACCCCTGCAGATGTCCTCCGCCCAGGAGGTGGCCATCGCTCTGGTGGAATGGGCCCCTGATTCCCTGTGGTGGGATCATTTGGCTGGCTGTGTAAGCGTTCTGGATGACCCGTTTTAGCCATCCAACAATGGTTGACTTTGACGTGAGCTCCTGTCTCTGGCCCTAGCAATGATGAACAGCTCTCTGTCCTGCGGATGGGCGTGTTCTGGCCAGGTACACCGCGAGAGCGGATCCCACATCGAGGTGCTGAGGGGTCCCCGCCCACCCTGTGTAGTGTCCTCGGTGAACATGGGTAGTTCGATAGGTTGCTCCTTGTGAAATTTGGTAGGACTTTGGTTGAAAAGCCGGGACCGTCCTTAGGCTTAACCCATGGCGTGGAAACCACAGGAAGGTTTGGCACAGGACAATGCGCCAAGCTCCAATCCTCCTGGCCGAGCAGATGGCTACCAGGAAGCAAGCCTGAGGCCGGCCCAAAAGATCAGATTCTTGTAGGGGTTCATAGGGAGCCAACTTGAGGGACTCCAGAACCAGCGGGAGGTCCCAGGGCGATTACTGTCCTAGTTCTCGGACGTATCTCCACTGCCCTCAAGAAGTGAATGGAGTCCAGGTGTCGCCCGGGGGTACCTCTCACGAGGCCTATGGCTGCTCCTATGGCCGGAGAGCTGTACCCTGAGGGACGAGTTGCCAGGCCCTTGTCCACTCCCTGCTGGAGGAACAGCAGGATGTTGGCCAGAGTAGTCTGTTCGGCACCGTCGCCTGTTCTCGACACCACCGTAGAAGGCGGCCATTGCCTTCTGTATGTGGGCGTGGTGGAGGTCCGTCTGACTGAAGTAGGGTACTGATCACAGAAGCGCGGTACCCCATTGCTGCCAGTCTCCTCCTTTCAGGAGCCAGGCCGTGAGTTTCAGGGTCTGAGGAGCTGGGTGCAGCACCGGTCCCTGTGACAGCATGTCTGGCTGGTAGGGTATCCTGAAGCTGTCCATGGTCATCTCTCGCGTAGCAGTGAACCATGCTCTGCATGGCCAGTATGGGGCCACCAGGATGACCGTGAAGGCCGCTTCCCGGATCTTGGCCAGGACTTGGGGGATCAAGGGAAGAGGAGGGAACACGTAGGCATTCTTCTCCTTCCAGGTCTGTGACAGGGCGTCCGTCCCTCGGGCGAGACCGTTTTGAAGCGTGAGTAGTATTTGCTGACCTGGGCGTTCTCCCGGGACGCCATGAGGTCCATGGACACGGGGCCCCATGCTGCCTGGATTTCCTGGAATAGCGCCGGGTGTAGGCGCCATTCCCCCAGGTGTATTTGTTGTCTGCTGAGCCAGTCCACCCTGACATTTAGCTTTCCTGCGAGGTGGACCGCGCTCAGGTGGATGAGGTGAGTCTGTGCCCAGTTGAGGACCGCCACTGTCTCCTCATCATGGCCCTGCTCCTGGTCCCGCCCTGCTTCAGATATGTAGGCTACCGTCCACGCGTTGTCGGAGCGGATTAATACCACCCGACCGTGATCAGGTGCCTGAATGCCCTCAGTGCATGGAACACGGCCCTCATCTCCAGGATGTTGATGGAGAGGCTCGCCTCCGCTGGTGACCATCGGCCCTGAGCCGCTGATTTTCCCAGACAAAGCTCCCACCCTGAAAGGCTCACGTCCGTCTCTATGGCGACTGGGTGGGGTGGCTCGGGGGACTTCTTGTCAGATTTCTCTCCAGCGTCCACCAGGTTGGGAGGCTCTCACCACCTGGGGAAGAGGCACCCTGCAGTGGAGGTTGTTCTCGCCTGGTGCTCCTCTGGATAGGACGTGGTTTTGGAGTGGGCGCATGTGCCACCTGGCCCAAGGCACCAGGTCTATGCAGGAGGCCATACAGCCCAGCAGTTGGGTGACCTTTCCCATTGTGGAATGTGGACTGGCCTTCATCTTGCATGCTAACTCCTTGAGGTTGGAGATTCACACTGGTGCCGGCCTTGCCCATCCTTCGGCCGAATTGATGATAGCCCCCAGATGCTCAATCTGTTGCGTGGGGCTGAGGTGGCTCTTCTCTGCGTTCACCACCCAGCCGTGGTCCGCCAGCGCCCGGATGGCAATCTCCGTGTGCGTCCGGGCGAGAACCTCGGATCGGGCATGAATGAGCCAGTCGTCTAGGTACGGGATGATGTCCAGTCCCTGTTCCCTGAGTCTGGCCACCAGGGTTATCGAGACCTTGGTGAAGACTCTGGGGGCCGACGACAGTCCGAAGGGAAGCGCCCTGTACTGGAAGTGATGGCCCAGTATGTGGAAACGGAGGAATTGTCTGTGCCTCCGGATGATGGGAATGTGTAGATAGGCGTCCTTCAAGTCGATCGATGTCAGGAAGTCGCCCACCCGGATGCAACGAAGCGTGGACCTTATGGTCTCCATCTTGAACCGGTGTTGGACTACGTATTGGTTTAGGAACTTCAGGTCTAGGATTGGCCTGAGCTCGCCCGTCTTTTTGGGTACGAGAAAAAAGATGGAGTAGATTCCTTCTCTTTGTTCCCGAGTCGGTACGGGTTGAATTTCGGATCAGCTCGGATAATAGTTGCTGGACCTGGTGGGGGGATGCCCTTCTCCTGGCTAAGGGGGAAGAGACGAACCTGTGAGGCATATGTGTGTGGGTTAACTCTATGGAGTAGCCCTTTGAAACCACATCTCGAACCCATCTGTCCGATGTCGTGATCATCCATCAGTGGGCGAAGAGGGCCAGTCTTTGCCCCACCAGTGGGTAAGGGTCTTGGCTTTGTGCCAGGGGTGGGGGGGCAGTCACTGCTGTTTCCCCCTGAATCCTCAACCTCTCCCTCCTGGTCTTTGGGTCCAAGCTCGGAATGCTGGAGGTTGGAAACTCTGAGTATATGGGCCGCGGAACCCGGTGGAGGAGCTTCTTCCTCGAAAGGGCTGAGACCTCTGTGAGTCTCGGCGGGGTTGGAAGGATCTGTTCCCTCCTCGAGATCTCCATCTAGAACAGGCTGGGTAAGCAGGCCTATATCTATTCTTGAGGAGGTCGCTACCCTCCTCCTTCTGCTTTAGGTAGTCTTGCAACCCCTCCCCGAACACATGTTTCCCCCGTAGGGGCAAATTTTGTAACAAAGATTTTGATTCCTGGTCTGCATCCCAGAGCTTCAGCCACAGGGCCCTATGGGCCCGGTTTGTGATAGCGGTGGCTCTAGCTTGGAGATGCAGGGAGTCCACTGCCATGTCTGCCAGGTACCTGGCTGCATCCAGGTGCACTCTAACAGTTCGGCTTCCCTTGACTTAGGGGTAGCCTGTTCTTGGAGTTCTTCGAGCCAACGGATTTGTGCCCGAGAAGTGTAAATGGCTGTGGTAGCTGCCTTGGCAGCTATGCCCCCAATTTCAAAGGCCCTTTTCAACATGTCCTCGACCTTTTTATCCGCAGGGTCTTTGAGAGCTATCATGCCGCAAGGAAGCAGGGTCTTCTTGCTGAGTGCCGCCACCTGTGGATCGATGGTGGGGACCCAGCACCAAGTGTCTGATTTTTCCCCTTGTACCGGGTACATCCTGTCCAGGTTCTTTCGGTTTGGCATCCTGCCCGGGTCCGATGATTGCCATTCCGTGTTAAACATGTCCTCAATGGCCGGGCAGACAGGAAAAGTTTCAGTGGTGGCCGGTCTTAGCTGAATCAATGGGTCGAGCTTTGATTCTGGTCCACCTTCTTCGGTTTCCTCAGACTCGAATCCCATAGTTGCCTTGATCACCTTCATGAGCCCTGGGATAGTGTCGAAGGGGCATAACTTCGAAGTTAGTGAAGGGGCTGACTGTAGTTCGGTGTCCTCAGTGTCAGACTCCGCATCCTCCTCGTTCCCTGCATCGTCTCTCTCTCTCCGTCCTCATGCGAGCAGTCGACAGGGATGATCGGGATAGGGTCCTCAGGGATCGGGCGTTCTTCCAGCTGGCCCCCCACCTTTTCAGGTTCCAGTTTGGAGGGTCTTGCCCTACTCTGAGTAAGGGACTCCAGCTTCTCCATGATCCTCAGCATAAAGTTCTGCTGGCTTTCCATCATGGCCACTGCGGCCTGTTGATTCTGGATCAGGAGGGAGCCTGGGTCCATCCAGGAAGAGTTGCTAGGGCCGGGTTACTGGGGGCTAGAAGTGGTGTCCGTTCTAATGAAGAGTCGTCGTCGTCTAAAAGGCAGGCCGTGCAGCGGGGGCCCGGGGTTTGGGAAAGGAGGATGGCGCTGCACATGGAGCATTTCTTTGCTTTCACCATCTGGAATAGAGAGGTAGATTTAGGAGGCCGTCTGGTTCTTTCACCCCCACCCACATTTCTATATGTTTTTTTGATGATGAGGTCTACCGCATCACAAAGGCTGCAGATGGTGGCCCAAGGCTGGGGGGTTCTGTGTGAGGACCCCCGCAACGTCGGGTGGTGGTCTGGTGCCAGAGCCCACTATGTGAGGTGGCAGAGGCACCGCAGATGACCCTGAGACAAGAACACCTACCGGGGTCGCTGCATGAGGGATCCAGGTGGTGAAGAGGACCCCTGGCGAGGAAGTAAGGGCCCCGATCCTTCTCGGTCATCTGTGTCAGGACACACAAAAATTCCTCTCTTTTTTTTTTTTTAAAAACTGATACAGAGCCGACCCACGATAGTAGGCATTAATTCGGATGGGAGAAGAGTGAGAGAAAGGCACTGTGGGTGCATAGAGCTCTATGCTACCCTAGGGTGTATTATGCCATCTCCCCGAAGGCGTCCGCGTGGCCCAGTGGCCTAGCTTTCAGTTCTCTCCATCCCTTCAAATCTCTATCTCTCTCTCTCTCTCTCTCTCTCTCTCTCTCCTAGTTCCTATACCTCTTCCAGGCCAGGGAGGGTGCCCCC
Organism: Neoceratodus forsteri; assembly: GCA_016271365.2. NCBI lineage: Eukaryota > Metazoa > Chordata > Ceratodontiformes > Ceratodontidae > Neoceratodus > Neoceratodus forsteri. The sequence continues at coordinate 54,151,893 of CM028129.1, forward strand.
TCACCACCCCAGGCCGCAGGAGCGAATGGAGTCCGGCGCTCGAGAGAGAGAGCTGAGGGGAGAGAGAGAGACCTCGCTCATGGCGCGAGCAATAGCCAGGAGCAGCGCTCGATGTGGAGGAGTGGCGAGGCCTTCTCTCGCAGGAGGCGAGGGAAGAGGCCTGGCGGACGTCCGGCCGATGCACCGAAGGCCTAGCGGAGCCTAGGATGGTGTGTGCGGAGCGAGAGGGCGAGGCCCCAAAGCGAGGCCTAGAGATTCGAGCCCCTCACTCTGAGTCTGCCCGCATGAGCTGCTTGTATGCAACGGGCGCCGAGGGAGGAGAAGCGCAGCAGCGCTAAATGGCGACCGCCATCGGGCGGTGGAAGATACAGGGGGAGGGAGTGGAGCGTTGGCCTAAAGGGGAGGCCGCGTGGTGGCCATGCTGTAAAGGCCTGCGGCCTGGGCAGAACGCCCTGAATGCCGTGAATAGCCAAAAAACCGCAGGAGCTGGGTCCCGCTGCAGGCGGGAGCTCTTCCCAGGAAAGGGAACAAACGCTGGAAGGGATATAAGGTGGATGGGGGGGAACCCAATGCTAGACCACGCGGCTTATCAGGCACAGAAAACGCCAAATAGAAGTGAACTAACGCACAATTAAAGGCAATTTGAGCAATTTAAAGACAATTAGCTGCCCTAAGCAGCAGCAGTGCTAGCCAATGGCATCTACAGTTTCTTAGCCAAAGAGATAAAACTCAAACTCTTTTTTTCTTTAAAATTAGGTTCCTACCTTGAAGAGCAGACAGGGGTTCCTGGTGTGCTACTGCCTTGTTCAGATGCACGATTCAGACTGGAGAAGCAGGGGTTTCTGGGACCTGGATATGCAGGAAATTTGATCTGGGTCAGTGCATCACTAGCTTATCAGGTGGGCTGAAACCCTGAAACCCATGAGGTAATGTCTAGAGTGCCATGGATGCCAACCAATCACAATGGGGAAATTCATGTTGGGCAAAGGTGTTCTATGAGAATGTCATTACGGGTGCAATGGTTCAGTTACAGGGGATAGAGGAGGGAACTGCATGGTTAATATTTATCTGTATTAAATTTGTCCTGTGGCAAGCACGATGTAAATGTTTTGCAACAGAAGGAGGTGACACCTCAGGCCTTAGTGGGCATGACTGAAAAGGAAATCATTCTGCAGTCTCCATATGATAAGAAGAAATTGTCTTGGGAACAATGGAAGAAGAGGTGGAAGGGGTTACATTGCATAGAATGGTCTGACAGACACAGGCTATAAGGGGTCTATGTTCAGGTTTTAAGGCACATGACTAGCAATAAGAGGTTTATACCAATTGTAAGGTATGGGAGTAGAGAATATTGGTTTTCATGTATTGATTCTACCGTGATTGAGGGTTTCACTGACAAATATGTTTCCCCCCCCCTTATGTCTTATGGGTTTGTATTATATGATGTATATATATGGTTTGGTTTTGTTATTTTCTTTGTACTAGGTTGTATCTCTTTGTTTTGCAATAAGAATTCCCTACTCTTTTTGAGAAGGGCCACGGGATCTTTAGCATTCATCTGAACTACCACCAGATCAGGCAAATGCAAGATTTACACATGGACACATGACATGTTTTGACCAATTTGAGGTTACAGGATTTTCAAGACCCATTTAGGGAATGCCCCATATGACTTGAGATGGGCGAAGTGGCCTCACTTCGCCTTGTAATCGAGCTCACAAATAAAATTCTGCAGTGATTCATGGGATTGCAGGTCACGTGGGCTCTAGATCATTCTGCACAGCCTCAGTTCTGGCCTGGGTAGTGTGTGTGTGTAGTAGTAGCTAGAGACAGTTTGCTCTCAGAACTCTGTGATTCAAAACCTCTAAAAGCTATTTAAAATACCTTTTCAGATCATTTTGTTTGCTCAAAATTTAGTACATCTATTGTAGGAAACCCTTCTGTGCTCATATCATCGAGTGTTTATTGTTGTGTGTGGATTTTGAATGTTAATTTAGAACAGTCAGTCTGTGTACTGTGAAGTGTGCTTTGAGGGAGGGACGAATTTGTGGTGTAGGTGCATTAACTGGGAGAAAAAGGCAGTCTTTCTGTTTTGGTTATATTTTTCTTGTATAACTGTGTTAATGTACACACAGTAGTATTTTTAGTAATTCTTGACATTTTTTTGCTGATTGTTGTGGTGCAGCAGTGTATATTTTGTCTGTTTAAAACATTTGGTTATATTACTAAAGGTTTTCAATTTGCTCTGCATTACCTGTAGTGTGTGAGTGTGTATGCGATGCATGCAATTAAATCAGGCACCTTTTATTGTGCCACAGAGTAATTGCAGCAGTGTGAACCTGCTAACCACTGCAACTGCATGAATGTTTTGTTCTGCTTTGTGGTATCTTTACTGGTAGTGGATTATTGCTGCTGTGCACTAATCCCTCAACTGGCAAAAGGTATTCCTTTCCACATTTGGATTTGTGACTTGTGAGTACTGGTTAGGTGTTGTTGTGCCTTTTGTATGCATCTCTTGAATGTGCAGTGCAATCTTAATCTGTCTGTGCGTTTGCAGTGCACCATTAATTCTGGGAGAATGCATTTCTCATTACGCTCTCATTTCACTTCATCAGCAGTGAGGAATTTTCTGGACACAAGACAGTAGCGTTTTGGGGATGCAAATTATTCTTTTTTTTTACCTTTGTTTTACTAGGAGAGGCACACTAAGCTGAAAGCTTGTTTACAGGTGCAACCTGGGAGCACAGGAAGTTAAGTGACTTGCTCAGGGTCACACAGTATGCAAGTGAGGCTGTGGGATTTGAATCCAGATCTCCAGGTTTGCAGCTCAGAGCCATAAACCACTGTGCAATACTGCCTCCCAATTCTAATATTTCTAGTGACTCTGTGTGTAACCACTGTGCTCATGACTGAGTGCACCATTAATTCTGGGAGACTTTGCATTTCTTGTTCGCTCTCCTTTCACTTCACCAGCACTGGGGAATTTTCTAGATACAAGACACTAGCACTTTGGGGATGCACATTAATTCTGGTGACTGTGTGTCTGGGGTGCTGCCAATATTCTTGTCACTCCACCTTACTTCGTGTTAAGATGGAATGACAACTCAAAGTAAAATCACAAGGCGAAATGAGCCTTTCCTATGGGGCACTCCACGTAGCGAAGTACCAATGCGAAGTGTCCATTTCACAGGCACTTCGATGGTGAAATTTAAATTCACTGCATCTCTACCCACAACAGGCACTCTGGCATGAAGTCATGCTCACACTCAAAGTGACCCACTAGAAAGTACCATGCCAGCTCCCTGATATCAAATGTACACATTTTTGAGCACTGGGACACAGTATGGAGTCAGTCAGGGAATGTCCCCCCCCCCACAACAGGCACTGCAGCATGAAGTCACGTTCACACTCAAAGTGATCCACTAGAGTACCCATGCCAACTCCCTGATATCAAATGTACATATTTTGAGCACTGGGACACTGCACGGTGCCAGTCAGGGAATGCCCTCATCCCATAACAGGCAGCGTGGCATGAAGTCACACTCAAAGTGACCCACTAGAAAGTACCATGCCAACTCCCTGATATCAACTGTACATATTTTGAGCACTAGAACATTTCACAGTGCCAGTCAGGGAATGCCCCCAACAGGCACTGTGACATAAAGTCACGCTCACACTCAAAGTGCCTTATTGCACTCGGCAATGCAGTAAAATATGTTCCATGCACACCCTGTCATACCTTAACAAGACACGTAACACTGTCATAACCATTGAATGTAATGATGATTATAGCATTTGTGTTTGAAATGTCATTTTGTTTCTGACTTGCAAACCTTAAATCTGTTGTTTATTTTCAAAAGCAGAATGGCAACCTGAAGATACAGCTGGGACATCAAGTGGAAGTGCCACCACCACCAGGCCTGGCAACAGTGACGCAGCTGATGCTGAGGATGATTACAGAAGTATTGTTCCCAATGTTCCTGGTTCTGGTAGGTCATTTTTATGATTCTGAATTCTGAATGACCCTTTCAGTACAGTTAAATGCCATTTATGGAGCACATGGTTTGCTTGTTACGTAGGGTGCATTTCCACAGAATCACAGAAATGCTGTGGCGATGGAGAGTATCATGCTCTGGTGCATGGACAGATGGATCACTATCACAATGCTGGAGATTATGCAATTATATAAAACACTGGTAATGCCTGCCGCTTCACCCTGAGTACTGTCTGCAATTACATAGAAATATAGAAGTTGATGGCAGAAAAGGACCGCAAGGCCCAGCCAATCTGTCATTTCTTTTTCTACCTTATGAATGTGTCATCGGCTTTGCTTTGTCAATGGCCTATCTATTCATACTCATCTGTATTGTTCCCTTATGCCTATCTCATGCCTGCTTGAAGTCCTGCACTGTATTCATATCCACCACTCCCTGAGGTAGGCCGTTTCATGCATCCACCACCCTTTCTGTGAAAAAAAAAGATTTCCTCACAGTACCCCTTAATTGGCCTCCCTCTAATCTCATGCTGTGTCCTCTTGTCCTGCTGTTTTTCTTATATTAAAACATGTTAAACTCTTTCACCTTGTTAATGTCCTTAAGGTGTTTGAATGTTTCGATCATATCACCTCTCTCCCTTCTTTGCTCTAGGGTGTACATATTCAGCTCCATTAATTTGTCCTCATAAGTTTTCTGATGCAGTCCCTGCACCATTTTGGTTGCCCTTCTCTGGACTGCCTCAATCTGGTTAATGTCCTTGTGAAGGTGTGGCCCCCCAGTACTGCATGTAGTACTCCAGATGGGGCCTAAACAGTGTCTTGTAAAGAGGGATTATTACCTCCCTCTAATAACTTGTGATACCCCTACTAATACACCCCCAACATCCCTCTAGCCTTACCTACTGCTTTAGTGGTCTGCTTGGATGATTTCAGGTCATCTGTGATGATGATGGTGCCCAAGTCTCTTTCTTCCCTTGTGACTGCCAGCAACTACCCTCCCAGCCTATAGGTGGCTTTAGGGTTTCTCTTCCCTATGTGCATGATCTTGCACTTCTTTGAGTTAAACCACATTTGGCACTCTTCTGACCATTTTGCCAGTTTATCCAGATCTCTTCTCATTCTGTCCACCCCATCTGGATCATCTACTCTGTTGCGGATCTTGGTGTCATCTGCAAACAGACAAATCTTACCCTCCAGTCCATCTACAATGTCACTGATGAAGATATTGAAGAGGACTGGCTCCAGGACAGATCCCTGAGGTACCCCACTTGTGACTTGCATCTCTTCTGACTGTATACCATTTACCACCACTCTCTGTTTTTTGCCCGTCAACCAGTTTGCCACCAGTTGACCAACTTCTGACCCACCCTGAGCCTACCCAGCTTATTAATCAATCTTCTATGTGGAACAGTATCGAAAGCTTTGCTGAAGTCAAGGTTAGGCGACATTAACTGCTCCCCCTTGGTCCACCACTCTGGTTACCCAGTCAAAGAAATCTATGAGATTAGTTTGATAGGACCTTCCTGTTGTAAACCCATGCTGTATTGTATCCTGTGCTTCTATGGATTCCAGGTGTTGCACTATCCTTTCCTTAAGGAGTGCCTCCATAATCTTGCCCACTACTGGGGTAAGACTGACTGGTCTGTAGTTCCATGCTTCCTCCCTGCTACCATGCTTGTGAAGCGGGATCACATGAGCTCTTCTCCAGTCTTGTGGGACCTCTCCTGTGCTCAGAGACTCACTAAACAGTTCTGATAATGGTTCTGCTAGTTCCACCCTTAGCTCCTTTAGTACTCTGGGACATATGCCATCAGGTCCCATTGTCTTGTCACCCTGAGCTTATCAAGCTCTTGTAGGACCCTTTCTTTTGTGAAGAGACTAGTGCACACCTCCCTCCCCCCTGTGTCCATGGTGCTGAGCGGTGGGCCCTGCCTTCCCTTCTCTTCAGTAAATACTGAGCAGAAGTATCTATTTAGGATAGATGCTTTTACATGGTCCTTATCCTTACATGCCCCCTTATCCCCTTCGATCTTAGCAATACCCTCTCTGGACTTTTTCCTTTCTCTAATGTATCTATAGAAAGTCTTGTCACCTTCTTTTGCTGTTTGTGCTAGTGTTTCCTCAGTTTGGGCCTTTGCCTGCCTTACTGCCTTCCCTCCATCCCTTAGGGAAGTTTGGTATGTCTCCCCATCTTCATCCCGCTGCCTTCCCTTATATTTCCTGAAGGCCAGCCTTTTGGCTCTGACCTTTTCTGCTACTGTTTTTGAGAACCAAAGTGGTTTCCTTCTTCTTATGTACTTCCTTTATTCTCTAACACAATGGGATGTTGCTTTAAGTATTGCATCCTTAATGCTTGCCTACTTTGCCTGTACCTCGTCACCTGTATTTCTTTTTGCCAGGGCTAACTTAACTCTGTTGGTCATCTTATCAAAGTCAGCTCCTCTGATGTACCATATTTTTGCCTTGGACTGAGATGATTTAGTTCTAGTGGCCAAATTGAACCATACCATGTGATGGTCACTGGCCCCCAGGCAACCTTCTACCTGGAGATCTGTGATCCTTTCCCTGTTAGTCAGTACTAGATCTAGGAGAGCCCTGTCTCTTGTCGGTTGTTGTACCAGTTGTTTGAGGCCCTCACCCTGCAAGGAATCCACTATGTGTCTAGTTCTGGCAGATGTTCCTGCTGGTATTGACCAATCTGTATCTGGCATGCTGAAGTCTTCCATTATCAGAACCTCCCCTTTAGCTGTCATGTTTTGTATATCTTCTAACAGTAATGTGTCTGTGTCCTTCCCTGGTCTGGAGGCCTGTAGACAACCCCAGTTCATATGGCTGTCCCATTTCTTGTTTCCAGGGTGACCCACAGTTATTTTGGCTCCTTATGTGCATTCTGAATTTCTGCAGCTTTGATATTTTCATTGACATAAAGAAACACTCCACCCCCATTTTTGCACCTCGGTCTCTTCTGAACAGTACATAGCCAGGTACTGAAGTCTCCCAAGCGTGGTTGCTGGTAAACCATGTCTCATTAATGGCTACTTTGTCCAGTTTAGCCTCTGTCATTGTTGCCTGCAGGTCTGGTATCTTGTTTTCCCAGACTGCGAGCATTTGTGTACATGATTTTCCCACTAGCTGAGGGGGGAGGGGTGTTCTTCCCATTTGACGTATTGGGTGCTGCACCCCTCTCCCCATTTGCTAGTTTAAATATTCTGCAAAGATGTCAAACTTCTGCCCCGATGCACTGACTCCCTCCTTAGTCAGATGCAGTCCATCAAGTTTGAAGAACTTTCGCTCCCAAAACTGTTGCCAGTTCCCTACAAATCTGTGTCCTTTTTCCTGGCACCAGCCCTTGAGCCACGTGTTTAGCTCCCCTATCTCCCCTTCTCTGACCTTCCCTCCATCTTCCCCCCTCTCTCAGACTGGCAGGACCTCAGAGAAGGAAATGCTGGATGAAATGGATGATAGTTTGTCACCCAGCCTGGTCAAGTGTTCCTTGGTCTCCACAACTGACCGGATGGTGAAATCATTAGTCCCTATGTGTACCAGGACATCAATGTTTTCTCCTGCTTGCTGAACAATTTTAGCAATGCGGTCAGTGTCTCTCCACGCTGATGTACCTGGGAGGCATCTAACCATTACCCCTAGCTGGAGATAGCTATCAACTCCCCGAATCATGGAGTCTCCTATGATCAGAAGTTTTTTGGATTTCCTTTTGCTTTTTTGTTTTGGTTCCTGTTTTGGGTGAATTTTGTTGTGCTAGCTCCTGTGCTGCAGTGTTCTGATCTGCAGTGTCCTCTGCCCCTTTGCTTGATTTTGGAGATAGAGGCAGATACCCGTTTGTAGTTTTTATATGATTTGTGGAGGTGATATGTTGGAGAGCACTGAGTGATGGGGTACCCGATTGGCCCCTCCTAACCACCTGCCAACCTCCTGGACCAACTACCCTCAGTGGTCGAGGTGCTTTTGTTGGATGTTGGGGAAATGGCAGGCAGTTCTTATAATATATTTCCTCTTGAATATGCAATTTGAAGTGTGCAATCTCTGCCCATGCTGCATGGAGCTGAGCCCTTAGCTCTCCAGTGGCACAGGATGTGGGATAGTGTCCTAAATCCTGTAAAATTGCCCTTTGAAAAGTGTTCCGCAGTACCCCCAGTTAATGATATCCATTCCAGATAAGTTGCTGGGTTTATAACCTGATCAAAGTAATTAGAAGGAGGAAAATAAAAGCAGTTTTTTTTTTGTATAACTTGTTATAACAAGTTAAATTACTTGTGCCCCTGTAAACGAGGTCACTGTGTGGATACCTGGTGGCACCTACTACACAAGCATATTGACATTCCAGAGAAGGGCTACCAAGATATCACAGGGTTTTCATCCAAAAACATATGAGGACAGCCTAAAGTACCTGTCGATATGTAATCACTGCATGAAATGATAACGCTTGGTAGTGGGAAATGAGAGAACCTTACTGTACCTCAACGGCAAGAAGAAGGTGCATGGGTGATACTTTTCCAATTTATAATGATGAAGAGAACAAAAGGGCCTGATAAGAATTGGGCTGAGGAGAGTAAGATTAAAAGTGGGAATGTTTTTATTCACAGAAAGGGAGGTGACGCACCAAATGGTCTGCAATAAGAGGTGGTAGGATGCTATTGAGCACAGTGGGTGGTTAAACATGCCTGGTAGTCACAAAGTAACACTGATGTTGTATTGAGTGATGAAGGTCCACTGACCTGTGATCATGTTGTAGGACACATGCAGGTGTAGGACTTATGTGCAGAATGGACTGGGTGGTCCAACCTTATCAGCTGGGCATCCAATTCCTATGTTTCTATATTTCTATGTTGCAGTGTATGAATGTTGCTCTACAAAATGTCACCAGTCCATCAAAATTCTTGGCACTGACTATGTGACCACTCACTCTCTTCCATAGTGTGTGACTGAGTAAATCACTTACCTTCCTTGCCCTGTGTCTTTCTTGTCATGATTCTGTTCATCTATGGTAAAGGTTTTAAAAAGTTCAATGCTCACGTGTGACTGTAGTTGTGGGTTCAGACATCCATAAATAAGTAAATAAGCAATAAGATACAACCAGGGGCTATGTTAATGTTCCAGTTAATCACCACCTGTGGGGCAATGCGGCACGAGGTGCTGGGAAAGTGCAGTATGGTCAGTTGTGATGGACACATCATGAAAAACAGTCAAAAGCAACATCAGGCGGGATCCTGGCAGCAGAAATAGCAGCAGCGTCAGTGTGTGAAAGGCCTGGAAAGGAAATTGGTCATTGTGAGATAGTTATAGAAACAAATGACGTTTGGCCAGCAAACATGGTGACATTATATCAGACTTTCAGAACAGTTTCTGGTATTCTGTACTATCTTTGACTGCCAACAGTGACTGTCTACTCCACTGACTACCCTAACTAATCCTACAACCTCCACCTTGTGTGTGCCCCCCACTCACCACATAACCACTCGCTACCTACCCAGTAAACACACTCTACATCTTGAGGATTAAAAGTAGGAATACCAGTACAATACTTACCTGTTTGACTGGCTGACATTGAGAGAAGAAGACTGAGGCAAGGATATTAAACAGAAAGGTTTCCCTATATATCTTACCTGGTGAGTTTAGATTGGCACACCATGAAGCAGCAGGGATGGTATTGTGGGGTTGGTCAGACTCATGATTTGGGTATCGACCAAAGTGACACCAGCAGCAGCCACAGCGTGTGACAGTCCTGGAAGGAGACTACGTCAGCATGAGAGAGGTACCATCCAGAAACAACAGTAATTTTGCTTTTCAAGAGACAGCACTGCCATCATAAGGCTTTATGCATGTTGCTAGAAAAGTAGGACTATCAGTGCAGCGGTTGGATTTCCGCTAGCGACGCCGGCGACTTGGATTCAAGAATGAGCCCGGGTCACTGGAGGGCTGGCCAGGGAGAGAAGGATAGAGCATCCTAAGGACAGCTCTCCTTCTCCGGGGGAAGGGTTGGAGAATGCTCTGGTGCCTGCTGGCTCCTAGCGGATGCTGGGAGTATCGCAGGACACCAGGACCACACACATCACCGGGGAGGGGTAGATGTCGGCGTCAACCATTACGTCACTATGCCAACCCAACAGAACAGAGGAAAATGGCTGGGTACTCTCCAGATGATGGCCTCAGGTTCTCTGTGCCTCTAAACTCTCCAGGGAGCCACTCCATGCAAGTCTCAGCAGCGTCTTGCAGCCTATAAGGTAGGTGCTAGTGTCGCCTCACCATTGGTGCATTCCCCCCTCTGGAGGGGGGAACCCGTCTGGCCAAGGAAATGCTGGGATACTGCAGGAGGCTGCAATATAGAGACTTCTTGGGGGCAGGACTCGAGTGAGGCAGTAGGGAGGTGTGGCAGACAGACCATAGGGATCCTGAAGGAGAGGAGAGTACCTGAGTGAGGAGTGAGGGGAATAAACAAATAATACAAAAAAAAAAGAAATATAGGACTGGTTAACAGCAGTTAAAACAGTGTGTAAGTGCTAGTAACATGTCTCTGCAAACAGACTGCTACAGACTACAATGCATACCAAAACAAAGTAACCTAGTAGCACTGCCACACTCCCTCCCCGTGTGCAGCTGTCAGCACACACATACCAAGCAATACACAAACAATGCTATTTTGTTTAGGATAGCCTCTTACATGAGTAGCAGTAATGCAACCATCTTAATGTTCAAAACAGAGTACTCATTAAAACAATTGCTCCAGTGCTACATTACATGATGTGACAATAATGAACTTTAAGAGCTCTACCAACCTGTGGTATGGTTGTTGATTCAGAATCATCAGTTGCATCCAGATTCAGCAGCTTTACTGGGCCATCATGCTTCTTCTCTGTGTTTTCCTTTGTTATGGCATGAACAAGATGAAGAAATTCAACACTGCTGGCACATTTGCTGAATGTGTCACTCAAAGCAGAGTCATGTATCGGGATAAAATTTGCTGTTTCTGCTGTTCGCTGCAGCGTCACTCATAACCCACAGTTTGCTTGCAGTGGTGAGGTGATGGGTTCATTAAATTGGTCATCATCTTTAGGATTCTTTGGGGCATAGTACTGACTTTGGCTACATTGACTGTCATTGTTTGGTGCAGCAGGATCAACCGGGAATAGGATGGTTTCTTCATCTTCAGGAGATGGCTGGGGGTGGCATCATCGGCAAAATTATTGTAGCATACAACTTAATATGGTTGTCGTGATATGGGATGGCTTGATCTGCAATGGTTTTGATTTGGTGAATGTCTCAGTAGCAGCTCGCAGCATTTATTGGTGAACTGTAGTTACTCTATTTCTTTTACTGCAGTATGCATGTTTAGCAGTGACTGTGTGCACAGGTATCTAGTGTTAGTCCTGTTTTCAGATACGCTGGTCCCGTGGGACTTGAATCTGGTCCAGAAAATTATAACTAGGACCTTGGGGTGGGTGAGAGGTTGATTAGATGGGTTGCTAACTGGCTGACCGGCAGGGCACAAAGGGTGGTTTAGGGGAGGGATTCTCCAGTTCAAGGGAGGTCACAAGAAGGGTTGCACAGGGGTCAGTGTTAGGACCAAGGCTGTTTAACATCTCTATCACCGACAAAGGGGAAGGCATGCAGGTGGAAAATGTTCATGTTCACAGATGACACCAAGCTATGTGAGAGGGTACACCCAGGCCAGGAGGTCATAAGGGAACTGAGGGTGGGCATGGTGAGACTGGAGAGATGCTGGGGATATGGCAGGTTGGGTTTAATGCTAAGAAATGCAAGGTGATGCACATGAGGCGAGGAACCCGAGAACAGAGTACTACATAGGAAAGTACATAGGAAAGGTTGGTCACAACATCAAGGAAGAAAAGGATCTCTCTGGTCATTATTATGAGTGACTTGAAAAACTCAATTCAATGTAAAAGGCAGTTGCTCACGGCAAATAGGATACTGAAATTTATTGCAAGGGTTTCAGCAGTAGAAACAGTGATGTTATTCTGCCACTGTACAGGTCTTTAGTAAGAGCATATTTAGAATACATAGTAAGATAGCATCCACACCTGAAGAAGGACATGCAGTTGCTGGAGAGTTCAGAGGACAGTGTGTGACGAAGAATGATAGAGGGACAGCAGGATAGATCATACGAGGAGGTTGAGGAACCTGGGGATGTACACGCTGGAAGAGTGGGGGCAGATGGGGGAAGTGATAGAGACATTCAAATACTTGAGAGAAATAATCAGGGTAGAAAATGAGGGCCTATTCAACAGAAGGACCAACACCACCACTAGAAGGCACAACCTAAAAATCATGGGGGGAAGGTTCAATAAGGACATGAGGAAGCATTTCTTTGTGGAGAGAGTGGTGACAGCATGGAACAAGCTGCCAATGGAGGTGATATAGACCAAGTCAGTGGATGCCTTCAAAGGGACATGGGATAAGCACAAAGGCATGTCATGTGGAAGTGCCAGGGAAAGAACAAATATCAGGGCAGGAGAGGGGGTGTCGGGATCAAAGATGTAAACTTGTGGCAGAACTCAATCACTAGTATGTCCAGCAGACATGCCAGAATGAGAGGTCTCCTTCTGCTGTCACTTATTTGGGCATGTACTGCTGACGTTGTTTTCAAGAGGAATAGATACAAATTAACATCACTAGTATGCAGCTAAGGATTACAATTTCTGACACTGTTCAAAGCATTGTTTCAGATAATTATATTTGTTTAGTGGTTTGCTTGAGATGTAACATGCACATGAATGTTATAAAACTTGGAAAGGTGTTGAAGGTGCCACAATTTACTAAACATTATCAGTACTTATAAAGAAACAGTAACAGCTGGACAAGCCAACATGTGTCCATTAAAATATTTTGATATTTTATTTTCTTTGGGGGTGAGAGGCTCAGAATATCAGCCAACTTGGACATTAATAGGTGGTTGAGTGTTTCACACAGCAAGTGGCGTACAACACATCATGATATGCATTATATGCAGTAACTACTGGACGAGATAACATATGTCCATTCAAATGTTTTTGGGGTGAAGGGGAGGACCATGAACATAGGCCAACTTGGACAATAACATATACCATTACAATCTCATGTACTTTGTATATTCATTTCTTTAATGAACTTGAATCATCAGTATAATACTATGGCATGTGTGATGGGATGATGAGTACCTCAGCGCACAGCCAAGTGTTTGAAATGCATGATTAGGAAAACTCAAACCCCTCGGACATGTCTTCTTCTCTCAGACAGGAGAACCACACTGCCTTCTTAAGCTTCCTTTCCATTTCAAATCACCTTCTCACCAGCATAATATCTCAACACTAATGACAGTTTATACTGCGATGGAGGAAATGAGATTCAATTTTATAAATGTCAGGTACGCTATGTTTCTGTCAGACCGACAACTGTGCCGATCACTGACTATTGCACCGCAGGCACTGAAAACCCTCTCTGAGCTAATACCTGCCCAGGGACAAATCAGATACTTGACAGCCAGAGATGCCAGGGCAGGCCACACTTCTAGCTTGCTTTGTCAGTATAGCAGTGGCTCTTCATCAATGTTCAGCTGCTGTGGGTCATACAAGTAGGACTGTACCATATGGCTGGCTGACAGCTGCAGCTGACTTTTACTGTGACTTGGCTGCTGTACAGAAACACCGGTCTATGGCAGCATGGACCACCGAGGGTTTATGGAACTGCTTGATGAGGAGGAGGCCAGTACAACAGGCACATTCCATGTGGAAGAGGTTGAGGAGGAAATTGCTGCACTACCCTTTCCAGTGTCAGATTTGTCCCAGATACGGGATCCAAATGGTGACCGTTTCTCAGCATGGTCCCTTGCCATACAATTTTCTACCTTCCCACGAAAGATAAGGATATGGCGATCAACCTCAGTCTTCCCACCCAGAATTGGAGCAGTAGTGCCATGTTTGTACCTTGGATCCAGCAATGTGGAAAGGACATACGCCTCTGAGGTGTTGACATAAATCAGTCTTGGGTCATAGTCAAACAACTGCAGAATCCTGTTCAACAGTTTTACACCTACTGAGTCAACTGCCACTTGAAACTGCTCCCTGATGTTTACCAATGCTTGATGCAGTACTCTAATCAGCAGTATTACCTGGCTCAGGCATGCATTGTGAAAGCTGACCACTTGTGTAGCATTTTCAAAAGGATGGAGTATTTGAAAAGATAGCCAGCTCAGTTAAGAAGGGGGATAAAACCTTTTATAGGTACATCAGAGAGAGTAGAAAGACAAAGGGAGGGAGAGTGAGGCTGAATAGAATGAATGGTGGGTGGGCAGAGGAGGACAGTGAAAAAGCAGGGATACTGAACAAATATTTCTGCTCAGTGTTCACAAGAGAGGAGGGGGAAGTGCCTAATCCAATTAACAGAAGCACTCTTGATGGGGGGGGTAGATCTCAGCCCTTTCACAGAAGAAAGGATTCTGCAAGAACTCCTAAAACTGAAGGTGGACAAAGCAATGGGGCCTGGTAGAATTCACCCCAGCATTCTAAAAGAATTATGGGGAAACTAGTGAAACCACTGGCTACTCTTTTTAATAAATCATGGGAGGATGGTTGGTACCCAAGGACTGTAGGAAGACAGATGTGATTCCCTTCACAAAAAGTGGGACCAAGACAGAGGCAGGAAACTACAGACCTGTCAGTTTGACCTCTGTGGTAGGGAAGGTGATGGAGTCACTTCTGAAGGAAAGAATTGGTGAGTACCTTGAGGCCAGTGGGGCACAGGACCCAAGGCAGCATGTATTCACGGCAGGAAGGTCATGTCAGATGAATCGAATAGATTTCTTTGACTGGGTGACCAAAGTAGTAAACCAGGAAGAGGCTGTGGACATGACCTACCTAGACTTTAGCAAGGCATTTGACACAGTCCCACACAAAAGATTAATAGACAAATTAACCAGCCTGGGAGTGGGTCCCAGGGTGGTAGCCTGGGTAAAACATTGGCTGGACAACAAGACACAGAAGGTAATTGTAAATGGAGTCCACTCTGAAGAAAGAGGGGTTACTAGTGGGGTACCACAGGGTTCAGTACTGGGTCCAGTCCTTTTTAATGTCTTTGTAAGTGACATTGCAGAGGGACTGGAAGGAAAAGTATGCCTCTTTGCAGATGACACAAAGATCTGCAACAGGGTTGATACACAAGGAGGCATGGAAAGGATGAGAAGGGACTTGGCAAAGTTGGAGGAATGGTCAGAAGTATGGCAGCTAGGATTCAATGCAAAGAAGTGCAAAATAATGCACCTGGGAAACAAGAACCCAGGGGAAGATTACACAATGTGGGGGGGAGGTAGTAACAACAACAAAAAAGGAAAGGGACCTGGGAGAAATCATAATAGATGACCTTAAGGTTAGCAAGCAATGTGAGAAGGCAGTAGGGAGGGCTGGGGGTATACTGGGATGCACAGGGAGAGGCATTACAAGCAGAAAACAAGAAGTTGTTATCCCTCTGTACAGACAGTTGGTGAGACCCCATCTGGAGTATTGTGTCCAGTTCAGGAGACCCCATCTCAGCAAGGACATAGATGGGATAGAGGCAGTCCAGAGGAGGGCAACTAAAATGGTGCAGGGTCTGCAAGAAAAGCCGTACAAGGAGAGACTAAAAGAGCTTAATATGTATACCCTTCAGGAAAGAAGGGAGAGGGGGGACATGATATAAACTTTTAAGTACCTCAGTGGAATCAACAAAGTCCAAGAGGGTGGCATCTTTCAGAAAAAGAGACGTGCAAGAACAAGGGGACACAATTTAAAATGGGGGGGTGGTTCCAGGGCAATGTGAGGAAGTATTTTTTCACAGAGAGAGGGTAGCGGATGCATAGAACAGCCTTCCTGAGGAGGTTGTGGGGTCTAAACATGTGGGAGAATTCAAGAATGCATGGGACAGACATAAGGCAATTCTTGTGGGGGTGGGAAGAAGTAGGCTGTTGGTTAACTAGGATCTGCGACCTATCCTGTAGGTAGGGAAATGGGCAGACTAGTTGGGCCAAGCGGTCCTTATCTGCCGTCAAAAGTTCTAAGTTTCTATGTTTCTGTCAATCAACATCCACTGAGGTGGATTGAATGACATGGCTGCCTGCATGTCAGTCACACAGCTGCATGACATAGTCATTTATCAGTTTATGCTACTCAAATAGTTGCTCAAGCATGTACAGTGTTAAATTCCAGTGTGTGACAACATCCAGTTTTAATCAATGCTACGGCACTCCATTTGCCTTCTGAAGAGTGGTCAGCTCTGACCTTGCAAGTGCGGAATGAGAAAAATGGTTGCAAATGTTATGGCTCACATTCAGCATACTGGTTACTGACTCATGCTCCAGAAATGCCTTAACAATAAAATTCAGTTCTTGGGCAAAGCATTATACATGACAAGATGAGCCATTGTGGATCGCTTTCACAGCATTCTGAGCATTATCAATAGCATTAAAGACCGCAGAAAAACTATGCAGCTTAAACCACCTTGTGATGGACTCATTAATTCATTCCAGTATTCTTTCAGCTGTGTGAGAGCCATGCATACTCCACACACTTTGAGTGGCATGTTGACATGGACCAACAGTACTCTACCTATTGATAGTGGGAAAACTGAAGATGTACATGAATGAAAGGCAGAAACACTGGGTAAATTTGCCCAGTGTGCAGAAATGTACATAAAACATACCCTGGAGGAGGGTCTACTTGTCCATATATCAGTGGTAAAGTTGATCGTGGGTACCTCTGAGTGGGACACTGCATGGGAAACAATGCGGAAAGGTCACTATGAAGAGCAGGGACAGCCTTTGTGGAAAAGAATGTGCAGCTGGGAACTTTATATTTTGGTGCCACTTTTTCCATCAAGTGGAGAAAGCCAGGTTTTTCCACAAATGAGTATGCCAGCAGGTCTGTAAAGATGAGCAATGGCAAAGCAAAGCAACTGGGTGGTCAGGAGGTATTTAGTGTGCTTTATTAGCTGATCTAATATCCGGCTGCTTCAGATTTTGTGTGACTGAGGGAGGTGGATGTACTGCATTTCGATTGCCTACTGATTTGACTGGGTAACAGGATGGCCATGATGCCTGCTTTCGACAGAGGCAGGAAAGGCATGACGTTCACACTGAGTAGTGCTACCACTGGTATCTGCAGAATCAAAAATGGTTGAACTGAGTACAGGGTTAAATGTAGAAACTAATCGTGCTTCACATTGCTGATCACAAGCAGATACTGAAGTTGGCATTGCTCCATTTCGCATCTGCTATGACCAATGCATAGGATGCTTCCTTTGCATATGGCTATGCATTCCAGAGGTTCCATAATGTGTCTCGGCTTGCCATGACTAATTTTGGATTTGGCATATGTTACATATGGCTGTGCTATCATCACTTTCACACACAGAAAAAGCCCACACCAGTGACTTGCCACACCACACACACACACATCGATTTACATGCTGCAGGTGCAGGGGATGGGGCTGGAAGTTTGGGTGGGCACACTATTGCCTGCTGCTGTTGCTTTTCCTTCTGCTTCTCTGTAACAGGTAGTGGTGCCCTGCTTCTAACATCCACTTGCTCCCTACACTACAATGATTCAGCAGACATTCCTTTGCCCTTCCTGTCTTTGCCCATCACTTCACTTTTTCTAATTGTTTTTGGAGAGGTTTCCAAATAGAGCCGGTTATTGAATCATCATCCCCCTCCTCATCAGTCATGATTGACTTGGGCATTTCATGCACTAATTCAGATATTTCCACCAAGTCATCTTCATCTGCACCCTGCACATCACCCTCCACATTAGCCCAAGAAGGTTGATCAAGCTCATGTAGAGGAAATTCTTCCTCCTCTGCCTCTCTCTCTCTCTCCACCACTTGCTCAAGCTCCCTCCCCTCAACAAGGAAACTTAATGGTTGGGGACTACACCTATTATCAGGCTTAATGGTGCCATAACCCACTGCCAGTGTACTACTCCTCCCTATCAGCTCCTGAGAAAATTCCTCAGAATCATCATGTGGCAGTTCCTCCTCCTTCTCCCAAGAATCCTTATGCTGGCACAGGTGTGCTGCAACATCCACAGCAGTTTTTCTTGCCAATCTTGTATGGGATACAGCCACAGCTGCTCAGCTTTGACCACTTTGCCTACTCAATCCAAAAAAACTGGTAGCTGCAATGCTAGCTCCTGCTGCTGAAGTTGGCACAGCATGGACAACTCCTGTAGTTGCACTAACAGTAACTATGTTGCTGCTAAGACCTCTAACACACTCCCCTATATCTTCTGCACTCCAGTACAAACAGTTTTACGTGCTGAAACAGCACCTGTTTTCTTCCCAGAGACTGCTGCACACTTTGACTTTCCAGAAGACATGTTCGGCTGCTTCTAGTTATTACCCCACAACAAAAATATAAAGTAACACAATGAAAAATGAGATGTGAAAATATCTATGAATTAATATAACTGCAGCACTAATTCCTGTCAACAGAATTTCACAGATTGCTTCAGTAATCTCAGGCACCTTCTCAAGAAAAAATAGCACTTCAACAAACACCAAACTGAATTTTCTGTCAGAAATCTCACAGAAAAAATGACACACTGTGAGAAGTACAGTCTCTCAGAAGTATCATTAAACAAAACTCAAAATAAATGATTATCTCAGCAGGAAAAGTACAACAAAAATATTATATCATCAGGAAAGGAACTTTTGCCAACACAAAAGATGATTTTTTAAGTGTAAACACTCAAATAGGTTCATCAGAATGCAGAGAGCTATTTCCTCATCAGAAATCACTTCAGAGATGAAACTGAGAGGGAGAGAGACTCACATGTTGAAGCCCTGTGCACACATGTGATCACTGAAGAGCTGCAACCAATCAAAATGCAGTTAGTAACAACTGCTGAGTAATTTGAGATTTCTGCGGATTTTGCATGCATAACTGCTGAAAATTCTCACTGTCGCTGAACTTAAACAATACAGTATTCCACATTATTGGAGAGTATGCAGAATTTATTGAAAACTGTGGATAAATCAACTCTAGCCTCGTGGATGCAGACTTGAAAATCATGTGATTTGAGAAAATTGCATGTTAATGTGACAGGGAGCTCCTGCCACTCTTGAGGACCAACCTTTTCTTAAATCTGCTGCAACAGTTCTTCTATTTCTTAGCCTAATCTATTTCTTACAGTTTCTAGTCCATAAGGTTGGCCACCTATGGGCACCCCCTTCCCTTTCCTGATTATGCTATAGTGTCCTCTTTAATTTTCCTTTTCCCTCCCAGGTCCTTATACAGGGAGGTTATTGTGGTGATCTCCGAGCATATGTAAAACAACAGGTAGGTTGTATTTATCATTGCTGGATTTAGTATGTAATAGCACTACTATGTCATAAAATACCTTGTCGTATTGTATATAGCTTATGTTTATGAAACCTGTACATGTTGAACATACCATGGCACTAGGTGTTCTTGATACAGGTAAAAGTACTAGTTGACTGTATTATAAAGATTAAGTTAGTTGTATATTTAAAAATGCAAGTGGTGCTGTAAACTGAAGAAGTCTGTCATTTCATAGTGATTTGCATATATCCCATGATGCTTTGCATTATGGAAGTATGTATGATGTTGTATTTCTTGAAAACTTGATTTGTTGAAAATGCCCTTTGGGGTAACCCCCTTTTCAGTGATTCTGCATTGAGGTTCTTTGCTTTTAGCTTGTTTTATTATTTTTTTATTTGAGTCCCCACCACCCAAGCAAACAAGGCCCACATAGGGGTGGAGGTTGAATCTCAACTGGTAAGTTAGATCAGAGGTCAGTGTCAGTAGGTGCTGGCTAAGTGCAGAGAAAGGACATACATAGTCTGTTACTGCAAACTGATGAACTGAAGAAGGAATATGGCATTGCAGAAGCTTATTTCCTGTATTTTGAATAAACATCACACAGAGATTATGTGTTGAATCTGCATTCGGTGTCTGGTCCATATGTTATTCCACAACTCTCCACAGTTAATGAGAACTAATGGCAGAATTACTGTTCTAAACTGTGGCATTCAAAGAACTGTGCCACAAAAAAAAGACACAACTCAGCAGGTTCTGTGGAATTTAAAATAGGAAATCCGCAATTCATCAAGGACAGGAGGAAAAACAAAAAATATGTAAAAAAAAACATTAATGTTAATTTCTGTCACCACAGTTAAGTGGGTCTACACTTATTGGGTGCTTACATTCAGTTTTGTACCTTAAGATTTACAATACAACATTTACGGAATCAAATATGGCACTATATTAATGGCTGAAAAAGAAATCCGCAGCAATGCCGTGTAAAATGAGAAAAATTACACTATACTGTGGAAAAACTCACAGGGTGATTTATTTCCACACCTAGTTCCAAAAAATCCACACTTTTTTACTAAATAATGCCGTATGAGGCAAAAATCCACAGATAATTGGCAGAAGTTTGGAATTTCATCCAAGACGAAAGAGCGAAAATTTCAGCAGACGTTTTGCTCTTTTGCGGAAGTTCTGCACAGGTAGAATTTGCAACTTTCACCCAGCCCTAGCCAGGATTTGACTGTTAAGGGTTCCAGGAAGCCCACTTGTTCTGTGCCATTTAAGGTGTCCGAGACCACACCTACACAGGCAGCCAGAACCTTGGTGGAGTAATTTAATGTCTGTTTTAAGGAAGGAGATTGAGTGGTAGATGGGCATGCATTCCTGATCTTCGTCAGGTCTGTGAAGTAGGATAATGATAGTGACTTGTAGAGATGGTCTAGGTTGTGGTTTTCCTGAGCTGCATTAAATAGTGTGGCCAAAGGCTCAAAGAGATTCTGTGCTAAGGCCTTACAGACATTAGTGGAGACCCTGTTCAGGCCTGGAGCTTTATTCAGTGCCAAGTTGAATATGGCTTGTCTATAGTTAGCTTGTCTTATTTCACCAGGGAGATGTTACCTCCCAGTTTGTCTAGTGTCTCCAGAAAACAAGTTTGGGGTGGTTGGTGATCACGAAACTGCTGGATGCATGTGTCTGATATTTGAGGGTCAGCAGTGTATAGGTTTTGGTAATACATCTAAATCTTGAGGTGATGTCTTTAGACTTGGTGATGAGGAGGGAATCGTGAGATAGATGTCTTTTATAAATTTAAGGGATTCTTGTTGCTTTTGTTGTAGGGCTAGTAGTCTTCCCGTTTCATCCCCCTGGTCAACATACTGGATTTTGTCCCTGAGTATTATAAATTCTGCCTACTCCCATAGTAATTTGATGTACTTAGCTCTAAGGGAGTTAAAGTGCAACCCGTCCTCATTAGGGGAGGCATGGGAGATTTTGTTCTTTCTTTAGTTCTGATTTCTTGGAGTAGGTGTTTAGTTTCCTGATCTCTTTAACTTCTCCTGGTTAGAGATGTTATGAAATTATATTTCACCAGTGAAATTCCCATGAAATTAGCATTTTTGCACCGTGAAATATTTCATGAAAATTTACCCTTTACATAAAAATATTTTACGTGCTGCAAAATGTGGAATTTTACTCACGAAATAAAAACTTTTGCTGGAAAAGTTGCAAAATTTTGATGGCAAAAGGTGAATTTTATCATTTCGCTGGCAAAGGTGTGCCTTCCACAGATGAAACTTTGCATTCAGTGGGCAAAATTCCACAAAAAATTTCATAAAATGGCTGAATTTCACAAAATATTTTGCGTAACAAAATTTTCCAGTTTCACACATCTTTACTCCTGGTGGCTGCCAACCTTATCAACTCACCTGTATTGTACATTTATATACACCCTATAGGTGGGCATCGTTGTCAGGGTTTTAGGGCCCTTTAGTAGGCTGTTCTGTATTCTCCATTCTCTGTCTTTATCTGATAATGTGGACAATGTGAAGGAGAGAAGGACTGGGTCATGGTCTGAGACCTCCTTGGGCAGAATTCACTGACCGTGTACTATTTACAGTAGTATGCACTCATACAGAGCTCCCTGACCTGCTGCTGAGAAGGCACCTGTAGTGACCCTAGACTCTGTCCAACCCTATCCGACTTTGCCGATGGGCTATCCCAGTCTATATCAGGGAGATTTATGTCTCTAACCAACAGAACCCCCCACCTGGCAGTGCAACTCCACCTGCTCCCCCGACCCATACCCAGTCGGCGACAGCATAAGCCAACCCTCCTCTCACCCCTGCGACCAGCCAAGAAAATCTAATTAGCAAAAGGGAAGAAAAAAAAATTATTTCTGATACAAGAAGTAATCATTTACTATTACTTTCAGGCAGTAAACTAGTCCTTTAAAATTGTCAAACGTATCCTTTGCAGGGTTGACAGTTTCCATTTAGCAAGAAGAAGGGACTACTCAAATAATACATGGCTCCCCCTTCCGAGCCATTCTTTGACCCTCCTACAGCATCTGCATGTCCGTTTCCTCATTCTGGGTAGGTGGTCTGTATACCACCCCTAGTCTTAATGCTGTCCCATCCATTCCATGACCTTGATTCCTTCCCTGATGTGTAGCACTACTCCTCACCCCTTCCTAGCAATCCTATCCCTCCAGAATAACCTGTACCCCGGGACCCCCACTTCCCAGCCATGGTGCTTAGACCACCAGGTCTCAGTTACGGCTACACTTTCTAATCCCTCCCCCTCCATTAATGCTTCTAAATCTACCATCTTATTCCCCAGGATTTTGGCATTTGTGGAAAGTCCCTTCCACCAATTTCCCTCCCCATCCACCCACTGCCCTGGGGGCTGAATGCCCCTGACACTCCTGTCTTTTGCCACATCATTTGGTGAGACATTTTACCTCACGCCCTCCCCTGATTTAGTTTAAACCATAATTTTGCTGAATGAATTCCTTCAATTTAATTGGTAGTAGTAGTAGTAAAAGGCTTTGTTTATACAGGAAAGAAGTGAAACTTTTTTACATTTTTTTCATGACAAACACCATTAGGACCTATAAGGCCCTCTTTTCAAGGCGCTCCTGTTTGATGACATTATACAACAATGTTTCATAAAAGGTTACACTACAAACAAGACAAAGGACTAATAACATATACAATTAAACACTATAAATAATCCAAAGATTGCCATGTTTCATCAGTTACAGTTACAATGAAAAACATATTTCAGTTTAATTTCTATTTCAAACTCCCTCTCTGTCACATTTTGAGTTTTAATAGTTATCAGAAAATTATTCCACGTTTTAGATACTTTATACTTAAATGCATCATTCCAAATTATTTTTTACTTTAGGAACTTCAAATTCCCTGGCCCTTGCTTTCCTTAATTTAAATTGATGTAGAGGTCGAGTTAACTTTCCAACTAATGAAATCGGAAGACCAGATCTAAAGATTTTGAGGGCAAAATTTGCCCAACTTTCTTGTCTACATAAATCCAAAGATGTCCATGTTAATGTGTTATACATCAAACAATGATGAGTGTTATATTTGCATCGTAAAACAAATCTAGCTAACCTGTTGTAACAGATGTCCAGTTTATGAAGTGAATTTTGATTTGCATGTAAATAGACATGACTTCTGTAGTCAATCAATGGAAGAATCAGTTGATTGCTAGGTTAGTCGGTCTCTTTTACTAATACAATTTGCAACTCTTCTTAGAGTCCAATTCTAGAGTTAACTTTACTAATTAATCCATTTATGTGTTGTTTAAAAGTTAAGTTTTGATTTATTGTGACCCTATATATTGATATGCTGGAACTTGTGTTACCTTTCTACCACTTTGTACTGTTATCTGCAAAACATTTTCATTTAGCTTTTTCCCAAAAGGGACTGAACTAAATAATACTGTCTGAGTCTTTTTAGAATTTATAATCAAGTTTGAAGACAAAAAACATTTTTGCAAAATGTTAAAATCTGACTCAAAATTCTCAGTACTATCTTTCCTTCTCTGTTTAGGTGCAGCCTGTCCTGGGCATATAGGTGTTCATCATTCCATGTTGTCCCCCAGTCCCCCACTAACCCATACCCCCTCTGCCTGTGCCATTCTACTAGCCATTGGTTGAACTCCTTGATCCTGTGTTTCCTTTCAGTGTTTGTTTTAGGCACAGGCAACACCTCTGAAAAAGCTATAGATTGGAAACAAAAGCTGCTACAAAACCTAGCAAGCACTGTGAATCTCGCATGTACTTCCAGTTGTCTGCTCCCATCCAAATCATTTGTCCCCAGATGGAAATCCAGGTGTGTTTTCTCATTCTGTGGCTTGCCCATGATGGAACATGATGAATTACCTCTGATGCTGTCACACCCGGCAAGACTTTTGGTATTGACTGACCTATCCAGAGCTGAGGCAGCTTGTGTAATTGGCTCCAGTGAGGCAGTGGCCACTCATAATAATGTGATGTCCGAAGCACTGGATGCCATCGCTCCAGTCCATATACAACCCAGATCCTCTCACTTGAGAGCCTCTTGGTTTGATGGGGATCTCAAGATGATGAAGATCAATTGTTGGAAGTTGGAGCATTACTGGTGGAAGACCCACTATGAGGGTGACAAACTGGTCCTGCATGCCCACTATGGTCAGTACCAGGAGGCAATCTCCCAAAGAAGGCAGAGTTCTGTCCAGTGAGATTGCTGCAGGAAGGAACAGACCTGCTCAGCTTTTTTGGACTGCGGATAGGCTACTTCATCCAGCCTGTCTACAGCAGAAGAAGACTTTTTCATCTACCTTGTGTGAAGAGTTTGATCTATTCTTCTCTGACAGGGTGTCATCAAGCCAGTTGGGGATTCTGTCAGGGGGGCTTATGCCTCACAGTGACCAGACTGATGGGAGCAGAGACTCGCTGCCCGTCTGGATGGAGTTTAGGCCAGTGGAGGAGCTGGAAGTGACTGGGGTGATTTTAGAACTGAAGCACCCATTTTGTGAACTGGACCCAGCCCTGACGCCTTTCTTTTATGGGTTGTGCCAAGGCTGTTGGCCCAGTGTTTGCCAGGATTGCCAGGTATTTGATGGTTGATGGGGTGTTTCCAGATGCCTTGAAAGGGGAGCTGGTGAGACCCCGCCTAAAGAAATCAACCCAGATGTCCTGGTGAATTACCATCCTATTTTTTTGTTACCAAAATGAACCCTAGGCCCATTAGTGGATCAGATAATATTGATTTTAGGATTTTGAAAAGGGCCATACACATTATGGCTATTCAGCTAACAAAATTATTTAATTATTCACTTTGTCAAGGAGTTTACCCAAATGTGTCGAAGAGCGCAGTCATAAAGCTTATTTTTAAGTCAGGTTTAAGATCTGACCTTAACAACTATCGTTCGATTTCTTTGTCAGCCCCCCTTTCTAAGATTCTGGAAAATATAGTATCAGTTCAACTGACTGAACATCTCATAAAATATAACCTCTGGTCTGACTCACAGCATGGTTTTAGGCCCAACCATAATACTGAGACAGCCTTGGTGAGGTTCGCCAGCCAAGTTACTAAAGCAATAGATGATGGAAATCTTGTTGCTGCGGCTTATGGACCTCACCAAGGCTTTCGATCTTGTTGACCATGGTGTCTCTTGAAACAGTTATCTGGTGTACATTTATCAAATGGGGTGATCTCCTGGTTTGGTGTCTATTTATCTAATAGAAATCAGAAGACATTAATTAGTGGAATATTATATAGGCCAGCAGTGTTAAATGTTCAGTCCCACAGGGCTACATATTGGTCATTTATGCTTTTCATTATTTGTGAATTCTTTTATCAGTTAACCTTACAAATATTCAGTTAATATTATATGCTGATGATGCAGTTCTTTTTGTTCAGGTCTCTAATTTACCTTCTGTTCAAAACATATTACAATATGATTTTAATTTATTACAATACTGGTTTGATAAACATAAATCGGTGTTAAATTCAGCTAAAACCAAGACAATGGCACTTTCTCACCCCAGGAGATCACCAAAAATGGAACTTACTATCTTTGACAACTTGGGTACTCCAATAGAACAAGCTAAACTGTTCAAATACTTAGGTATACTAATTGATTGTCATCTAACATTTGAGTCACATGTTCTGGACTTAATTAATAGAATACACAAAAGATTAGGGTTCCTCTATTGAATCAGAGGCAATTTAACAGTTGAAATTAGGTACTCATTAACACCTAGTTTATTATTTTCAGTCCCACAGGGCTACATATTGGTCTGGTCTGCCCAAACTCAGCCATACAAATGTACGTGGATGATACCGTTCTGTACGCCTCCGGCCTTTCCAGTGAGGCCTTAAAATCTGCTCTACAGCAGGATTTTGATGCCATCCAATCCTGGCTTAGCTCTAACCAACTCCTCCTAAATGCTAAGCAAACCGTCTCCTTAACTTCGGCATGCTACCGAGACTCTCCCACTAACTGCTCCCCATTTTCCATACACTAGACGGTACCACTCTGGAATCATGCACCTCCTTCAGGTACTTGGGTGTATGGCTTGATCGCCACTTAGATTTCTCTGTCCACATCGACTCCCTCCAGAAAGAAGTATATCCAAAACTAGGAGCACTCTACCGTAACAAAGGGTGCCTACCCACCTCAGTTAGGCGGGAGCTAGTACTCAAAATGATTCTCCCTATCTTCGACTACGGTGATGTGATCTACAGTGCAGCCCCCCCCAACCACCCTGGCAAACCTGGACCCCTTTTTTCATTCTTTATGCAGGCTCAACCTAGAATGCCCCCACCACCACTGTAATCTGTATAACGCCCTAGATCTCCCTCTGCACTCCAGGCACCAGCTTCATTGTGCAAATCTCATAGTGAAGTACTGGTCCAACTCCCTCCCACCTATCTCAGCTCCATCCTGTCAGCTCAACCCTCCCAGGCATACTCCCTGAGAGGCTCAGACTTAAGACTTTTGCATATCCCCTTCATGCACACCACAAAGGGCCAATCTGCTTTCAAATATAGACTGCCCAAACTCTGGAATAGCCTCTGCTGAAATTAGGCTGTCCTACACCCCAAAGTTCTTGAAAACTCCTTCAGACCCACTTCTCAAACTCATGTAACTGTACCCTGCAGCCCAGTTCTGCTAGCGAGAGGCTTCATACGTGCCATAAACTGTAAAAGTGACTCTAACTGTTGCCTCCACCTATGTGTCTATGTCTGCTCATGCTTTAGTAACTCAGACACTCTGAACTAAACTTGTATTTAAGTACCTAATGCATAGTCCAGCCTGTAACATTTTCTGGACCAGATGTTTCACCCTTTATTGTACTCTCATTCTGTACCTATTGTATTGCACCGTTGCCTATGCTTCAATTGTATGTATGCATGTAACACCCAGATCACATCTGGAAACAAGTGGATCCCGCTCAGTATGCTTCTCTGGTAAATCTCTTAAATAAATAAATAAATAAATACATTTTCTTTACTTGATTATGGGTCTATAGTATACTCATATACTTCTGACAGAATCCTATCAAAACTTCAGACTACCTATCACTCTGTAATCCGTTTTGCTACTGGACATTCTTGGTCAATGCATCATTGTTATCTCTATAAATACTTTGGTTGTTTGTCATTGGCTGGGTGATTCAGTTAAGGCCATTGATGTTTTTACATAGGGTTCAGTTGGGTGTAATGCCACCAAGTATCTCTAGTCTATTTCCTAGGATCTTAAAATCTGGCAATACTAGATTGCAGAGTAGAGTAGAGATGGTTTTGTGATTCCTTTTTTTCACAGTCTTTGGTCAAAATTCATTAAGATTTGCTACTGCTAAGTTGTATAACAGTCTTCCAAGTAATGTTATTAGTCAAAAAAGTTAGCAACTTTTAAGATAGCCCTTAGAAATAATTTGTTAGCAAACTCAATTTGTAAATGTTTCTTAATATATATTTATATTGCTGTTCAATTGTATTGTAAAGTTTATTGTTTGTCCTGCATTTCGTTAATCGGTCCCGAAAGGTGATTCCACGCAGTGACCGTGAAATCACCTTTCAGGATGGAATAACGCCATGACAGTGACTGAATTCATGAGGAGTGGTCCCAATAACCCCATGTTGAAAATGTAATGTTAAAATTCCCCCAAATGCCTGAGATATGCATCAAAGTTGAGAAAAACTATTTATGCCATTATAGAGCTTACCGGCATTTCTTCAGTTCGCGGTCGGTTTTGAAGAGTGCAGACGTGTTCCCGGTCCACCAAAGATCATCGCACTGGATTCCGGAGGTAAGCATGGGGTGAAGGGGTGTGTGGTCAGGCAGGGTCCACAGAGGGTGGGCACGGGTCGGGGGAGGTGCAGGGAGACTGCAATGGACCATTTTCTGTTTACAGGTGAAAAAAAGGGAACATCGCAGGACTTTTTTTTTTTTTCCATTTTATTCTTTTCTCCACCTGCCCTAGCTGCCAGCAGCCTGTTACTGTCAGCCCAGTCACGAACCACTGACTTCCACCCCCCATATCAGCCTCGGGCCCTCTGATACCCATGGCTTACCCCCCACGGTGGGGCTGTGGCACTCTGGTTGCATGCCGCAGTCATCGGACTAGGTCGGAGGGCTGGCCTGGGGGGCTAATTGAAGCCGTGGCGAGCTTCATTTAGGGCTGCCGGCAACTTTATCCATTTTTCCTTTTTTGGGGGAGGCGGGGTCATGCAATGACATGGAGCGTCCTGCCCTGCCTCCTGCACATGCCTGTGCCGGCAGCTGCGTGACTTCTGGCCTCCACCAGGGGTCATCCGGACTTCGGACACCTCCCCTCCCTCCCCTGGAGAAGGAGAGCAGTCCCTAGGATGCTCCATCCTTCTCCCCCAGCCGGCCCTCAGAGACCCGAGTCGTTCCCAAACCGGGTCACCGGCATGTCGGAAATCCAACCGCTGCGTCCGAAGGGCCGGCAGGGCGTTTTTTTTCAGGACATTTGGCATGCTGGAGGGGCTCCCAGCATGCCACCTGATTGTTTTGGGGGCTGTAGCCAATGGAGATTGGCACCCCCATCACACATTCAATGGGGACAAGAGCAAGGGGATTGGGCACCCCCTCGCACACACAACAGATGGGAAGAAATATTATGCCAATGGGGAGTGGGCTCCCAATCAGCAAAATAAAAAGGGAAGGGGGACTGTAGTCAATGGGGATTGAGCCCCATTGGCAAAAGAAAGACTGTTGGGAGTGCATGATGCCGAGGGGATTGGGCACCCTCGGCATACACTTGGGGCCATTATGCCGATGGATAGTGGGCCTCTGTCGGCAAAATGAAGTGGTTGGGGCATGTGACAGGGGGATTGGGCACCCTGAAGTCCAGCAGCGGCAGTCATTGCCACCATGTTTATGTCAGGAGGCGTGTTATTTAGCCACTGCAATGAAAAGCTTGCTTCTCATTGCAGCGGACCTTTTCTTAGATCTGGTGGTCATGTTCCATATTGCTGGTGTGGCACCTGCATACTGGCTTGTTGGGGAATGAGGGACACACCTACTGATGTGTCCCCTGCATTCGCCACGGTGACCGCACCTCCAAATCTGCTACTACTGCAATATGCTGACTCGTGCGCAAGTGTGAGCCAACATAATAAGTACAGATTACCAAAGTCACAGTAATTTGTTTCCAGTGGAGTCTGTACCCTGCCGACTCCTTGCTCCCCAGTGCACTACTACTGCTCCTCCCGTCTCTCCACCTTCTACATTATCCTTATTGTTCAGTCTCTCTCGTCAAGGAGTGGTTATCTAAATTTAATGGAGAGGTGATGTGGGGTGGGTGGGAGTAAAAAATCAAGCCCACAGCTCTCTCATGTCTTGATAATTTACAACAGCCTTAGCTGCGGGTGGGGGGGAGAACCACCAGCCATGGGAGCTTCAACCAGTGGCGAGGGTCTCTGTGATGTACCATCCTCCTGAGCTACTTCCTCTTGTACAATATTTGAAGTTTGCAATGCACCATGGGCTAGGAGGTCACATATTGATGAAAAGCCAATGAGAAGCTAGTTTGGTCATTCTCTGAGTGTAGTTTGTTGGAGAGAGACTTCCGAGAGCAGAGCTTGTGCTTGTTGTAGCAGACTGGAACCAAAATCTAAATATAATATAAAAGTTTGGTGGTCACATTTCTTCAAAACAGTGTTTGTGAGTGCTCTGTGTACACACTGTGCTTTTTATGTTGATCTTCTCTTGTATTCTTTACTATAAGTATTTAGTTTTGCTTTAACAGAGAAGTAGTGGTTTGGTGGCTTGTGCGGGGGAGGGTAGCAGCAATTTAGAAGGCACTCTTGTGTTCAGTAAAAAAAAAAATCACTGTCCCAGTGCCCTGTATTTTCTTAAGAAAAACATTATTTTTCTGTCTGTGCTTTAACCAGAGTGACTGCAGTTTTTGTCCCTGTTGGCACACATATATTAGGGGGAAAAAAACACTCTCATTCTGACTGCAGTTTAACCCAATTGATTGATGTGTCCCTGTTTACACACCTTTATTTAGAAAAAAAATCACTGTCCTCATGACTGTGATTTAACCAGAGTGATTGTTGTGTCCCTGCATACACACTTGTACAAGGAAAAAAAAAATCACTGTCCCTCTGAATGAGATTTAACCAGAGTGATTGTTGTGTCCCTGTGTGCAGACCTGTGCTAGAAAATAATCACTGTCCTGACTGCGATTTAACCAGACCAGAGTGGCTGTTGTGTCCTGGTGCACACCTGTGCTAGGAAAATATCTACTGTCCTCCTGATTGCGATTTAACCAGAGTGATTGCTGTGTCCCTGCGTGCACACCTGCGCTTGGAAAAAAATCACTGTCCTTATGACTGGGATTTAACCAGAGTGATTGTTGTGTCCCTGTTGGCACACCTGTGCTAGAAAAACAAGCATTTGTCAATGCTGAATGTTTGCTTGCTGATATTGGCATTGGTAGTGCAGGAGTTAGAGAAATGCATGATAGGAATGGCGATGAAGTATAGAAGTAACGTCAACCCCCAACCCACCCAGCAGAGGCTGACAGGCTTTGAGGGTGTACCTTTGGGTTGTTGGCCATAATGTTCATGCCATTCCACCTCACCCTACCCTGCAGACACTGACAGGTGTCACGGTGTGCCTTGGGGTCTTCGGCCCTTATGCTCACCTCATTCCATAAGGAAATAAGTTGAGATGGGTGCCAGTATAGAAGAATGGGGTGAACGTTGGGGCCAAAGTCCCAATGCACACCTAGATGCCTGTCACTGGCTACAGGGTGGGGATGGAATGGTCTGAGCATTATGGCCCACGACTCCAAGTCACACCCCTGATACCTGTCAGTCTGTACAGGGTGGGCATTACGGTTGGAAAACCTAATGCCCTGGGTGTTTGTTGGTATTTTCACTCCAGATTTTCAACATGGGCTTTTTGGGACCCCACTTCATGAACAGTGGCACTATCATTTCTTTACTCAGTCCCGAAAGGTGATTTCACACACACTGACTGTGCCATTTGGCACCACAGGTGTGAAAAAACATTTTGGGCAGGATGTGAAAAATGACAGCTGTACTGTTCATGAGGAGGTGTGAAAAATGGCAATGCTGAAAATCTGAGTGAAAATATAAAAATTGACAAAGCTTTGAGCATGTAGAAATTGCACAATGCATGTTTGTAAAGCAGTCATTTTTTGGAATGTTTTCATCAAATGTTCAATATGGCCTTTTTGGGACCTCCCCTCATGAACAGTTGCACTGTTATTTTGTTAATCTGTCCTTAAAGTTTATTTTGCATAGTAATTGTCACATTCTGCACCACAGGTGCAAAAACACATTTCAGGCAGGATGCACAAAATGATAGCTGTACTGTTCATAAGGGAGTGTGGAAAAATGGCAATGTTGGAAACTTGGAATGAAAATATTAAAAATTGATGAAGTTAGGCGTGTGCGTAGAACCTGCACAACACAGGCTCGTAAACATTCATTTTTGTAGTCTGTTCCAAATTTGAAACATGGGGTTTTGGGACCCCACCTCATGAACAGTGGCACTGTTGTTTCATTAATCAGTCCCAAAGGTGATTCAGTGTAGTGACCATGAAATCACCTTTCAGGACTAGAAACTAAATAATAGTGCCAGTGTTAATGAGTTGAGTCCGCGTTGAAAATTTGGGAGCAACTCAAAAATGGATGAGAAATCAACCTGAGTTGAAACCCCTCAGGTCCACCACAGATTGCTGCTTCCAACCTCTGCAGGTATATATGGGTTGAAGGGGGGTGTAGGGAGGAGGGTCCACAGAGAGATGGTTGGGATGGGATAGGTGGGTGGGTACAATGAGGGACCATTTTTTTTTCAGGTTTTAAAAAAAAAGACCTTTGGGGGACGGTTTTCTTTTTTACAGGTAAAATATTATTAAAACAGATTTTTGCACACTGGGGTGGGCTCCCAGTGTTCAGACTAGTGGAGGGATCAATACTGACCCAGCATTGGGTACCCGAGGTCCAGCTGATCCACCCCCACTCCCCACTCTCTCCTTCTCCCTTTACACCAGCCTCTGGCCTCACTCCTCTGTTGGATGGCTACCTATACAAATCTATATTGTTTAAATTGTTATAGAAGTGATTTGCACGATTGTGATGTTTTGGTAATTGACAAAGCCATCCGGCTGCAATGTTTATTTCTCTTTGCACAAAACCACTGCCTGTCCTAATGTTTCAAGTAACCTGATGTGGAACCTTTGTAAAGAGCCCTGGCTCAAAGGTGTATCTGATTCCTTAAATAAATAAATAAAGCTGAGATAATTAGGGCATGGGGGTAGCACATCCAACACCAGGAGTGGGCATTCCAGTGTCAGAAACATAAACAAGTATTTTGGCACACTGAGGTGGGATCCCAGTGCCACATTAATGGGGGTGCATGCCATCATGGGGACTGGGCACCCGATGTTGGCTTTCCAAAGAGTGTGTTAGTGGGGGGGCAGGAGCTACCAATGTGGTAAGCCATGCTGCGGCTTTTTATTTATATAACTGTTTCATCAAGAAAACACACTGAACAGATCATGGACAGGGAGCCTACAAGAACCTAAACTCTGCCTATGCACATTACTGTGCACTGTAATGTGAATGGCCAGATTCTTGTTGGCTGGATATCTGTTTGCCTAGTTGGGAGGGGGGAGCTGCTGTTGCAGTGACTAAATTGTCCATGATTGCAGTGGCAGATTTCTTTCAAGTTCTGCTCCGCCTGAAACTGCCATCGTTGGCAAATTCTCAGTTGATTAGTGGCCAAGGAATGCACCTATTAGAGCGTCTGCTGCATTGGCCAGAACACAGACATACCTCTGAAATGCTGTACTATTTCAATGTGTTTCTTGTGTGCTGCACACAGAAGCAAACATAAAAATCACTGTCCTCTGACTGCATTTAACCAGACCAAGTGACTGTTGTGTCCCTGCATGCACACCTGTGCTAGGAAAAAAGCACTGTCCTCCTGACAGATTTAACCTGAGTGATTGTTGTGTCCCTGCATGCACACTTGTGCTAGGAAAAAAATCACTGTCCTCCTGACTGCGATTTAACTAGAGTGGTATGCCAACTGTATGGCAACACCATTAAAATGAACACCTCAATGCCGACAACATCAACAGTTCACTGTAATGGTCTGTCCAAGACGTGGCACTCAGTCTCCTGGTCCTGCACCCCCTCCATGAATCAGCTCTGACTCAGAGATGGAATCCTTTAGTTTGGGGGTAGCAGGTGGCAGAGCCTTCCAACATGGGGGGTTCCGGGGGCAAGCCCTCTGACAGAAAAACAACCAGGGTCTCCTGCTGGATTTATGTCAACTGCAACTTGCAGTCAACATAAAATCATCACTGTGATGTCGGCCGACAACATAGCTTTCTAACCGGCATCGTTGATCTGACCAGAGTGACTGCTGTGTCCCTGTGTGCACATCTTTGCTAGGATAAAAATCACTGTTCTGCTGACTGCGACTTAACCAGAGTGACTGTTATGTCCCTGCTGGCACACCTTTATTTGGAAAAAAAATCACTGTCCTCCTGACTACGATTTAACCAGAGTGATTGTTGTGTCCTTGCATACACACCTGTGCTAAAAAACAAAATCACTGGCCTCCTGGCTGCAATTTAAAAAGACCAGAGTGGCTGTTGTGTTCCTGCATGCACACCTGTGCTAGGGAAAAATCACTGTCCTCCTGAAAGCAATTTAACAAGAGTGATTGTTGTGCTCTGCCAGCACACCTTTATTTAGAAAAAATAACTGCCTTCCTGACTGTGATTTAACCAGAGTGATTGTTGTGTCCCTGCTGGAGGTGGAAGGCACCTCGTGCCAGGCTGTCCTTTGAGCAGCTGACAGATGTGGAGACAGTAGGCTGATACCACCTGAACAGGGCCATTCTGAGAACAGCTCTGTGATCTGTGCCATGAGGAAATGCAGGCACCCACTGCACATGGTCATGCCATATCAATGGGGGCCAAGGTGACAACAGTAATGTGCTTGCTCGCCATGAGAACCTTCCAGAGGCCTACTGGGGACACCACTGGCATATCACAGGACTCCACTTCCTGCCTCCTCACACAATTCCTCACTGCACTGCTACCACATGCTTTGGAATATATCCATTTCCCCAGCACACAGGCAGACAGAAGTCATGCAGGGGTTCTACAGGGTGGCACGTATTCCAGGCATCGTGGGGCCATTGACTGCACCCATGTGGTAATCCATGCGCCACCTGGTGACAACGTCATTACCTACATCAACCACAAGGGATACCACTCAGTCAACTGTCAGGTGGTGTGCAAAGTCACAGGGTGCATCAGCAATGTCTGTGCCACACACTCTGGGAGCACACATGATGCCTTCATATGGCAACAGTCAGCCCTCTGCCAGAGATTCCAGGCAGGGGACATACCAAGTGGCCTTCTAGTAGGTGCGTAAGACATGGCAACCAGCTGCACAACTGGGCACCAAGTCCAGGACAGGGGGGGGAGGTGTGCAGATAGCACCATGCACAATGCGCATAGGGTGCAGCAGCTGTTGGACAACAGAGGTGTGCAAGGGGACAAAAGCAGACACCAGCAGGTACAGTGAGGCACATGTGCAATGCATGGAATGTGTGGTACAGTGACATGGGGGGATGTGTGACAGGGACATGCACAACACAAGAGACAGCGGGCAGCATCGTAATGCACACTGGCAGGGCAATGGTGGCATTGCACGGGTGACCCCAATGGCTTTTGTGGCCTGGGGCCAACAACAGGTGCAGGCCCAGCAACAGCAGGTGGAGTTGGGGGTAAGAATTCAGGGTAGGGACAAGCAGTGGTGGATGCTTGGTGCATACCAGTGCAGAATGGAGCAGGGAATGGGGGCATGCTGCACATGTGACCGATGTACTAACAGTCACCCTCCCCCCCCCACAGGTGATGCTGCATACCTACTGAGGCCCTGGCTCCTCACCTCCATCCGATGACCCAGAACAGAGGCAGAAGAGCGTTATAATGAGACAGACACCACTATGCGCACCATCATCGAATGCATCTTTGGCCTGTTAAAGATGCGCTTTCGGTGCCTGTGTAGTTCGGGTGGGACCCTATAGTATAACCCTGAGAAGGCCTATGGCATATTCCTGGCTTGTTGTATGCTACACAACATGACCATTAACTATGGAATACCTGTCGAGGCCGGTGAGGGGGACAGTTCCGGGGAGGAGGAGGAGGGTGGGGAGGATGAAGCAGTGCCACAGGGCCCCAATGCTGGACCACCAGTGGGTAACTGGGACCCTCGGCTGGCTGCACAGGCAAGGCAGTACAGAAGCATGCTGATGGAGAAGCATTTTGGGAGCTGCAGGTGAGCATCTGAGATACTGTATGTATCTGGGAGGTGCACAATGGTGACAACAGGTAGACACTGAGCTGTGCATTGCACGGTGGACACAGGACAGTAATCAAACAGCTCTACACAGGTGCCACACACACACACACACACAATCCTTGCAACACGCACATGTGCCACCATTACTGTGCCACGGATGGCATGGATCAGTGTGCACTGCAGCTGGCACACAGGTGCGGCAGACACTTGACCGAACTCATTACGCCCATGCCACACGGCACAGTAGTGGTGCACACAGACAAGCAGGTGGCACTGCACAGGAGGCCCATGATGGCAGTGTGCTGTGGCAGGTGCCTGCCACACACGCCACTCCAGGTATTGTCATCCAGGCATGTGGGACACAGTGGTGGAACATGCAGCTGCCATTGGATTGGGGACCTGGATGTCACAGGATGGCACCATGACCACCATGGACATATGAGCAGCCTCTGCCATGACTGGTGCATCCAGCTGTGGCACCACTCCACGGGGGTATATCCAGTTCCCCAGTAGGTGTACTTCAATACGACCATGAATGGGTGCTCATTGGTGTGGTGGCCCCGTGAGCCATGTCTGGGCAGGGGAAACTGGGCATTGCGACATGTGGTGACAGTGTCAGCAGCAATGGGTCCACCTGACACCACTGCCTGGGTGTGCAGAAGGTGCTTCTGGGTGTCCAGCAGGATGCCTGATGGCCATGGCACACAACGGATGCATGCACCACCTCCGCAGCAGCTGCAATCTGCTCCAATGCTACAGTCATGCCCACCCACAGAAGGCATGCCTCAGTCAAAATATAGGCACACCATGCAGTCATGGACTTATGTTCCAGGATCATCATCATCCTGTGGCTCCTGAACTCGCACAGAGGGCCACCTGCCCCTCCACAGTGTCATGCAGGAGGCAGATATAGGCCTCCATGTCATCGGCAGGTGATGGGTCGCGGTGGTGTTGCCAAAGAGAGGGAGTGATACAGGCTGCCCTGAGGCATCCACGGGTGGCTTTTGCACCATGGCAGGCTGCAGCATGGAGATCCTTGGCCATACTAGCCACACATCCACAGCTGGTGTTACCAGGTTCCAACGGTGCTCTGCGTGTGTCCCACAGAACCTGGATCGGATGCCTTTGATGGCCCTACCACTGCACCCTGGACCAGATGCTGGAGGCACAGCACCCACTGCCATGGGCAGCTGTGAGGCTACAGCATCTGTGCCACATGCAGCAGGGCCATCAGTGGCATCAGGGGCCACCTGCATAGGAACCTGTGTGATGCATGTCCCACTATTGGCCATGTCCCCCTTTATCTGTGTGGCATCATCATCTGCAGTGACATCACTGTATCCCTCCTGCATTCCAGATGCAAGCACAAGGATGGTGTCAGCAATGTCTGCTGCTTCTGCAGGGTCATCATCAGACAAACCCAGCAGTCCCTCCAGCCATGTGTGGTGTCATCGCCGGCCACTCTGGCGGCATTGGCCAAGGGGTCTGGTGGGCCCACCACCACCGGGGCTGGGGCTGGTGGGGCCAGTGCAGTGTATGGTCCAGGGATGGCACCATCCAATGCAGTGACCACAGTCCTATGTGATGGGCCTGCATCATTGCCTGCAAGGGCATCCTGCGCAGCCGTGCCACTGGCTGCACCTGTGAGACGTGATGGAGCTGTGAAAAAGAAGGGAGAACATGGTTAGTGCACTGGAATATACATTGGCATACATACATACATGCAAACATACAGACATGTACAATGTTTCACAGTGTAGTGCCATAGTTGCACATGACAGTCCTCGGCACAGCTGTGCAGTGCCTACAAAGCTGCTGCAGCCATGCGCCAGCTGTGACCGGTACTGTGTGTTGACAGGCCATGGCCAAATGGAACCATGTGTGGCAATGGTATGACAGGCCCATCTAACACTGTATGTGTCCCACCAGCCTGACTGGCAATGGCACATCACATGCGCCACCATAGGCATGGGCAGTGAGGCACAGCGTAGCATGGCATGGGACACACATGTGCCACTGCCACACATGGTACATCCCCTGGGTACACAGTCGCACAGCACAACACAATAGGACAGTCATGGCAGCCAGGGCACACACGTGGCCAGACACATGTCATGTGCATGGCTACTTATAGTGCTGTGATGGGCTTCCACAAGTCTGGACCTCCCCAGCCAGGACACCCTGCATGGTGGATCTGGCAATGATTGCCATGAGTAGCTCCTCATTGGGGCTCAGGCTGACATCTGCCTACTGGCCATCATTGTCCGTCACAGGGATGCCTCTATGTGGGCCACCTTCTCCTTTGCCCTCCATTTCCCATCATTCAGATGCTTCCTGCACTCCAGGGGGTCCTGTTGTATTTTCCTATGGCATTCACATGATGGGCCACTGCCTCCCAGCCCTCCTCCCTTGCCATACGGCTACCACTTCTGCCCGACAGTACATCACGCCTGAGATGGAATGCCTCGATGAGGGCCTGCTCCTCTTCCTTCATGAAGTTTGGCTGCCTTCTGCTGGCAGCACTGTTTCCTTCTGACATCGTGGTTTCTGTGGGAGAGTACAGACATACAGTAGCCATGATCATTTAGATTCCCATGTGCCCACTACCGACATACAGTGTGCATTCGCCACACCAGCACCTGTCAGATAGGGTCTACAGGCATTGCACATGTGTCGGGGAGCACGGTGTGTCATGGTGGTCAGTTCTGCATCTGGCATGTACAGTGAACCCACCACGGACAGCTGCAAGGCCAAGGCCTTGCCACCTGTGATACATGTCCAGCTACACATGCAGCTGGCTGTACATCGCTCACACTATGCACACCTCACTGTTGGTGCAGGCACGTCGTCCGCCATCGCCCCCCCACTGGTGCGGCCTGTGGGACAGTGTGTGGCACACCATGTCGTCAAACAGCTATCCCTGCACATGGCAGCCCAGCAACAGGCTGTCCACAACCAGGTTCATCATGTGGATTGGCTACACTGATACTGGCCTTATACACAAATGGATGGCTCTATACTACAGTCCTGTGGCAGTTATCTGTATCCCCCTCCCCTGGGTTGTGCTTGATTCTAGGCAGCAGTTAACTAGTGCACTTACCCAGTCCACAAGACCTGCTGTAATACATGTAGAAATAAAATTGTACTCACAGTCAAGGCTGTGATTTCTCTCAGTCACCTATTCTCAGTGTGGGTTGAGTTGGGAGCATTATGGCTCAGGGCATGCAAATGAGGACTGGGGCAGTGTTAATGAGATGTTAAACAGCTGAGATTCCCCTGAATATGTAATTAGGCTGATGTGGGAGCATTGTCTGTGAATTGCATAATTGCCCTCAGCTCATCTCAATCAGCAAGGCGCATTCGCCGAGTTGGATACATCTCTACACGGCGCATTACCAGCGCATGCGCAGTGCATTTTAGGCATCTTCTTGAATGGGGTGAAAATGCTTCAGTGCACGCAGTGCACAAGTACTGTTCATTGTACCCATGACACAGCACTGCAGTTGTGCGATTGTTCTGTCACTCACATCACAGACATGCATATGGTGCACATCGCGTGACACAGTCTGTCCGCGCATGCATGTTCCCTGCACGGTGCTCATTGTGACAGTTGTCGGTTGTTGTACATGGATCGCGTTACGCTGCTTTGAGCAACATTATGCTACCGCGTATCACAGGCGCTATGCGCGATAGCACGTGACACGTTACCTGATGGACAGCTACACATTGCGCATGTCTGACCTGGTCACGACCCATGACTCTGCATTTCCACCATAACATTGCACATTGCACATGCACCTGTGTACGCATCATGCACATGGCCTAGTGGCGCATGTGGTGCCATTTTGCATTTCAGCTGCACATACAGTGGTTGCAATAGTGTGCTGTTTCTACTGTGGGGATGTCAAGGGCAGGGAGGACTGGACCAAGGGCCATGAATAGGTCTGAGGTGGAGCTGCTTCACCTGGTGGCCCTGGTGCAGTGTGTGGTGTGGCAGCTTTTTGGGAGTGAGGATCTGCAGGTGCCCAGGACACAGGTGTGGGCCACCATTGCCCGGCAGCTGGTGTGGCGCACAGGGGCTCCCCGCACCACAGAACTGTGCACCGTTATGGTGACCTTGGCCAGAAGGGCAGGGCCTGTCTTCAGCAACTGTGTGAGCATGCACACAGGGGTGCACTTCCATGACCAGGTAGGTTTTGCACATAAGTGTGCAGTACAGGCGCATGTGGAGTGGGGATGGGTCACATCACAACATCACACTCACATGGGTACTCCACAACACGCACACATGGCTGTGGCTGCACCTGCCCTGTGGTGGCCTGTCATGCATGCCACATGGGGTGGGCTCTCTGCAGTGGTTTGTGTGTGTGTGTGTGTGTGGGACAGGTACACTGTGTTGCGCATGGGGTGGGACCACTGTGTGCAGTGCATAACCACGGAAGGGCACTTTGAGGGTTCAGGCACAGTTATTGTGTGCAGCTGTGGACTGCATGGACAGTCTGTGGACAGTTGCACTGGCTGTGTACGCCAACACCGCATACCCACACTGGTGTTATGTGTGAGTTTGTGCAATGACGTGTCTACTCATGGCAATATCTGTCTGTTGTGTCTTGTAGGGCTGGAGGACAGGTGGCAGGCTGCAGAGGTCGCTGAGGTGAGACATCAGGGGGCTGCAGCTGGAGCTCAACATGGTGGCCTTCTGAGAGCAGGTAGGTGCCGCCCTTGTGTGTGCATTGTCTGTCTGGTGGGGTGGGTTACTGCTTAGTGGGGGTTGTGTGTTTGCCATGGTCCTTAGTATGTGTTTTTTATTTTATTTATTTATTGTAAACATCGGAATTACAACCCATTGAGTCAGGGACACATTTCCAAAGGCTCCACATTATTATTACAGAAAAGCATAAACACATACAGTTTAGCACAGTGACAGACAGACACAATACAAGGTACTAATATACAGGTACATTTGCAAGCTTGTCACAGTAAGAAATAATACACAAGGCAACAACAATTGAATGCTGGTGAAGAAGGCGAGCCTATACATTGAGGTAGCTAAGGTAAGTAGTCCAATAACCATATGTGTCCTGGAATTGATCTAGGGTCGGCGGTCCGGATAGACTTGTCACTGGGGTTGAACCAAGTACAGTGGTGTAGATTAGGTGGTAGTACAAGTTGCGCTGGCTAGGTCCAAGAAAAGGCTAACTGACCTCGGTTATGCTGGCTATAAAGCCATTATCATTGGCATGGGCCTAGATCAGACTGTAGCAATAAGAAGGTGTGGCTATGCAGGGCTGAGCGCTCCCACATGGTGCACATGCAGAGGAGTGGAGAAGATGTGGTTCCTGAGGGCCTCTTTAAACTGGCCTAACTTAGGCAGACTGATTATTGAAGTTGGTAGTGAGTTGATCCATGTTGGGCCCCTGTAGCAGAAGGTCCTTTGGGCTTGAGAGGTTCTGACCCTAGAGATTGCAAGTGAGGACTTGGAGGCACCGCAAGTGTAGACTGAGGGGGTGGCTGGGTGAAAAGCAGAGGCGACTCCTGGGGGGTAAGACCGAGGAGGATTTTTTTGGCCATGAGGCAGGACTTGTATTCCATGCTCTCTTCAAAATTAAGCACAATTGCAGGGTATAAAGTGCACAGGTGTGGGTGTGCTGGTCGGCACTGGTCAAGATCCTGCAGACCTTATTGATGGACAATTTAATTTTGCTGACGGCAGTACTTTCAACTGCACCATAGATGAGCAAACCGTAGTCAACTAAGGAAAGGGCCGATGAGGTGATGGAAAGTATAAGCATCTTGGGTGGAAGACAGTCTTTGTGTCGATAGAGGAGGCCGATATGTGTGTTGGCAGTTGAGAGGGCACTGATGTGGAAGTGGAACGTGAGGGCAGAGTCAAAGTGGATGCCCAAGTATTTGCAAGTGGCTTCTTGTTCAAGGGGATGGAGATAGCTAGAGAGGACCTGTAGTGAGGAATATTTAAGTTTGCTTTGGTGGTGGGCAAAGAGCATTGACTTGTTTTTTTAATATTTATGACCAGTCTTCTGTCCGTGAACCAGCTCTCGGCATGATGGAAGGAGTGTTGGAAGGAGGATTGGAGGGCAGAGGGTCTTGAATGAGAGGCAAAGAGGACCATGTTGTCAGCATAGAGAAGAACTTTACCAGGGCAGGAGCTGGGTATGGAGCTGAGATAGAGGCTGAAGAAAAGAGGCCCAGGAATGGAGCCCTGTGGGACACCCAAGCAGACAGGATGGGTGCTGGAGAGGGTGCTGTTTATTTTGATGCATTGAGACCTGGAAGTTAGGTAGCTGGTGAACCAGTCCAGGGGTCCTTGGGAGAACCAGACCATAGGAGGATATCCAGCAGGAGTGAGTGGTTGACGTGCAAAGGCCTTTGGCAAGTCGATGAAGACAGCCCACAAGATGACCTTTGTCAAGGGCAGAGTGAAGGAAGTTAGAGAACTCCAGGAGAGCAGTAGTTGTGCTATGGCCTCGAACTGAAGCCATGCTGCTCCTGCTGAGTAGGTCATGGGCATTAAGGTAGTCAGTTAGTTGTGTTGCCACTATTTTTCCAAGGCTTTAAAGATGGGGAGGAAAATTGGTCGATAGCTACTAGGGGAGGAGCTGTCACCACTTTTTAGAATGGGAGTAATGACAGCTGTTTTCCAGGCCTGTGGAAATTGGCCAAGGCATAGGGAGCGATTAAGCAGGTCTGTGAGTGGTGGTAGCACTACGTCTAGGGCCAGGCGAAGGAGCCTTACGTCAAGCAGGTCACTACTGGGGCTGGTGCCGTTCAGGGCTTTTATCAGGTGTTCTCTGTGTCCTAGCTGTAGGTTCTTGGGATCCTCATGCAGTGGCCAGAGGTGGAGGTGCTTTGGACCAGCAATGGGACCTGGACCAGAGGATTCAAAAGGCCATCCAGGGGTCACTCAGACCCATCCACAGGATGCTAGGGCACCTTAATCGCACCGTAGAGGCCGTACTCTGCAGGCACGTGGCCACATTGGGTTGGGGTCCAGAGGTGTGTGGCTCTGCCTGTAGCCTCCTTCCTTGTCCATGCCTTTCCTGGTTGTATTCAGCCCGCTGTTTCCT
Source organism: Neoceratodus forsteri (assembly GCA_016271365.2). Taxonomy (NCBI): domain Eukaryota; kingdom Metazoa; phylum Chordata; order Ceratodontiformes; family Ceratodontidae; genus Neoceratodus; species Neoceratodus forsteri. Next base: position 54,194,679 of record CM028129.1, read on the forward strand.
ACACCCTCCCCTACCTATGTTTGCTGTCCCTGCCCCTCCCCCTCTTTTGCCCACCTGTTCATGTATATAGTCCCTCACACCCCTTCCCTTTTGTATTGATATGTGTACATAGTTTCTGCTGTTTCTTGTGTTTACATTGTTAACTGTTCGTTATGTTATTTATATGTATCGTTTGCTTCTCTGACATGGTGTATGTGGTCATCCACTGTTCCATGTTGCTGGGATTGTGTACTGTCAGGGGCTCTTCACTGTCCCTTCGCTGCCATGGCCCTGTGTGCCCCCTCTACATATGGTATCCTTCTCCCCTGTAACTCCCCCTCCGTGCAGCTCTACTGTTGCCTGTAGCATGTGTGTGTTAGCCTCATGTCCTGCTGCTCATGTCCCTGCCCCTGGTCTGTATGTGCATACTGCTTGTGGATTGTATACATTGTTCTGCTGCATTATTGGTCTGTGGCCCTGTGTGCATTGTTCTGTGGTTGGGGATGTGGCCTGGCTGTGTGGCACTGTGGTAGCACGTGTGCTGGCCACTGTTTGGCATGGTGTTGCCCTGTGTGCCCCCCACACAGCAACACCTGGCCATCTGTAGTGTTGGCCTTGTCCAGTGGCCTCCACCTTGCTCCTTGTGTTTGCACGCTTTATTGTGTGGCAGTACCATGCCGACTACAGTGTGCCTGTTCTGTGTGCTTGCCATGGGCCTGTATGGGTTGTGGCCTGGGCCTGTGTATGTTGTTCTCTGTGCCCTGTCTTAGTTTTGCACCTGTTTTGGCCACTGTTATGCCTTTTCCTCTCTGTGTGTGCCATTGGTCTTGTGTTCCTCTCTCCTTTGTCCCACTACATTGTCCCATGTTGCTCCCACATGCCTTGCTTTCTTGCTCCGCATTCACTGGTTTGCTTCCCTGGGTGGTTGTGTGAATCTCGGATGTGCTGGTGCATCTCCACTTGCACCCTGTCCTTTTCACATGATTCACAGTGGGGTTGCTCATGGTGCATCCCTTTATGAGGTGCTCACCATTTGGATGGGTGTATCCAGTTTGTGCTGGTGCATTTCACTTGCATCACTTTGTGAATCCTACCCCAAGTGTTACATTACAAATCCACCATGAACTACAACAGACTCAGGAATAAACTGTCTGCATTTGGGTGTCAGCATGGCTCAGTTGGTAGCACATCTGCCTCTGGACCAGAAGGTCATGGGTTCTCGTCCCACACTGGGATGGACTTGCACCTAAAAATCACTGGCATCTGAGTGCAGTATTGGGGGGTGCTGTACTGCTGGGGTGTGCCATCATTCGGATGAGACGTTAAACCGAGGTCCCTTCTGTCCATCCTGGTGGGTGTCCAAGTGGAAGTAAAAGAACCCAGGGTACTTTTTGTAAAGAGCAGGGAACATTCCCTGTGTCCTGGCCAGCATTTCCTTCCCATAAACCGGTTCATGCAATTATCCAGGCTGTGTGTGGGTGATGATGTGCGATATGGCCGACACCACACTTTCGGTCACTTCACTACCAGTCTAGCATTGCTTGTAAAGCGTTTTGGGATACTGTGTATGAAAAGCACTATATAAATGCTGATTCTTCTTCTTCTGCATTTTTACACAGTTTCAGGTAAATTCAAATAGATTACTGTTTGCACATATTGACATAGTTTTCTTTCATGATTCAAAACAAGTTTGTCTTTCAAATGTGTTTAGTACTGTAAACTCCTGCTTTCTTGCCAAAGGATACAGCAGAATGGTCTGTGCTGTAATTTGCAAAACTTGTCACGGTAGAGAATTGCATAAAACAAATACCTTTCAATACAGTTTGCAGTCCCAGAAGTAATCCACAGAGGATATATATCCCTGATGTGCAGTAGTCCATAGAAAATATAGTCTGGGATGAGAGGCCAATGATCCCAGACTTGGCTGAGCCCAAGTGAAAGCACCTACTGTGGGGTCTGGTCTCTTGATCTGGCATAGGAAAGGGAAAGTGTGTGCATGTGAGTGACTCTGTGACTTTTTCAGTGCTCCTACAGGAATCACACCATCAAGTGACTTTTCTTAGCTGTCTGTAGGGCTGCTCTCAGTTTGGTCTTAATAAGTGAATCATCTGATGCACACAGCAGGGCAGTTTGTTTCAAAGTGCAGGGTCCCCCAGAAGTGCAGAGCCCAGGGCAACTGTCCCTACTGCCCCCCAAGAACTGAGCCAGTCATCCAGGTGGTCATGTGGGACAGAGGTAGGCAGGTAGGGCTTTATAGCCATTTCTGCAGCCCCCCGAATTCCTGCTTTCACCTGAGAGAAGCCAAAGGTCAAGTCAGCATGCCTCCCCACCCAGGGACAGGACAGCTATCTAACGAATCAGTTCTTCCCCACCTAGGGACAGGACAGCTATCTAATGAATCAATGCCTCCCCACCCAGGGACAGGACAGCTATCTAATGAATCAATGCTCCCCACCCAGGGACAGAACAGCTATCTAATGAATCAATGCTCCCCACCCAGGGATAGGACAGCTATCTAATGAATCAATGTCTCCCCACCCAGGGATAGGACAGTTATCTAATGAATCAATGCCTCCCCACCCAGGGACAGGACAACTGTCTAATGAATCAAAGCCTCCCCACCCAGGGACAGGACAGCTATCTAATGAATCAATGCTCAGTGTTATGTCTGACCCCCAGCAAGCTGAGCATGTTCATGAACTTGGGTCCCTGATGTGGTGGAATGTAAGGCACACAGCTCCTCATCCCTCCATGCCACTAGACCAGACTGGCCTTATACTGCAGCAAGGGAATTATTTGTATTTGTTATTAACGGGGCAGACGATTGGACAATGGTGGTGCAACAAAACACCAGGGAATGATTTTGTATTACCGGGATCAGTGGGCAGAGGGTGGGTCCCAGGGTGGTAGCCTGGGTAAAACATTGGCTGGACAACAGGACACAGAACACAGAAGGTAATTGTAAATGGAGTCCACTCTGAAGAAAGAGGAGTTACTAGTGGGGTACCGCAACGTTCAGTACTGGGTCCAGTCCTTTTTAATGTCTTTATAAGTGACATTGCAGATGGACTGGAAGGAAAAGTATGCCTCTTTGCAGATGACACAAAGATCTCAACAGGGTTGATACACAAGAAGATGTAGAAAGGATGAGAAGGTACTTGGCAAGGTTAGAGGAATGGTCAGAAGTATGGCAGCTTAGATTCAATGCAAAGAAGTGCAAAATAGTTCACCTGGGGAAAAAACGGAAAGATTACACAATTGGGGAGTGGAGGTAGTAACAACAACAAAAATGGAAAGGGACCTGGGGGTTATCATATCAGATGACCCTAAGGTTGGCAAGCAATATGAGAAGGTGGTGGGGGGGCTGGGGGGATACTGGGATGTACAGGGAGAGGCATCACCAGCAGAAAACAGGAAGTTGTTATCCCCCTGTACAGACAGTTGGTGAGACCCCATCTGGAATACTGCATCCAGTTCTGGAGACCCCATCTCCAAGGACATAGACAGGATAGAGACAGTTCAGAGGACAGCAACTAAAATGGTGCAGGGTCTGCAAGAGAAGCCATTTGAGAAGGGACTAAAGGAGCTTAATATGTATACCCTTGAGGAAAGGAAGGGGGGGGACATGATAGAAATATTCAAGTACCTCAGTGAAATCAACAAAGTTCAAGAGGGTAGCATCTTTCAGAAAAAGAGATCTGCAAGAACAAGGGGGCACAATTTGAAGATAGAGTGGGGACGGCTCGGGGCAATGAGAGGAAGTATTTTTTCACAGAGAGGGTGGTGGACACATGGAACAGCCTTCCTGAGGAGGTTGTGGGGTCTAAAACTGTGGGAGAATTCAAGAATGCATGGGACAGACATAAGGCAATTTTTGTTGGAGGTAGGAAGACATAGGCTGTTGGTTAAATAGGATCTGCAGCTTATCCTGTAGGTAGGGAAATGGGCAGACTAGGTGGGCCAAGCGGTCCTTATCTGCCATCAAAGTCTATGTTTCTATGTTTCTGTGTTTCTGTGTACCAGTGTACACCAGAGAATGTGTTAACTTTAACAGACCCAGAAATCACAGGTGAATATTGTTATTGTCTGGCAGTTTTAAAGAAATATTGTGCTGCTCAAGGTTTCATATAAAAACACTTTCTCTGTAGATGGCTCCCTATTCCTGTAAATACCATAATGTATGTTGGCTCTGACCAGAACTTACTCTCTGGGGACACAACTTACATTTCTGGCAAAGTGCAGGTGGTAGTGGTGGGGTGGCAGGCCAAAAACTTATATGATAAATATGTTTTAAGTTCTCTTTCAAGTTTCACATCTGCTGCACCACCTTCTCAGGTGTGTGCGGCAACAGTGATTGGACTGAAGGGAAATGTTTTCTCCTGGGGATACAACTGGACATTTCTGGTAACCGTAGTAAACATGTCAAGTGCTTAGGACAGATTTATGTTGAACTTCTCAGGAGATAGCTCATGTTTGTGTTGTGGTTTGCACTCTATGGGGGTTGGCGGTTGCACACATCTACCAGTCATGCCTCATCACATATCATAGGGGAAACAATTTATTTAACGTGGCAAATACTTGACATTTGTGGATAGCGGAGTACACATGATGAATCAATAACAAAATGAAAGGAAGGAAAGCGTTTATCATGTGTAAAAAGTAATAAAGAAATAAAATAACTGGACAGGTAAGGACATCCTAACCAAGACAATACTAAAAAAAGAGGATAACAAAAAAAGACTGAAAAGAATAGAATTTTTTTTTTACTTTTTATATTTTTTTGGTGTTTTTTTTTTTTTTTTGAAATTTCTTTTTCTCCCCTCCTACGTCCCTGCCAGAGCCTTCCTTTCAGGAGTCACCAATGAAACCCATCCCTGACACTAACTTACCTGCTGCCTGGGGTGCCTCATCCTGTCATGGATTACCCCCCAGGTGGGGTTCAGGGTGCGGTGAACCTCCTGTACCTAATTTTTCTCCAGTCCCTGAGACAGTGGCAGTCGGTGGCACATCAGGACTGGGTTGGCCTCTGACTACCTGGCTCTGCAGGGTGATTTTCTCTATTCTGTGAGGGCGTTGCTGGCCCTGACATCAAGGCACAGTGCCGACATCCACAACGTCCTCCCCTTAATGGTGCAACCCCTAGAGGTGATTGGTCCACAGGCCTCTGCCCGTGACCAATTGGACCCCGAGTGCGATGAGCTGTCGTGCCCCCAGCCTCTGCCAAGTTACCGCTCACCAGGATGGATCACTCCCCGGAGAGGTGAGTTGTCGTCGGACACTCAGCCTTTCTCCTCTGACCAACCCCAGCGACCCTAGTCTGTTCTTTCGAACCGGTCGCTAAGCGTGAATAGAGGTGTGTTTTTCTTTTTAATGAGGGACTAGAGTGCAGAAAATAAGCACAGATTACAGAATAACTAAATATAAAATAAACAGTTTCTGGCCACCACTAAGACAACCCCACCAGCACTGCCAGAAGCCAAGGCATGCCCACCACCACCACCAGCTAAGCCAGGAGAGTGAGGATCCTCTCATGGCTGGACATGAAATTGCCCAGTTGATCCATCACTTCCTTCCAGAAAGTGTTAAAATCATGCTGCAGATCCTGCAGCTCACCCCACAAAACTGCCACATTGCCATGTGTGGCAGGTGCCGTGGGGTCATCAGGCTGCTGTCTGGTACAGGTCAAGTACTGCTGTGGTCACTCCTACAGCTGCAACAACGACTCGCAGCAGCATCACCACCAACCTCCTGCAGCTCCACATTGCCCCCAGGACCATCACCAACACCACCACCACCATCATCACGTGATGCAGCCACATTGTGCTCCTTGGTCCTCCACTCATTGAGGTGGCATATGCAGAGCTGCACCCTCTGGCCGCCAGTCCCAAGGTGGGGTCCCTTTTGGCCACCTCACACAGCACACACACAACTTGTAGATGGCCACCGTCTCATCTGCAGGGTGCATATCAGAAATGTCCCACACTACAGAGCACTGTGGGAGTGTAGGGGCAGCAGATGAGTAGGCGGTGGGCTCCGGCTGGGGGTTGTGGCTGCTGCTGTTGTTGTTCCTGCTTCTGGTGCTGTGGTTCTGGCTGCTGCTGTTTGTCTTGCTGTTGTTGCAGCAGCAGAACTCCCTTCCTGAGCTAGGGGGGCAGCAGTCCCTCTGGTAAATGCACACCTGCTAAGGTGAATAACTGCACCTCTAGCCCACCCTGTCTCGACTCCTCTGAATCCTGATGCTGCCCCTCCATTACAAAAAAAAAAAAAATTAAAGAAAATGAAAAAAAGGAAAGTAAGAAGTGAGGGAAAAAAACAATATTGACTAACAAAATTTATAAATTCAAAAACTACAGCAAAGAAAGATAGGAACAGAACTCAAAATGGTGTAAAATACAAAAATGCTAATATGATAATAGAGAAGTCTCTGCTCAAGTGCTCAGACGTCTTGCAGGCGTCTCGACTACAATTGCTGAAATGATAGTGAAACATTCACTTCCTGCCTAGAGTCTCCACGTGACCTGCTGTAAGTGAGTCATGTAACAAACCATGTTTTTCATTAACTTTGAAATTACCAACAAAGTTGAAGTTAGCTTTGAAAATAACCGTAGAAGTTTTAGCACCAGAAGCCAATTTCATGAAGTTTTTTGCAGGGTGAATTCAGAGATTTCACGGGGAATTCGCAGATGGAGTAAAACATCTCTATTTACGAACCATCTCTATGGTAACAATAGGCCTAAAAACTAACTGCTGCAAGCATTTATTTAGTTTTTGTCCCCCAAAAATTAACTTTTTTTCATGTGTTTGTTTTCATTTTATTTTGTTTTACACTTCAATTTTCTGTTTATTTCTTATTTAAGAAAAACACAAGCCCCACAAATAAACTCTTTGCAAGATAACAAAATATAGAAACATAGAAACACAGATGTTTACAACAGAACAAGACTCATGTTCCATTACGTCTGTTTGGTTCCTACCTAAGTCCTACCAGTCCACTGGCAGGTCATTACGTGTAGTTCTCATTTAAACAATAATGATTCAAAGCTGGTCATTTCCAAGGGATTAATGACTGGTTGGGGGATGCTGAGGGCTCCTCCTCCAGATGGTGGTTAATCCAAGAAATTGCTGGCTTTGAGATTATAATTGTGATTATAAGTCTAATTGCAATAGCAAGTTTAGTATTTTTTTTAGCTGTGTGGCATAAGGAGTATGTGCCACACAGCATCAGTTAGCAGTTGGATCATTCATTTCTCAGATGTTAATAAATAGAGGTGGGTGAAGTCAACAAATTTCACTCCGCAAAATGTTTCATGAATAGAGCTCAATTCGTGGAGAGTAATTTGCAAAATTCGTCAATTTGCAGATCGATAGTGAAAGCGTGGAATTTCACAAGTGAAATTCCCACACTTAGAGCAAAAATTACTGTTTGTCCTTCCCCACTGATATCTGGCCACAATAATAAAAAAAAAAAAGACTCCAAATCCCTGGTGTCTAGTGGACTCCCCACCCTGCCAAATGCCGGCTCCAATAATAAAGTAAAAAACTCTAGATCCCTGGTGTCTAGTGGATCCCAAATGCCACCGATTGCCAACCCCCAATAAGAAATTAAAACTCCAAATCCTTGGTGTCTAGTGGACCCCCACCCTGCTGATCACCGACCCCAATAAAAAAATACCTGGTGACTAGTGGAACCCACCCCACCCATCAGTTAGTGTCCCCACCACCACTCTGCTCCCCGATTCACCCTGACTCTGTCCCAGGTGGGCCACTAGCACAGCCTTCCACTCAGCACCCCAACTGATCTGTTGTGAATGAATGAGCTCATGCTTGTACAAGCACGCTGCTCATTCCGTCAGTCAGTCAGCCAGCTCATCATTGTAGGGACATTTTTCAGGGGGCTAGAGGATGGAGGGGGATGCTCCAGACTTCTGCTGGGGGGGTGGGATGGGAGGAGGGAGGGGTCCATAATGCTGTTCCTTGCCAACATCTCCCCCCCACCAAAGACCAGAGCAGTACACCCTCCCTTCTGTAGTCCACTGAGAAATGCCCCATACAATGATGAGTTGGCTGACTGAATGAATGAGCACGTGCTTGTACAAGTATGCACTCATTCATTCAGAGCAGGTCAGTTGGGCTGCCAGCTACAGACGTGAGTGGAGGACTGAGTCGGTGGCCCTCTCGGGGATGGGGTAAGGGCAACACAGGGGGAGCAGAGTGGTGGGGCACTACCTGTTAGGGTTGGGGTGGGGGAGGTTCCATTAGACACCAGGGATTTTTTTATTTGGGCTGGCTATCAGTAAGGTGGGGGTCCACTACACACCAGGGATTTGGAAACTTTTTTCATTATTAAAGCCAGCAGTCATTAGGGTGGGGTGTCCACTGGGCACCAGGGATCTGGAGTTTTTTAATTTATTATTGGGGCCAGCGATCAGTGGGATGGGGGTCCATTAAACATAGGGATCTGCAGTTTTTTTAATTTATTCTTGAGGCCAGAGATTGGCATGGTGGGGGGCCCACTAGACACAGGGATCTGGAGTTTTTAATTTTATTATTAAGACCTGCGATTGGTGGAGTTTTGGATCCACTAGACACCAGGGATTTGGAGACTTTTTTTTTATCATTGGGGCCGGCAATCGGCAGAGTAGGGGGTCTGTGAGTCACCAGAGATTTTAGTTAAATGTATATTATAGTGGCAATGTAGTCCCACTATAGTTAGGGTTGCACTGCCACTTCTATGTTATACCCCAAATTTTGCACTTTAATAACTTGCAACTGCTCAACTGATTTGCTTGAAATTTTACATGGGCTGTTTGGTACCATAGATCTCTGGATCTGATAAGTTTTGTTCCGTCAGATGGTTGTGTGTGGAGTGCCAGAAAATGTACCATTTAGGTGCAAATTTCTTTGCTCGTATCTAGGTCTGAAACACTTTGGATGTGTGATCAGAAATTGTTATGGTATATGGGGTCTGGGTTACAGATGTGCCTTTAGAATCTTTGATGAAAAAATATTAATCAGTTCAAAAGTCATTAAAGTTTCCCATTATAGCCTACATGAAAAATTAGATGTTCTGTATGAAAGCACTTTTTGCTTTCGCGAAAGTCTGTTTTACTTTTGCAAATAGGTTTTGCAGTTTTGCATGGCCGACATCTTGGTTTTAATTAGCAACAGCTAAAAATGCTGTCATTCAAAAATTACTGCCCCTTTGTAAACACCCATAGTGGTGTTTATATAATCGGGGCCTGAGGAACACAAATCTGACATTATTTTTTTTTAAATAGTGTCTGGAAACATGCTTTTAGTATTCCATCTGTTGTTAGTGTCTACAAATTTGCAGCACTATTGCTGCAAATTGCTGCAGTTTTGGTGCAAGTAACAGCACTGTTTGATGAACGTTACTAAATTTGTGGCACTTTTGCAAAACTGCAACAAATTTGCCTCATTACTTGCTGTAAAAAACATCAGCCCCTGGAAAAAAAAACACTTCTGCCCATTTAAAACAAAAAAAACAATGCCAGAATTGGATTCCTCGGCCACCGTTTTGGTAAACACCTGTTGGTGTTTACTTAAAAAAAGCATATTTTCCCCTTTTACAGCCTGTAAGGGTAAGGGGACTGAGGAATCTTAACATTTGATAAATATCAGCCCCAACATCGGGGTGCCCAGTTCCCATACTAGGAGTATAATGAACACCTCATCCCCTTGCCATTGTGGGACACTGGAGGGCCCACTCTCAGTCTTTCCAGATATTCCCTACACTCCCCAGCACTGTGGAACACTGGGGAGCCCACTCACAGTATCCTCATATCTCCCCTCTACCCCCCAGTACTGTGGGGCACTGTGGAGACCACTCCCAGTATCCCCCCAAAAATGTACCAGTATTTGCTGACAATGGGGTGCCCAATCCCTGTGTCACCAGCAGCTCCCCCACCAGTGTGGGACACTGGGGAGCCCACTACCAGTGTCCTCAGTTCTGTCTTACTCCCCCAGTACTGAGGGGATACTGGGGAGCCCACCCCCAGTGTCCCCAAATATATGCAAATTTTAGCCTGTAAAAAAGAAAAATGTCCCCAATGTCTTTTTATTCTGTAAAAAATGGCCCCTCTTTGTCCCTCTGACTCATCCCCATCCCTACACTCCAACCGCTTCCACCCCTTACCCTATACTTACCAACAGAGGTCGGCGGCTGCCATCTTCTGTGGACCAGGGACACTTCTGCACCCTTCAAAGCCAAACCACAGATTGAAGAATCAATGTAAGTGCCGTATAATGGCTGACTATGGTGTTTTGAATTTATGTTGATATCTCAGTCATTATATGGAATTTTGCACCAAATTTTCAGCATTGTCTTTTTGGGACTCCACCTCATAGATACATACTGTAGACAGTGTTGGCAGATAAGAGTCTATGGCCCACCCAGTCTGCCCATTTGAGCTTGTAAGTTCAGTTTATGTTTTCCTAGAAGTCTGTTGCCCCTTACCCTGACCTCCAGAATTCATTTATGTCTATCCCATGCATTCTTAAATCCCATGATTGTTTCAGCCTCACCACTTCCTCTGGCAGGGTGTTCCACTTGTCCACCACCCGTTCTGTGAAGAAATTCTTCCTCACTCCTCTGAATCATTCCTCCTCCAACTTCATCCCATGCCCTAGTCCTGGAACATCTTTTCACTTAAAATAGTGTATTCCTGCACCCTGTTCCTCCCTGTAAAATACTTATATGTCTCTATCATGTCCTCTCTCTCTCTCTCTCTCTCTCTCTCTCCTCCCTCCTCCATAGAGTACATATTCAATTCCTTCAACCTGTCCTCATAGGACTTGTGATACAATCCTTGTATCATCCTTGTTGTCCTCCTCTGAACCTTCTCTACCCTGTCTATGTCCTTACGAAGGTAAGGTCTCCAGAACTGTACACTGTACTCCAGGAGGGGCCTCACTAGTGTCTTGTATAGTGGAATTATGACCTCCCTTTTCCTTCTGGTGATGCCCCTACCCATGCATCCCAGCATCCTATTTGTGTTACCTGCTGCCTTGTCACACTGTTTCGCTATCTGGAGGTCATGAGAGATGATAACCCCAAGATCCCTTTCCTGCTTGGTGCATGCTATATCCTCATGAACACTGTCCTTCCATTAATCTGACCTGTAAGGTGATTTCATGGTCACTGTGTGGAATCACCTTTCAGGACTGAAACAATGGAATGACAGTGCCAGTTTTCATGAGGTGGGGTCCCACAAAGCCTACTGTATGTTGAGAATCTGGGACAGAAATTCAAAAACACCTGAGTTACGCATTTGTTATTTAATTTTTCTCTGCTTGAGTATATTTTATTTATTTATTTGGGTCATTGGTAACCTGGTAAGTGAGCTAATCCAAAGGACCATTTTCGGTCATTTTGGTCAGCATAAATCTTGATACATTATACTACTAAAGTCTATTGACAGTACAGAGCTGTAAAGTAAACAGTAAATAAGAATGAACAAAACAAAAAGGGCAGACAAGTGGGCTAGGAAAGGCATCTCTGTTGCTAGTAGGTGGCATGGAAACATCTGCAAAGGAGCTGTGACACTTTGGATTTCTTCCAGAGTTAAATTTCTTCTGTGCAAAGGTACTGTGGCATATTTTTCTTCCAGAGCTAAATTTCTGCTCTGCTGAGGTACTGGGCATATTTTGTAAAACTGCTCAAAACTTCAGAACTTAGGTGCTGTGGCATTCTTGGAGCAGAACCGGGGTACTGTGGTATAATTGGGACTTCTCTGGTGCTCATAACCCTCAAAAACTAAGGTTCTGTGACATTTATGGGGCTTGTATGGTTATAAATGGTTCTGAGAAACCAGGGGAAAATTGTGTGAATTTCTGAAATCTGTAGCTCAAGTACTGTATTTTTAGGGCACTGTTTATAAGGGTATCTCTGGGTCTGGAATCTAAAAAGCTCAAAGCAATGTGTGTTTAGGGTACTGTTTATTTGGTTCTGTAGTACATAGAACTTCTGCCACTGTATAGGTCATTAGTTAGACCATACCTGGAGTACTGCGTGCAGTACTGGCATCCGTATCTGAAGAGGGACATTAAGTTACTGGAGGGGGTGCAGCGCAGATCGACAAAGATGTTCAAGGGGCTAGGGGACTTATCATACTAGAGGAGGTTGAAGGAGTTGAACATGTACTCACTGGAGGAGAGGAGAGACGGGTGACATGATTGAAACCTTTAAATACATGAAAGGAATAAACAAGATGGGTACAGAGGGGCTGTTCAAAGTAAGGGATGAGATGGACACTAGGGGCCATGATATGAGACTGGAGCGAGGAAGGTTCAGGAGGGAGATGAGGAGACACTTTTTACAGAGAGGGTGGTGGCTGGGTGGAATGCGTTACCTGCTGAAGTGGTATGCAGTAGAACAGTGGACTGCTTCAAATGAGGATGGGACAGGACAAGGTGGAGGATTAATGAAGGCGAAGGGTAGAAGGGAGGGGCAGCTGTAGAATAAGGGGTGCTAGCTGCACATTTGAGCAGACTTGATAGACCTCTAGGCCTTTATCTGCTGGCAAATTTCGTATGTTCATATGGAAGTTGCTTCAGGGTCTGAAATCCTAGCCGCAGGAGTTTCAGGGTCTGGAATCTAAATTCACAGGGGCTGGATACTGATATTTCGAGTGGGGGAATTTTCACACTAGGGCCTGAAAACTAAAGCTTGTGATAAGCCAGAGGGAAAATGGAGGGGCGTACAAATTGGAAGAGTCAATGGAGCACGGTAGGGGCAGATCCAAAGCATGGACCGCACGCTAAAATTATTGGTGGCATCTTTGGGAGTATGGTGGGATGTGCTGTTTGTGGGTCGACCATGGTACTGGATATAGTTTGGAAAGTGGGGGTTTATTGTATGTAGACAGCTTGTGCAGCTGAGGGGGAGGTGAGATGGCTGTGATGGATGCTAAACTGGGAAAGGTAAGGGAGAGGAGTATAATGGAGGACAGGAGGGGCTCCTCTGAGGGAGCAATAGAAATTAGAAGGGGAGCTGTGGGGGGGGGACAAGGAATTGTTAAAAGGGGAACTATAAGGGGACAAGGAGCAAATACAGAAATAGGCAGGGGAGGATGCCATGGGGAGTGGTGGAAACAAGGGAGTACGGAAGCAGGGTAGAAGGGATAGAGAATGGCTCTAGTGGGGCTACAGGAATCCCAGATAGAGGTGGCAAGGGACACAAGGGAAATCAGAGGGAATGGCAAGAGGTTACATATAAAGGTCCAAATCCCACACAGATGGCAAGGGAGGAGGGAGCAAGGGGTGGAGCCCTAGCCAGGTGGATACAGGCAGTGGGCTTGGAGCAGAAAACAGATACGCTACACCAGGGCACTAAATGGGGGAGAAAATCAGGAAAATGGAGTTGAGGAGTATCCAGGGACATAGGAGAAGCAAGCATGAAGGAATATGAAAGAAAATTAGAAAAGGAGGATGCCTTTCGAGAAAGAACAAGGAGGGTAGTAAACATAGGGATAGAGGATCAGGTGAACATACCGAGAAAGGGCAAACCCAAAAGGGGAGGAGACTGGGAGCTCAGGTTCAAATGGACTAGGGCTAGACAGGGCTGGGAAAGAGGAAAATTCTCCGGGGAATTCAAGCAAGGCACACCTAGGGGCAAATCAAAGGGGAAGGAAAAAGCCTGCAGATGGTGGGGCAGAGGTGGGCAGCCTAGCGGTAAACACCTATGGGAAGCACAGAGCTAGGAGAGTGCAGGGGGAAGACAATACACTGGGAGATGAAACGGGCAAAGGGGATAGTGAGAATAGGGTGGAAAATCAAATGGAAGGGGCTGGAGAAGTACAGAAGGGAAATGAACACAGAAGGTGATGGAGAACAGGGTCCTATTGGTTAGGGACTCTATAATAAAAGGAATTAGATGGGATATGGGGCCAAGAGTAGCGCAGTATGGGTTGAGTGTCTGCTAGGTATGATGGTGGTCAGGTCATTCACTATATCCTCAAGGGGAAACAGCAGAAGGAGAAAATACACCTTGATATTCCACCGGAGAACAAATGACCTGGCGGGGAAAGCCTTTGGAGGTGCAGCATGATTTAGAGCACTTGTTTGATACTGCAGCAGTCTGGGGTTCAAATTATTAGCTTTCTGAGGTGTTTCCAGTACCAAAGGCAAGTACTGATAGTAGGCTGAGGATTAAGGAGTTCAATGAGTGGCTGGTGCAAGTAAATGGGGTAGGGTTAATAAGGGACTGAGGATCCACATGGGGGATGATAGTCTATCTGCTCCAGACAGACTGCACCTGAATAGGAGGGTGAGGCAGTGCTAAAAACTAAATTAGAGAGCTCATAGAAGAAACCTACAATTTAAACTAGATTGGGGGGTGTGGAGAAAAATCTGCATCACAAGGCAGGAGAAATGGGGGCTACCAGCCTCTCCCCAGGATAGTGCTAAAATACTAAGCATGAGGGAGAATAGAGAAGGGGATGTTGGGGAACCTGGTGAAGGGCTTAGCAATAGCGCCAGATGCTTAACAAATAAGATGGTGGAATTGGAGGCCATGCGGAGACGAAGGACTGATATAGTAGCTATAAGTGGACCTGGTGGACAGAGCTGCACACCTGGGAAATGACTATCCCAGGTTACAGACTGTTCAGTAGGGATAGGGAGGGTAAGAAGGGGAGGAGTTGCTTATACATCAGGAAAGCATAAGTGTAACTGAAGCACAAGAGCAGGACAGGAGACTGAGCTCTGTGGGTAATGCTAGGAGGAGGATGGAGAACTTTGCAACTTGGGGTGGTATACAGGTCACCTACACAAGGGAGGAGGAGATCAACAGTTAATTCAGGCAGTCAAACAGGCAGCACCTCTGAGAAGGATACTGTGTGTACTACTTGTCTTAGGTCCCTCCCCAACTCTGCAATGTCCTCCTGCACTGCTCTAATCTCATGATGAGCCAAGTCATTTGTCCCTAGGTGGAACATCACATCCAGCTCAGAATCCCTTGCAGCTGTTCTCGTGATCCTGAGGATGCGCTCCTGTCCCTCCAAGCCATGGCACCAGGCAGGCACCTTACTTCAGTTTTCCCAGCTCCCCCAGTTCTATACCCCTAATAACTGAGTCCCCCACCAGGAGCTGCTTCCTTTCCTGTGGTGTCCTCTGCCTCCTTCCTGTGGGCCTCCCTTGTGACAGTTGTCATCAGTCTTCATGGTGAGCATACATAGGGAGCTATGCTCCCAGAATGGTGTATGGATTGTGGAGTTTGTATGTATGGATTGCCTTTGTCTTTTTGCCTTTAAAGGAAGCTTTTATGGAGGAGCTGAGTCTGAAGCAGGTCAAATTCTTCCTGTAGGTCTGCACAGGCAGCTTCGCAGTCAGACGACTTATGAAACCACTGTGTCATCAGCAAATAGATGTATTTTTGCCTTGTTGATGCCCAGATCAATATTGTATATATAGATTGCAAAGAGCAGCAGGCCAAGACTGGATCCTTGAGGCACTACCCTGAGCAGAGGTTTGGAGGGGAGAGCTCCCTCAGCTTTGATTTGTTGATGCCATCCTACCAGGTACCCATGAACCAGTGTAAGGATGCTGAGTCAAGATCAATGCACTTCAGTGTGAGATTAGCAAGCTATGGTCCACAGTGTCAAAAGCCTTGCTAAGGTCTAGGAATACTGCATAGACAAAGTTTCTGCTGTCAAGGTCACTGTACCAGTCATTAGTTACTTTGGCAAGGGCCGAGATAGTTCTATGTTTAGACCTAAAGCCCGATTGCATAGGGTTTAGTAAGTTATTAACTTCCAGATATGCTCTAAGTTGATTGCTGACAACCTTTTCCAGGAGCTTAGACAATATTGGCAGTAAGGAGATAGGTCTATAGTTATTGAGGTCACAGGTATCCCCAGATTGGAACAATGGGATAACATGGGCAGTTTTCCAGATGATAGGAAGGGACCCTTGGGACAGTGATAAATTAAATAGATGTGTGATAGGGACAGTAAGGACATGATACACTATTTTTATAAAGTGGGATCCAAAGAATCACTCCAACCGAAGTATCAACTTTTCTACCTCTTTCAATAGTACAGGTTGGAAAGAGAAGCCAGGTACGGGACAATGATGTCTCACACATGGGACACTTAGCTTAGAGTGGACCAGGACTGCAAGGGAATTGTCAAAGGCCAGACCAGCTGTGGCAAAATGATTGTTGAAAGCTTCTAAGATCCTCTGTTTATCACATATAGTTTTCCTTCAGATGTGATTTTTGGTGGCAAAGAGTTACCTGGGGTATGACTGGACATATCCTTGATAGTCCTCCGAATTTAGAGGAGCACTTTGCAGTAGAGTCCAGCTCCTTAATATAGAATGATGCTTTGGTGTCTTTGATCATTTTTGTACATGCATTGTGTGCCTTCTTAAATTGGCACCAGTCTGAGTTCAATTCCATCTGCCATGCCTTTTTCCACTACTTGTCCCTGCCTAGCAGGGCGGTTTTCAGTTCAGGTGTGAACCAGCAACAGGTTTTACTTTTTACTTGGATTTTTACCATTGGGGCGTGTGCATCTAGGGCTCCTACTAGAATGTCATTAAAGATATCATACATTGTGTTGACTGTGGTGGCTAGGTAGAAGTCTTGCCAGTGTGGTAAATGTCCCAGTTCAGAGATGTATAGGCGGCCACATCAAAGTTGCGCCATGTAGTAGATGCCATCACACACTCTTGAAAATGCCAGAAATATGCAAAATGTTGAGTGTTAGCATTTGTGCTGCCTCCTGTTGTTAACAGATTTCTACATGTCATTATGATATAAATAAGTGATCACTACCTTTTGCTCTTACTGTATTGTGTTCAGTGGGTTAAGCACCACATTTTATACTGTGATATTTGTTTGTTTCTTTAAGCTAGGCAACCCTTTGGTTTTCAGAAAGGCTTTTTTCAACTTCAGATCCAAGATGGCAATGAGCAGGAGCCATGCTAAAGAGCTTCTCATGGTCATTTACTTTTAAATGCTTTTCAATGATTCTAAAATGAAATAAATGATGCCAGCACAAATATCTAAACAAATGAATGAGTACCTTCATTCGGAGCAATGGAAAAGGAAGAAAGATTCTTCATCTTCTGACATTGAGATGCTGACACGTAAAGGCAGCTTGACTGCTTTCTTACCTCTACATCTGATCCTGGGGAAGCATCGCTGACCGGTGTTAGGGGTTGGGGAAACGCTGCAAAGCACCAACCCAGAGATAAGCCAAGAATCTACGCTTTTCACTTGTTGGTTCACAAGACAATTTATAAGATCTTCCGGGTCTGAAGCTCTCTTTTCAGTCACCTGTTTTACTGGCAGCACCTGTGAAGTTCCCGGAAGACTTGAGATCCACAGAGACTATCTCCATTGAAAACACTGCTGTTATGATGAATGGTACAAATAAGGGAGAGGATTTAAAACTTTCTGATGTAAGTCCTAGAAATTCTGATGGCACAATTATTTCTCATAATATCCATTCTAGTTCTGCTCCTGTATTAATGAGACTAACCCCTCTGAAAATACCGACTTGGCTCTTTGCCTACAAAAGTGGACTTTAAAAATTTTAACGAGGTATCTGCTTCTTCTTTTCTGGACTCTTTACTTTTGAATACATTTGACAAAAACTGGACTTGTTGACTACTAGGTCTGATGGGTTAGATACAGAACTCAAAATAATACATACCGAAATGACAGAAGTTCAAGAAACTCAGAAGTCCTTACAAAAAGAAATGAAATCTGTGCAGCACAAAACACTGACTACTGAAGCTGTATCAACAACTAATTTGAAAGCAATATTAGCTTTACAGAGAAAAACTGAGACTATGGAAAATGCCATGTCATACAAAACCCTAAGATTAGTGGGTTTTCCTAACTCATATGACAAGGCTTTTGAGTCAGTCAGAGATCTTTTAAAATATTTTTTTGTCTCTGTTCTGAAACATCCTGAAATGAATTTACCCTTTGTTACTAGGGCTTTTCGAGTTCCTATGAGGAGACCCTTTATTAGGGTTCAACAACAAAATCCTGTACAAGACGTCAGTTTTGATCTTTCTCTCCAGGCTCTGCTGTTTGTTTCAACAGGACAAATCTGATGAGGATCCATTTAAATATACTTCAGGACCTAAGAACACAATAATTTTTTTCATTTGCCTTTAACACTGATCAAGACCTTGTTCTCAGCTCAGCTAGGAAATTGGGTGCATTACATTATAAACAGACTGTCTGTCATATCTTTCTGACATAGCTCCAGCAACTCTTCAGAGGAGGAAGCAATTTCTACAATACAAAGAGGTGAAGGAAATCAGAGCCAGCTTTAAAGTTCTATATCCAGCCAAATGCTCCCTTACGTGTGGAGAAGACACAAGACTTTTTACCTGGATCAATTAAAGCAATACATACTGCATTACAGAGAAAACTGCATAAAGGAGAGCAGGTAAAACTACTTGAAGATGATATGGAAGAAGGAATGGAAGAAGAGATCCCTCCATTGGAAGAAGAGAACCAGGAATAAGCAAGGGCAAACCTATTTTTCTTGCAACTGTGATTAAATGGACTGAGAAATTAGAAATACTGCCATCATTAGAAGTTTTGTAACCAATGATGTAGAAAATAAGTTTCCAACTGGTAAATTTACTCTATTAGCTTGTGGTTATCCCAGAATTGAGTTGGAAACTAAGCCACACTTTTCAGACTTTAAGCATATTTTAGTAGCACCTATTATATTAAGTTGACCTAGTTTGGTTTCTAAAAGATATACAGTATATATTCTTTTCTTTTTTACTGAGTGTGCCTTTTCATGGAGGACTTTATCATTCTTAGGTTATGGCTATGATTACATCAACTGTGGCTGTGATGATAACAATCAATAATGGCTAAATTTAACATGACAAATAATAAATATAATGGCTGTACTGATACACTGTATGTTATAAATAAATGTACAAAAAAAGAAAGGCTTTTTCCACTTGAAATATAAATACTGTCTGGGTGAAGAACTCTCACCAGCTCATATTTATTTGGCAGATTAGTAAGGAGAATGTCCTGGGTAATGGATGTTCTGGGATCTGTACTTTTCAGCCTGATAAATACTTCTGTCAATTGGGTGAGCCACAGTTCACTTGCTATGCATTTCCTCCCAGATTACAGTAGGCTAAAGTACTAAATTAACAGTACTCCATGGCTGAAAATGCACCTGTTTAAGATATCTCCTAGCACGAATATTGCAGCAGGTTGGCAATTTGGGGGATGGGGCAGTAGAAACTATAAATTTGCTGAATGTAGGACTCTGCTGGCTGAATTCAGTCGAAATGGCAATTCCACGTCCAATACGCTTTTTGGAATTTTTCAATAACTTCCAGGCATTTCTGACTGTGTTTTACTGTAACCCATGTCACAGTATTCTACTGTTATTATGTTCTTTCAGATAAGACGTTAACCCAAGGTCCCATCTGGCTGTTCTGGTGGTTGTTCAAGTGGATGTTAAAGATCCCATGGCACTTCTCGAAAAATGAAAGGGGATTTCCCCAGTGTCTCCTCCAAATGTTCCCCATTCATGAAAAATACCACCAACAGCTTAATCTGGTTCAATGACAGATGGCATCCATCTGTATTCCCATCCCTGGGACAAGGCTGAAAATAGGCAGAATTGTCTAGTCCTCATTTCCCAGTCAACAAAAACTAAATAAATAAATAAATACATTTTGCAAACTGAAGATCAGTTTTTCACATTTGTGGGAAGCTGATCTGCTAGTTACATAAACTGTGGAAAACAAATTCACAATTTATATAAGCAAAACCACAGAACTCGTATCCACTGTTTATATAAATAAAACCAGGGAACACTGATCCACAGTTTATATAAACAAAGCCACAGAACACTAGCCCAGTACTTATATAAACAAAACCACAGAACACTAATCAATTGTTTATATAAACAAAACCAATGAACACTAATCCATGGTTTATAAAAACAAAACCACAGAACACTAATCCATGGTTTATTCAAACAAAACCATGGAACACTAATCCATGGTTTATACAAACAAAACCATGGAACATTTATCCTTGGTTTATATAAACAAAATCACAAAACACTAATCCAATGTTTCTATAAACAAAACCACAGAATGCTATTCCATTGTTTACATAAATAAAATCATGGAACACTAATCCATTGTTTTATAAACAAAATCACGGAACATTAATCCATTGTTTATATAAACAAAATTATGGAACACTAATCCACGGTTTATGCAAACAAAAATCACAGAACAATAATCCATCATTTATAGTTATTGATTTATTTATATAAAATTTAAATATTTCTATAAACAAAACCATTGAATAATAATCATTTGTGTATATAAACAAAACCACAGCACAGTAATCATAGGTTTATATAAAAAAACAGGACACTAATTCACTGCTTATATAAACAAAACCACAGAACACTAATCCATTGTTTATATAAACAAAACTAAGTAACACTAATGGGTGTTTACTCACCTGGTAAAGGTGATTGTGTTGGTTGGCATCCATGGCACTCCAGACATTACCTCATGGGTTTTAGCCCACCTGATAAGCTAGTGATGCACATGACCCAGATCAAATTTCTAGTATATCCAGGTCCCAGAAACCCCTGCTATCCAGTTCAAATCTTCCATAGCTGAAACTAAGGTTTATTAGTATGAGAGAAGAAACATACAGTGCAGGCACAACCAAGCAAAGGCAATAAGAGATATGATCATAGACAAAAAGGGATGCAGACTACGACATAGTATCAGTGGCCCGTAGGCCGAGTCTTTATTCTTCTCCTACTATTTACACTCTAATCTCAGTCCTGAAGGCCCAACTGGTAGTTTATCATTAAGAAACAATCATTGATGTCTATCCCCTCGTAGGTCTTCCATGGGTGAAGACCCCCTAGTTCAGTCCTGGTCACCCTGAGCACTCTGAAGGGGTTTGAGTGCCATGGATGCCAACCAACACAATCACCTTTACCAGGTGAGTAAACACCCATTGTGATTGGTTGACATCCATGGCACTCCAGACATTACCTCATGGGTAGATAAGAAGCAGTGTAGTACCCAAGGGGGAACAGAGTGGTCTAAGAGTGAGGGTTGAAGATGCTGCTGCAGGACCTGAGTGGCTAATGTGGGCCATACCGGCTTGTAACTGTTTAAGCCTGTAGTGTCTGGTGAATGTGTGGAGGGAACTCCACGTGGCTGCCCTACATATGTCCTCTGAGGACACATTGGCCCTCTCCACCGGAAGTGACGACCACTCTGGTGGAGGAGCCTTGATCCCTGGGGTGGAGTCATCCGGTTTGCTATGTAGGCATTCTGGATGGCTCTCCTTAGCCACCCGCAATGCTGGCCTTGGAGGCGGATCTACCTTGCCTTTGTCCCTTCGTGATGATGAACAATCTTTCTGTTTTGTGTATGGGATGTGTTCTGGCTAAGTACACGGAGGGTGGATCCGATGTTGAGATTATGTGGGACCACACTGGTGCCCTGTTGGAGTCCTTTTGGGAAGGTGGGTAGTTTGATGGGTTGCTTTCTGTGAAAGCCAGTGGATACCTTTGGCTGGAAGGCTGGAACTGTTCTCAGATGAACCCCTAGCGGGGTGAACACTGTATAAGGTTCTGCGCAGGATAGGGCCCCTAGTTCTCCGATCCTTCTAGCCGAGCAGATTGCCACCAAGAAGCATGTCTTGAGGCCAACCCAGAACAGATCCACCTCGTGGAGGGGTTCGTAAGGAGCCAAGTTGAGGGACTTGAGGACTAGTGGGAGGTCCCATGGGGCGATGGTTGGTTGAGTCCTTGGTTGGAGGATCTCTACTGCCTTTAAAAATGTACGGTGTTGGGGTGAGCTCCGGGTGTATTCCTGATGAGTCCTGTGGCGCCCCTATGGCTGATAGTTGCACCCTGAGAGAAGAGTGTGCCAGTCCCTTGTCCACTCCCTGTTGGAGGAACAGTAGGATGGTAGCCATGTTAGTCTGCTCGGGGACCTTGCCCCATTCCAAGCACCACTGAGAGAAAATATACCATTGTCTCCCATAAGTGGAAGTGGTGGAAGACCATCTGGACTGGAGTAGGGTGCTGATGATGGAGTCATGGTAGCCCGCTGCCCTCAGTCTCCTCCTCTCAGGAGCCAGGCCGTGAGCTTCAGAGTCTGCAGGGTTGGGTGAGTACTGGGCCCTGCGAGAGCATGTCTGTTCGGTAGGGTATCCTGAAGCTGGCTAGTGACATCTCTCAGACCACTGTGAACCACGGCCTGTATGGCTGTGAGGGGGCCACCAGGATGGCTGTGTGACATGACTCCGTACTTGGATAGGACCTGTGGGATCAGGGAAGTGGTGGGAAGACATAAGCGTGCCTCCACCGCCATGGTTGTGACAGGGCGTCCGTTCCCTGGGAGAGACTGTCCCTGAACTGTGAGTAGTAATCCCTGACCTGAGCGTTCTCCTGTGTGGCCATGAGATCTATGGTTACCGGCCCCTATGTCGTTTGGATCATCTGAAAGAGATCCGGGTGTAACCGCCATTCCCCCGGGTGTACCTGTTGCCTGCTGAGCCAGTCTGTGTGGACGTTCAGCTTTCCTGCCAGGTGAACCATGCCCAGGTGTCTGAGGTTGGTTTGGGCCCAGTTGAGGATTGCTGTAGCCTCCCTCAGCATGGCTCTGCTCCTGGTTCCACCTTGCTTTGCTATGTAGGCCACTGTGACCCGATTGTCGGACCGGATCAGGACCGACTGATCGTGCACCTGGTGCTTGAATGCCTTTAGGGCATGGAACACGGCTCTCATCTCCAGGATGTTGATGGAGAGCTCTGACTCTGCTGGTGACCATAGGCCCTGGGCCATTGCATCTTCCAGGCAAGCTCCCCAGCTGGAGAGGCTAGTGTCCGTTTCTATGGCGATTGAGTAGGGGGCCTCCAGTGGGACTCCTATGGTCAAGTTCGACTCCACCGTCCACCATGCCAAGGAGAGTCTCACTGCATGGGGTAGTGGTACCATGACCTGTAGGTTGTGTTCGCCATTGCCCCCGAGTCAGGACATAAGTTTGGAGTGGACGATGTGCCACCTGGCCCAGGGCATGAGGTCTATGCATGAAGCCATGCAGCCTAACAACTGGGCTATCCTTCCCATTGTTGTGTGGTGGCGGCCTTCATTTGACGGGCCACATCTATCAAGTTGTGAATTCTAGGAGGACTGCTTTGCCCATCCTTGAGCCGAGCTGATGAGCACTCCCAGATGCTCGATCTGCTGTGTGGGAGCGAGAGGTGGCTTTTTCTCAATTTACCACCCAGCCGTGGTCTTAGAGTGCCTATAAGGCAGATTCTGTGTGTATCCGTGCCTGATTCTCGGACTGGGCCCAGATGAGCCAGTCATCCAGGTACGTGGATGATGTCCAGTCCCTGTTCCGTGAGTCTGGCCACCAGGGTTATGGAGACCTTGGTAAACACTCTGGGCTGAGGAGAGGCTGAATGGCAAGGCCTGGTACTGGAAGTGGTGACCTAGGATGTGAAAATGGAGAAATTGTCTGTGTTTCTGAATGATGGGAATATGGAGTATCGTCCTTTAGGTCTCACGGACGTCAGAAATCGCCTACCGAACACAGTGCAGAGTGGATTGAATGGTCTCCATTTTGAAATGGTGAGAGACCACGTGGTGGTTTAGGTGCTTTGGGTCCAGGATAGGCCGGAGCTCCTGATTTCTTGGGCACCAGGAAGAATATGGAGTAAACCCCAGATTATGTTCCGCACTGGTACGGGTTGAATGGTTCTGTTCGAATCAGTTCTGACAAGATTTGTTGGACCTGATGCGGAGATGTCTTTCTTCTGGCTATGGGGAGGATATGAATCTTTGGGAATATGGGCATGGGATAGCTCTATGGAGTATCCCTTGGTTACCACATCTTGGACCCACCTGTCCGATGTTGTGTGGAGCCAGTGATGGGCAAATAGAGTTAGTCTTTGTCCCACTGGTGGGTAAGGTCCTGGCCTTGTAAGGATGAGAGGGGTAGTCACTGTTGCTTTCCCTGTAGCCTCTACCTCGTCCTCTGGTTCCTTGTCCCCGGCTCTGAAGGAGGAGGACTGATAGTTCTGAGAGTATGGGCTACAGAAGCTGTGAGAGGTGCCTCTGCCTTGAAAGGAGGGCCTGTTGTTGTGTGCTCTGGGGTTGGTAAGGTTTGTTCCCTGAAACCTCCGCCTCGAGGAGGGGAGGTAGGAGTACCTGGACTTATTCTTGAGGAGGTCTCTGCCCTCCTTCTTTTGCTTCAAATAATCCTGCAGACCCTCCCCGAAAACATGTTTACCCCGTAGTGGTAAGTTTTGTAGCAAAGTTTTTGACTCATTGTCTGCATCCCACAGTTTCAGCCACAGTGCCCTCCGAGCACGGTTGGTGATGGCGGTAGCCCTGGTATGAAGGCGCAAGGTGTCTACTGCCATGTCGGCTAGGTATTTAGCTGTATCTAAAGTACATTCCAACAGTTCTGCCTCCCTGGACTTAGGGATGGCCTGCTCCTGGAGCTCTTCGAGCCAGCGGATCTGTGCTCATGCCGTATAGATGGCTGTAGTGGTTGCCTTTGCAGCGGTGCCCTCGATCTCGAACGCCCTTTTGAGCATATCTTCTACCTTCTTGTCCATTGTGTCCTTGAGGGCTATTGTACCGCATGGTAGTACAGTCTTTTTGCTAAGAGCTGCCACCTGGGGGTCAATGGTGGGGGCCTTACACCAGATATCTGATTTTTCCCCTTGGACCGGGTACATTGTGTCCAGGTTCTTACGGTTTGACATTCTGACCTGTTCAGGAGATTGCCACTCTTTACTGAAGATGTCCTCATTGCAGGGCATACTGAGAAAGTCTCTGTGATCGATGGTCTCAGCTGAATCATGGGGTTGAGCTTTGATTCGGCTTACTTTCCTCAGTGTCAAAACCCATGGTGGCCTTGATGATCTTCATGAGCCCTGGATCGCATCAAAGGAGCACAATTTTGATGTTAGAGAAGGTGTTGCTTGAAGTTCCATATCCCTCGCCTGATTCCACCTCATCCTCTTCCCCGCATCGCCTTTCTCCCTGTCCTCATTCGCGTTGTCGCGTGGGACGTCTGGAAGGGTGTCCTCAGGGTTCGGATGTTCATCCAGTTGCCCCCCCGCCTTGTCAGGTTCCGGACTCGGTGGTTTTGCTCTGTGTTGAGTGAGGGATTCCAGCTTTTCCATGATCTTGAGCATAAAGTTCTGCTGGCTCTCCATCATGGCAACTGCGGCCTGCTGGTTTTATTTATTTATTTATTATTTTTATTTGTTTAAGAATCAGTTTACAGTTTTGGATTAGGAGGGAGCCCGGGTCCATCCACGTAGGGTTGCTGGGCCCCGGGTTGCTGGGGCCCATGGGCGATGTTTGTTCCAGGGAGGAATCATCGTCATCGAGGAGGCAGGCCGTGCAGAGGGGACCTGGAGTTTGGGGCAGGAGGATAGCGCTGCATGAGGAGCATTTCTTTGCTTTCACCATCTGGGGAAGAGAGAAAAGCAGACCTTAGAATGGAACTATACACGACGCCCAGGGGGTGATTCCTTTACCCCCCAACACAACTGAGGGAGGTCTGCCTAACCTGAGCCGAGACTGCATGCAGGTTGTGGGGGTGCTATGGGAGGGCCCCCGCAATGAGGACCGTGGAGAGAAGAGGGTCTGGTGGCCAGCGGTCTGGGCCCATGGCTCACTATGGGAGGGAGCCGTGGCTTGACCGAGAGGGAGTCCAAGGGGGATAAGGCTACCTTCTCGGGTCACTGTGAGAGGGACCCAAGTGGTAGGGGGCAAGAAGTAAGGCCCAGAAGGGAGATCCAGTCAGTCTTTGTCGTGGGGGGCCCCACCGGAAGGTCGCTGTGGGAGGGACCATTCAGAAGCAGGAAAACCCCAGGCATCAACTGTTGTCCCAGCGGAGATTTTCCTTTATTTTTTTTTTGAACCTGTGTAGAACCTGGTAACCCTGCAGCACCAGATGACACTGTCAGTCATGCTCTCGCCACGCCCCAGCCATCCTTGAAGAATGCCCACCTCCTTCCGTGAAGACAGGCTTCATTATGGCCTGTGAGCACACTGACCTCCGATTTTTTTCTTCTTCTTTTTCCTCTGGGGACGAGGTCGACAGGGGACGGTTCTGGCGGTCTCCACACTCCTCCAGGAAGAGGCTGGGGGGGTAGGAGACAAAGACCCAGGAAAGGCTGCTCGCGCGAGCATGGAGGGGAGGCGTGCTGTCCCTGGAAGTGACCACTGAGGAGGCGCTTCCTTCCTTCCTTCTGGCCGCCAAGAAAAACACTCTCCCCACTCCAGGCTAGGCCGCGAAAACGAGAGAGAGAAGACGCCCTCAACCACGGCGGCCTAGCGGGGAGGAGGAGATGCTGTCACGGGAGAGGAGCTACCTTTAGTGCAGCCGAGGGAGGAGAGCGACTTGAGGTCCAGTAAGCCCAAGCAGAAGCCTACTAGAAGACATGCCCAAGCACGTGGAAGCAAGGAGGTGCCCACGGGCTGAGTCCAGGGCTGCATGGCGTGGAGGGCGGAGCGATTTGGCCGAGGCCAGAAGGGCAAGGGAGGGGAGGGGAGGAGGGATGGGGAGAAAGTAGCGAAGGCCACGCGGTCTTCGAGGGCAAGGGCAGGCCGCCGGCCAGCCCGCAATACTTTCAGGCCCAAGAACTCCCTGCTAACCCTGAGGGCATCACAGAAATGCCAAAGCACCTGGACAGAGATCGCCGCGAGGGGGGGCACAGACAGGATAGCTGATCACACCACGCTGAACTACATAAGTGGCCTGCCCATAACTAATTGAAGAACGCATAACATATGAAGATACATAGATTAGTGCCTACTTTTTTACACTCTAATCTTGTGTGCCACAGAGGAAGGATATTACTACGACAGAAACTGAAATTTTTTTTTTTTTTTTTTTCGGATACAGCCCAAAGGGTTGAACAAGGAAACACATGAGCTAGCTAACACTGAGTCAGAGGGCTAGCTTAGGTTAGGCATATTCCTGGTAAATTCTAGCAACTTTTGTAAAGTTCCTAACTGTAACTGCATACATTGTGCCTTTTCTTTTGATTTAAGCCTGATTAAAAATATATATCCTTGGATTCAAGGTCTTACCTTAGAGGAGCAGACAGGGATTCCTGGTGTGCTTGTTGCCTGATTAGATGCACAATTCGAAACTGGAGAGCAGGGGTTTCTGGGACCTGGATATACTAGAAATTTGATCTGGGTCATGTGCATCACTAGCCTATCAGGTGGGCTAAAACCCATGAGGTAATGTCTGGAGTGCCATGGATGCCAACCAATCACAATCCATGGTTTATACAAACAAAACCATGGAACACTAATCTACAGTTTATACCAACAAAACCATGGAACAATAATCCATGTTTTTTAGTTCAAGTTCAAAGTTGATTTTTGTTCTGTCATAGACCTTTACACATAAAAACTACATATGTTTTAAACAGTGTATATAAAATACAGTAGATGGCAGCTTACAATATACAAGTTATTATAAAATCACAATTCCATAATATCAATCATAAACAGAGTGCTCTTAAAATGCAAACAATGTTAACATATGGTACAGTCCAATTTATTTGTCATGTTTTTATTATATTAGAGAGATGTTTTTTTTCTAAATAGGAGGCTACCTTGTTAATTATTTCTTCGTCTTGTACACTGAACATATCCAGTAAAATACCTCTATCTGTAGTTTGTATCATACTCCAAATTGGTTGAAGCCAGTATTTCCTGGCTTCAAGATACCATGTTTAGGAAAACATGACATGCGAAAGATCTTCTATCCCAGATCTGGTAGAATCACAAAATTTCTCTGACTGGATGGCTGATTTTAGATATCTGGGCCAGGATTCACAAAGGGAGTGCAAAGAGGGCACAACAGTTTGTGCTGCATTTCCTGGCTGTGCTGGTGGTAACAAGCTATTCACAGTTGGATAGCCTGCTGGGCTATTCGATCAGGAATAGAGCTTGCAGGGCAGCGCTAACCCAGGAAAACCAGTGGAATACCTAATAGCACTGCCTCCACAGCAAGCCAGAAAAATGAACCTGCACCCACAAGTGCTTAAGCTCTAAAGTGACAGTCACCAACGGATTTATGCAAATGAGCCCATTGGGCATGCAAGGCACTAGTGGCCATTAGCATGCCAATTATGGGCTCATTTGCATGCTGGTGTGGATGTCCCTCCACCAGCCCAAGATCCATGCAGCCACATATTCCCATAGTGTATTGGTGTCCCCTATTGTAATTGCAGACCAGGTGGTAGAAAAGATATATTTTCATAGTATTGTGTCCCACTCCAAATCCCTGATTGCCTAATTACCCACCCATTATTGCAATAAAAACATGTCCATAGTGTAGTGGTCCCACCCCAGTCCCTGATCACTGGAACACCCACCCGTAAATTAAATAAATAATTTTCCATAGTGTGGTGGTCCTACCCTGGTCCCTGATCACCGAAACACACACCTGTAAATTAAATAAATTATTTTCCATAGTCTAGTGGTCCCACCCTATTCCCCAATCGCTGGATTACCCACCCATAAATTAATTACATTGTTTCACATAGTGTAGTGGTCCCACCTTGCTCCCCGATTGCCCGATTACCCACCCATTATTACAATAACAGTTTTTCCATAGTGTAGTGGTCCCTCCCTGACCTTGATCACTTGATTACCCAGCCATTAATAAGAAAAAATGTTTTCCATAAGGTAGTGGTCCCTCCCCATCCTGATCACCCAATTACCCACCCGTTATTAAAATAAAATCATTTCCATTGTGTAGTGGCCCCCCCAACCCCCCACGCACTCCATTAAGCACATACCACCCTGCTCCCCATCCCAAAATGGCCACCAGTCAGCAAGAAGCATAGCCCTCTTCACACCTCCATGGTTGCCCGCTGACTGAACTGTCAATGACAGCTTACAGTATATACTGCAAGCCCATTGGTCAAGATGTTTAAATAGTATTTGTAGTTATGTCTTGTGTCTTTCAATACTAACCATGGTGAAATTTTTAATTTAGATATTTTGGCCAAATCACTAGATTTATAAAGTTAATAATTATGTTAGTGATATACTTGTTGTATATTAAACTAATTATGATTCCTCAGTTTACTGTATGTATTACTTTAGGAATTTCAGTTTATAATTATTAAGAAGGAGGGCAAATGTTTTAACCATCTTGACTGTCTGCAGCCCATCGAATATCATGATATTTTTTCTACCTAAGCACATTTATGTAACCTGTTGTTGTCCATCCTAGTTACTCTAATCCAGTATTTGAGATTGTTAACATTAATCAGTGCTTTCAGGCTAAACATGCCTACCTCTGCTCTTATTAGAGCAACCAGGGCCAAAAAGCCCAGCCCCAAAGCAGTCTTGTTTAGTTTATTGAGTGGAATTTCTAAATGATCTGTTTTTACTGTATCCCAAACTTCACTCTGATATACTAGTTGTGAAAAATATGTGGCTCTTATCACTGTCAGTAGAGGTTTAACAGTATTACCTCCATACTTATGATTAAAACTCTTTTATGAGCCAGCTGTTTGTTTAAGTTTTATTCTGACTCTATTTATGTGTCTAGAGCAATTTCCATTACTTGACAAGGTTAGTCCCAGCTAAACATATTCATCTACTGTTTTTCATATTCTTTAATCTAGGAAGGGTGGGAGACAGATAAGCAAGCTGAGAAAAGGAGGGTAGAGGGTCTGACTGCCTTCCCAGCCTCCTTTTTGCTTTAACTGATACAGTTCTCTGTCCTGCTCCTTCTGCGATTCCTTGTACTTCCTAAATGCTTTCTTTTTCTCTTGAACCTTCACTGCCACTTCCTTTGAGAACCATAGTGGTTTCTTACATTGTCTTGTTTTGTTTATTTGCTTCACACAAAGGCTCGTTACCTCTGTGATGGCAGTTTTTATTATTCCCCATTGTTCTTCCACCCCCTCCTTCCTGCCCATTTGCTAGTGCATTCCATAGGCACTCACCCATTTTGGCAAAGTCAGCCCTCCTAAAGTCCAGTACTTTTGTCTTTGTATCGCTTGACTCTATTGCTGTGTTTATTGTGAACCATACTGTTCGATGGTCGCTAGTTCCC
The DNA here is from genome assembly GCA_016271365.2 of Neoceratodus forsteri. Classification (NCBI taxonomy): domain Eukaryota; kingdom Metazoa; phylum Chordata; order Ceratodontiformes; family Ceratodontidae; genus Neoceratodus; species Neoceratodus forsteri. Next base: position 54,224,793 of record CM028129.1, read on the forward strand.
AGATGGCTACCCACTTCTACATCTGTGATCCTCTCTCCATCTCCATTTGAGAGAATCAAGTCTAATATTGCTACCTCTCGAGTGGGCTCCAGTACTAGTTGTCTAAGGCATGCCCCCTGTAGGGCATCTAGAATAACTGCACTCTTCGAAGTGGCAGCTGCAACTGCACTCCAGTTAACATCTGGCATATTCAGATCACCCATCAGCAATATCTCCCCTTTTTCTGCCATTCTAAGTATACTTTCTATCATTTCCCTGTCCATTTCCTTCCCCTGAGAAGGGGGTCTGTATACAACCCCTGTGCGTATTGTGGTGCCATTGCCTGTCTCCAAATTTACCCACAGTGCTTCTTCTCCTCCCTGTTTACCCTTTTGTTCAGTTGCTTTTATTCCTTCCCTTATGTAAAGAACTAGTCCTCCTCCTCTTTTACCCTCCCTGTCCCTCCTGTAGACAGTGTATCCTGGTATGTTTATGTCCCAGTCATGGTTTTGTGTGTACCATGTTTCTGTGACTGCCACGATATCCAGATGTTCCTCCTCCATCAAGACCACTAATTCAGGAAGCTTGTTACCCAGACTACGGGCATTGGTACTCATTGCTCTCATTTTTGATGGCTTTCCTTCTGTTGCAGCATCCCCACTGACCATTCTACCTCGGTCTTTTTCTCATTTAGTACCCTGTTTTGTAGGAGAGGCTGGGATTTTCCTGCTGCTTGTCAGTGCTCTCCTTTGACTAGTTTAAAAGCTTGCAAATGAAGCATTTAAACCGATTGCTCAAAAGACTTGTTCCCTTCCTGGACAGATGCAGACCATTCTGCCAGTATAGGCTGGTGTCCTTCCAGGTGGAACCCCAGTCCCCAATGAAGTAAACCCCTGTGCTCGCACCATTTTTTCAACCATTCATTAAACTGCATGGTGCCAATTACCTCGCCCCCATGCCTTTGACAGGCAGCACCTCTGAGAAGGATACTGTGTGTACTACTTGTCTTAGGTCCCTCCCCAACTCTGCAATGTCCTCCTGCACTGCTCTAATCTCATGATGAGCCAAGTCATTTGTCCCTAGGTGGACATCATATCCAGCTCAGAATCCCTTGCAGCTGTTCTCGTGATCCTGAGGATGCGCTCCTGTCCCTCCAAGCCATGGCACCAGGCAGGCACCTTACTTCAGTTTTGCCAGCTCCCCAGTTCTATACCCCTAATAACTGAGTCCCCACCAGGAGCTGGTTCCTTTCCTGTGGTGTCCTCTGCCTCCTTCCTGTGGGCCTCCTTGTGACAGTTGTCATCAGTCTTCTCTCTGGTGCATACATAGGGAGCTATGTCTCAGAATGGTGTATGGATTGTGGAGTTTGTATGTATGGATTGCCTTTGTCTTTTTTGCCTTTAAAGGAAGCTTTTATGGAGGAGCTGAGTCTGAAGCAGGTCAAATTCTTCCTGTAGGTCTGCACAGGCAGCTTGCAGTCAGACGACTTATGTAAACCACTGTGTCATCAGCAAATAGATGTATTTTTGCCTTGTTGATGCCCAGATCAATATTGTATATATAGATTGCAAAGAGCAGCAGGCCAAGACTGGATCCTTGAGGCACTACCCTGAGCAGAGGTTTGAGTGGGGAGAGCTCCCCCTCAGCTTTGATTTGTTGATGCCATCCTACCAGGTACTCCATGAACCAGTGTAAGGATGCTGAGTCAAGATCAATGCACTTCAGTGTGGAGATTAGCAAGCTATGGTCCACAGTGTCAAAAGCCTTGCTAAGGTCTAGGAATACTGCATAGACAAAGTTTCTGCTGTCAAGGTCACTGTACCAGTCATTAGTTACTTTGGCAAGGGCCGAGATAGTTCTATGTTTAGACCTAAAGCCCGATTGCATAGGGTTTAGTAAGTTATTAACTTCCAGATATGCTCTAAGTTGATTGCTGACAACCTTTTCCAGGAGCTTAGACAATATTGGCAGTAAGGAGATAGGTCTATAGTTATTGAGGTCACAGGTATCCCAGATTGGAACAATGGGATAACATGGGCAGTTTTCCAGATGATAGGAAGGGACCCTTGGGACAGTGATAAATTAAATAGATGTGTGATAGGACAGTAAGGACATGATACACTATTTTTATAAAGTGGGGATCCAAAGAATCACTCCAACCGAAGTATCAACTTTTCTACCTCTTTCAATAGTACAGGTTGGAAAGAGAAGTGAGTACCGGGACAATGATGTTCCACATGGGACACTTAGCTTAGAGTGGACCAGGACTGCAAGGGAATTGTCAAAGGCCAGACCAGCTGTGGCAAAATGATTGTTGAAAGCTTCTAAGATCCTCTGTTTATCACATATAGTTTTCCTTCAGATGTGATTTTGGTGGCAAAGAGTTACCTGGGGTATGACTGGACATATCCTTGATAGTCCTCCGAATTTAGAGGAGCACTTTGCAGTAGAGTCCAGCTCCTTAATATAGAATGATGCTTTGGTGTCTTTGATCATTTTGTACATGCATTGTGTGCCTTCTTAAATTGGCACCAGTCTGTTCAATTCCATCTGCCATGCCTTTTTCCACTACTTGTCCCTGCCTAGCAGGGCGGTTTTCAGTTCAGGTGTGAACCAGCAACAGGTTTTACTTTTTACTTGGATTTTTACCATTGGGGCGTGTGCATCTAGGGCTCCTACTAGAATGTCATTAAAGATATCATACATTGTGTTGACTGTGGTGGCTAGGTAGAAGTCTTGCCAGTGTGGTAAATGTCCCAGTTCGTATGTATAGGCGGCCACATCAAAGTTGCGCCATGTAGTAGATGCCATCACACACTCTTGAAAAAATGCCAGAAATATGCAAAATGTTGAGTGTTAGCATTTGTGCTGCCTCCTGTTGTTAACAGATTTCTACATGTCATTATGATATAAATAAGTGATCACTACCTTTTGCTCTTACTGTATTGTGTTCAGTGGGTTAAGCACCACATTTTATACTGTGATATTTGTTTGTTTCTTTAAGCTAGGCAACCCTTTGGTTTTCAGAAAGGCTTTTTTTCAACTTCAGATCCAAGATGGCAATGAGCAGGGAGCCATGCTAAAGAGCTTCTCATGGTCATTTACTTTTAAATGCTTTTCAATGATTCTAAAATGAAATAAATGATGCCAGCACAAATATCTAAACAAATGAATGAGTACCTTCATTCGGAGCAATGGAAAAGGAAGAAAGATTCTTCATCTTCTGACATTGAGATGCTGACACGTAAAGGCCGCTTGACTGCTTTCTTACCTCTACATCTGATCCTGGGGAAGCATCGCTGACCGGTGTTAGGGGTTGGGGAAACGCTGCAAAGCACCAACCCAGAGATAAGCCAAGAATCACGCTTTCACTTGTTGGTTCACAAGACAATTTATAAGATCTTCCGGTCTGAAGCTCTCTTTCAGTCACCTGTTTTACTGGCAGCACCTGTGAAGTTCCCGGAAGACTTGAGATCCACAGAGACTATCTCCATTGAAAACACTGCTGTTATGATGAATGGTACAAATAAGGAGAGGATTTAAACTTTCTGATGTAAGTCCTAGAAATTCTGATGGCACAATTATTTCTCATAATATCCATTCTAGTTCTGCTCCTGTATTAATGAGACTAACCCTCTGAAAATACCGACTGCGTCTTTGCCTACAAAAGTGGACTTTAAAAATTTTAACGAGGTATCTGCTTCTTCTTTTCTGGACTCTTTACTTTTGAATACATTTGACAAAAACTGGACTTGTTGACTACTAGGTCTGATGGGTTAGATACAGAACTCAAAATAATACATACCGAAATGACAGAAGTTCAAGAAACTCAGAAGTCCTTACAAAAAGAAATGAAATCTGTGCAGCACAAAACACTGACTACTGAAGCTGTATCAACAACTAATTTGAAAGCAATATTAGCTTTACAGAAAAACTGAGACTATGGAAAATGCCATGTCATACAAAACCCTAAGATTAGTGGGTTTTCCTAACTCATATGACAAGGCTTTTGAGTCAGTCAGAGATCTTTTAAAATATTTTTTTGTCTCTGTTCTGAAACATCCTGAAATGAATTTACCCTTTGTTACTAGGGCTTTTCGAGTTCCTATGAGGAGACCCTTTATTAGGGTTCAACAACAAAATCCTGTACAAGACGTCAGTTTTGATCTTCTCTCTCCAGGCTCTGCTGTTTGTTTCAACAGGACAAATCTGATGAGGATCCATTTAAATATACTTCAGGACCTAAGAACACAATAATTTTTTTCATTTGCCTTTAACACTGATCAAGACCTTGTTCTCAGCTCAGCTAGGAAATTGGGTGCATTACATTATAAACAGACTGTCTGTCATATCTTTCTGACATAGCTCCAGCAACTCTTCAGAGGAGGAAGCAATTTCTACAATACAAAGAGGTGAAGGAAATCAGAGCCAGCTTTAAAGTTCTATATCCAGCCAAATGCTCCCTTACGTGTGGAGAAGACACAAGACTTTTTTTTACCTGGATCAATTAAAGCAATACATACTGCATTACAGAGAAAACTGCATAAAGGAGAGCAGGTAAAACTACTTGAAGATGATATGGAAGAAGGAATGGAAGAAGAGATCCCTCCATTGGAAGAAGAGAACCAGGAATAAGCAAGGGGCAAACCTATTTTTCTTGCAACTGTGATTAAATGGACTGAGAAATTAGAAATACTGCCATCATTAGAAGTTTTTGTAACCAATGATGTAGAAAATAAGTTTCCAACTGGTAAATTTACTCTATTAGCTTGTGGTTATCCCAGAATTGAGTTGGAAACTAAGCCACACTTTTTCAGACTTTAAGCATATTTTTAGTAGCACCTATTATATTAAGTTGACCTAGTTTGGTTTCTAAAAAGATATACAGTATATATTCTTTTCTTTTTTACTGAGTGTGCCTTTTCATGGAGGACTTTATCATTCTTAGGTTATGGCTATGATTACATCAACTGTGGCTGTGATGATAACAATCAATAATGGCTAAATTTAACATGACAAATAATAAATATAATGGCTGTACTGATACACTGTATGTTATAAATAAATGTACAAAAAAAGAAAGGCTTTTTCCACTTGAAATATAAATACTGTCTGGGTGAAGAACTCTCACCAGCTCATATTTATTTGGCAGATTAGTAAGGAGAATGTCCTGGGTAATGGATGTTCTGGGATCTGTACTTTCAGCCTGATAAATACTTCTGTCAATTGGGTGAGCCACAGTTCACTTGCTATGCATTTCCTCCCAGATTACAGTAGGCTAAAGTACTAAATTAACAGTACTCCATGGCTGAAAATGCACCTGTTTAAGATATCTCCTAGCACGAATATTGCAGCAGGTTGGCAATTTGGGGGATGGGGCAGTAGAAACTATAAATTTGCTGAATGTAGGACTCTGCTGGCTGAATTCAGTCGAAATGGCAATTCCACGTCCAATACGCTTTTTGGAATTTTTCAATAACTTCCAGGCATTTCTGACTGTGTTTTACTGTAACCCATGTCACAGTATTCTACTGTTATTATGTTCTTTCAGATAAGACGTTAACCCAAGGTCCCATCTGGCTGTTCTGGTGGTTGTTCAAGTGGATGTTAAAGATCCCATGGCACTTCTCGAAAAATGAAAGGGGATTTCCCCAGTGTCTCCTCCAAATGTTCCCCATTCATGAAAAATACCACCAACAGCTTAATCTGGTTCAATGACAGATGGCATCCATCTGTATTCCCATCCCTGGGACAAGGCTGAAAATAGGCAGAATTGTCTAGTCCTCATTTCCCAGTCAACAAAAACTAAATAAATAAATAAATACATTTTGCAAACTGAAGATCAGTTTTTCACATTTGTGGGAAGCTGATCTGCTAGTTACATAAACTGTGGAAAACAAATTCACAATTTATATAAGCAAAACCACAGAACTCGTATCCACTGTTTATATAAATAAAACCAGGAACACTGATCCACAGTTTATATAAACAAAGCCACAGAACACTAGCCCAGTACTTATATAAACAAAACCACAGAACACTAATCAATTGTTTATATAAACAAAACCAATGAACACTAATCCATGGTTTATAAAAACAAAACCACAGAACACTAATCCATGGTTTATTCAAACAAAACCATGGAACACTAATCCATGGTTTATACAAACAAAACCATGGAACATTTATCCTTGGTTTATATAAACAAAATCACAAAACACTAATCCAATGTTTCTATAAACAAAACCACAGAATGCTATTCCATTGTTTACATAAATAAAATCATGGAACACTAATCCATTGTTTTATAAACAAAATCACGGAACATTAATCCATTGTTTATATAAACAAAATTATGGAACACTAATCCACGGTTTATGCAAACAAAAATCACAGAACAATAATCCATCATTTATAGTTATTGATTTATTTATATAAAATTTAAATATTTCTATAAACAAAACCATTGAATAATAATCATTTGTGTATATAAACAAAACCACAGCACAGTAATCATAGGTTTATATAAAAAAAACAGGACACTAATTCACTGCTTATATAAACAAAACCACAGAACACTAATCCATTGTTTATATAAACAAAACTAAGTAACACCAATGGTGTTTACTCACCTGGTAAAGGTGATTGTGTTGGTTGGCATCCATGGCACTCCAGACATTACCTCATGGGTTTTAGCCACCTGATAAGCTAGTGATGCACATGACCCAGATCAAATTTCTAGTATATCCAGGTCCCAGAAACCCTGCTATCCAGTTCAAATCTTCCATAGCTGAAACTAAGGTTTATTAGTATGAGAGAAGAAACATACAGTGCAGGCACAACCAAGCAAAGGCAATAAGAGATATGATCATAGACAAAAGGGATGCAGACTACGACGTAGTATCAGTGGCCCGTGAGGCGATCTTTATTCTTCTCCTACTATTTACACTCTAATCTCAGTCCTGAAGGCCCAACTGGTAGTTTATCATTAAGAAACAATCATTGATGTCTATCCTCGTAGGTCTTCCATGGGTGAAGACCCTAGTTCAGTCCTGGTCACCCTAGGCACTCTGAAGGAGGGCCTTGGAGTGCCATGGATGCCAACCAACACAATCACCTTTACCAGGTGAGTAAACACCCATTGTGATTGGTTGACATCCATGGCACTCAGACATTCCCTCATGGGTAGATAAGAAGCAGTGTAGTACCCAAGGGGAACAGAGTGGTCTAAGAGTGAGGGTTGAAGATGCTGCTGCAGGACCTGAGTGGCTAATGTGGGCCATACGGCTTAACTGTTTAAGCCTGTAGTGTCTGGTGAATGTGTGGAGGGAACTCCACGTGGCTGCTCCTACATATGTCCTCTGAGGACACATTGGCCCTCTCCACCCGAGGAAGTGACGACCACTCTGGTGGAGTGAGCCTTGATCCCTGGGGTGGAGTCATCCGGGTTTGCTATGTAGGCATTCTGATGGCTCTCCTTAGCCACCCGCAATGCTGGCCTTGGAGGCGGATCTACCTTGCCTTTGTCCCTTCGTGATGATGAACAATCTTTCTGTTTTGTGTATGGGATGTGTTCTGGCTAAGTACACGGAGGGTGGATCCGATGTTGAGATTATGTGGGACCACACTGGTGCCCTGTTGGAGTCCTTTTGGGAAGGTGGGTAGTTTGATGGGTTGCTTTCTGTGAAAGCCAGTGGATACTTTGGCTGGAAGGCTGGAACTGTTCTCAGATGAACCCTAGCGGGTGAACACTGTATAAGGTTCTCGCAGGATAGGGCCCCTAGTTCTCCGATCCTTCTAGCCGAGCAGATTGCCACCAAGAAGCATGTCTTGAGGCCAACCCAGAACAGATCCACCTCGTGGAGGGGTTCGTAAGGAGCCAAGTTGAGGGACTTGAGGACTAGTGGGAGGTCCCATGGGGCGATGGTTGGTTGAGTCCTTGGTTGGAGGATCTCTACTGCCTTTAAAAAATGTACGGTGTTGGGGTGAGCTCCCGGGGTGTATTCCCTGATGAGTCCTGTGGCCGCCCCTATGGCTGATAGTTGCACCCTGAGAGAAGAGTGTGCCAGTCCCTTGTCCACTCCCTGTTGGAGGAACAGTAGGATGGTAGCCATGTTAGTCTGCTCGGGACCTTGCCCCATTCCAAGCACCACTGAGAGAAAATATACCATTGTCTCCCATAAGTGGAAGTGGTGGAAGACCATCTGGACTGGAGTAGGGTGCTGATGATGGAGTCATGGTAGCCCGCTGCCCTCAGTCTCCTCCTCTCAGGAGCCAGGCCGTGAGCTTCAGAGTCTGCAGGGTTGGGTGGAGTACTGGGCCCTGCGAGAGCATGTCTGTTCGGTAGGGTATCCTGAAGCTGGCTAGTGACATCTCTCAGACCACTGTGAACCACGGCCTGTATGGCCAGTAGGGGGCCACCAGGATGGCTGTGTGACATGACTCCGTGCACTTGGATAGGACCTGTGGGATCAGGGAAGTGGTGGGAAGACATAAGCGTGCCTCCACCGCCATGGTTGTGACAGGCGCGTCTCCCTGGAGAGACTGTCCCTGAACTGTGAGTAGTAATCCCTGACCTGAGCGCTTCCTGTGTGGCCATGAGATCTATGGTTACCGCCCCTATGTCGCTTGGATCATCTGAAAGAGATCCGTGTAACCGCCATTCCCCGGTGTACCTGTTGCCTGCTGAGCCAGTCTGTGTGGACGCTCAGCTTTCCTGCCAGGTGAACCATGCCCAGGTGTCTGAGGTTGGTTTGGGCCCAGTTGAGGATTGCTGTAGCCTCCTCAGCATGGCTCTGCTCCTGGTTCCACCTTGCTTTGCTATGTAGGCCATCAGGACCCGATTGTCGGACCGGATCAGGACCACTGATCGTGCACCTGGTGCTTGAATGCCTTTAGGGCATGGAACACGGCTCTCATCTCCAGGATGTTGATGGAAGCTCTGACTCTGCTGGTGACCATAGGCCCTGGGCCATTGCATCTTCCAGGCAAGCTCCCCAGCTGGAGAGGCTAGTGTCCGTTTCTATGGCGATTGAGTAGGGGGCCTCCAGTGGGACTCCTATGGTCAAGTTCGACTCCACCGTCCACCATGCCAAGGAGAGTCTCACTGCATGGGGTAGTGGTACCATGACCTGTAGGTTGTGTTCGCTCATTGCCCCCCGAGTCAGGACATAAGTTTGGAGTGGACGCATGTGCCACCTGGCCCAGGGCATGAGGTCTATGCATGAAGCCATGCAGCCTAACAACTGGGCTATCCTTCCCATTGTTGTGTGGTGGGGCCTCATTTGACGGGCCACATCTATCAAGTTGTGAATTCTAGGAGGACTGCTTTGCCCATCCTTGAGCCGAGCTGATGAGCACTCCCAGATGCTCGATCTGCTGTGGGAGCGAGGTGGCTTTTTTCTCAATTTACCACCCAGCCGTGGTCTTAGAGTGCCTATAAGGCAGATTCTGTGTGTATCCGTGCCTGATTCTCGGACTGGGCCCAGATGAGCCAGTCATCCAGGTACGGGATGATGTCCAGTCCCTGTTCCGTGAGTCTGGCCACCAGGGTTATGGAGACCTTGGTAAACACTCTCGGGGCTGAGGAGAGGCTGAATGGCAAGGCCTGGTACTGGAAGTGGTGACCTAGGATGTGAAAATGGAGAAATTGTCTGTGTTTCTGAATGATGGGAATATGGAGGTATGCGTCCTTTAGGTCTACGGACGTCAGGAAATCGCCTACCCGAACACAGTGCAGAGTGGATTGAATGGTCTCCATTTTGAAATGGTGAGAGACCACGTGGTGGTTTAGGTGCTTTGGGTCCAGGATAGGCCGGAGCTCCCCTGATTTCTTGGGCACCAGGAAGAATATGGAGTAAACCCCCAGATTATGTTCCGGCACTGGTACGGGTTGAATGGCCCTGTTCCGAATCAGTTCTGACAAGATTTGTTGGACCTGATGCGGAGATGTCTTTCTTCTGGCTATGGGGGAGGATATGAATCTTTGGGGAATATGGGCATGGGATAGCTCTATGGAGTATCCCTTGGTTACCACATCTTGGACCCACCTGTCCGATGTTGTGTGGAGCCAGTGATGGGCAAATAGAGTTAGTCTTTGTCCCACTGGTGGGTAAAGGTCCTGGCCTTGTAAGGATGAGAGGGGGTAGTCACTGTTGCTTTACCCTGTAGCCTCTACCTCGTCCTCTGGTTCCTTGTCCCCGGGCTCTGAAGGAGGAGGACTGATAGTTCTGAGAGTATGGGCTACAGAAGCTGTGAGAGGTGCCTCTGCCTTGAAAGGAGTGGCCCTGTTGTTGTGTGTCCCTGCGGGGTTGGTAAGGTTTGTTCCCCCCCTGAAACCTCCGCCTCGAGGAGGGGAGGTAGGAGTACCTGGACTTATTCTTGAGGAGGTCTCTGCCCTCCTTCTTTTGCTTCAAATAATCCTGCAGACCCTCCCCGAAAACATGTTTACCCCGTAGTGGTAAGTTTTGTAGCAAAGTTTTTGACTCATTGTCTGCATCCCACAGTTTCAGCCACAGTGCCCTCCGAGCACGGTTGGTGATGGCAGTAGCCCTGGTATGAAGGCATGTCTACTGCCATGTCGGCTAGGTATTTAGCTGTATCTAAAGTACATTCCAACAGTTCTGCCTCCCTGGACTTAGGGATGGCCTGCTCCTGGAGCTCTTGAGCCAGCGGATCTGTGCTCATGCCGTATAGATGGCTGTAGTGGTTGCCTTTGCAGCGTGCCCTCGATCTCGAACGCCTTTTGAGCATATCTTCTACCTTCTTGTCCATTGTCCTTGAGGGCTATTGTACCGCATGGTAGTACAGTCTTTTGCTAAGAGCTCCACCTGGGGTCAATGGTGGGGCCTTACACCAGATATCTGATTTTTCCCCTTGGACCGGGTACATTGTGTCCAGGTTCTTACGGTTTGACATTCTGACCTGTTCAGGAGATTGCCACTCTTTACTGAAGATGTCCTCAATTGCAGGGCATACTGAGAAAGTCTCTGTGATCGATGGTCTCAGCTGAATCATGGGGCTGAGCTTTGATTCGGGCTTACTTTCCTCAGTGTCAAAACCCATGGTGGCCTTGATGATCTTCATGAGCCCTGGGATCGCATCAAAGGAGCACAATTTTGATGTTAGAGAAGGTGTTGCTTGAAGTTCCATATCCTCTTCGTCTGATTCCACCTCATCCTCTTCCCCCGCATCGTCTTTCTCCCTGTCCTCATTCGCGTTGTCACGTGGGACGTCTGGAAGGGTGTCCTCAGGGTTCGGATGTTCATCCAGTTGCCCCCCCGCCTTGTCAGGTTCCGGACTCGGTGGTTTTGCTCTGTGTTGAGTGAGGGATTCCAGCTTTTCCATGATCTTGAGCATAAAGTTCTGCTGGCTCTCCATCATGGCAACTGCGGCCTGCTGGTTTTATTTATTTATTTATTATTTTTATTTGTTTAAGAATCAGTTTACAGTTTTGGATTAGGAGGGAGCCCGGGTCCATCCACGGAGGTTGCTGGGCCCCGGGTTGCTGGGGCCATGGGCGTATGTTTGTTCCAGGGAGGAATCATCGCCATCGAGGAGGCAGGCCGTGCAGAGGGGACCTGGAGTTTGGGGCAGGAGGATAGCTGCATGAGGAGCATTTCTTTGCTTTCACCATCTGGGGAAGAGAGAAAAGCAGACCTTAGAATGGAACTATACACGACGCCCAGGGTGATTCCTTTACCCCAACACAACTGAGGAGGTCTGCCTAACCTGAGCCGAGACTGCATGCAGGTTGTGGGGTGCTATGGGAGGGCCCCCGCAATGAGGACCGTGGAGAGAAGAGGGTCTGGTGGCCAGCGGTCTGGGCCCATGGCTCACTATGGGAGGAGCCGTGGCTTGACCGAGAGGGAGTCCAAGGGGATAAGGCTACCTTCTCGGTCACTGTGAGAGGGACCCAAGTGGTAGGGGGCAAGAAGTAAGGCCCAGAAGGGAGATCCAGTCAGTCTTTGTCGTGGGGGGCCCCACCGGAAGGTCGCTGTGGGAGGGACCATTCAGAAGCAGGAAAACCCCCAGGCATCAACTGTTGTCCCAGCGGAGATTTTCCCTTTATTTTTTTTTTTGAACCTGTGTAGAACCTGGTGTAACCCTGCAGCACCAGATGACACTGTCAGCTCGCGGCCTCGCGCCGCGCCCCCAGCCATCCTTGAAGAATGCCCCCCACCTCCTTCCGTGAAGACAGGCTTCATTATGGCCTGTGAGCACACTGACCTCCGATTTTTTCTTCTTCTTTTCCTCTGAGGGGACGAGTCGACAGGGGGCGGTTCTGGCGGTCTCCACACTCCTCCAGGAAGAGGCTGGGGGGGTAGGAGACAAAGACCCAGGAAAGGCTGCTCGAGCGAGCATGGAGGGGAGGCGTGCTGTCCCTGGAAGTGACCACTGAGGAGGCGCTTCCTTCCTTCCTTCTGGCCGCCAAGAAAAACACTCTCCCCCCCACTCCAGGCTAGGCCGCGAAAACGAGAGAGAAGGACAGACGTCCTCAACGCGAACGGCGGCCTAGCGGGGGGAGGAGGAGATGCTGTCACGGGAGAGGAGCTTACCTTTAGTGCAGCCGAGGGGAGGAGAGCGACTTGAGGCCGCAGTAAGCCCAAGCAGAAGCCTACTAGAAGACATGCCCAAAGCACGTGGAAGCAAGGAGGTGCCCACGGCTGAGTCCAGGGCTGCATGGCGTGGGAAGGGCGGAGCGATTTGGCCGAGGCCAGAAGGGGCAAGGGAGGGGAGGGAGGGAGGATGGGGAGAAAGTAGCGAAAGGCCACGCGGTCTTCAGGGCAAGGGCAGGCCGCCGGCCAGCCCGCAAACTTAGGCCCAAGAACTCCCTGCTAACCCTGAGGGCATCACAGAAATGCCAAAGCACCTGGACAGAGATCGCCGGGAGGGGGTACACGAGACAGGATAGCTGCATCGCGCCACGCCTGAACTACATAAGTGGCCTGCCCATAACTAATTGAAGAACGACAACATATGAAGATACATAGATTAGTGCCTACTTTTTACACTCTAATCTTGTGTGCACAGAGGAAGGATATTACTACGACAGAAACTGAAATTTTTTTTTTTTTTTTTTCGGATACAGCCCAAAGGGTTGAACAAGGAAACACATGAGCTAGCTAACACTGAGTCAGAGGGCTAGCTTAGGTTAGGCATATTCCTGGTAAATTCTAGCAACTTTTGTAAAGTTCCTAACTGTAACTGCATACATTGTGCCTTTTCTTTGATTTAAGCCTGATTAAAAATATATATCCTTGGATTCAAGGTCTTACCTTAGAGGAGCAGACAGGGATTCCTGGTGTGCTTGTTGCCTGATTAGATGCACAATTGAAACTGGAGAGCAGGGTTTCTGGGACCTGGATATACTAGAAATTTGATCTGGGTCATGTGCATCACTAGCCTATCAGGTGGGCTAAAACCCATGAGGTAATGTCTGGAGTGCCATGGATGCCAATCAATCACAATCCATGGTTTATACAAACAAAACCATGGAACACTAATCTACAGTTTATACCAACAAAACCATGGAACAATAATCCATGTTTTTAGTTCAAGTTCAAAGTTGATTTTTGTTCTGTCATAGACCTTTACATAAAACTACATATGTTTTAAACAGTGTATATAAAATACAGTAGATGGCAGCTTATAATATACAAGTTATTATAAAATCACAATTCCATAATATCAATCATAAACAGAGTGCTCTTAAAATGCAAACAATGTTAACATATGGTACAGTCCAATTTATTTGTCATGTTTTTATTATATTAGAGAGATGTTTTTTTTCTAAATAGGAGGCTACCTTGTTAATTATTTCTTCGTCTTGTACACTGAACATATCCAGTAAAATACCTCTATCTGTAGTTTGTATCATACTCCAAATTGGTTGAAGCCAGTATTTCCTGGCTTCAAGATACCATGTTTAGGAAAACATGACATGCGAAAGATCTTCTATCCCAGATCTGGTAGAATCACAAAATTTCTCTGACTGGATGGCTGATTTTAGATATCTGGGCCAGGATTCAAAGGGAGTGCAAAGAGGGCACAACAGTTTGTGCTGCATTTCCTGGCTGTGCTGGTGGTAACAAAGCTATTCACAGTTGGATAGCCTGCTGGGCTATTCGACTGTGAATAGAGCTTGCAGGGAGCGCTAACCCAGGAAAACCAGTGGAATACCTAATAGCACTGCCTCCACAGCAAGCCAGAAAATGAACCTGCACCCACAAGTGCTTAAGCTCTAAGTGACAGTCATCAACGGATTTATGCAATGAGCCCATTGGGCATGCAAGGCACTAGTGGCCATTAGCATGCCAATTATGGGCTCATTTGCATGCTGGTGTGGATGTCCCTCCACCAGCCCAAGATCCATGCAGCCACATATTCCATAGTGTATTGGTGTCCCTATTGTAATTGCAGACCAGGTGGTAGAAAAGATATATTTTCATAGTATTGTGTCCCACTCCAAATCCCTGATTGCCTAATTACCCACCCATTATTGCAATAAAACATGTCCATAGTGTAGTGGTCCCACCCCAGTCCCTGATCACTGGAACACCCACCCGTAAATTAAATAAATAATTTTCCATAGTGTGGTGGTCCTACCCTGGTCCCTGATCACCAAACACACACCTGTAAATTAAATAAATTATTTTCCATAGTCTAGTGGTCCCACCCTATTCCTAATCGCTGGATTACCACCCATAAATTAATTACATTGTTACTATAGTGTAGTGGTCCCACCTTGCTCCCCGATTGCCCGATTACCCACCCATTATTACAATAACAGTTTTTCCATAGTGTAGTGGTCCCTCCCTGACCTTGATCACTTGATTACATAAGAAAAATGTTTTCCATAAGGTAGTGGTCCCTCCCATCCTGATCACCCAATTACCCACCCGTTATTAAAATAAAATCATTTCCATTGTGTAGTGGCCCCAACCCCCACGCACTCCATTAAGCACATACCACCCTGCTCCCCATCCCAAAATGGCCACCAGTCAGCAAGAAGCATAGCCCTCTTCACACCTCCATGGTTGCCCGCTGACTGAACTGTATAAGACAGCTTACAGTATATACTGCAAGCCCATTGGTCAAGATGTTTAAATAGTATTTGTAGTTATGTCTTGTGTCTTTCAATACTAACCATGGTGAAATTTTTAATTTAGATATTTTGGCCAAATCACTAGATTTATAGAAGTTAATAATTATGTTAGTGATATACTTGTTGTATATTAAACTAATTATGATTCCTCAGTTTACTGTATGTATTACTTTAGGAATTTCAGTTTATAATTATTAAGAAGGAGGGCAAATGTTTTTTAACCATCTTGACTGTCTGCAGCCCATCGAATATCATGATATTTTTTCTACCTAAGCACATTTGCGGTAACCTGTTGTTGTCCATCCTAGTTACTCTAATCCAGTATTTGAGATTGTTAACATTAATCAGTGCTTTCAGGCTAAACATGCCTACCTCTGCTCTTATTAGAGCAACCAGGGCCAAAAAGCCCAGCCCCAAAGCAGTCTTGTTTAGTTTATTGAGTGGAATTTCTAAATGATCTGTTTTTACTGTATCCCAAACTTCACTCTGATATACTAGTTGTGAAAAATATGTGGCTCTTATCACTGTCAGTAGAGGTTTAACAGTATTACCTCCATACTTATGATTAAAACTCTTTTATGAGCCAGCTGTTTGTTTAAGTTTTATTCTGACTCTATTTATGTGTCTAGAGCAATTTCATTACTTGACAAGGTTAGTCCCAGCTAAACATATTCATCTACTGTTTTCATATTCTTTAATCTAGGAAGGGTGGGAGACAGATAAGCAAGCTGAGAAAAGGAGGGTAGAGGGTCTGACTGCCTTCCCAGCCTCCTTTTGCTTTAACTGATACAGTTCTCTGTCCTGCTCCTTCTGCGATTCCTTGTACTTCCTAAATGCTTTCTTTTTCTCTTGAACCTTCACTGCCACTTCCTTTGAGAACCATAGTGGTTTCTTACATTGTCTTGTTTTGTTTATTTGCTTCACACAAAGGCTCGTTACCTCTGTGATGGCAGTTTTTATTATTCCCCATTGTTCTTCCACCCCTCCTTCCTGCCCATTTGCTAGTGCATTCCTTAGGCACTCACCCATTTTGGCAAAGTCAGCCTCCTAAAGTCCAGTACTTTTGTCTTTGTATCGCTTGACTCTATTGCTGTGTTTATTGTGAACCATACTGTTCGATGGTCGCTAGTTCCCAGATGGCTACCCACTTCTACATCTGTGATCTCTCTCCATCTCCATTTGAGAGAATCAAGTCTAATATTGCTACCTCTCGAGTGGGCTCCAGTACTAGTTGTCTCAAGGCATGCCCCTGTAGGGCATCTAGAATAACTGCACTCTTCAAGTGGCAGCTGCAACTGCACTCCAGTTAACATCTGGCATATTCAGATCACCCATCAGCAATATCTCCCTTTTCTGCCATTCTAAGTATACTTTCTATCATTTCCTGTCCATTTCCTCCCCTGAGAAAGGGGTCTGTATACAACCCTGTAGTGAGTATTGAGGTGCCATTGCCTGTCTCCAAATTTACCCACAGTGCTTCTTCTCCTCCCTGTTTACCCTTTTGTTCAGTTGCTTTTATTCCTTCCCTTATGTAAAGAACTAGTCCTCCTCCCTTTTACCCTCCCTGTCCCTCCTGTAGACAGTGTATCCTGGTATGTTTATGTCCCAGTCATGGTTTGTGTGTACCATGTTTCTGTGACTGCCACGATATCCAGATGTTCCTCCTCCATCAAGACCACTAATTCAGGAAGCTTGTTACCCAGACTACGGGCATTGGTACTCATTGCTCTCCATTTTTGATGGCTTTCCTTCTGTTGCAGCATCCCCACTGACCATTCTACCTCGGTCTTTTCTCATTTAGTACCCTGTTTTGTAGGGAGAGGCTGGGATTTTCCTGCTGCTTGTCAGTGCCTTCCCCTTTGACTAGTTTAAAAGCTTGCAAATGAAGCATTTAAACCGATTGCTCAAAAGACTTGTTCCCTTCCTGGACAGATGCAGACCATTCTGCCAGTATAGGCTGGTGTCCCTCCAGGTGGAACCCCAGTCCCCAATGAAGCCAAACCCCTGTGCTCCGCACCATTTTTTCAACCATTCATTAAACTGCATGGTGCCAATTACCCTCGCCCCCATGCCTTTGACAGGCAGCACCTCTGAGAAGGATACTGTGTGTACTACTTGTCTTAGGTCCCTCCCCAACTCTGCAATGTCCTCCTGCACTGCTCTAATCTCATGATGAGCCAAGTCATTTGTCCCTAGGTGGACATCATATCCAGCTCAGAATCCCTTGCAGCTGTTCTCGTGATCCTGAGGATGCGCTCTGTCCCTCCAAGCCATGGCACCAGGCAGGCACCTTACTTCAGTTTTGCCAGCTCCCCCAGTTCTATACCCCTAATAACTGAGTCCCCACCAGGAGCTGGTTCCTTTCCTGTGGTGTCCTCTGCCTCCTTCCTGTGGGCCTCCCTTGTGACAGTTGTCATCAGTCTTCATGGTGCATACATAGGGAGCTATGCTCCCCCAGAATGGTGTATGGATTGTGGAGTTTGTATGTATGGATTGCCTTTGTCTTTTTTGCCTTTAAAGGAAGCTTTTTATGGAGGAGCTGAGTCTGAAGCAGGTCAAATTCTTCCTGTAGGTCTGCACAGGCAGCTTCGGCAGTCAGACGACTTATGTAAACCACTGTGTCATCAGCAAATAGATGTATTTTGCCTTGTTGATGCAGATCAATATTGTATATATAGATTGCAAAGAGCAGCAGGCCAAGACTGGATCCTTGAGGCACTACCCTGAGCAGAGGTTTGAGTGGGAGAGCTCCCTCAGCTTTGATTTGTTGATGCCATCCTACCAGGTACCCATGAACCAGTGTAAGGATGCTGAGTCAAGATCAATGCACTTCAGTGTGGAGATTAGCAAGCTATGGTCCACAGTGTCAAAAGCCTTGCTAAGGTCTAGGAATACTGCATAGACAAAGTTTCTGCTGTCAAGGTCACTGTACCAGTCATTAGTTACTTTGGCAAGGGCCGAGATAGTTCTATGTTTAGACCTAAAGCCCGATTGCATAGGGTTTAGTAAGTTATTAACTTCAGATATGCTCTAAGTTGATTGCTGACAACCTTTTCCAGGAGCTTAGACAATATTGGCAGTAAGGAGATAGGTCTATAGTTATTGAGGTCACAGGTATCCCCAGATTGGAACAATGGGATAACATGGGCAGTTTTCAGATGATAGGAAGGGACCCTTGGGACAGTGATAAATTAAATAGATGTGTGATAGGGACAGTAAGGACATGATACACTATTTTTATAAAGTGGGGATCCAAAGAATCACTCCAACCTCAAGTATCAACTTTTCTACCTCTTTCAATAGTACAGGTTGGAAAGAGAAGCCAGGTACGGGACAATGATGTCTCACACATGGGACACTTAGCTTAGAGTGGACCAGGACTGCAAGGGAATTGTCAAAGGCCAGACCAGCTGTGGCAAAATGATTGTTGAAAGCTTCTAAGATCCTCTGTTTATCACATATAGTTTTCCCTTCAGATGTGATTTTTGGTGGCAAAGAGTTACCTGGGGTATGACTGGACATATCCTTGATAGTCCTCCGGAATTTAGAGGAGCACTTTGCAGTAGAGTCCAGCTCCTTAATATAGAATGATGCTTTGGTGTCTTTGATCATTTTTGTACATGCATTGTGTGCCTTCTTAAATTGGCACCAGTCTGAGTTCAATTCCATCTGCCATGCCTTTTTCCACTACTTGTCCCTGCCTAGCAGGGCGGTTTTCAGTTCAGGTGTGAACCAGCAACAGGTTTTACTTTTACTTGGATTTTACCATTGGGGTGTGCATCTAGGGCTCCTACTAGAATGTCATTAAAGATATCATACATTGTGTTGACTGTGGTGGCTAGGTAGAAGTCTTGCCAGTGTGGTAAATGTCCCAGTTCGTATGTATAGGCGGCCACATCAAAGTTGCGCCATGTAGTAGATGCCATCACACACTCTTGAAAAATGCCAGAAATATGCAAAATGTTGAGTGTTAGCATTTGTGCTGCCTCCTGTTGTTAACAGATTTCTACATGTCATTATGATATAAATAAGTGATCACTACCTTTTGCTCTTACTGTATTGTGTTCAGTGGGTTAAGTACCACATTTTATACTGTGATATTTGTTTGTTTCTTAAGCTAGGCAACCCTTTGGTTTTCAGAAAGGCTTTTTTCAACTTCAGATCCAAGATGGCAATGAGCAGGAGCCATGCTAAAGAGCTTCTCATGGTCATTTACTTTTAAATGCTTTTCAATGATTCTAAAATGAAATAAATGATGCCAGCACAAATATCTAAACAAATGAATGAGTACCTTCATTCGGAGCAATGGAAAAGGAAGAAAGATTCTTCATCTTCTGACATTGAGATGCTGACACGTAAAGGCCGCTTGACTGCTTTCTTACCTCTACATCTGATCCTGGGGAAGCATCGCTGACCGGTGTTAGGGGTTGGGGGGAAACGCTGCAAAGCACCAACCCAGAGATAAGCCAAGAATCTACGTTTTCACTTGTTGGTTCACAAGACAATTTATAAGATCTTCCGGGTCTGAAGCTCTCTTTTCAGTCACCTGTTTTACTGGCAGCACCTGTGAAGTTCCCGGAAGACTTGAGATCCACAGAGACTATCTCCATTGAAAACACTGCTGTTATGATGAATGGTACAAATAAGGGAGAGGATTTAAAACTTTCTGATGTAAGTCCTAGAAATTCTGATGGCACAATTATTTCATAATATCCATTCTAGTTCTGCTCCTGTATTAATGAGACTAACCCCTCTGAAAATACCGACTCCGTCTTTGCCTACAAAAGTGGACTTTAAAAATTTTAACGAGGTATCTGCTTCTTCTTTTTCTGGACTCTTTACTTTTTGAATACATTTGACAAAAAACTGGACTTGTTGACTACTAGGTCTGATGGGTTAGATACAGAACTCAAAATAATACATACCGAAATGACAGAAGTTCAAGAAACTCAGAAGTCCTTACAAAAAGAAATGAAATCTGTGCAGCACAAAACACTGACTACTGAAGCTGTATCAACAACTAATTTGAAAGCAATATTAGCTTTACAGAGAAAAACTGAGACTATGGAAAATGCCATGTCATACAAAACCCTAAGATTAGTGGGTTTTCCTAACTCATATGACAAGGCTTTTGAGTCAGTCAGAGATCTTTTAAAATATTTTTTTGTCTCTGTTCTGAAACATCCTGAAATGAATTTACCCTTTGTTACTAGGGCTTTTCGAGTTCCTATGAGGAGACCCTTTATTAGGTTCAACAACAAAATCCTGTACAAGACGTCAGTTTTGATCTTCTCTCTCCAGGCTCTGCTGTTTGTTTCAACAGGACAAATCTGATGAGGATCCATTTAAATATACTTCAGGACCTAAGAACACAATAATTTTTTTCATTTGCCTTTAACACTGATCAAGACCTTGTTCTCAGCTCAGCTAGGAAATTGGGTGCATTACATTATAAACAGACTGTCTGTCATATCTTTCTGACATAGCTCCAGCAACTCTTCAGAGGAGGAAGCAATTTCTACAATACAAAGAGGTGAAGGAAATCAGAGCCAGCTTTAAAGTTCTATATCCAGCCAAATGCTCCCTTACGTGTGGAGAAGACACAAGACTTTTTTTTACCTGGATCAATTAAAGCAATACATACTGCATTACAGAGAAAACTGCATAAAGGAGAGCAGGTAAAACTACTTGAAGATGATATGGAAGAAGGAATGGAAGAAGAGATCCCTCCATTGGAAGAAGAGAACCAGGAATAAGCAAGGCAAACCTATTTTTCTTGCAACTGTGATTAAATGGACTGAGAAATTAGAAATACTGCCATCATTAGAAGTTTTGTAACCAATGATGTAGAAAATAAGTTTCCAACTGGTAAATTTACTCTATTAGCTTGTGGTTATCCCAGAATTGAGTTGGAAACTAAGCCACACTTTTTCAGACTTTAAGCATATTTTTAGTAGCACCTATTATATTAAGTTGACCTAGTTTGGTTTCTAAAAGATATACAGTATATATTCTTTCTTTTTACTGAGTGTGCCTTTTCATGGAGGACTTTATCATTCTTAGGTTATGGCTATGATTACATCAACTGTGGCTGTGATGATAACAATCAATAATGGCTAAATTTAACATGACAAATAATAAATATAATGGCTGTACTGATACACTGTATGTTATAAATAAATGTACAAAAGAAAGGCTTTTTCCACTTGAAATATAAATACTGTCTGGGTGAAGAACTCTCACCAGCTCATATTTATTTGGCAGATTAGTAAGGAGAATGTCCTGGGTAATGGATGTTCTGGGATCTGTACTTTTCAGCCTGATAAATACTTCTGTCAATTGGGTGAGCCACAGTTCACTTGCTATGCATTTCCTCCCAGATTACAGTAGGCTAAAGTACTAAATTAACAGTACTCCATGGCTGAAAATGCACCTGTTTAAGATATCTCCTAGCACGAATATTGCAGCAGGTTGGCAATTTGGGGGATGGGGCAGTAGAAACTATAAATTTGCTGAATGTAGGACTCTGCTGGCTGAATTCAGTCGAAATGGCAATTCCACGTCCAATACGCTTTTTGGAATTTTTCAATAACTTCCAGGCATTTCTGACTGTGTTTTACTGTAACCCATGTCACAGTATTCTACTGTTATTATGTTCTTTCAGATAAGACGTTAACCCAAGGTCCCATCTGGCTGTTCTGGTGGTTGTTCAAGTGGATGTTAAAGATCCCATGGCACTTCTCGAAAAATGAAAGGGGATTTCCCCAGTGTCTCCTCCAAATGTTCCCCATTCATGAAAAATACCACCAACAGCTTAATCTGGTTCAATGACAGATGGCATCCATCTGTATTCCCATCCCTGGGACAAGGCTGAAAATAGGCAGAATTGTCTAGTCCTCATTTCCAGTCAACAAAAACTAAATAAATAAATAAATACATTTTGCAAACTGAAGATCAGTTTTTCACATTTGTGGAAGTTGATCTCTAGTTACATAAACTGTGGAAAACAAATTCACAATTTATATAAGCAAAACCACAGAACTCATATCCACTGTTTATATAAATAAAACCAGGGAACACTGATCCACAGTTTATATAAACAAAGCCACAGAACACTAGCCCAGTACTTATATAAACAAAACCACAGAACACTAATCAATTGTTTATATAAACAAAACCAATGAACACTAATCCATGGTTTATAAAAACAAAACCACAGAACACTAATCCATGGTTTATTCAAACAAAACCATGGAACACTAATCCATGGTTTATACAAACAAAACCATGGAACATTTATCCTTGGTTTATATAAACAAAATCACAAAACACTAATCCAATGTTTCTATAAACAAAACCACAGAATGCTATTCCATTGTTTACATAAATAAAAATCATGGAACACTAATCCATTGTTTTTATAAACAAAATCACGGAACATTAATCCATTGTTTATATAAACAAAATTATGGAACACTAATCCACGGTTTATGCAAACAAAATCACAGAACAATAATCCATCATTTATAGTTATTGATTTATTTATATAAAATTTAAATATTTCTATAAACAAAACCATTGAATAATAATCATTTGTGTATATAAACAAAACCACAGCACAGTAATCATAGGTTTATATAAAAAACAGGACACTAATTCACTGCTTATATAAACAAAACCACAGAACACTAATCCATTGTTTATATAAACAAAACTAAGTAACACCAATGGGTGTTTACTCACCTGGTAAAGGTGATTGTGTTGGTTGGCATCCATGGCACTCCAGACATTACCTCATGGGTTTTAGCCCACCTGATAAGCTAGTGATGCACATGACCCAGATCAAATTTCTCTAGTATATCCAGGTCCCAGAAACCCTGCTATCCAGTTCAAATCTTCCATAGCTGAAACTAAGGTTTATTAGTATGAGAGAAGAAACATACAGAGCACAACCAAGCAAAGGCAATAAGAGATATGATCATAGACAAAAGGGATGCAGACTACGACGTAGTATCAGTGGCCCGTAGGCCGAGTCTTTATTCTTCTCCTACTATTTACACTCTAATCTCAGTCCTGAAGGCCCAACTGGTAGTTTATCATTAAGAAACAATCATTGATGTCTATCCCCTCGTAGGTCTTCCATGGGTGAAGACCCCCTAGTTCAGTCCTGGTCACCCTGAGCACTCTGAAGGGAGGGCCTTGGAGTGCCATGGATGCCAACCAACACAATCACCTTTACCAGGTGAGTAAACACCCATTGTGATTGGTTGACATCCATGGCACTCCAGACATTACCTCATGGGTAGATAAGAAGCAGTGTAGTACCCAAGGGGGGGGAACAGAGTGGTCTAAGAGTGAGGGGTTGAAGATGCTGCTGCCAGGACCTGAGTGGCTAATGTGGGCCATACGGCTTGTAACTGTTTAAGCCTGTAGTGTCTGGTGAATGTGTGGAGGGAACTCCACGTGGCTGCCCTACATATGTCCTCTGAGGACACATTGGCCCTCTCCACCCGAGAAGTGACGACCGCTCTGGTGGAGTGAGCCTTGATCCCCTGGGGTGGAGTCATCCGGTTTGCTATGTAGGCATTCTGGATGGCTCTCCTTAGCCACCCGGGCAATGCTGGCCTTGGAGGCGGATCTACCTTGCCTTTGTCCCTTCGTGATGATGAACAATCTTTCTGTTTTGTGTATGGGATGTGTTCTGGCTAAGTACACGGAGAGGGTGGATCCGATGTTGAGATTATGTGGGACCACACTGGTGCCCTGTTGGAGTCCTTTTGGGAAGGTGGGTAGTTTGATGGGTTGCTTTCTGTGAAAGCCAGTGGATACCTTTGGCTGGAAGGCTGGAACTGTTCTCAGATGAACCCCTAGCGGGGTGAACACTGTATAAGGTTCTGCGCAGGATAGGGCCCCTAGTTCTCCGATCCTTCTAGCCGAGCAGATTGCCACCAAGAAGCATGTCTTGAGGCCAACCCAGAACAGATCCACCTCGTGGAGGGGTTTAAGGAGCCAAGTTGAGGGACTTGAGGACTAGTGGGAGGTCCCATGGGGCGATGGTTGGTTGAGTCCTTGGTTGGAGGATCTCTACTGCCTTTAAAAATGTACGGTGTTGGGGTGAGCTCCGGGTGTATTCCTGATGAGTCCTGTGGCCGCCCTTATGGCTGATAGTTGCACCCTGAGAGAAGAGTGTGCCTGTCCACTCCCTGTTGGAGGAACAGTAGGATGGTAGCCATGTTAGTCTGCTCGGGACCTTGCCCCATTCCAAGCACCACTGAGAGAAAATATACCATTGTCTCCCATAAGTGGAAGTGGTGGAAGACCATCTGACTGGAGTAGGGTGCTGATGATGGAGTCATGGTAGCCCGCTGCCCTCAGTCTCCTCCTCTCAGGAGCCAGGCCGTGGAGCTTCAGAGTCTGCAGGGTTGGGTGGAGTACTGGCCCTGCGAGAGCATGTCTGTTCGGTAGGGTATCCTGAAGCTGGCTAGTGACATCTCTCAGACCACTGTGAACCACGGCCTGTATGGGTCAGTAGGGGCCACCAGGATGGCTGTGTGACATGACTCCTGCATTTGGATAGGACCTGTGGGATCAGGGAAGTGGTGGGAAGACATAAGCGTGCCTCCACCGCCATGGTTGTGACAGGCGTCCGTTCCCTGGAGAGACTGTCCCTGAACTGTGAGTAGTAATCCCTGACCTGAGGCGTTCTCCTGTGTGGCCATGAGATCTATGGTTACCGCCCCTATGTCGCTTTGGATCATCTGAAGAGATCCGGTGTAACCGCCATTCCCCCGGTGTACCTGTTGCCTGCTGAGCCAGTCTGTGTGGACGTTCTCAGCTTTCCTGCCAGGTGAACCATGCCCAGGTGTCTGAGGTTGGTTTGGGCCCAGTTGAGGATTGCTGTAGCCTCCTCAGCATGGCTCTGCTCCTGGTTCCACCTTGCTTTGCTATGTAGGCCATCAGACCCGATTGTCGGACCGGATCAGGACCGACTGATCGTGCACCTGGTGCTTGAATGCCTTTAGGGCATGGAACACGGCTCTCATCTCCAGGATGTTGATGGAGAGCTCTGACTCTGCTGGTGACCATAGGCCCTGGGCCATTGCATCTTCCAGGCAAGCTCCCCAGCTGGAGAGGCTAGTGTCCGTTTCTATGGCGATTGAGTAGGGGGCCTCCAGTGGGACTCCTATGGTCAAGTTCGACTCCACCGTCCACCATGCCAAGGAGAGTCTCACTGCATGGGGTAGTGGTACCATGACCTGTAGGTTGTGTTCGCCATTGCCCCCGAGTCAGACATAAGTTTGGAGTGGACGATGTGCCACCTGGCCAGGGCATGAGGTCTATGCATGAAGCCATGCAGCCTAACAACTGGGCTATCCTTCCCATTGTTGTGTGGTGTGGGCCTTCATTTGACGGGCCACATCTATCAAGTTGTGAATTCTCAGGAGGACTGCTTTGCCCATCCTTGAGCCGAGCTGATGAGCACTCCCAGATGCTCGATCTGCTGTGTGGGAGCGAGGTGGCTTTTTTCTCAATTTACCACCCAGCCGTGGTCTTAGAGTGCCTATAAGGCAGATTCTGTGTGTATCCGTGCCTGATTCTCGGACTGGGCCCAGATGAGCCAGTCATCCAGGTACGGGATGATGTCCAGTCCCTGTTCCGTGAGTCTGGCCACCAGGGTTATGGAGACCTTGGTAAACACTCTCGGGGCTGAGGAGAGGCTGAATGGCAAGGCCTGGTACTGGAAGTGGTGACCTAGGATGTGAAAATGGAGAAATTGTCTGTGTTTCTGAATGATGGGAATATGGAGGTATGCGTCCTTTAGGTCTACGGACGTCAGGAAATCGCCTACCCGAACACAGTGCAGAGTGGATTGAATGGTCTCCATTTTGAAATGGTGAGAGACCACGTGGTGGTTTAGGTGCTTTGGGTCCAGGATAGGCCGGAGCTCCCCTGATTTCTTGGGCACCAGGAAGAATATGGAGTAAACCCCAGATTATGTTCCGCACTGGTACGGGTTGAATGGTTCTGTTCCGAATCAGTTCTGACAAGATTTGTTGGACCTGATGCGGAGATGTCTTTCTTCTGGCTATGGGGAGGATATGAATCTTTGGGAATATGGGCATGGGATAGCTCTATGGAGTATCCCTTGGTTACCACATCTTGGACCCACCTGTCCGATGTTGTGTGGAGCCAGTGATGGGCAAATAGAGTTAGTCTTTGTCCCACTGGTGGTAAAGGTCCTGGCCTTGTAAGTGAGAGGGGTAGTCACTGTTGCTTTACCCTGTAGCCTCTACCTCGTCCTCTGGTTCCTTGTCCCGGCTCTGAAGGAGGAGGACTGATAGTTCTAGAGTATGGGCTACAGAAGCTGTGAGAGGTGCCTCTGCCTTGAAAGGAGGGCCTGTTGTTGTGTGTCCTCGGGTTGGTAAGGTTTGTTCCTCTGAAACCTCCGCCGAGGAGGGAGGTAGGAGTACCTGGATTTATTCTTGAGGAGGTCTCTGCCCTCCTTCTTTTGCTTCAAATAATCCTGCAGACCCTCCTAAAAACATGTTTACCCGTAGTGGTAAGTTTTGTAGCAAAGTTTTTGACTCATTGTCTGCATCCCACAGTTTCAGCCACAGTGCCCTCCGGGCATGGTTGGTGATGGCGGTAGCTCTGGCATGAAGGCGTAAGGTGTCTACCGCCATGTCGGCTAGGTATTTAGCTGCATCTAAAGTACATTCCAACAGTTCTGCCTCCCTGGACTTAGGGATGGCCTGCTCCTGGAGCTCTTCGAGTCAGCGGATCTGAGCTTGTGCCGTATAGATGGCTGTAGTGGTTGCTTTTGCAGCGGTGCCCTCGATCTCGAACCCTTTGAGCATATCTTCTACCTTCTTGTCCATTGTGTCCTTGAGGGCTATTGTACCGCATGGTAGTACAGTCTTTTTGCTAAGAGCTGCCACCTGGGGGTCAATGGTGGGGGCCTTACACCAGATATCTGATTTTTCCCCTTGGACCGGGTACATTGTGTCCAGGTTCTTACGGTTTGACATTCTGACCTGTTCAGGAGATTGCCACTCTTTACTGAAGATGTCCTCAATTGCAGGGCATACTGAGAAAGTCTCTGTGATCGATGGTCTCAGCTGAATCATGGGGCTGAGCTTTGATTCGGGCTTACTTTCCTCAGTGTCAAAACCCATGGTGGCCTTGATGATCTTCATGAGCCCTGGGATCGCATCAAAGGAGCACAATTTTGATGTTAGAGAAGGTGTTGCTTGAAGTTCCATATCCTCTTCGTCTGATTCCACCTCATCCTCTTCCCCTCATCGCCTTTCTCCCTGTCCTCATTCGCGCTGTCACGGGACGCCTGGAAGGGTGTCCTCAGGGTTCGGATGTTCATCCAGTTGCCCCCGCCTTGTCAGGTTCCGGACTCGGTGGTTTTGCTCTGTGTTGAGTGAGGATTCCAGCTTTTCCATGATCTTGAGCATAAAGTTCTGCTGGTTTCCATCATGGCAACCGCGCCTGCTGGTTTTATTTATTTATTTTATTTTTATTTGTTTAAGAATCAGTTTACAGTTTTGGATTAGGAGGAGCCCGGGTCCATCCACGAGGTTGCTGGGCCCGGGTTGTTGGGGCCCATGGGCGATGTTTGTTCCAGGGAGGAATCATCGCCATCGAGGAGGCAGGCCGTGCAGAGGGACCTGGAGTTTGGGGCAGGAGGATAGCGCTGCATGAGGAGCATTTCTTTGCTTTCACCATCTGGGGAAGAGAGAAAAGCAGACCTTAGAATGGAACTATACACGCGCCAGGGGTGATTCCTTTACCCCCAACACAACTGAGGAGGTCTGCCTAACCTGAGCCGAGACTGCATGCAGGTTGTGGGGTGCTATGGGAGGGCCCCCGCAATGAGGACCGTGGAGAGAAGAGGGTCTGGTGGCCAGCGGTCTGGGCCTATGGCTCACTATGGGAGGGAGCCGTGGCTTGACCGAGGGAGTCCAAGGGGATAAGGCTACCTTCTCGGGTCACTGTGAGAGGGACCCAAGTGGTAGGGGGCAAGAAGTAAGGCCCAGAAGGGAGATCCAGTCAGTCTTTGTCGTGGGGGGCCCCACCGGAAGGTCGCTGTGGGAGGGACCATTCAGAAGCAGGAAAACCCCCAGGCATCAACTGTTGTCCCAGCGGAGATTTTCCCTTTATTTTTTTTTTTTTGAACCTGTGTAGAACCTGGTGTAACCCTGCAGCACCAGATGACACTGTCAGCTCGCGGCGCCTCGCCGCGCCCAGCCATCCTTGAAGAATGCCCCCCACCTCCTTCCGTGAAGACAGGCTTCATTATGGCCTGTGAGCACACTGACCTCCGATTTTTTTCTTCTTCTTTTTCCTCTGGGGACGAGGTCGACAGGGGACGGTTCTGGCGGTCTCCACACTCCTCCAGGAAGAGGCTGGGGGGGTAGGAGACAAAGACCCAGGAAAGGCTGCTCGCGCGAGCATGGAGGGGAGGCGTGCTGTCCCTGGAAGTGACCACTGAGGAGGCGCTTCCTTCCTTCCTTCTGGCCGCCAAGAAAAACACTCTCCCCCCCACTCCAGGCTAGGCCGCGAAAACGAGAGAGAAGGACAGACGCCCCAACGGGCGGCCGCGGGAGGAGGAGATGCTGTCACGGGAGAGGAGCTACCTTTAGTGCAGCCGAGGGAGGAGAGCGACTTGAGGCCGCAGTGCCCAAGCAGAAGCCTACTAGAAGACATGCCCAAGCACGCGGAAGCAAGGAGGTGCCCACGGGCTGAGTCCAGGGCTGCATGGCGTGGAGGGCGGAGCGATTTGCCGAGGCCAGAAGGGGCAAGGGAGGGGAGGGAGGGAGGGATGGGGAGAAAGTAGCGAAGGCCACGCTGGTCATCGGGCAAGGGCAGGCCGCCGGCCAGCCCGCAATACTTTCAGGCCCAAGAACTCCCTGCTAACCCTGAGGGCATCACAGAAATGCCAAAGCACCTGGACAGAGATCGCCGGGAGGGGGGGCACACGCAGACAGGATAGCGTACCGCGCCACGCGGAACTACATAAGTGGCCTGCCCATAACGAATTGAAGAACGCATAACATATGAAGATACATAGATTAGTGCCTACTTTTTTACACTCTAATCTTGTGTGCCACAGAGGAAGGATATTACTACGACAGAAACTGAAATTTTTTTTTTTTTTTTTTTCGGATACAGCCCAAAGGGTTGAACAAGGAAACACATGAGCTAGCTAACACTGAGTCAGAGGGCTAGCTTGAGTTAGGCATATTCCTGGTAAATTCTAGCAACTTTTGTAAAGTTCCTAACTGTAACTGCATACATTGTGCCTTTTCTTTTGATTTAAGCCTGATTAAAATATATATCCTTGGATTCAAGGTCTTACCTTAGAGGAGCAGACAGGGATTCCTGGTGTGCTTGTTGCCTGATTAGATGCACAATTCGAAACTGGAGAGCAGGGGTTTCTGGGACCTGGATATACTAGAAATTTGATCTGGGTCATGTGCATCACTAGCCTATCAGGTGGGCTAAAACCCATGAGGTAATGTCTGGAGTGCCATGGATGCCAACCAATCACAATCCATGGTTTATACAAACAAAACCATGGAACACTAATCTACAGTTTATACCAACAAAACCATGGAACAATAATCCATGTTTTTTAGTTCAAGTTCAAAGTTGATTTTTGTTCTGTCATAGACCTTTACACATAAAAACTACATATGTTTTAAACAGTGTATATAAAATACAGTAGATGGCAGCTTACAATATACAAGTTATTATAAAATCACAATTCCATGATATCCATCATAAACAGAGTGCTCTTAAAATGCAAACAATGTTAACATATGGTACAGTCCAATTTATTTGTCATGTTTTTATTATATTAGAGATGTTTTTCTAAATAGGAGGCTACCTTGTTAATTATTTCTTCGTCTTGTACACTGAACATATCCAGTAAAATACCTCTATCTGTAGTTTGTATCATACTCAAATTGGTTGAAGCCAGTATTTCCTGGTTTCAAGATACCATGTTTAGGAAAACATGACATGCGAAAGATCTTCTATCCCAGATCTGGTAGAATCACAAAATTTCTCTGACTGGATGGCTGATTTTAGATATCTGGGCCAGGATTCACAAAGGGAGTGTACAAAGAGGGCACAACAGTTTGTGCTGCATTTCCTAGCTGTGCTGGTGGGTAACAAAGCTATTCACAGTTGGATAGCCTGCTGGGCTATTCGACTGTGAATAGGATTGCAGGGCAGCGCTAACCCAGGAAAACCAGTGGAATACCTATAGCACTGCCTCCACAGCAAGCCAGAAAATGAACCTGCACCCACAAGTGCTAAGCTCTACAGTGACAGTCACTCAACGGATTTATGCAATGAGCCCATTGGGCGCAAGGCACCAGTGGCCATTAGCATGCCAATTATGGGCTCATTTGCATGCTGGTGTGGATGTCCCTCCACCAGCCCAAGATCCATGCAGCCACATATTCTCCATAGTGTATTGGTGTCCCTATTGTAATTGCAGACCAGGTGGTAGAAAAGATATATTTTCATAGTATTGTGTCCCACTCCAAATCCCTGATTGCCTAATTACCCACCCATTATTGCAATAAAAACATGTCCATAGTGTAGTGGTCCCACCCCAGTCCCTGATCACTGGAACACCCACCCGTAAATTAAATAAATAATTTTCCATAGTGTGGTGGTCCTACCCTGGTCCCTGATCACCGAAACACACACCTGTAAATTAAATAAATTATTTTCCATAGTCTAGTGGTCCCACCCTATTCCCCAATCACTGGATTACCCACCCATAAATTAATTACATTGTTTCACATAGTGTAGTGGTCCCACCTTGCTCCCCGATTGCCCGATTACCCACCCATTATTACAATAACAGTTTTTCCATAGTGTAGTGGTCCCTCCCTGACCTTGATCACTTGATTACCCAGCCATTAATAAGAAAAAATGTTTTCCATAAGGTAGTGGTCCCTCCCCATCCTGATCACCCAATTACCCACCCGTTATTAAAATAAAATCATTTCCATTGTGTAGTGGCCCCCCCAACCCCCCACGCACTCCATTAAGCACATACCACCCTGCTCCCCATCCCAAAATGGCCACCAGTCAGCAAGAAGCATAGCCCTCTTCACACCTCCATGGTTGCCCGCTGACTGAACTGTCAATGACAGCTTACAGTATATACTGCAAGCCCATTGGTCAAGATGTTTAAATAGTATTTGTAGTTATGTCTTGTGTCTTTCAATACTAACCATGGTGAAATTTTTAATTTAGATATTTTGGCCAAATCACTAGATTTATAGAAGTTAATAATTATGTTAGTGATATACTTGTTGTATATTAAACTAATTATGATTCCTCAGTTTACTGTATGTATTACTTTAGGAATTTCAGTTTATAATTATTAAGAAGGAGGGCAAATGTTTTTAACCATCTTGACTGTCTGCAGCCATCGAATATCATGATATTTTTCTACCTAAGCACATTTATGTAACCTGTTGTTGTCCATCCTAGTTACTCTAATCCAGTATTTGAGATTGTTAACATTAATCAGTGCTTTCAGGCTAAACATGCCTACCTCTGCTCTTATTAGAGCAACCAGGGCCAAAAAGCCCAGCCCCAAAGCAGTCTTGTTTAGTTTATTGAGTGGAATTTCTAAATGATCTGTTTTTACTGTATCCCAAACTTCACTCTGATATACTAGTTGTGAAAAATATGTGGCTCTTATCACTGTCAGTAGAGGTTTAACAGTATTACCTCCATACTTATGATTAAAACTCTTTTATGAGCCAGCTGTTTGTTTAAGTTTTATTCTGACTCTATTTATGTGTCTAGAGCAATTTCCATTACTTGACAAGGTTAGTCCCAGCTAAACATATTCATCTACTGTTTTTCATATTCTTTAATCTAGGAAGGGTGGGAGACAGATAAGCAAGCTGAGAAAAGGAGGGTAGAGGGGGAGTAGAACAGGCTGAAGTGTTAAATGATTATTTCAGCTCAGTCTCCACTAGGGAAGGGGTTGGGCCATTGCCTCAGGGAAGGGTCAGAAAAGGGGAAATGGGGGGTTCTCACAAATGGGGAGAGCCAGGTAGGGAGGGTGAGGGAGGCTCTCATGTCCTTGAGGATGGATAAGGCTCCAGGCCCAGATGGCATCCACTCCAGGGTTCTGAAGGAACTGGCAGATGTCCTGGTAGCTCCAATGATGGAACTGTTTAACTCCAATCAGGATGTGTCCTTCTAGACTGAAGGCTGGCCAATGTCATGCCCCTCCACAAGTGTGGACCTCGGGACAAACCTGGGAACCACAGACCAGTCGGCTGGACATCCATAGTGGGGAAAGTGTTGGAGGCCAACTTAAAGGAATGGTTGGTGGAGTTCCTGGAGGTAAATGGTTTTCATGATGATAACCAACATAGGTTTTTCTGGGGGAATTGTTTCAAACTAACTTGGTCAAATTTTTCAACTGGGTGACAAGATCCCTGGATGGAAGAAAGACAGTTCATGTCCTGTACCTAGATTTCAGCAAGGCTTTTGATTCGGTCCCTTATGGAAGGCTAATTTGGAAATTGAGGGAACTTGGGATGGAGATATATTGGTGAGGTGGGTAGCTAGTTTATTTATTTTATTTATTGAATTTTGTTGACCAAGTAGGCTCACTGAGACTAGAAGTCCCTTTTTCAGGGGTGGCCGGGAGGGGAGGGATACAGATGATAGCCAATTGTAATTGAACCAGATTAAGGCTGTAATTGGCTTAGGAATAGACAGCAGAGGGTGGTGGTAGGGGTGAAGTCTCAACACCCAGAGAGGTCATCAGCGGGTTCCACAAGGTCTGGTTTTGACCCTATCCTGTTTAATGTATTCACTGCAGACATTGGGGAGGGGTTGATATTAAAAGTAGTTTGGTTGCAGATGATTCTAATTGGGGCAGTGGTAGGCAGCAAGGAGGGAAGGAGGGCACTACAGGATGACCTGAGGAGACTAGAAAACTGGGCCCACAAGTGGAAGTTAGGGTTTAACACATGCAAATGTAGTGTTCTGCACCTGGGTGTTAGGAACCCTGGGTATAACTACCACTTGGAGGGTACAGCCGACTGTCGTGATGATGGAGAAGGATTGGGGGTGATGATTGATGCTAAAGGGAACTACTTGGAGCAGTGAAGAACAGCAGCAGCTAAGGCAAACAAAATGCTTGGGTGTATAACCAGGGCAATAACATCCAGGAGAAGAGAGGTTATACTTTCCATGTACACCTCCCTGGTGAGGCTGCATCTGGAGTACTGTATGCAGTTCTGGTGCCCCCACCTATAAAAGGACATCACACTGCTGGAGAGAGTCCAGAGAAGGGCAATGAGGATTAGTGGTCTAGGGGGTTTGTCTTATGAGGAAAGACTTAGAGAGCTGAACATGTACTCTCTGGAGGACAGAAGGGATGGGGGGATGAGATAGAGACCTTCAAATTCCTGAACAGGTTAAACAGAGGGAACAAGGAGGGTCTGTGCAAGTTAAGGGAGAATGGGACTATGAGAGACCATAGTCCAAGGTTGACTGGGGGGCAATACAGAGGAGAAGTGAGGGGGCATTATTTCAAGGAGAGGGTGGTGGCACCCTGGAATGGATTGCCAGATGACCTGGTAAAATGGTAACTGTGGGAGGTTTCAAGAAGGATTGGGAGAGGCACTGAGGTAAGGTACAGGGTAGGGGTATGGTGAATAACAGAGGTATACAGGAAGGGAAGGGAGGGGGAAGAGGGGTGAGCAAGAGCAGCTGCTATACACTACCAGTGAGCTGAGTTGGGCAGACAAGATATGCCATTAGGCCTAATCTGCTGGCAACTATGTATGTACCGTATGTATGCATGTATATATGTACATTTTATCTTAGGATTTTTGGACCCAAATATCAGTATTTGACTTTTATTGCTTCATTGAGTCTTAACTCATGTTCCGATGCAGACTGTTTATATAAACAAAACCACAAAACACTAATTCATGGTTTATATAAACAAAACCATGGAACACTGATCCATGGTTTACATCAGGAGTGCTCAACCTTTTCCGGGTCATGAGTTGCATTTAAATTTCTGAGCAAGATGTGAGCCACAACAATGTGCAGCCATACTAGACCCAATGTGTGGCACTTACCATACCCATGTTTAGCCATATTTAGGAGTTAAAATATTAACATAGACAAAGTAAAGAGTCAATAATAGCATTTTATTAAGTTACAGTATTTTAAAAAAATAGTTGTAATTTTAAAATATTTATTCAAAGTAGCTCTGGAGCTTCAGATTTGCTTGTAGGCTTAGTAAAAGCATTGTAGCTAGCTGAACACTTAGGCACTTTTCACTGCTTGTACTTTGACTTTTCTCAAATTTAAAAGACTGTGATGTATACTTGACATATATTTGACAAACCTCTTGATAGCCACATCAAACTGCTTTGAGACCACATGTGACTTGCAAGGTACAGGTTGGCCGCCCTGGTTTACGTAAACAAAACCACATAACAATAATCTGTTTTAAATAAAGAAAACCACGGAACAGTAATCTATGGTTGTATAATCAGGACCATGGAACACTAATCCATGATGTACATAAACAAAACCACAGACTACTAATCAATGGTTTATATAAACAAAACCATGGAATACCAGTCAATGGTTTATATAAATCATGGATTGCAGTTACACCATTCTGTTTCTAAAGGAATTCCATAGAGTTCAGTTCCACTGCATTTAGAAATGTTACCTTGCACTGGTAGCTACTAGCAATCCAGTAGAAAACTGGGAAAACCTGTTGGATTTAAATTTCTATAAATATGGTTTCCATATGCTCTAGTGGGGTTGTATCAGGAGTAAGTTGACTTCATAGCAGTTTATTCCATAGATTCAGATCCTCACCTCTTTGTTATTGCCCTACCAACATATATTGTAACTTGAAGTTGATGAGGCAGAGTTAAGTATTTCTTTGTGGTTAGTCCAAATTTTATAATGACTACTGTAAAGTTAGGCTTGTATGAATTTACCCAGGATTTTGCTTTATCAATTTCTGATGACAAACTACATGCACTGTAGTGCATATAGTCATGAATGGTGTTGTGTTGGATTTTTCAGTGTGCTCAGTCACAATAAATGTTTGATACTTGCATCAGCTGGTGATGGATTTGGAGTCTTTTGCCAGTCATAAACCAACAGTTAATTTCAATTTCAATCTCTACTGGTAGAGGAACTTCACCATTTACTAACATACTAACATACTATTTGCCAGCAGATTAGGCCTTACGGTCTATTGAGTCTGCTCGAACTTTAGATTCTTAGTTGGGTGCCGAGACCCTCCCATCCCTTGTGCTCCAGAAACCCGTATCATCCATCCCCACCCCCGAGACAGGACATCATCTGATACATCCACTTTCTGTGTCTGTCCCATCCTCTCTTGAAGCCCTCCACTGTGGATCTCTGAACTGGCTCACCAGGCAGTGCATTCCAAGGGTCCACCATCCTCTCAGTGAAAAACCTCCTCCTCTTTTCTCCCCTTACCCTTCCACCTTCCAACTTCAAACCATGCCCTCTGGTGATACCTCCCTGTTTTAGTCTAAAGATCCCCTCCATGTTTACCCTATTTATTCCCTTGAGGTACTTGAAGACCTCAATCATGTCCCCCCTGTCTCTCCTCTCCTCCAGTGAAAACAGGCAGAACTCCTTAAGTCTGTCCTCATACGTCAAATCCCCTAGCCCTTGTATCATCTTTGTTGCCCTCCTTTGTACCCTCTCTAGGAGCTGTATGTCCCTCTTCAAGTGTGGTCTCCAGTACTGTACACAGTACTCAAGGTGTGGTCTAACCAGTCCATTGTACAGCGGCAGAATCACTTCCTTGCTCCTAGAGGTGATCCCCTTATGATGCATCCCAACATCCTGTTTGCCTTGCTAGCCGCCTCCTGCACTGCTCAGAGTTATTCATACATGCATCCACCATGACCCCTAGGTCTTTTTCCCCTATTGAGGCCTCCAGCGCCTCCCCTCCCAGGGGTACCTGTGTTTAGGGTTTCCCCGACCAAGATGCAACACCTTGCACTTGGTGATATTGAAATTTAATTTCCATGTGTGAGCCCAGCTTTCCAGGGTGTGCAGGTCCCCTTGCAGGGCCAACCTCCTCTCTTCTCCCTCAACTACTGCTCCCATCTTGGAGTCATCACGAAGATACTCATTTCACACCCTATACCCTCCCTGATGTCCGATATGTATGCATTAAACAGGATCGGACCCAGGACCGAGCCCTGCGGTACCCCACTACCAACCTCTCTAGGGTTCGAGAGCTCCCCACAGACCACTACTCTCTGAGTGTGTCCAGCAAGCCAGTTTTCAATCCATCTGACCATCAAAAGGCCTACTCTTAACCCCATCAGTTTCTCCACCAGACTATTGTGGGGGACAGAGTCAAACGCCTTGCTGAAGTCCAAGCATAATACATCCACAGGCTTACCCCTGTCCAGTTCTGATGTTACCCATTCATAGAACTCCACAAGGTTGGTTTGACATGATCTACCTGGCACAAACCCATGTTGCCGACTATCCAGACCTCCCACCTCCTCCAAGTACACCCCCAATCGTTCCTTTAATATACTCTCCATTAATTTTCCCACCACCGAGGTCAAACTGATGGGTCTATAGTTACCTGGTACTTCCCTTGACCCCCCTTTATGGATTGGTACCACATGTGCCTCTCGCCAATCCCTAGGTACCCTCCCTGTCTCAAGTGACCTGCTGAAAAGCTCCGCCAGGGGTGCAGCCAGTATGTCCGCCAATTCCCATAATACTCTCGGATGAATGCCATCCAGCCCAGGAGATTTGTCTTTCTTTAGGGCCTTGAGGGCTAACCACACCCTTCTGGTGGAGATAGCATCATCCGTCCCCTCCACCTTACTGGCCTTTTTATCTTTACCCAGATGTGACACCACTGGGGTACCTCTCCTCCCTCTTGCTCCATTTTTGTTGCTCCCCTGATCCCACTTACTGATGTTTCTATCCCCTTCGTGCCTTGCTTTGTAGATATCCCATCCCTCCCTAGTGAACACAGAGGCAAAGTACTTGTTAAATACCTCTGCCTGGTCCCTCGCCTCTTCCACCCACCCTCCTTCTGATCTCAATCTGCTGAGATGGCCCTTAGTTTTTCTCCGCCCTCAATGTACCAGAAGACCCTTTTCCCTCCATGTATCCCCTGTATCAGACGCTGCTCTTTACTGGACTTTGCTCCTCACCATACTGGGTGACTTTTCTAGATGCAAGCTGGTACATTTCCTTATCCCTATCCCCTCTTGTTGTTTTATATTTTTTGTAGGCTCCTTCTTTTCTCTGACTGCTACCTGTACCTCACTGGACCACCAGCATGGTTTATGTGACCTTGCTCCCTTACGTTTCAACTTAGCGCAGATCCTGACTGCCTCATGAAGTCCCCGTTTTATGACCTCCCATCTCCTTTCCACACTTGTCATTGAGGTAATCCCCATCAAGTGATCCTTGAGAATATTTCCCATGCCCATGAAGTCTGCCCCCCTGAAGTCCACTGCCAGTGTCCTAGATCTCACCCCCTCCCCATGCTTATTTGAAACCAGACAGTATTGTGGTCACTCCCAGTCAGGGGGTCTTGTACAACCATGTCCCTTACCAGATCCCCATCTGCCAGAACCACATACAGGACATGCCCCTCCTTGTGGGCTCCATCACATGCTGTGTTAAGAAAACATCCTGGAAGCCATCCAGCAGCCTCTGCTCCTTGGCCATCTTAGAGGACATGGTTCCCCAGTTTGTACCTGGCATATTAAGGTTCCCCATCAACACCACTCCTTCCCCTTTTGGTCCTCACTGGACAATGATGTTGTCCAGCAAACCATCCTCTGGAACCTCACTCATCCCGGGGGCCTACTATGCTACACCCAGCTTGACCTTATTTCCTGCTGAGGATCGTAAAGTGACCCATAAGGCCTCCACGTTTCCCTCTGCCTCTTCTACCCTAGCAATTTCTATGTCATCTCTAATGAACATAGCCACTCCACCCCCTCTGCCCTCCTTTCTATCCTTCCTGAGCATAGTGTACCCCCGTACGTTTAGGTCCCAGTCATGGTTTTTGTTGGCCCACGTTTCCGTGACCGCTGCCACATCCACCCCCCCTCGAACAGCATGGCCTGGAACTCTGGCAACTTGTTTCCCAAGCTCCTGGCATTTACTAACACCAACTCCCACCCCTTATCCCTGATTCTCTTTGTCGAACCCCACCCAGATTCCTTATACTTCCATCCTCCCTCTGCTCCTCCTGAAACCTCCATCCCCAATCTGTTTCCCCCCTTCCCCCCTTGGGTGTGAAGGCTACTCCCCACATCTGGAGGAGAGGGCTTCTGGTCAGCCCCTCCCTTATCCCTCCCCTCACAAGTTTAAACCCCACCTTTCTTGTATGTAGTCAGCCATCCCCTGTTTAAGGACTTCCTTCCCTAATGGGGCAAGATGAAACCTGTCCTTGGCATATAGTCCCTATCCTCCCAAACTCCATTCCAGTTCCCTAACACCCCCAACCCACTCTCTTCACCCCACTTCCTGAGCCAGTCATTAACCTCTGTGAGCTTCATTTTTTTTCTCCACTGTGGCCTTTGGTACTGGCAATATCTCCGAAAAGGAAATGTTGCATCCATTATCCCGACAGACTCTGGCAAGTTCTTGGAACCTTGCTTGGATTTCCAAAATGCTATTTCCCTCTAGATCATTAGTTCCCAAATGCACCAGGAAATCCGGTTTCCCTCCACAATCCCTAACCATTTCATACACCATGAACTTTGCTCCGTGCAGTGTCAGCCCAGAGATACTCACTACCTTCACCTGGCTATGGCATCCACCCTCCTGTCCCTCCCACTGGATACCCCTAATCATCGAGTCTCCCAATAACAGAACCTTAACACCGCCATCATCCTTATGGTTACCTCCACTATGCCCTCTCAGCCCCCTTCCCCTTTATTCATGATCTCAATTTAGTGGAGTCTTCCTGCCTTACTAGAGACCCCTTGTCACCCTCCCTTTCTGCCTCCCTTGCTATTTTGCCCACTTAACTCAAACTCCCTCTGAATAGGTGTCCCTTTAACCCTCTCTTATCAAACCATTTATCCTGGCCCTGATGGTTTCTCCTTCCACCACCATCCTCCCCCTTGTGTCAGTGACCCCTGCCTCCAGAGGCTCTCTGTGGGTCCCCTTAGCTAGGCCCCATCCTTGGTACTGACCCCCGCTGAAGGGGCTCCTCTCCACCTCCTTGTCTCCCAGTTTCTCTTCAATCATGCTCTCCTCTCATGTCTGGAATATGTTGCATCTCCCCATTTGCTTAACATATATGTTTCCCTTTCTCCCTCTGGGACTATTTCTATCCTTTCCATTGCCGGTCTGTGATGCCCTATGGGTATCAGACTCCCTCCCCCCGGCCTCTGTATAAGTTTTCTCATTTCCACCAACCCCTTCCTCCCCCTCTAGGTTGCTTAGTAGCTCAAATTTATTGTGACACTCTATGTCAGCCTCCGTCAAGTAACCCGAGATTCCCCTGACTGCACTCTAAACTGCCCCTCTTCTTCCCCTCTTGCTCTGTTCACCTTAGGAGCTCCCTTCCCACAGTCTGCTGTTTTAGGCTTCCGCACAACAGCCCCTCCTGACTCTTCCCCCTCCACTATCTTTGTATTCAGAATGTTCACCCCGTACGCTTTCCCCTTAGCATCAACTTCCCTATCTAAGGGTCCTCTGTCCCTAATATCCCCCCTCCTGCTTGCTGTAACATAATGTCCTGTAATTTCAGAGCGTTGCCCCAGCCTCCCCTCAGCCCCACCCTTCTGCTGCCCATATCCACACCCCTTATCCTTGGACACCCCCCCAGCTCCCCAGCTTACTCCTTAACCAATATACCTCACTCCTGATACAAGATAACTGTCTACAGAGTGGGCAGCCTCCCTCTCTCCAGGCCCAATTTAGAATTATTGCCATCCCACAGCCTGTACAGCCTACAACCCTTCTGAAGATGCCTGCCATGGTGGAATATGGCCACCCTGTTTATCCCCCTCTGTTTATAATAGCACACCCCTTTTCTCAGTCCCTTTCCCCTGGAATACAGTTTCTCTCTATACTGACTGTAGTTATTTACAAACCCAGTTTCAACCAACAATGAAAGTTGATGGATCCACCACTCTTGACCCAAAGTCTATTGCAGATCGCTTAATAAGACATTCACAGACCTTAGTGGGATCCTCCCCAGATTTCTCTGGACTTACCTGTGCCTAGCCTAGTATCACAAAACACCCTCGTGACAAACCACAATTTTACTTCAAGAAAATCAAAGTGCACGAAGCACACAAGTACATAAGAAAGGCCTGCTCCAAATCCAGAACAAGTAGTGACACGCTAGATCTAAAAATCCTGTCTCTCATCCTGGATGAAGTAATTCACCCCTTGCAAAAATTCTTAATCTGTCACTTACAAAGTCAATTTCCCAACAAATGGAAATCTCATAGTTACGCTAGTGCACACAAAGGGGACAAAACCTCAACAGGAAACTATCGACCAATATCAATACTCCCTCCCTCTCCAAAGCACTTGAACGAATAGTGGCAGACCAACTCTGATTACCTGGACAAATACAATCTACTCTGTAATCAACAGCACGGCTTTAGGAAAGGACATAGTACAACAACAGCCTTACTTGATTTCTCTGGAGAAGTCCACTCAGCCCTGGACAAAGGGTGCCAAACAGGTGCAGTCTTTATCGATCTTACAAAAGCTTTTGACACAGTCCATCATGGCCTACTTGCCGCCCTACTTTTTAGCCTAGGCCTGGCCGAAGGTCTTTGTGCTTGGGTAAAAAGTTACCTGTCCAATCGGTCACAGGCTGTAAAAATCTCTATTGAACTCTCTGACTTCAAACCAGTTCTCTCGGGTGTACCACAGGGATCAATTCTTGACCGCTCCTCTTAGCCTGTTCCTTAACTCCTCCCAGATATCTGCCAGGAGAAAATAATCTTATACGCTGATGATGCTGTAATTCTCTCTTCCCACAAGGATCCAAACTCCTACAAAAGCCTGCAACTTGCTTTCTAGTGTTGAAAGGTGGTTCCTGGATAGTAAACTTGTGCTAAACCACAATAAAACAAAAGCCATGCTCTTCTCCAATCACCAAAACAAAATAGGCATACTCCACTCACCATACAAACCTCTGCGGAATTACACTGGACCAAGTAAATACTTTCAAATACCTTGGCATCACTTTTGACCAAGGGCTCACCTTGCAACCCACATTGACAACACTGCGAAAACAGTGAACCAACGCTTGAATACTATTCCAGAACCGGCTAATTTCTAAATCAAGCGCATTGAGAATAGCTATACAGAGTTCCATAATCTCAATCATTGACTATGGCCTTATTATTTATGGCTCAGCTACCTCCACTGCTCTAAGGCATATCTCAATCACTCTAAATAAGGCCTGCTGGCTCCTCACGGGGGCTCAAAGACTGACTCACACGTGTGATCTGTACTATGAATCAGGCTGGTTGAACCTATCAAATCGTCTTATTTATCTCACCTGCACAATGGCAAAAATCTATCTTGGACTGACTCCATTATGTATTCAAAACTCTACTCGACTGAATCCTGGCTCATGACCCTCCACCAGATCTGAACGCCAACCTTTCCTGGTTCCGAGATGCCGGACTGCACAGGGACAAAGATCTTTCGCATACAGGGCCTCGACATGGTTCAATGCGCTTAGTCCACCTACTCTATCCTCAACCTTGCTTGAAGCTTTCAAATCCATGCTCTATGCCCACCTCACCACCACTAGCAACTGTGATTGCGCTAGAGAAAGACTACTACTCCTCATGTCCATCCTTACATCTGAGGCCTCTTCCTCTCTGACTAATGAACCCTCTGGTACCTCTACTACTTCCTGTCTCCCACCCAAACTCACTCCCCTTTTTCCTGTCCCTCTCACTTACTCTCCTGCTCACCACCTTTCCTCCTCTCTAGCCTCCTTTGCGCCTAATGATCACCCTGTCCTGGAAGTTTCCTTAACCTCGAAATTGTCTACTCGCTTGAACCTGTTATAGCTTGTTTTTCTATGAAACTTAAAACATTACTGCCTTAAACTGTTAATGGCAAATTTATGATGTAACTTTCCTGTCTGATTTTACCTGTAATGTGTATTGTGCTTTATAAATGTTCTTTGTGACGTGGAACCTTTGTAAAAGAGCCCTGGCTCAAAGGTATTAATTCCTAGACTAATAAACTAAACTAAACAACCCCACCAATAAAGTTCCAAAGTCTCACAAACACATACAGTCCAGTGTGTGTTCGGTCCCACTAACAGTGTGTGTAAGCAGACATCAGGTACCGTATGATGTCACAGGCCCACCAGCTGCTGTTGCTTCAAATTTCAGTCCTAAAACAGAAATACTCAGCCTTTCAATCCCAACCCCCAGTGGTTTTTCAGTATT
This sequence comes from Neoceratodus forsteri, assembly GCA_016271365.2. Taxonomy (NCBI): domain Eukaryota; kingdom Metazoa; phylum Chordata; order Ceratodontiformes; family Ceratodontidae; genus Neoceratodus; species Neoceratodus forsteri. The sequence goes on from CM028129.1 coordinate 54,267,393, forward strand.
TAAGAAAGCCTACAAAACAGGGTGGTGGGAGAGCTCTTACCAAACACCAGGCAAACAACACATTTAAATTTCCCTCTAATTAACCCTGACAAACAACTGTCCCCAAACCTCAAAAAGTTACAATATCACAGCCCAAGTAACAGTTCTAATTCAAGGTAATAATTTTTACCACATAGAGCTAATTTCACTTACAAACTATTCCCATATTTCAGTTAAAACAGAAAATAAACCCAGACCTCTGTCCAACCAACCTGCTGCTTTGAGTTCCCAAGTGAACAATGCAATGAACAATTTACTGTCATTCTGTAGCAGGCAATGTGCATGCTTTATGGTTGCAGCCTAACAGACAAGCTCTGGTCAGAGCTGATATGGTTGTGGAGAGCTTTTGGGATGCTTTTACCCATAATTTCTAATGAATTTGCACAATGTAGATCTGTGGAAAGGCAGTTTAAATGTGGTCTTCCTTTTACACATTTTTGCAATGTGTTTTCCTAGAATACGCCTGCTGAATGCTATATATTTAGCCTAGATAGGTCACAGAAGAAATAGCATCTTATTTTCAGTGGGGTTCTACATCTACACAATATTATGCTGCATTGTGTAAATCAAAACACTAAAAACAATATTTTACAACTGGGGAGATATATTAAGTGCCAGACTGGTGCACAAGCAGAAGGATGCATTGCGCAAAAGAGGGTGCACCGTCGGCACTGATACAATATTCAAAGAGAATATGCCACGGTACATAGTGTGCATACTGTACCTGTTGAAAATGTGACCCTGGATGGAATCACAGTGCAGGCAGTTGCCAAGTCAGGTGCATCCAGAAGCGACTCCGACTGAATACATTCCAAGGGGAATGCGTGGCACACACTGATATGTACTGCAGCTCCCAGGGGCGAGATTCAGCCCAGGAATGTAAATGAATAATTGAGCATGCAGGGGTGCAAAGGGCCTTATGCATGATCATTACTGGCCCATTTACAAGTTGGCACAGGGATGAATGTGCTGGGTGGCTCTTGCCCCCAAGCCCTGACCCCAATCGCTCCCATGTGGGTCAGACCCTGAAGTCTCTGGTGGTAAAGTGGCACCCCCCACCCATTCCACCAGCCGTATTATACTGGAGTCCAGGCTCTATTGGTTCCATACTGTAGGAACCCATATGCCATCCCTGATTGCACCTGAAACACCAAAAGTCAATTTCCATAGTGTAGTGGCCCCGCTGGGATCGTACCAGTGTTTTGGTGAGTGGCGGAATACTCACAGTAGGACACTGGAATGTGTTACATGTAGGCACGAGCTGTGTGTGGGTGATAATGCCCAGTGACCATACACCTCAGGCACTCGCATACAGATCCATCAATCTGATGCCATTGCACTGCTCAGTGTGGGTGATGGCCGATGCTGTACCCACTCACACAGGTCCCAAAACAGGCATCTTACAGCTGACCTCCCATTTGTTTGTACAATTGGGGAACTGCACATGAACTATCCATAGCCTGAAGCATACACTACAAATGGCATTGCAGGATACCACACCCTATGGCACCCGAGATACCTCAGCAGTCCAGAGGGTGGCATGTTACAAAGGGGAATGGGGACAGTGTGGGCTTGCAGTGGTGTATGACAGCAGGAAGATATAGCATTGGCAAAGGCATGCATTGGAGGTATGTAAATTCCCTCTTACGGTTTGCCAGGGATGTACACTCAGCTGCATACACTGGTGGGTCCACGGCTTTGTGTGGTGCCCTAATGCAAGGTACAGCCAGTTGGGTCATTCCAGAATGCAAGGCCCCAGCCCAGGTTCAGTTCAGTCAATGGCTAGCCATGGCAGGGTGTGGAGGGCAGTGCAAGTCTTTTCAACAAGTCAGATATGAGGGAGTGAGGGTGTTTGCATACAGGGGCAGTGGGTGGGGGTCCTATACTCTATGGATATGGACCATGGCTTCCTCTGGTGTGATCAGGTCTGGGAGCGTCATACACTATGGAGCTCTTCAGAGATGGAGCTGGATAGGTTGGGGATGGAAAGGGGGTACGTCTTGTCCACCAGGCCTGTCAGGCTGCTGTGCATCTGGGTGTACATCCACAGCTCACCTGTGGATGGCTGGCCAGATTAGACCATTCATGGCATAACTGAGGGCTGCAGTCCTCTAGACTGTGAGGCGCATTCTTTGCTGAATATGTCACAGCACGGCATATGCATGGGAATGCCCCTCGACTTCTGACGCATACCATTTGTGTGTACCCTGGGCCATTCCTTGCAGCCGGTACATCCCACACATTTGAATATCATGCTCCTGCACATTGTTTGAATTGTGCGGCACATCTTCCTTTTCTGAAGGGATGCCACATTTATTTTGAATATGGGGGCCCTGTACTAGGTACTCTGAATAAATAAATTATAAAAATGATAAAATCATGACCCTACTGAAAACAAGATATTGCATCTAATCTGGGACAGTCTGAGTAAATAGAGCACAAAAATGTGTAAATGAAGATCCCTATGACAATGAGATGTAGACTCTCCCCTGCCCTACCCAGGATACAAAATATAGGATAAAAAAAATTCAGTTCTCCCAGATCCAAATAGCAATTTCCCTGTAAGAAGCCATCATTTTTCCTGTCTTTCCCTGCAGTGGCAGAATCAAATCCCTGTATAAATCCCTGTAGAGTTTTCCATAAGCCACTGGTTCCTTATTTATGACTTTGTTCTTTATTTATTATATCAGCAGCTTTTTATCAGGAAAAGAGCTCTGATTTGCTGTTCGGTATTAACATTATATGTCAAGATGGCCTTGGAATGATTTGGATTTACATGGTATGCATAAGGCACAATGGGGGACTATATGAAATAACAAATATCACACTCATTATTTCATGAACTATATTCAAAATTAGTACTCTCAAGTCAGACAATCTTTCAAAAGATACTAGTAATGGCTGTAAACAAATTTATACATACAAATATATATAATACATACCCTGTATGCTATTTTTGCATCTTATAGTTGTTAGTTTTAAGACAAATTCTCATAGGCTTTTTTCTGTCCACCTGTTGGAATCTTGAATGAGTTAAGTAAATGTTATTATTTTCTTCAAGGCAATGATAAAGCAACTCAGTAAGTACACACTCAGTACATCATATTATAAAATGACAAAAAACAGTCTTCTGTTTCCAGTTGTTTGATCAAGAATTTTATAAATGGTATAGTTATATACCAGTATCTTGCAGGTTCCCCAGAAAGATCTCTGACATTTTGGGAATAATATCTAGCCTGCATGAAACCTCCAAAAAATATAAAAATAATAATATATAAAAACATAAAGGGAACTTACAAGCTGAAATGGGCAAACTGGGTGAGCAATAGCGCCTTATCTGCTGACAGTGTCAGTGTGTATATATATATAGATATATATATATTATATATATATAAACAACACACTTCCTCCTAATAAATGGCATGATTTCTTTCATTCTTAAAAATAGCACATTATATATCAAGTCATTATCTCCTCCATCTTGGCATCAAATAAGATCTTGGCTTGTAAAATGTGCTGATATGCCTAAAGTTTGTTGTAGTTAGTTGAAAAACATCTACATGTCTGTCATGTACAGTACTGTCTTTTGATACAGGTTGTATATTGTATTTGCTATGCTTGTATTTATGCACATATTCTGTGTAATGATTTGTTTACTTTATACATTGGGGCTTCTTTGAAAATGAGCTTCGACTCAATTGGGCTAGCCTTTTCTGAATTTTCAGACTAAAGTATTTACTACTACTACAGTACAAGTCACATTAAACTATTCCCTCAACTCACTGGTGTAGAAATGTTCAATGAGTTTCCTAATCTGTGCAGTGTTTAATTCAGTGTCAGTGGCTCAGTAGGTAGCACACTCACCTCTGAGGCTGGGAGATCAAAGGGCTGTGGCTTCAGTCCCCACATCTGGCACTTGGGTTAATACCCCAGTACTGACACTGTAGTGCAGCATGAGAGGGGTGCTGTACTTCTGAGGTGCCGTCTTTCAGATGAGACATTAAACTGAGGTCCCATCTGCCTGGATTGGTGGTAGTTCAGGTGGATGTTAAAGATCCCATGGCACTTATCGAAAAGAGTAGGGGAATGTCCCCGGTGTCCTAGCCAAATTTCTCTCATTCACTAAAAATATCATTAACAGCTTAATCTGGTTGAAGGTCAGTTGGCATTCATCTGTATCCCCCTCCCCTGGCTCGTGCCTGAAAATAGGCAGGATTTGTCTAGTGCACTTACCCGGTCAACAAAAGCTAAATAAAAAATAAATAAAAAAAAGTTTAGCATCGGTTTGCAACTAGCTGTTAGGACTATAAGCTTTTTTTTTTCAGCTGAGTGCTTACGAGTTTCATTTCAGAAGGCAGACTAAACAACTTTTAAGGAATGCTGTGATATTTATAAACAATGCCACGAAAATGCATTGCATAAATACTGCAAAACAGCTACTGCCATATCACTAAACAGGTACAAGTGAGTTGAATAGGCAGTGAAGAGTGGTTGGAAAAGAATTAAAAGCTTCAACAATTCAAGCTGCCACTGCAGTAGAATCACAAAAAAAATGCTACACCAGTGAGTTGATGGAACAGTTTAATGTGACTTGTAACATGGCAGAAATCTAGTAGCGTTGAGGAGGAACACCGATGGCGAGAATGCATCACGTGGTGCAGAAGCAACACAGCATTATGAGACGATAATGCCGTGGTGCTTCTGAAGTACAGAAACTAGCTACCAGAAGCAAAGTAGCAGGGTTGGCAGCTGACACTGGTAAAAAAAAAAAAGCCACACTCGTAGAAGAGCAAGACAGTAGTGCAAATAGTGAGGGGGAGAAATAGAAGAGAAGTACATAGGTAGCCATAGAAAGAGACACGTAGTGACTGTAGTGACTGAGAGAGGAAGAAGCACATCGGAAGAGGGAGCTAGAGGAGGCACATCCAGGAACGCATTCAATTTTAACACATTTACCGTCCATGGCACTGTGAACTTTAACTATGCTGGAGGAATGACACAGGGAGAGTACACAACAGACATGGGATAAGTGCAAAAAGGTATGAAAAGCAGTAGTGTGGAAGACAGAGGGAGTAGGACACAAATACAAAATCGAGTGAGGGAATGACACTACACGTATGCAAATGAGACAGGGACACAGTCTGCACACATTGAAACTGAGAGAATCAGAGTCATCCCAAGTAATCTAGTAATCAAACAACTGCACAGAAATTGTTTAAATGTGCAGCAATGGTTAAGAAAGAAACAAGAGTTTACTGTATTAAAAAAGAATCATAAAGACATCTGTATGTAACAGAGTACTGGTCAGAAATGTGAAAGTAACATTAAAAATCACAGTAAATCATATCACTCTTGTTGTGTTTTCTCTTCTATCAGTAGCAAGATGTGTAGTCCATACTAACCATGGGCATGTCCAGGTTACAAGTGCATTAATCCCCTCTGAAGGTGGCATTTAATGGGGAGTTAATGCATGGTTGGACCGTTGTATGCCCTCGGCCTCCGGCCTCCTGCCACAACGTCTCTACCATGCATTAACTCCCCATTAGATGCCACCTTCATCGGTGATTAATTCTTACTTGTACTGTACTAGTACATGTTTAGAGAGTTCAAAGCAAATTAACACATACCTGGCTACACTATTATCAGACCTCAAATTTATTTATAGAAATTATGCACGATGACATTACTAATACTGTAAATTAAAATATTACTGTTCAGACCTTCTTATTGTTTAGATTGCTCATTCCAACCACAAACAATACATTTATGTTCCACAGCCTAGAGCTGGAGGTCCAAAACACAAAGCAAAACGTAATTGTTGTCCCTTACAAATTTCTTTTCTCAGTTGTTTTGACTAATTTTATAACTCTATATGGGAACATAATGAATCAGATAATTATACAGATGAATCTCTCACTTATAGTTTGTTAGCAGTTAATTCATTAGATTGGTGAAAGCACAAGCCCGGGTCCTCGTACTAGCCTATAATAAGGTGGTGGGAGATGCCTTGGACTTGATTGCTCCTGTTCATGTTCGACCACTCACTCTTTGCCCAAGGTCCCATTGGTATGATATGTCCTTGAAGGAGTTGAGGTGGGTTGGTCAAGGGCTGGAGAGAGCATGGTGGAGGTCTGGCCTGGATGCTGACAGGCTTAGATTGGGGAACACTATAAAGGCTATCAATCAGAAATCACCCGTAAGAAGGCAGAGTTCCTGTCCAGGGAGATTTCTGCTGCACAGAATCGACCGGCTCAACTTTTCCAAACTGTTGACAGATTGTACAATCCAATCTGTCTCCAGTCTGGAAGAACTTTTTCACAAATTAAGTGAGATGAGCTAGCTCAGCTCTTCACAGATAAGTTTGCCAGTATCAGGTCTCGAATCGGCCCGGCCCTCTCTATGAGGGGTTGCAGAGGTCAGTGGGAGGTAGTGAACACCCGGTCTGTCTGGACAGACTTCAACCAACCAGAATTCATAGACATTGTAAAGATTGTCCAGACTTTGCTCCCAACCTGTTGTAATTTGATCTGGCCCTACCCCTTTTAGTGGGGTGTGTGGATGTTATCTGCCCTATCCTAGCTGAAATTGTATGGAGATCCTTGGAGGGGGAGTCTTTCCAGACCCCCAAAGGAGGCGGTCATTCAACCACTCCTTAACAAACCCTTGTTGGATCCCGACGATCAAGCTAGCTACCAACCTGACTCTAACCTGCCCTTTGTGGGGAAGGTTTTTGAGAAGGTGGTTGCGTTGCAACTGGATGATCATTTTGTAACTCTCAATGTCTAAGAAGCTCTTCAGTCTGGTTTCAGGAGAAGCATAGCACAGAGACTGCCCTTGTTCGAATCTTAAATGATCTCCTAGGTGAGAGATTGAAAGCTCATACCATCCTGGTCCTTCTCGATCTCTCAGCAGCTTTTGACACTGTGGACCATGAGGTGCTTTTGGAGACCCTGCAGTTCCTTCATGGACTGTCTGGTACAGTCCTCAAATGGTTTTGATCATTCTTCACAGGCAGGTCTCAGAGGGTGGTCACCGGAATTTATTCCTCTGACACCGTCCTCATGTCTTGTGGGGTGCCTCAGGGCTCCATATTGGCACCCATGTTGTTTGAAGTGTATATGCTGCTGTTGGGAGATATCATCAGGTGATATGGCTTGAGTTTGCACTGCTGTGCAGATGACACTCAGCTGTATATGTCCTTTGTGTCCGGACAAGTTGATGCAATCTCTATGCTAAATAGTTGCCTCTCTTAGATCAAAGACTGGATGAGCTCGAGTTGGCTGAGACTGAATCTGGATAAAATTGAGGTGTTGATTGTGGACCCGGGTCACCCGGGTGTGGGTTTGGGGGCTGGGCACATGTTGGGCCTATGGCTTGATGGTGTCCAGCTCACTACCTCAGATCAGGTGCATAACCTGGGTATTATTTTGATGACAGCTTGACCTGAAATCTCAGATGTCAGCTGTGGTTAAATCCTCATTCTACCATCTGAGGAATATCGCCCAAGTGAAACACCTGACTCCAACGGTGACCTTAAAAATCGGTTCATGCCTTCATTACTACCCATCTTGACTACTGCAATGCCCTCTACCTAGGGCTTTCTGGGGCTGATATCCACCGGCCTGCAGCTAGTGCAGAATGCTGCAGCCAAGCTGCTGACTGGTACTTCTGGACCAGCCAGTATTATGCCTGTGCTGCGTGAACTGCACTGGCTGCCAGTACAGTGGTGGATTACTTGTAAGGTAGGCTTGCTTACCTTTAAAGCCCTACACAAACAGGGACCTAACTACATGAAAGATCATCTGACTCCCTACTCCCCCAATCGGCCTCTACCATCTCCCAACAAGGGATTGCTAGAGATTGCCAGTGTTCATTTAAAAACTTCTGGAGCCCGAGCTTTTTCATTTGCAGCATCAACCCTGTGGAATTCTCTACCTCATTGGTTAAGAGAATGCCTGACAATTAGCAGTTTTAAATCTATGTTAAAATGTATTTATTCTCTTTGGCCTTCCCAGACTGATTTTAAATAATTTGTATTGTTGCCTGTTTTTAATATTCTGTTCATACTGTGTAGAACCTTGATTTAAAGGCTTATATAAATAACGCTTTGATTGATTGATGAGGTCTCCCTTGCCAGGAGTTTGACTGCTTTTCCACCCCTCCCCCAAACACAACAAACAAACACACACACACACACTTACTATAACAGATCCCAGTAGCTCTTATCTGTTATGTTTGAGAAGCTGTCAGAAAGAAATTTATATATTTAGTCTGGGTAGTTCACTGAAGACCTAGCATGTTATCGGATAGGTCTTGAGAGGTTAAAAAACAGTGTAAATCTTTATAAATTTGATGGGAAAGGGTAACATTTCTGAGATATGAATCTTTCCTGAAAGCTATTCATGCCAAATTAAAGTTAAGAGCAAAACATTTTTAAATACTATTCATTTTAATGTGCAAGTTGTTGCATTTTGAAGGGAGTTAACAAATCTCCAGTTTAATAGGCAACTAATATTTAACATGCTGTTTCAGTTTCCTAATGGTCATCTGATAAGCAGCTTGGAGTTATGTCTCCAACATTCTACACAGAAATAAGGGATTATTTTATTTTAGTTGTCACAGTGATTTATAGATGTGGAAGGATACATTGAAAAGTCCACAAAATGTGTTATACGATACTGCATTTTCAAGCTACAGATAGCTACAAATTTTTATAGCCCACTGCCATAAAAATGGGCATTAGGATAATCTGTATAGTCTCATTATTGAATCTACTGTTCAGATACCATGCAATAATGAGACACTATTACTTGTTCAGATTGGTTTAAAGTGTTATTTTTTAGTGTAAGTGTTGGGTATAGCAGATCTTGTGCTACGCTGATTGTGTAATTTGGTATAGAAATATAGAATCTGATGGCACATAAGGACCACTTGGCCCAATCAGGCTGCCCATTTCTCCTTACCTACATTTTTACCACTATTTCTTCAGTAGCTAAATCTCAGTATTTCAAACAAAATCAGTTTAGGAACCTGAAAGACCCAAGAAAAGTTTGGCATTCCTTTAAGCATATATACACTTCCCAAAAGGACAGATGCATAAAATGTATAAAAATTTATGGTGTTTTGATTTCGAATGAGTCAATTATGGCAAATTGTTTTAACAATTTTTTAGTTTCAAAAACATTTAGTAGTGTGGAAACAGGAATGGTTAGGAGGAACGATGATGACAACAATATTGATTGGGATAATGGTCAGCCTTTCTTTAAGTTTTCCAAAATTTGTGAATCAGAGGTTTTGAAATTGCTATTAAATCTGAAGGATGGCAAGAAAGGCGGGATAGATAAGATCTCATCCACTTTACTTAAGTGTTCTGCTCTATATGTGAAGGGTCTTTTAACAGTTTTGTTTAATGTTTCACTAGAACAAGGCATAGTACCTGAATTATGGAAGGAATCTATTGTGATTCCTCTCCATAAGGGTGGAGGTAGACTTAATGTTTCTAATTATAGGCCTATTTCCTTGCTATTGGAAATTAGTAAGTTACTGGAAAAGTGTGTCCATCAGCAATTATTGGTATATTTGGAAGAGTAGAAAATGCTCATTGATCAGCAGCGTGGATTTAGAGCTGGTTGATCCACTACAACAGCACTGGCCGGGTTTGCGGATGCTGTACTGGTGGCAGCAGAGGATGGTAAGGCCACCGGTGTAGTCTTCTTGGACCTGGCCAGTGCCTTTGATACAGTGAATAATAATATTTTGTTATATAAATTAAAGAAACTGGGAATTATAGATGTTCAGTCTGATTGTTTTTTGAGTTATCTTTCAGATCGTAGTCAAAGAACAAAAATTAACTGTTAAGAGTCCCAATCTAGAGAGATAAAGGCTGGAATTCCTCAAGGGTCGGTGTTAGGCCCCCTTTTGTTTTCGATTTTTGTTAATGAATTACCCCTTACCTTTACCAATAATACTAGTTTATTGTATGCAGACGATACTGTGATTTGGGCATCAGGATCAAACAGTTACGAAATTCAGGTTTCCCTTCAAAATAAATGCAATAATTTAGCAAATTGGATTCAGATAAAAAAATTGATTGTAAATGAAGTTAAAATGAATGTCATGTTGTTTAGTTCCTTACAGAGACTCAGAAACTTGAACCAACTCAAATAGTGGGTCATAGAGGTAATCCTCTCCCTGTGGTTACCAGTATTAAATATCTAGGTTTATATCTAGATTCAAACCTTAGTATGGTTCCTCATTTAGAGAGTCTGAGTGTCAAGATACATAAAAAATGTGGCTTTCTGTATAGAAGTATTACATTTTTGACAGAAGAATCTCATCATGTCATAGCTAAACATGTTCTTTTTCCAACATTAGATTATGGAAGCTTAACTTTTGCACATTGTAATCAGCTGTTTCAGTCAAAATTTAAAGTTTTGTGTAATGATATCTGCAGATTTTCCCTTCTTGCTCCATTTAGAACTCACCATTGTCCCGGATTCCCCCCTCTTCCCTCACAAAAACACAAAGACCATTGCTTGTTGTTGTGCTCAGATTGGCAATTAATTTATTTAAATTCATCAATCCATAATTCCTTTTCCATTTCTTATTTGTCATATATCCAATGATTTCCATTTATTTCCATACATATATCACTTTCTGATTATCCATCCCCAGGCGAAAACCTGGTGCCTTCTTCTTCTCCTTTTCTGCTTTAATGTGGTGAGAACCGAGACGCTTTCTCCTATCTTCTTCTTCCTCTCATGTTACTCCTTTTTCTTCCCCCTTCCCATCTCTCCCTTTCCCCTGCCTCCCACTTGTCAGTCCAAAGCCTTCTTGTTATCATCTGCCCTCAACTTCTTAGCGGACTTCCAGGCCTTTTGCCTGCCATCCCTCCTTGGCAGTCCCTAAACCTCTTATCCCCTGCCATCCACCTTTGGCAGTCCATGACTTTATTATTTTCTGCCATTCACCTTTTCGCAGTCCATACCATATTATCCTCCTCTGCCATTCACCTTTGGTAGTCCACAGCCCTAGTGGGCACGTCTGTCTTCCATCATGGCAAACCTTCTTACAGCCCCCTGATTGGCTGTACTCCCTGTCTTACCATTCTTTCTAGCGTGGGTGGGTGGGATCAAAAACTCCAGCAAAAGTGGCTGAGGCTCCCTTGTGCTGTCCCTTATGTACCTCCCTAACCCCCTCCCCTTCCAGCTACCTGGCCATTGTTCTGGCTCCTGGCTCCTTCCCTATCCCTTCCCCTTCCGAGCACAACTATACTTACAGGAGGGAAGGGGAGCACCAGGACAACATGGTCTGCCCCATAAAGGGCAAACTCCATTGTCCTGGATTCCCCCCTCTTCCCTCACAAAAACACAGAGACCATTGCTTGTTGTGCTCAGATTGGCAATTAATTTATTTAAATCCATCAATCCATAATTCCTTTTCCATTTTTTCTTTGTCATATATCCAATGATTTCCATACATATATCACATTCTGATTATCCATCCCCCAGGCGAAAACCTGGGTGCCTTCTTCTTCTCCTTTTCTGCTAGGTAACGGTGAGAACCGAGACTGCTTTCTCCTTCATCTTCTTCTTCCTCTCGTTACTCCTTTTTTCTTCCCCCCTTCCCGTCCTCCCCCTTTTTCCCCACTAGCCAGTCTCCAGCTTGCTTTGGATGACTGGCTTCCCTAACCTAGGGTACCCCCACCTCTGCTCTTATATCTCTTACTTTTTTTTTATCTGTTTTCCTGTCTTCTCCCTTCTTCTATGAAACCCATCATTTCTGCATTAAACATATCCACTGCTATATCTGACAGGTGTACCCCATCTGATCTGTAGAAATCATCCACCCATTCTTCGACCCCGAGCAGTATCACCTGTTCTCCCATCTGCCTTATCAGCGTCCCCACTCTCCTATTCATCTTCCTCCTGGCCCTCTCTACTACCCTGTGGCTGTGTTCCTGTCTCCACACTCTCTGAGGTATTATGTCTGACCATGCAAGGCACACCTGAGGCCATCACTGTCTTAATACCTCTAAGTCCTTCTTAATCTGCAAATATGAGTGCACTCATGGTCTGCCTGCCAGGTCGTTGCCCCCTAGGTGTATAATGATTAGGTCTGGACTGGGCTGATGTCTCCTGAGCTCTTTCAAAGCAGGGAGCAGCTGTGCCCGTCTCATCCCCCGCAAGCCATGCCATACCAGCCTACACTGCCTTGCATCTTGGTATAGCTGTTTTCCCCCAGCTTTCGTCTCCGCTCTCTTACCAGCCCAGTAAATATAGGAATGGCCACAAATCCAGACTTCTGTGCTCCTCCCTCTACCTATGGGGTGCAACAAAACAAAGTTAGTTAATTTACATGTATCCTCCAATGACCTCCCTGCCTTACCCACCTCGCCTTATTAACATATGTACATTATTACCCTCCTCCTTTTTTTTTATGTCAGAGCTCTGATGTATCTTTTGTAACTGGCAGACTGCTAGCGACCTTTTACCAAAATGTCCTCCACAGATTCGCCCCTGGCTGCCCACTGTGAAGCTGCCCCAATCCGCAGGGAATGGGATGAGTAATTAGCTGGGTTCTCCCCCCAGAAATACCATTGCCTTTTTTAAAACTGCCGTGATCTGGTAACCAGTGACCCATCTTCTGTCCCTGTGTATAAAAAACTTCCCAGTCCTGATTACTTGCCCTGCGGCAAAAACCCACAGGGACTGTACTGGGCATATCGTGACCTCTGATCGCCCCTTAGGGTTATTATGGAACCTTGCCCTCTTTGGTCAGTCTTAGACCGTCTTAGCTTAATCTGTATCTCCTTTGTCCCCAACTTACATCTTCCCATTCCACCCCACCTTCCTTGTCATTTATCCCATGCCTACCTCGCTCACCCTCAGAGCTCCTGAAACATTGTCACACAAATTGTGCCAAATAGCTGTGCCTCGCCTTTACGATGTGCATATTGCGGGAGCACCTCTTTAGCTTTATTAGCCACTGCTCCCCTATAGGCCTCCACATGTCTCCGGTCCCGCCTCTTAACCTCCCCCAGCCCTGCATCATCCTTCTGATGAACATTGCCTTTGTTGGGTCCCGCCATCCTTTTAGGCTGCAGATCACACTGATCCCAGCCAGATAAACCCCCATCGTGGCGTGAGCCATCCCTTTTTGCCATTGCTCCACTGTGAACATTCCCAACTGTTCTTCAGATAATGGCCCACTTACCTCCATCTGGTGTTCTGCCCTGAATGCTTGAAAAACCCACCAGGCCCCATCGTAGGCCCTCAGAGTCTGGGATGCCCATGAGCTATGAAACAACAGTTCTGCTCTGTCCTGCCAATGTCCCAGATGTCCGCTGGTATGGGCATTTTTTGTTCTTCCGCTGCTGGTGCCAGCTTCAGGAAACGGTCCAGCTGCAGACAGGAAAGGCTGTCAGCCAGGGTATTGCGCACCCCTTCTATATGTTTTGCTCTGAAGGACATGTTCAGCTGCAGAGCCCTTAAAACTAGCCATCGTACTACCTGCAGGACTGTGCCCGATCTGGCTCCCTTATGGTTAAGTACGTCCACCACAGCTCTATTGTCGCACCAAAATGTCACCTTCTGATCCCGTAATTCCTCCCCACAAACCAAAGTACATGCCCATATAGGCATGATCTCCAGAAGTGTTATATCCTTCACTTTTCCCTCTCTCACCCAGTCTGCTGGCCATGGTTCCATGAGCCACTGGCCCCTCAGATAACCTCCCATACCCAGTCCTCCTGCCGCGTCTGTGTATAAGTCCAGGTCTGTGTTATACAACCACTCATCCTGCCAGAATGAAGACCCATTATAGTCCTTCAAAAATTCCTCCCATACGCTAAAATCCTCCCTGATACTGCAAGTCAAGTTAATCCAGTGATGTGGTTTTGTGACCTCAGCTGTCGCCCTGGCCAATCTTCTGGTGAACGCCCTCCCTGGCCCAACTGCCCTGCTTGTGAAATTCAGATGTCCCAATACCTCCTGAACTAATTTCAATTGAACCCTCTTCTTGCTGGCGTGTATCCCGATTAACTCCTTCAACCTCCTTACTTTCTTGTCTGGCAACCTAAAAACTTCGTTTGTAGCATCAATCTCTATCCCGAGGAATTCTATCACCTTGATGGGCCCTTCTGTTTTTCCTGGTGCCAGTGGGATCCCTAATTCCCGGCACACTTCCTGAAACTTAACCAGCATTCTCCGTGTCTCTTCTTCTCCCTTCCCTATGAGGAGAAAATCATCCAGGTAGTGGATGACTGACCTGTAACCCATTTCCTCTTGAATATCCACTGCAAGCATGTGCTGAATGCCTCAAATGTCGCAACATGCTATGGAGCACCTCATAGGCATTGCTTTGTCAAAGTAATATCGCCCATCATTTTAAAACCCAAAGGTCCCAGTCTTCCCTCCTGACTGAAGCAGTCTGAAAGCGGACTCTACCTGTTTTTGCCATCCACGCATCTTCTGTGGCCCGGATTATCTGGATTGAGTCCTCGAGCATCACGTAGGTCACCCTGCTATGCTCTTTCCCAATATAGTCATTCACCGAGTCACCTTCTGGGTAAGACAAATGGTGTATTACCTGGTATTCCCCTTCCTGCTTCTTAGGCACCAAACCCAAAGGCGATATCCACATGTTCTCTAATGGGGGGTCATCAAATGGACCCTCCACCCTACCAGCCGCCTTCTCTTTTTCAATCTTTTCCCTTAACATGTCCTCTTTTCCCTTCACCGACCCCAGGTTGCTCATCTTCCTTGCCTGCCTGGGACCTGTAGACTGTAATGAAAACTCTGTGCCAAACCCACGTAAAATCGTATCCTGCACACTCGTATCTGGGTATCTCTCCAGGTGAGCTGTCAAGGCTGTTATGTTGATGGGGGTTCTGGCCATCCCAAATCAGGCCTTCTCGCACCACCTTGTACCCTCCCCTCTTGCCTTCCCCTCTCCCTTTGTTTCAATGTTTTTGACCACCTCTACCTCGTTACCCCTGCCCCTTCCTCCGTTGCTCCATGTCTGTCCTCAAAAGCACTGGCCATCGAGAAAAAACTGCTGGCTTGATCCTTGCCCCCCCGTACCCTTGCATTCCTTGTATACCCGTAGTTCTGCATTTGCTAGCCGAGTGTCCCCCCCACACATTTTGCGAAGGCATGATGAAAACGACACTGAGGCCACGTGCAGAATGCCCTATTATATGCCCAACAGCATCTCATAGGCATAGCCCCTTTTTTACCCCACCCTCCGTCGGGTGTGCACTGATCCATTACATAATCCATCCATAAATCTATTTACTTGGTGTACCACCTTACATCCCCAAATTTTGCCATGCGCTGCTGAAAATATTCATTGTAGTATATCCACCCCACCCACCTTTTGCTTTAGCTCTCCGTATTATCAATGAATAAGTAATGAGTGGGATACCTAACTCCGGTCTTCTTTCCAGAGTTATGGCTGAAAAGATTGCAAAACCTAGGAACCACCTGTCCCAGGTCTTCCCTTTTGTGAATTTGTCTTCCTCTTTCTTTCCTAATAACACTATGGCAGCTGCCATCTCGCTCTTACCTATGCTTTCCGCCTCTTCATATTTTGCCGCTGCCTCCTGACTCACCAGGGCAAATATATCCACATATTCCCCCTTCCATATTTTCTCTTTTGTGGCAGTGGGCACGTGCTCACCTATCCTTATCTCTGGTGCCCCCACCTCTCTTGTCCCCAAGCCCTCTCTTTCTTCACCTTTCTCCGTGTCTTCTGGCACCCCTTTTCCTGCCTTAAACTCCACCAGGGCTGATTCCATCTGCCCCACACCACCCGTCCCCAGTGCCACCACTATTTGCCCATATACTCTTTTATGCTGTCTCCTACTATATTGGATGCATTACCTGTGACCTTTTCCTGTCCAGGGTGTCTGCAGGCCCAAGGATTCCCTTGTTTCTTCCTGTGGGTGAGGTGGGTGAGGTCAAAGTGGAGGATGGGATGCCGGGAGGTGTGGGTCAGACCCCCTGTTCTGAGTTTCTGGTCCCAGTTCTCCCGGGGGGGCCCCCTTTGATCTGGGGTGGGTGCCATTGGGTCACCTGGCTGCATAGGTATGAGCTCGGCAGCCCCAGCAGGCCCTGCTGCCCTCAGTGCTACCCTAGGGGGACTGCATCGTCCTCCAGGTGCCCTCTTCCCTTTGCTACCTTTTTCCCCATCCACTTTCCTCTTCCCCCCAGGCTTCCCCAGGTCCTCCCCTTCCACCAGTTCCCACATTTTGTTTGCCTTTTCAGCCAGCTCCATTATTGCCTTGTAAGCCTCTGCCTTCGATGGCCTGCTCTTCCTTGGTGCCATGTACATTCCTCACTGTGCCCTGTGAAGACAACTACAGAACACAAAACCAGTTACCATACTATTTAATTATTATACACCCTTTGCTTACTTTTTTTTTCAAAAAACACCCCAAGTTCCTTCCGCTGTCCTTCCCCCCATGAGGTGCATCCTGTCCCCAGAATTGCCCTATCTGTCCGCCCGGGCATGTCGTCCTTCTTCCCCTGCCTCTTCCTGCCTCCCCATGGCTACTAAAGTTTATCTATTTGCTTTTAAACCTCTTTTTTTTTTTGCTGTGTTAACGCTCCCCTTATATCATGTTTGACCAAGTCCTGTGGCAACCCTAAGAGCCCCCCCTTCACGGGTTGAGGAACCATATGGGCCTCTGTGGGCGGTGGCACTGAAGCTTCCCATTCCGGCTATACCATCAGTCCACCCGGTTCCCCCGCCTCGCTTGGACGTCACGCCATGTGGTCCTTTTTCGTGACCCTCTGGCCTGTGGGCCCCTTCTCACTATCCCTTGTGCCCCAGGCACCACACTCCACCAACCTACCCAGTATGCCAAAAACCCTTGTCCGCCACACCTCCATCCCCACGAGCCTGCCCCACCCCTGGATCCCTAGCTCCTTTTCTTCTGCCCCTTGTACTACACTCCTGCCTTTCCACTTGCCTGGTCTGATCCCTTGGTCCTCTTATCCCCAAAACCCCTCCCTCCCGGGCCGAAAAACAGTGTCCCCTCGGGCCCTCTCACCCCATGCCACATGGCGTGCCCAAGTAAAAAAACCCTTCCGGCTTCATTTTTATTTTATATGGCATATCCTCCATCCCCCGTAGTGTACAGATGCCATTTTACATTCGGCCCCGCCTGCTGGCGTGCTGCCATCGCATGCCGCTCGCTAACGTGCCGATTTTGCCTTAGTCCTCGCTCACAACGGCCTGCTGCCCCAGTGCCTTCCTTTTCTCCCCCTCTGCCTCCACTAAAAACTGTCACTTGGCACACACCCTCTACCTTTTTCTGCCTCAGTTATGCATCGTGGCTCTGAGGTCTTACTCCTCCTGTGCACATTGTAAAAAGGGGCATCCCCTTAGCGTGTCGCCCACCGACTCCAGTACTCCTCTAAGTGGCGATTTTGGAAGGTAACCTTGGCGCAGCAGGCCCCTACCAGGCCCAGCTCCTTGCCGACCATGTGGCCCACCCCCCCCTTGGCTTTCTTTCTTCTATCTCCTTTTTGGCCCCTTCCTGGGCCAGCCCCACCACTGCTAACCGGCGTTTCGTTGTACTCCCTTTTGTTTTTTTTTTGTTTTTTTTAAATTCACCACACAGTTCCACAGAGCAACAGCAGACTAAAGACTCCACGGTAAAAATGTACACAATACTCCATATCTATAGCGCGCCCAGCGGCAACGCATCTCAGTCCAAATCAACAACACCTCCAGTCATCCACAAACCACTCCAGCCATGATCTGCCTTTTCCACACTCAGTGCAGGCTGCCGGCTGCAGAGAGACTACCAATTCCAGATCATGTGCTCAAAAATGCACTGCCCCTGCCCCCCCCAGCAACCGTAAGCTTATTCTTTGTGGCAATGATTCTTGTTCTCTGCTTTCCCGGCTACTAGGTTCTCAAACAATCTGGGCGCCTGCCCTGCCTACTGAACCAACATTTTTTACCACGTGGTGCTCTCGCCCTTATATGCGACATCTTCTAACTTTCCAAAGACTGCCTCCAGGTAATGCTCATATCTGGCTTCTTCGTACCTTGCTCCTACAAATTCTAGCACCACTAATATCAATTCTAATATTACGAGTTTCACAACAAGACAGGCTACGTCTGAGTTCATTTCAAACTGACTTAACATATATTCTCAGAATAAAGCCCAGGGTATTATTGTTTCTTCTTCTTAATCTATCTATATACGTTCTTTTTTTTTTTAATACCTCCTTCACCTTAGCCTTGTCTACCGTAGTTGTTTGCCTCTTACCTGAACAAATTCCAAACCTTCTCCTTACTTGCTGCCAATCTGATGTGCTGCAGTTCAGAAAGATCATCAAAAACTCCAGCAAAAGTTGCTGAGGCTCCCTTGTGCTGTCCCTTATGTACCTCCCTACCCCCCTTCCCTTCCTGCTACCTGGCCATTGTTCTGGCTTCTGGCTCCTCCCCTTCCCTATCCCCTTCCCTTCCGAGCACAACTATCCTTACAGGAGGGAAGGGTGCACAAGGACAACATGGTCTGCCCCATAAAGGGCAAACTCCATTGTCAGCTTTATTCAGATCTGTGAATACTTTCCCAGTTAACCATTTAAACCTACCTTAGTAAACTTTGTCTTTTGGATAAAACTTCAGGACTTCCTCTGTTCCTGTCTAAATTGATTTTGTTAAAGATCATGGTAGGGCACAATACAAAATTGTTTGAATAGTTATATCATTCCAGTTTTCAAACTACAAATGAGTAGGAAAGCATTTTCCTGGTATGCACCTTCATTTTTAAATGAATATGGAGAACTGATTCAAAAAGCACATTCTATATCTCATTTTAAACATTTAATGTTAAAGAAGTTACATTGTGATAATGATTGTAAATATGAATAATTGTTCTGTATGTTGTGTAAATGTAAATTTTTTATTGTAATGTTATGTGTCAGGTGTGGCTAAACAAATAAGTATTCATTGGGGCCTGGTATGAAGACAGAGTGGGCCATATGTGGGACATCAGTGACCATCAGGCACATGTATCACTGACTCATTGTTTGAAGAATGTCTCAATTATAATTAAAAGCTTAAAAATGCAAAACCACTGGATGTACAACAGTTGTGTTTAACTGTAGAGTTTTGCATTAATTTTTCTTTCTTATGTGGTTAATCAACTAAATATTTAAGATAATGTGGTGCTTATTTCAAGGTGACTGTTACAAATCCACTGATAGTTCAGAAATGACCTCATAAAACTGTTTGTGACATCACTGTCTGTTGCCTTGGTAAACATTATGATTTAATAAGCAAAGGCAATATAAGGTCAGTTGGGGATGGACAATGCTTTTAAGACACACTTCTTAGACACACTACGGTATCAAGATGTGTTATGCAATACACCTAACAATAGATTATTAGGAATTAAAAAAAAATGTACTCTGTAGTAAATTGTCAAGTCATAATGCTTATGAAAGTATTTACTGAACTCAAAGATTGCATACTTGGATCATAGAACATACTGTTATACCAGTGATTTTAAGTTTCATTATTATAGACACTACTAGTGGTGGTGGTGGCGATTAATAACTGGGACTCTTTAGAGTTGCCCCTCAAAAATGATTTTGCAAAAATGCTGTTTTAAGTGTATATAGGGTAACTTATGCAAGTTAATTAGTTTAACATTATTACAATTTATCATCTCTTATATCCACTCTTTTGTTATGTCTTACAGGTTGACAGTAAGAGCAGGACGGTGGTGTCCCTGGGTAAGCCTGAGGTGGTATATTGCGACAGGCAGCACTGTTTCAATCTCCACCTCTGTCTATCTCTATTCCCTCCAGTTTTAAAATAAATATTGTCACACCTACCTGCCCCTTTCATTCATGATTCTGTAAGTCTTAGTACAGATTTAGTCTAATACTTAATGTTCCAAAGTAGATGTTTTGAAATGTTTCAAGGTTAGTGGAATGTATGAAAATCGGATCGCCACAACCAGAACAAAAAGAATTGGTAAAAGCTTATCTGGCTAGTACAGTCCTCCCTGTCAGTCTTTCTCTGATCTGGACTGGTCTGGTTCCATTGGTCTGGTTTTTGTCTATACACATGATCATGTGACAGAACACACCTCACTCCCATTTAATTAACATTCATAACATTCAGTGGATGATCATATATTTATTTATTGATTTGAAAATTGGTAACCAGGAGAGGCACACTAAGCTGATGCATGTTTCCAGGTGTGACCTAGGGGAAAGAGGAAGGGGAGGAATCAATTACAAAGAAATGCAGCCAGTCAAGTGATGTGGCTACAAGGACTATGACATAAAGTGCATAAATTGGGTGCAGTGCAGACAAAATGGCAAAACACTGAATATGGAGTTCAAATATTCTAGCATACTAATCATCTGTGCAAATCTGGGTAGACTCAAAGTGCATCGTGCCAATATAATGGGAAGTTCAGCTGGTGCTCAGAGGAGGAGTCAAAACAGGTTGATTAATTTCAACAAAGTTGCCTAAACTATAAGATTGAAGGGTAAAAGGTAAGGGGCCGTCAGAATCACAGGGAGTTGAAAGGAAGGGTTCAGGAAGAGTGCTGGCAGGAGCAGGGATGGGGGGTAATGGTTTCTGCTGGCATCTAATGGTGGGAACTGAGGTGAATAGACAGATGGAGGAGGGTAGCTGGTTCCAGAGAGAGGGCAGGTAGTACAAGAAAGCAGATTTCCCAGCTCAGGACTGTGTAAGGGAACGAGATAAGGTGCAGGAATGCCTAGAGCACAAGCAGTAAGAAGCATAGGGGCTAGGGGTGAGGAGATGGGAAGGGTATAAGATGAAGGACTCAAACCAATATTTATGGATGTGGGAAGCACAGTGAGACTGGTGATGTGAGGGGAGAGGGAGGATGGATAGGGAGGAGTAAAGGAAGCAGTGGTGGTTACAAGATGTTGTGTTGGTAGCAATGCAGCAGAAAGCACTGAAGAGGGCATCCAGTCTGGCAAGGAAGGTGGAGGGGGTGATGCTATAGAGCACATCTGCAAAAACTGGGAGAACCATTTTGGTGACCAGTTCCCAGTGGACCAGTGAAGAAAGGCAGTCCTTATTGCAGTACAGGGCACTAAGTTTGGTGTGGAGTTTGGCATGGATGGCATTAATGACCAAGGTACTTGAAAGTTCAGACTACTTTAAGTGGTATGACATCCAGCATGAAGAAGATGAGGTGGAAGAACAAGCCTGACAGTTTCTGGCTGGCACTAAAGGTCATAGTTTTTTTTTGTGTTAACACAAGGTTGGTCACATAAAAACCAATGCAGAACACTATGAAAGTCTTGCTGGTGTGAGACTGCCACAGATGCAGTTGAAGGACAGGGGGAGTCTAGGACTGTGTCATCTGCATATATGTGATTATCTGGGTTGCACAGGCAAGGGGGAGGGCTTTAAAAAAGAT
Organism: Neoceratodus forsteri; assembly: GCA_016271365.2. Taxonomy (NCBI): domain Eukaryota; kingdom Metazoa; phylum Chordata; order Ceratodontiformes; family Ceratodontidae; genus Neoceratodus; species Neoceratodus forsteri. Next base: position 54,288,868 of record CM028129.1, read on the forward strand.
GGAGAAGGGATGCAGGGAGAGTGCCTCCTATCTGTACTGACTGTTGACAGCCAGAGAGATAGGACTGGAACCAAGTGATGGGGGGGGGGGCTGAGAGGTCAGCAGAGCTACGATTTTTCAGGAAGAGTGACTGGGACACCAAATCTAAGGCTTTGATCAGATCAGTGAAAATGGCCACAGTGAAAGGATGGAGTCAGTGACCCTCAGTAGGGAGAAGATGGTAGAACAATCCTTCCTAAAAGCAGACTAGAAATGGGAGAGCAACTTGGAGGAGTGAGCCATGAGTAGACCAGTTTCTCCAGTAGCTTTGAAAGAGATGGAAGGAGGGAACTAGAGTTGAAGTTGCCAGGAGTGGAGGGATCACCCCTTTTGTGGTGGGAGAGAACCTTAGCAATCTTTCAAGACTGAGGGACTGTGCAAAGGGTGAAGGAGAGATTTAGGAGATGATGGAGGGTAATGGTTGGGGTTGACAGATGGAGAAGTTTGGGGTTCAATCCATCCAGGCTAGGTTTGGAAGGGCTGAGTGAGAAAAGGGCAAATAGGGTCTCCTGGGGTATGAAAAGGGGAAAATTAAACCACATGGAGGGATGAGGTAGAGGAGAGGGAGAAGAGGAGGGGAGAGGAGCCAGGAGGTGGGAGAGAGAGCACAAGTGTTGAAAAACTCACTGAAGTGAGTGGCAACAGAGGGAGGGTCAGATACTGGTGAGTAATTAACCATGAGGACCAAGGAAGAGGACTGGACTGGAAGGTCAAAAAGGGAGCAAAACATCTTCCAGAATTTGGTTGGGGAATTAATCTTATTCTGAAGCTTGGCCTTCAAATAGAGGAACTTGGCAGTATGAATGGCTTTAGTGCAAGAGTTCCTAAGTACCTTGCAGGACAGGAGATCCAACAGGATGCAAGGAAATGTATACCTGACTCAGGCTTGGTCATGAGTCTTGCACAAGCCAATGAGATCAAAGGTGGTCAAGGGGTGCTGAGAGGACTTGACACTGGATTTCCTGATGGGTCATGCTTGTCCCAGACAAAAGTAAATATTTAGTGGAAGAGGGAGAGGGAGAGGGTCTCATCAATACATCACCTGTACAAGACACTGTGAGGCCCCACCTGGAGTACAGTGTACAATTCTGGAGACCATATCTACGTAAGGACATAGACAGGGTAGAGAAGGTTCAGAGGAGGGCAACAAAGATGGTGCATGGATTGCATCACAAGTCTTATGAAGACAGGTTGAAGGAACTGAACATGTACTCCTGGAGGAGAGGAGGGAGAGAGGGGATATGATAGAGACATACAAGTATCTTACAGGGAGGAACACGGTGCAGGAAAACACTATTTTTAAGCGAAAAAGATGTTCCAGGACTAGAGGGCATGGGATAAAGTTGGAGGGAGGACGATTCAGAGGAAACATGAGAAAGAATTTCTTCACAGAACGGGTGGTGGACAAGTGGAACATCCTTCCAGAGGAAGTGGTGGGGGCTGAAACAATCACAGGATTTAAGAATGCATGGGATAGACATAAAGGAATTCTGGAGGTCAGGGGTAAGGGGCAACAGACTTCTAGGAAAACAAACTGAACTGACAAGCTCAAATGGGCAGACTGGGTGGGCCATAGGCCCTTATCTGCCGACACTGTCTATGTATCTATGTATCAATTCCTAAGGTGGACAGCATGGAGGATCAGTCATCTGCAGCCATGTTGCCTCGTAGAGTTTCTTTGTTCAGCAACTGAAGGGACCTGAACCAGATGTACTTTGTGGAGGAGGGAGGGAGCCAGACATACAATGATTGCTGAAGGTGTTTAACGCTTTAATGAGGAGGTGGTTGGAAGGGACAGAGTGCCAGCGGGGGTCCTAGGTGACCTAAAGGAGTGGCCAGTCGGGGAGCACTGGAGGAAAAAAGAAACATCTGTAAACATGGATGAGGAGGAGGAAAAGAAGCTTGGTTATCAGAAACTCATGGAAGGAGGTGCAGCTTTTCTGAGAGTGATGGTGCATGTGAGGTTCTGGTGCACATAAGGACTCCACCACCACATTGTTTACCCTGTCCTGCCTAAAAGATAGTAGTCTGGAATGATCAGGTTAGACTCAGGAATCCTGGAAGAGAGCCAGGATTCCATGATACAGAGGAGGTCTGAGAGTGTTGAGAGGCCCATACAATGAGGAGACACAGTTTGGCAAGGAGGCTCCTAGCAATGATGTGGAAAACACTAAGGCCTCTGGGGATGGAGAGGGGGCAGGGTTGAGTTCCATATCACTAGGAAGGAGCAGAAGCAGGGTATGGAGGCAAAAGAATTGAGAAGACTTGTGCCCCCTTGACTGGAAGATTAGGGGGAAGAAATGGGAAAGAGACCAGAGAGAATGGTAGAAGAACTCTAGGTTATGGGAGGAAAGAAGGAAACCAGGATGGATAATGAAATGGGGGGGAGAGGAGGAGAGAGGGGTGGAGGGGGAGGACAGCAGAAGTGGGAGGGAGGCGAGTGGATAGCTGGCAAGGGAGTTGAGAAAAGGAGGGGAATAAGAGATGTCAGTAAGGAGGACAGGGAGCATTATTAATAGGTAGACTGAGAACTAAAATGAGCAGCTTGTATACCCAGGTAAGATGAATAGGATGCCCTAATATTAGAACTGGAACAAGCAAACAAGCAAGCAGGGTTTAAGCAAGCTGAATAAAAGAAAAGTGATCTAAAATTTGAAAAATATTCTATAAAGGCAGACCCAGATAGGGTGACTTAGAAATATGTAGGTAGACAGAACTAGGATGCAAAGCTAATAATTGGGCTGCATCCAGCTAGTGTAGCCAGTGTGCAGTTTTGTTAGTTTGGCAATTAAACAGACCTTAGATGTACTAAGCACGAGGAAAGCTAGGCGTGACAAGCAGGCAGACAAAATGCAGAGGAAGCAAAACTAGACTGCTGGTTAAACCCAAGTAGGTGCAACTACAGTTGCATCAAAAATGGAATAAAACAAAACTGATACCTTTGCTGGAAAATGAGGCAGGCCGTTGAAATAGACCTTAGCTATAGTAATTCAAACAGTTAACTGGCTGTGATAAGCAGGCATGTGAAATGTGGAAGACCTAAAGCCATTATGGTGCAACTATCCTGATAGGGTGTGGCTAGAGACAGAGTACAACTAACAGAAGACTGTAACAGCCACATTTGTTTGAAGCAGTGGTTTAATGGATTGAGCTTACAATCCTTAGAACACAGGGAAGTGGAGGGTGCTTAAAGATGGAGACCCTGTGGAGCAGCATGGCTGACTCAAGGCTGACGCCAGGCAGTCTCCTTCCCTGTCATTTGCACTGCTATCCTCAGTGTTTCTGTCTGCTGGGAGGGAGGAGCAAATAAGAGAGCAGGAGCTCAACCCACCCTGTAGCCTGATTGGATGGGTTTGGAAAACACAGTCCAGGGGGTGCAAAATTATGGAAATTGGTGGTCATTTGCAGGGGCAATAGGTCCATGTAGGGGGAGGGTGAAAGCTGTGCTGTCACCCCCCCCCATGACCTTCCTGGAGCTTAGGATGGGTCTGACTGGTGAAAATAGGGCCAATAGTGCTATATCAGGGGAGCCGAGGTAGTCTTTCCTTTGTTCAAAAATGGGGTTCAAGGCTGACTCTGCCCACCCTAAAGCTTGATTGTCTGAGCTCAAAAACATAGTCCAGGGGGAGCAAAATACTGGATGCTGAAGGTAGTTTGCAGCAATAATGAGTCAATGTAGGGGGAGGATGAAAGGAGCTATACACTCACCCCTCATGACCATCCTGGAGCTTTGGGCTGGGGTCCAATCATGATAAATATTCAAATGCAGTTTATGTTGCACAGAATGGTGGCCAGGATTTTGTGCCAAGTTAATATGCCAAACCTTCTTCATTTTTATTTCATAGAATACTAAGTCAAAGTGCTTCACTCAAATTTTTTAAAACATATATATTTAAATACATTGATGTAAGGTTATTAATTACAACTTATATTTGTCAAACAATGAGATCTTGCAAGAGATCAGGTACAACATCATTTTAACATACATAAACTGCAATAGATTATCTTGATCAGCTCAGTGCTTATGTGCATTTTGCACTGAATAAAACAGCGGATGGGATTTTATGCCAAGTTACTGTACCACGACTTCTTTATTCTGTAGAATACTAAGTCAGTGTCTTATACACAAATAATTATTTTTTTAATATTTAAATACTTTGAGGTGACGTTGTTGTCAAATAACTTACATTTATTAAAGAATTAGATCTGGTGAGGCATCATGTTAGCCATATTGGTACAATTGCAACCAGCATTATTGTGAGAAGTGCTGTTCTGTATTCCCTCGTTATGCACTAGATGAGAACAATAGAACCATATAATAAATTAATATATTTTAGCTACTGTGTTGGGGCCTGCCACGATGCAGTACAGTACATTTGCAGTACTGCTGCAAAATGCTACAGTATACTACAGGAAACAGTGTAACTGAATGACAATTAAAGGGAACCAGCATGATTCCCTAAATGATTATTTCAACAGTTATCATAGCCATGCAGAAATTGTTTGAAAAGGATACATTTAGAAAAGGACTTGAATAGAACATTGACAAATACTTTTTAAATAGTGATGTGGTGGCATCCATTTTATGGGCATGAAGGGTGCTGTGATGATGTCACGGCTTCACCAGTGTCAGTAGTGTGCAGTGCAGCAGCTTAGAACAGCTCTGCTGTGCTGTTAAGGATCCTATTGTATTCTGAATAATACCCTGCATCCTATGTTTGGTAGTGTATAACAAAACAATCCAGTGCTTTCATTCATGACAAAACAGGATCCCTCTATTTAGGAGTAGTTTATTTTAAACTTGCTCCATTGCACACTGTAAGAGCTGGTGAGACAGTGACATCATCACAGCACCCTTCTTGCCCACAAGATGGATGGTTCCATGTGATAATGGCGATTACGGAAGGTGATCACTGTTTAGGTGAGTGCACATGGCGAAAATCAATTTTGATGATGTACACTCACGGCAAACATTAAGAGGGCACCCTCCTACTAAAAGATTCTCAACTCCAGGAGGGTGCATGTTGGGGGAGGGGGTGCAAAAGTAAAAAAAAAAAAAAGACCAAGTACAAAACCACAAGTGCCTAGAACCAACCAGGCACCCTCCCAACCCCAGCTTGCCACCAACCCACCGCACCACATGGCCAGCTCAACAGCCCACCACCACACTACCCCATAAACCATCCCTCCTTTCTTCCCATCACATGGCATGGCCCTTCCCCCCAGCGTGTGTAGATAGTGATATCTTGTTGCTATATTCTCCGAACCCCCTATCCGGTCACCCTTGCTAGTGTACCCTTTTTGAAAGCATTCAATAGCAGGCGCCATCATCACAGGCTACCAAACGGATTACTCCACATCACAATTTTAAAAGTATTTTTCTGTCTTCCTGAAGACATTTTCTAAGTATAACCCGGCAGTTTACATACTCAATCCTCATTATAACCTTTACAATAATTATATAAGGAATTGTACTGATTCCTTTTAAGCCCTTTGGTCAAGCGGTATTTTGGGACATGTCATTTACGGTTCCACCCATTCAGAGTGCCAGCAGCAGCGTGCCCGGTCATTAGGGTGCCACATTTCCATGTCATAATTCCTTCTTTTTGCAGCTGGCTGCACCACCCCTGGGCCCCCATGCCCCCCTTTCTCAATATTCTAACTCTGGGGGGGACCTTGGGGAGGGGTGGCAAATTCCATTATTTGGCACCCTAATGATGGGCGCACTGCTGCCGGAACCTTGATTGCTGAAAGGGGTCATTTACTGCAAGATACTGCATTGCATCCTTGCTGATTCCATTCTATATGTATAAATATACAGTACTTCTTTACATTTACAGGATACACATAGTAGACATGACATGAGTCATTTATTACTATAATAGACATGTCATTACCTAACCATCTCCCTTCTGCACTACTTCCACAGTTCTATTATTGAAGATCCACTTTCTTAATATGCTGTTCTCCTGCACAACACCCAGATACCTTTAAAATATATCTATCTAGTTATATTTTTCAACAGAGGTTTTTATCATCCCGAATGGAACGAGTAGGCAAACAAAAAAAAAAAAAAACCCACATGTTAAAGATGGTGGTCACGCTGGGCTAGCCGTCGGACTGCTGCTGTGCTACGCATTTTGTTGCATTCGTTTATTCCTTTTATTTTGTTATTTTCGTTTCGTTTATATTTGTTAATGTTATTAAGTTTATTTTAATCAGCGTCTCATTTTATATAGACTCAAAAGGTTTTCGATGTTGGACCTGGTGACTTTTGAACTCGGTTCCAGATTATTATTCAGTTCCTTGAAGTTTGGTTAGCGGAAAGTCAGTGGAAAGCTATCGATTATTGGGGCTTTTGTGGAGCATTCTGTGGAGCATTTGGCGTGTATGACTGATTGAAATTTGGGATCGGGTAAAGTTGTGGAGTGTTGGGGTTTATTCTTGTTTTGGCCTTCCTTTTCTGCCTGCTGTGACTTCTATTGCGCCAGAGCTGTTTGTGATTGTTACTTTCTGGCTCAGATTTTGACACTGCAAGTTACTGTGCAGCTTTTGCTGATGTTTAAACTGGGTACCTAGCTGCATCTCGCTAGAGTGGTGGATCTCCTACACTCGTTTCCCATAGTGTGATCTTTTGGGATCATTCAACATTTTCTTGGATTTATGAATTGGGAGCCATTACGAGCAAGTTGGGAGCTAGTTCTAAGCATCTGGGAGCAAGTTTTATTTCTGTGGGTTGCACGTTTGGAAATATTGTGCTAAACTGTTTTCTCTCGTTCCTGCTTACCTGGTGTTCGGCTCACTTATCCGGGCCTCTGGCACTATTGAGGCGTTAGTTGGTTGGTGACTTACGCAGGAGTTGGGACTGGGGCCTGCTAGAGACGGCCCTTTGTGCTATTCCCCTAGACCCCGAGTGAAATCAGTTGAAGGGCTGATCCAGCTCGGAGTCGTAGGTGGTGGGTCACCACATAGCCCGGTATTGCCCCTGGGACAATTGGCTGAACCACGGGTTGGAATATGCTTTTCCTTGAAATCTGACTGAATTGGAATCCTTACACTGAGAACTTTGTCTGGATATCCTGGTTGTGGAATGTATTAAGGATGTGGGACCAGTATTGTCCGACTTTCTGAAGTGTAAAGAAGTGTAAAGATGCGGCTAGAAGAAGATTACACAAGATAAGTGACTGTGGATAGAGCTACTGTTTTCTTGAGCCTTTTGTTATTAATTTTTGGTGGTCTATTGGGCTCTGGTGGTCCTGGGCTAGGGTCTCACGCAGTGGGGTGAGTGGGATTGGCTAGAAGGCTGGTCCTTTCTTCTCTCCTCTATACTCCTGGGGTGGTTGGCCGAAGGGTCTTCCCCCCCTGGAGTAGTAGCAGTGGGTCTCTAATCCTTTCAGACTGGCTGGTTCCTGTGATCTGTTGATTGTTTTAATTTTGTTTTCATTTAAGTGCTGATGAATATTGATTTATTGTACTGCTTGTATTTTATTTTTAGGATTTGTGATGTTTAGTTATTTTCAGGGAAAAATTTAAGCAGCGAGAGTGCTTGTTTTCATCTTATTTTCCACCCTTTCGGTCCAGTGAGAGAGTTCCGGTGGGTGGTTTTAAATTTTTTCCTGCAAATATTTACTGTATCTTATTTTAGTTGTTACAGTTGTATTATTATTTTCTGTCTCTTGGCTGTGAGAGGGCTGTGGGACATAAAGTAATTATTTTGATTGTTTAATCGTTATATTATAATATTGTTTTATTTAGTTTTATAGTGGATGGTAGTGTTCTTTATTTGTTGTTTATTTGTTTTATTTGGTTTTAATTTTGATGAGCAGCCTGATGTGCTTGCCAGTTCCACCAGTTGTCCGTTACTCAGCCTCCGCTCTCCGCACCCTCCGCTCCTTTTTCTGTCCCCCCTTACCAACTCAGGTTTATCATCGTTGTCGGGCTTTGGGGATTGTGCGAAGGGGGGGAGGCGAAGGGGTGTTGGAGGTTGTGGACAGCGGAGTGAGCGTTGCTCTCCCATTGGGGTGGTTAGGCCTCGGAGATGCCCTGGGGCAAAATGGGTTCTGGAGCGTAGTAACCCCATTCTGGTTCCCATACCCAAGGGCACCTCTTCTTTTAGAGGGCAAGTGGTTGGGACAATTCGTCACCCTCGTCCAACTCGGGCGCTGTTGTACAATGCCAGATCTGTCTGCAATAAGACTGTTCTTATTGCGGACTTTGTTGCTAGGGCATATCTGGCTTGCATTACCAAGACCTGGTTGGATGGGAATGCGGCCCCAGTTTTAGAGGCCGCTGTTCCCACCGGGTTCTCAGTTATACATTGCCGAGATTGGATCGCGGGGGTGGCGGTCTGTTTTAAGACCGAATTCGGCCTAACTGAAGTTCCAGTTGAGGAGGCCACATCATTTGAATGTACTGTGGTAGCTGGGGTGGGGTGCAGGATTGCTCTCATCTACCGTCCACCTGGGGATGAGAAGCTTTTCCTGCAGGAAATAGCAGATTTCGCCACCGACATGGCCTTGGAATCACCCAGATTGATGGTGCTGGGTGACTTCAGTGCTTGGGTCGACAACGAATCTTCGCTTTTTGGTCAACATTTCCTCCAGGTGATGACATCTCTTGGCTTCACTCAGGTTGTTTCCACAGCTACTCACAAGGGAGGTCACTCTCTTGATCTGGTCTTCCTCCTGGGGATCGAGGCATCCAACTTGGTGGTGGAACCGGTCAGTTGGTCTGACCATTACTCAGTTGGATTCAATTTTGTGGCCCCCCTGGGTAGGTCGGCCCCTGTGGAGTTGGTCAAGTACCGCCCATTGCGGGATGTTGTCCCTAAGACCTGATGGCGGTTATTGACCTCTCGTTCTGTGACGAATTGTGCTCTGATCCTGAGCAGCTGGTGGTGGCCTATAATGGGGCCATCTACACGCTCTGATCAGATTTCACCAACCGATGTTCGCCCCTTCCACGCCGTCCCATTACCCCTTGGTTTGATGTGGTGGAGAGGGTTGCGGAGGTTGGGGAGTAGGTTGGAGCTTCGCTGGAGGAAGACTGCCTCAGATGACGACCATCTTATTTTGCTAGAGCATTATAAGCTCTATCAAACAGAAATTTCCCGTAAGAAGGCAGAATTCCTGTCCAGGGAAATTTCTGTCACTCGGAATCGACCGGCTCAGCTCTTCAGAACTGTTGACAGACTGTGCAACCCAGCCTGTCGGCAGGTCCGTCGAGTTTTTACGCAGATTGACTGTGAGGAGATCGCTTGATTCTTTGCGAATAAGGTGGAAGACATTCGGAGGCAGTGTCCCCAACCTCACTCCAAGTTTGTTGCAGTTGATCAGTGTGCTGTCACAGAGCCCGGAGTTTTCTGGAGTTCCTTTAATCTTCCGGACCTCGTGGACACTATGAGGATTGTCTCTGAGATGTGCCCAACTTGTTGTAGTTTGGATCCGGATCCCACTTCCTTGATTATAGGATGTAGTGAACTTATTGGCCCTGTCCTTGCTTGGATTACTCGGTGTTCTTTGGAGATGGGAGTTTTCCCTAGCTCTCTGAAAGAAAGGGTGGTGACTCCCCTTCTGAAGAAAGCTTCCTTAGACCAGAATGACCTAGCCAACTACCGTCCGATCTCTAACCTCCCTTTTGTGGGGAAGGTTATTGAAAAAGTTGTGGAGGCTCAACATGATAACCATTTGATCATCCATAGTTTATACGAGCCTCTCCAGTCAAGTTTTCGTATGAGGCATAGCACCGAGACTGCTCTGGTTCGGGTGCTCAATGATCTCCTGATGGTGAGAGATCGGAGACAGCCCTCTATTCTGATTCTCCTTGATCTATCATCAGCTTTTGATACTGTGGATCATGAGGTCCTGCTCGAATGTCTGAGGTCCATCTGTGGGCTTTCAGGTGTTGTCCTCAGATGGTTTTCATCTTACCTCCTGGGGAGAACTCAGAGAGTGGTTTCCGGTTTACATTCATCTGGGGCTTTCTCTCTATCTTGTGGGGTACCTCAGGGTTCGGTGCTTTCCCCCATGTTATTCGCAGTATATATCCTACCCCTCAGAGACATTGTAAGATGGTATGAGCTGATGTTTCATTGCTATGCCGATGATACCCATCTCTACCTGTCTTTTGCACCAGACCAGGTTAGTGCTATCTCGGTGCTGAATAATTGCCTCGTTGATATCCAAGACTGGATGAATACCAGTGGTTTGAAGTTGAACCCAGGAAAGACTGAGGTTATGGTGGTGGACCCCGGTCGCGGGTTGAGGTCTAGGGATAGGGTCCCCTCTGGATTAGTTCTGGGGTAGACCAGATCCCTACCTCTGAACAGGTGCGTAACCTGGGTGTGGAGCTTGACACTGGCTTGACCCTTCATTATCAGGTGTCTGCAGTAGTCAAGACTTCATTTTTCTATCTTAGAAACATCTCAGGATTCGGCACCTGGTTTCCACCCAAGCGTTGCAGTTTTTGGTCACGCCTTTGTGACATCAGCGTCTTGATTACTGTAACTCTCTGCACCCTAGGGCTTGCTGGGGTTGATATCCGCTGCTTGCAGCTAGTGCAGAGTGCTGCAGCATGTTTGTTGACTGGGGTGTCTAGAAGGTCCCATATTACCCCTAAGCTGCACTCTGCACTGGCTGCCAATACAGTGGCGGATCACCATTAAAGTGGGTCTTCTGACCTACAAAGCCCTACATGGGTTAGGTCCCGACTACCTGAAAGAGCTTCTGGTGCCTAACACCCCTCTGAGACAGCTTCGCTCAGCTGATGAGGGGTTGCTGGAGATTCCAAGGGTGAATTTGAAGTCTTCTGGAGCCCGTGCTTTTGGTTTTGCGGCTCCCACCCTCTGGAATTCTCTGCCCCGCCAGCTCCGAGAAAGTACAACGGTGGATAGTTTTAAGAAGGCTTTAAAGTCATTTTTATGGAATCAGGCATTTCCTGCTGTACCTTAATTGTTTGTTTTAAATATTTTATCGGTAGTATTGTTAGTGTATGCATGGTTATGTTGAATGTTTTGATGTTTTGTACAAGCCTGAAATATTTGAAAAGGCCTTAATCAAATAAATTATTATTATATTTTATTATCCCTGCCACACCCAACTGTCATCTACCTCCCCAAGGACTTACCTGGCATGGAGAATCCCCTGTAGATTGGTCCATGTGATGGGGCCAGGAGGGGGAGGGCCAACCCCCTGAAACACACACCTAGATGTGGGCCATTGCCATCGGGCGAAGGCCCAGGTTGAGATCTGGCAGCCAGGGCTTCACAAAGCCCACTACATCATATTTCATCTTTTCTCCTCAGTCCCCTAATGTGTTGCAGATGTTAGCATGTGCTGTGTGGAAGCACATATGCATTGCATCAAAAGAGCAGCTCCCTTCCTTCACATCATCCTGTCTGTACTACCATCAGGCCTCACCCAGTAGCAGCTGACTGTAAAGCAGCAAACTCTCTCATCACCAGAAGAGAAGAGCAGTGCATCAAGAGCTCAATCCTTTTCCCGTGGCTGACCTCCATCAACTTATATTCACTCTCCAACCTTGGTTCACCAGTGTGGGGGATGGTAGAGCTACCACTACTGAGATGCTGGGTCTGCTGATATCTCTTTATTAATAGACTCCTCTCCTTAGGCATTCCTCATTCTCCTTGTTCATATCTGCTCTTCTTTTCCCTGACCTGCAGCAAACAGGACAAAATGAAAACTCCGCCTGTTGGGCCCGCACCATGCTAACTGCTCCTACATGCACAATAAATCACACTTGCAACTCCAGTGAACTGCTGAAAAGAAAAATGTCAAATATTATTTTATTTTTAAATAAACTCCCAAAACTGCTCATTAACACGATGCTTTCACTAAAAGCTGACACTGACATTGAACTCTCCTCCATTATGTGCGGCAAAAGCTGCCACCATCTTGTTTCAGAAATGTTCTTCTTCCCATTTGCTCCACCAATGAGCTGCAATGTCATGGGTTCCACGTGTTGTCCTGATGTTGCATCCATGGTAATCGCCATGGCAACTGAGGTAGAAAACCACTCTTTAAAATCCCGCACAAACTTTCATAAATTTAATAAACAGAAAAAAAAACAAACCTGATGCACAAATACCTAATCAATGGCATGGATGGAATATGCAATGGGGACCATGAGAAATACATTTTTTAGACACACTAGAGCAGCTTGACCTCAAACACAGCACTCAAGGTTGACTCCACTCATGAGGTTACCTGAGGTCAAACTGCTCTTGTGTGGATAAAAAAATTATCACACAGGTAGTGGTGGGTGATGTGGGCTCAATCCACTCCTTGAAGTAGTTCTGAGCAAAGGCGGTTCTTGGTGCTCTGACTAAGCGGAGTACTTAGTGTTATAGAGAGAACGTGAAGTGCATTGAAAACAGCTACCAGCATTCGCTCCACTGGTCACTTTCTTTCAATTTTAAGGCGAAGTACATTGATGGCTGTTCATCACCTCACTTCACCTTGTTTTTGAGTCCAAGAGGATTTTGCAGTGATTCATGGGAGTTCAGGTCACATGGGCTCTATATTGATCTGGACAGCCTCAGTTCGAGGTAGTATGATTAGGAAGGAGTAGGAGGCAGTGTGCTCTGATAGCTGTCTGTAGGAATCTTTTAAAAGCTGTTCAAAAAGCATTTTTGCTTTTTTGGGGATCCAACTGTAGTTCATCATTTGTAGGAAACCCTCCTGTGCTCACATCATTGAGCGTTTTTGTTTGTGTTTGGATTTTGAATGTAAATTTACAACATTGAATGTGTGTGGTGAAAGACAGTGAAGTGTGCTGTGTGGGGGAGGGGCGTATCTGTGTGTAGGTAGATTTAAGATGGAGAACTAGTGATTTCTTTGTGTTTTGGCAATATTTTTGTTATATAACTGACTGTGTTACTGTACACATAGTAAAATTGTCAGTGATAGTACAAATTTTCTTGCTGCTTGTTGTGTGAATGTGATGCAGCGTTTCATAATGTCAGGTTGTTTAAATTACAAATTCACATTACATGGTACACAGTACACTGAACTTTTGCATTTGCATCGCATTGTTCATTCAGCATTGTACACAAAGTGTTCTGTGTTGTCTGTGCAGTGTTGCCTGCATCAAATATAATACATCTTTTAAAATTTGTGACACAGATCGGTGTAAGTGCAACTAAGCGCAGCAGTGTGAACCTGCTATCCACTGCAGCTGCCTGATTTTGTACTGCGATCGTGTTCTCTGTTCTTAGTGTTACTGCTTGTAGTGCCATAAAAATCAGCACTGTCTGTATTCAGTGCCCCTCTCCCCACATTGAAAAGGTATTTTTTACCAGACTGGATTGTTTTTGAGACCCCATCAGCACCACTGGTTGCTGAAGTTGTTTTAATTCCGTGACAGTGTCACAACACAGTAGTCTCTTATCTGTTGCTGAAGCCACAGTTGTTTATTTTGCTTTGCATCCAGCAAGCGAGTAGTGACCCTGCAGTCAGAAAGTGAATGTATCAAAATCTGAATTTGGTAATAATATTTGTGGTTGATCACCCAAAATGCCTGCAAAGAGACATGCAAGTAAAGCTGTTTCTGGCCATGGCAATGTTGGCAGTAAGAGGGTCTGTGGGTGTGGTAGTAGTACGCAGATGGAGAAGTGCATTGCTGATGTGAGGAAAAGTATTTCTCTTGCAATGTTTTTTACAGCCCAATCAGTAGCTTCACTGTTAGTTGGAGGAGATGATGTTTTCCCAGCCGGTGGTGTTACAGTTACTGGTGTTAGTGCTGGTGGAGGTAGTATTAGCATTGTTGCATCAAGTTCTAATTCCGACCAATGTACCGTATCCAAACATATTGAGTGTGAAGCAGCGCAAGTGAGTGACAGCGTAGATGATGTCATACTTCCCAGTAACATCCCATTAACGGAACCTGATTCTGATGATCATGTCAACGATAGCATACAATGTGATATTCCATCCACCGTGGCACTTAACGTCACTCATTTTCCATGCAACATTGATTCACAGTGTGGTGAAAAAATATCAGGTGATGGTGGTGTAGATGCTGATGATGAATGTGATGATGCTGATGATGATGATGTTGCTGTTGTTGCAACATGCAGTCCACATGTTAGCATCCAAGCAGAAGATGTGGAAGTGTGTGACGGTGACGTTGATGAATATGATGATGATTTAATTGACCCCAGTTGGGAACCAGAGAAAAAGAAATTAAAAGTGTCTGTGTCTGAATCTGTTTGCAGGAATCCCCAGTAAAAACTTGTGATTTACGGTTTTAGTGGATGATGATGATGATGATGATGACGACCCAGTACTCAATATGATAGGTAGTCGTGGTGGTCAGTTGCAGCCCAGGTGTGCAGTGCCAGAAACATCATGTGCCCCTCCCAATTCAGTGCTTAAAATAACAGACTTAAATAAGCCACATCATCATGGATATGTTAAAAGCAGAGCACCACAGTCCCTTGTTTGGGATTTTTTTGTTCAAGATGCAAATGATGATTCAGTTGCAATCTGCCAGGTTTGCCATGTGCGTGTGAGTCGAGGTAAAAAGGAGAGCCATCTTGGGACAGGAGGACAGCATATGCATCTTAAGAATAGGCACTTGGATCTGTGGACCCAGCACAAGCTGGCAGCTAATACCAGACTTGAGCATTCACCGTATCACGGGGCAACCATAGCCAACATGTTATCCTTCCATGACTGTTAAGCCCAGTAGGAAATTAAGCGTGTGCAGTAGTCGGTAATGACGAGAGAGAATTACTACAGGCATGATGAGGTGGAGGACCATAATGACTTTGAAATGTTGTCCAGTGCTAATGAGAGTAGCAGTTTTGTGGTGGTGGTGGTGGTGGTGGTGAATGCGGTATGTCTAGTGCAAGTGGTACATCAACCCCGGTTAGCAAATCTGGAAAAATAACATCATTTCTGGGTTTGTCATCGTCATCTGTGCAATCGTCTTCATCAAATTTCCACCCTCCACCCCCTGCTAATGCCATTCATCACAGAGCACAACCATTTGTGACCAACAACACGCACCCTGTAAAACGTTTAAGTCAGCTCACGTTACAGAGTGTTTTTGCGCATAAGCTGAAGTACCCCCCCAATCATACAGTGTCACGTGAACTTAATGCTGCTGTAGCGGAAATGCTGGCAATCAATCTTTTGCCGTTTTCCTTTGAGGAGAATTCTGGGTTCTGGGGGTTTGCTACCCATGCCTGTCCCAAATGGAAAGTCCCATCCAGGACATACTTTTCTACCCGTGCTGTTCCCGAGTTGTTCCGCACTGTCTCAGACTCAGTAAGACAAGCCCTTCAACATTCCTCCTCTCCATTCATCCATTTAAGTATGGATATGTGGACAAGTGGAAAAACAGCGGGGAGTTCACATCTGTGTATAACTGCACACAGGGTGCAGGTGCCGGGGGTTGTTTGTGATGCTGGTAGTGTGAATAATCAGTGCAGGAAGGTGGATTATATTGGTAGCAATCTTCCTGGAATTACGCCAGCATGCAACAATTACTATAACAGTGTGACTTGTTCACACACTGGTGAAAACATGTTGGACATGGTACTGACTGAAATTGACAGAAGGCCAAACCGTCTGTCCTTGAGAGCTGGGTTCATAGGAAGTGACAATGGGTCAAATATGGTGAAATGCATCATGAATGGTGTTTTTTTCATGTTCCATGCATGGCCCACTGTTTAAATATTGTGGTTCAGGAGTTTCTGCAGCACCTGACATAAAGAAATGCTGACCATTGCACGGCGTATCTGCTCTCACTTTTCAAGATCTGGAAAGTCCCATGACCAGCCGCGGCAGCTGCAGATACAAAACAGCCTGCCTCAGCACCGCTTGAAGCTGGAAGTTGTTACCCGATGGAACTCCACGTCATACATGGCAGAGAGGTTGTATGAACAATACAAAGCCATCACAGAATACCTTGTTATGCACACTAGCCGTGACAGTTCTGGGGCCTCCATGTCTGTGACGACTGAACAGTGGCACCTCATGGACTCTGTAATAACAATTTTGTGGCCTTTTGAACTTGCCACACAGGCAGTGAGTGGCAAGTCTGCCTCCATTAGCCAATCAATTCCACTGCTGCGGGTGCTGAGGCAGACATTGGTGAATGTACAGCATAGTCTTGATGTTGCCAGAGATGGTGGTAGCAGTATGTTGCTGCAACACATGCTGACAGTATTCGACCAGAATTGTCACATTGTGAGCATTCAGCATAGTGACAACTTTGCCATGGCAACAATGCTGGACCCACAATACAAATGTGGAATTGCATCAGGACTGGAGGGAGGGCCTGAACAGGTAAAAAATATCAGTGGTCAACTGGTTCGTTTGGTTCATGGGCACAGAAATCACGTGCCAAGGTTTGCAAACCTCAAGCAGCATAATCCAGCTGAAAGTGTAGCTGGAGAACCAGCAAGCATATCATGCAAGGGTAGAAGTGGGTAGCCATCTGGGAACTCGCGACCATCGAACAGTATGGTTCACAATAAACACAGCAATAGAGTCAAGCCATACAAAGACAAAGGTACTGGATTTTAGGAGGGCTGACTTTGCCAAAATGGGTGAGTGCCTAAGGAATGCACTAGCAAATGGGCAGGAAGGAGGGGTGGAAGAACAATGGGGAATAATAAAAACTGCCATCACAGAGGTAACAAGCCTTTGTGTAAAGCAAATAAACAAAACGAAATGAGGTAAGAAACCACTATGGTTCTCAAAGGAAGTGGCAGTGAAGTTCAAGAAAAGAAAGCATTCAGGAAGTACAAGGAATCACAGAAGGAACAGGACAGAGAACTGTATCAGTTAAAGCAAAAGGAAGCTGGAAAGGCAGTCAGAACAGCAAAGGCCCAAACCGAGGAAAAGATGGCCAACTCAGTTAAGAAGGGGATAAAACCTTTATAGGTACATCAGGAGCAAAGGAAGACCAAGGGAGGGATAGTGAGGTTTAATAAAGGGAGGAGGGTGGGCAGAGGGTGACTGTGAAAAGGCAGAGATACTAAACAAATATTTTTGCTCAGTATTTACAAAGGAAGAGGGGAGGTACCTAAAAAACAGTAGAAACACTCTGGATACAGAAGTTGATACCAGCCTATTTACAGAAGAAAGAGTTCTGAAGAGCTCTTAAAACTGAAGGTGGACAAAGCAATGGGGCCTGCTGGATTCATCCCAGAATTCTAAAAGAACTAAGGATAGAACTAATGACACCACTGACTACCCTCTTTAACAAATCATGGGAGGATGGGGTGGTACCTGAGGACTGGAGGAGGGCAGATGTGATTCCCTTCACAAAAGTGGAGCAAGGCAGAAGCAGGAAACTACAGACCTGTTAGTTTAACCTCAGTGGTAGGGAAAATGATGGAATCACTTCTGAAGGAAAGAATTGTTGCGTATCTAGAGGCCAGAGGGGCACAGGACCCAAGGCAGTATGGATTCACAGCGGGAAGGTCATGCCAGACAAATCTGATAGATTTCTTTGACTGGGTGACCAAAGTAGTTGATCAGGGAGGGGCTGTGGACATGGCCTACCTAGACTTTAGCAAGGCATTTGACACAGTCCCACACAAAAGATTAATATACAAGTTAGCCAGCCTGGGAGTGGGTCCCAAGATGACAGCCTGGGTAAAGAATTGGCTGGAGAATAGGACACAGAGAGCAATAGTAAATGGAGTCCACTCTGAAAAAAGGGGGGTTAGCAGTGAGGTACCACAGGGTTCAGTATTAGGACCGTCCTCTTCAATGTCTTTATAAGCAACATTGCAGAGGGACTGGAAGGAAAAGTATGTCTCTTTGCAGATGACACAAAGATCTGCAACAGAGTTGATGCACAAGGTGGGTGGAAAGGATGAGAAGGGACTTGGCAAGGTTAGAGGAATGGTTAAATGTATGGCAGCTTAGATTCAATGCTAAGAAGTGCAAGGTAATGCACCTGGAAACAAAACCCAGGGAAGAGTACACAATGGGGGTGAGATACTAACAACAACAAAATGGAAAGGGACCTGGGAGTAGTCATATCAGATGACCTAAACGTGGACAAGCAATGTGAGAGGGCAGCAAGGAGGGCTGGGGGGATACTGGGATGCATAGGGAGAGGCATCACCAGTAGAAAACAAGAAGTTATTATCCCTCTGTACAGACAGCTGGTGAGACCACATCTGGAGTACTGCGTGCAGTTCTGGAGACCCAATCTTTTCAAAGACATAGACAGGATGGAAGCTGTCCAGAGGAGGGCAACTAAAATGGTGCAGGGTCTGCACCGGAAGACATATGAAGAGAGACTTCAGGAGCTTAATATGTATAGCCTCAAGGAAAGGAGGGAGAGGGGGGACATGATAGAAACTTTCAAGTACCTCAAGGGAATCAACAAAGTCCAAGAGGGTAGCATCTTTCAAAAAAAGAGGTGTGCAAGAACAAGGGGCACAATTTGAATATAGAGGGCGGCTCAGAGGTAATTTAAGGAAGTATTTTTCACAGAGAGGTTGTGGATGTATGGAACAGCCTTCCAGAGGAGGTTGTGGAGTCAAAAACAGTGGTGGAATTCAAGCATGCATGGGACAGTCATAAGGCAATTCTAGGGGGTTGGGGTAGGAAGAAGTAGGCTGCTGGTTAACTAGGATCTGCAGCTTTTACATCAGGTAGAGAAATGGGCAGATTGGGTGGGCCAAGCGGTCCTTATCTGCCGTCAAATTCTATGTTTCTATGTAAGGGGACTGTAGTTCCTGGTGGTCTGTCATCCAAAGTGGTTGGCATCAACCTGCTTTGGGAGGCTTTGTCCCAAGTTGGTATTTGTGACAGTGATTCCGGGGAACAGGCTGATGCATCAACAATTGGACTTAGTGTGGCACAGAGAATGGTTGAGTCATATTTGTCTGAAAACAGGCATCTGACAATAAGTAAAGATCCTCTTTTGTACTGGAGTGGAAAGGTCAGTGAATGGCCAGAGCTGACTGCAGTGGCACTGAAGTGCCTCACATGCCCACCCTCCAGTGTAAGTGTTGAGAGGGTATTCAGCTCAGCAGGTGCAATAATCAGGGATCGTCGGACAAACCTGTCTCTTGCAAACGTTAGTTTGCTAACATTCATTAAAATGAATGAGAGACACATACCAGCACAGACTGCAACCTCGGTATTCATACCCCGGCCTAGTCATGGTGGTATTGCTGATGTGGAAATGGAGCATCCTGGTGGCACTGTCAGTGGCTGCCTAAAACGCCCACCACTGACGTGAGATAATGACACAATGGAGAAAGAATTTCCCAGTGGTCAGACTTCAGACATCGATGACTGTGAGGGCAGTTTTCTTTATGAGGATGATGATGTGGTTAATGTTGGCAGGTTTTAACTGCAGTATTAAAAGGTGGTGTGCTCCCCCCCACACCACCACCACGGACTGATGTTATCCAAGTCTGCTGCCACCATGAGTCTATCTGCCCACCACAGACCACCAGTCTACCAGTGCACCACCACCACCAGTTTCTTAATATTTAAACCATAAAATGAGTATGTGCACTCATTTTGTTTCTTTACAGGAGAACAAAAACAGGCTCCTTTGCTAATATTACTTGCTGGGAAAGATGCTGTAGCTATACAGTACAGAGAGGAAGTGTAATGTCCATGTGAAATCCATTCTGGTAAGTATGAAGATTTTATTTAATCCATTTCATTGCTTTGCAAAGACTGCTGCAAGTATTGCAAACAACAGGTTGTCTTAGTAGTTGACAAGATGTGTTTTTGAAACGTAACTTAGTTGACAATAGGGATTGAGATTTGAGAACCAGGGAGGGACACATAACAATGAAGTTATAACTTTTAAGAAGTCATTCATTTCTTTTTTTAGGAAAATTCACAATACTTTGTTGTTCTGTCAAAGTGGCCTTATCCAAAAAAGTTTGTCAACATGATCAGGCACACACTCCCGACCGAGCTTGGGCACACATGCAACACGAGTCATTTCATTCATGACCATGACCATCATTAAGAACCGGACTCCAGAAGGATGCTGATGAAATCTTTGAAGAAATAAAAAAATAAGAAACCATTACAGACAAAACTGAAAATATGATCCCCCCCCAAAAAAGAAATACTTAGCTTCATGTGCTTGAGAGTTATCCATTTCCATTTAAGTGCAAAAATTCTTATTGAGCACTGGACGGTGGACAGCAACAGTTCGGAGACGGAGTCACCAGCGTGTGATGCAGAACAATAGCATGAGTACATGTCCGTGTCAAGTTCAACCCCCATCATCATCACCTATAAAATACACAACCATATATATATATCTACTCACCAAGGCTACTATTACTGTACATCCAAAGGGTACCTTTCAATCCAGTTGAGATGATCACTTTCCACTTTTCTGCACACAAGGAGGATGCATTGTGGGCCTGCAGAAAAAATCTGGGGACTCTGTGCCACCACTGCGCGCATGACTGAGTGTGCCATAAATACTGGGGAACTTTGTATGTGCTAAAACAGTCTCATTTCACTCTGTTACCACTTGTCAATTTTCTGGACACATGGAGGATGCATTTCTGGGGCTGCAGAAAAAATCTGGGGACTCTGTGCCACTTTTTTTTTTTATAATTCAAATTTTATTAAAGTTTCCATTACAGAGAATGAATCATAGTGGAATACATCATGAACCCCAAAGAGCAGACACAAAATACAAAATGATTCGCTCTCCCCACCCCTACCCACCCAACCCAACTCCCACCCCAAACAACCCAGCACATCGATACTCCTTTAGCACAACACCAAAGAATGTAACCTAATAGTACTTAGGCCTGTAATACATAAAGAGTCTGCAGTGGGCCCCAGATCCTGTCAAACTTTTCCAGTTTGTTATATAAACTGGCAATAGTCCTCTCTGTTCTGAGGTTCGCCAACAATTCCTGAAGCCACTCAACATAAGATGGTACTTCCGTGTCCTTCCAGTGCCTCAACATCACCTTTTTAACAGGCATCAACATCCATGCTATGTGGTACCTCCTGTTCACCACCAAAATAAAGGAAAAATCCCCTAGAAGACAAATTTTGGGGGTGAACAATTCTGAGAGCCCTAAAAGGGGATCAGCACGCTGATTAATCATAGTCCAAAGTGGGGCAATTTTAGGACAGCTCCAGAAAATATGAAGGAGGTCACCTTCTTGAGACTGGCATCTTGTGCAAAGAGGGGAAGACATCAGACCCAGTTTGGCAAGCCTCTGTGGAGAATAATAAATGTTATGCAAAATTTTGAATTGTGTTACTCTAAGTCTGTCCTGCTTAAGGAACTTATGGCAACTTTGCCACAGGAGAGACCAATCCATATATCTGCCCTGAAGAGAGAGGCCCAAAAGGAGACGGAGCATAATCATCAGGGTGTTTCAGGTAAATCGAGCAGTATATATTTTAGATATAGTATGAGGTGAACCCGCCAACTCCGTAAGGGTAGCCTGAAAAATGATATTGGGAGCTGGAGGGGGGACCGGACCCATTACCTTAACCAGTAAGTGGCGGAATTGAAAAATCTTAAAAATTGCTTTGTGAGGTAACATAAACTTGTGCATAATGCCAGCAGAAGAGCACCATTGACAATCGGATAACATGAAGTCATCTAGACGGGAGTTTCTTATCTGAGGGATCCAACTAGGTGAGAGAAGCTTGTCATCCAGCAAAAAATTAGGGTTGCCTATAACAGGTTGAGATAAATCCTTGAGATTTTTATACCTCAGAAAAGCACACAATTGAGTATGAGCCCTGATTGAAATGGCAATAGGGGAGCTATGTAGAGATTCTGGTAAGGAACTAACCTTAGTGTATAGCAAGACAGGCCATATTTTCTAGTGGTAGCAGACTCAACAACTAACCACGTCGGGATATAAGTGGTAGCCACAGATTGTTGATCCACGGTCAGCCATCTGAGATATTTATTGGCCTGACTGGCCCAGTAATAAAGCCCAATATGGGGGAGTCTTAACCCTCCTTTAGCCTTCGGAGCTGCTAACTTATGGAAAGCCATCCTAGCCTTCTTGCCACCCCATATAAATGTAGAGATCATACTACGCACTTTTTAACCCAAGCCAGGGGAGCCATATGTTTAGCATGTTAAGGGGTAGAATAACCGAGGAAATACATAGAAACATAGAAACATAGACTTTGTCGGCAGATAAGGACTGCTTGGCCCATCTAGTCTGCCCATTTCCTACCTAGGATAGGCCACAGATCCTAGTTAACCAACAGCCTATTTCTTCCTACCCCACAAGAATTGCCTTATGTCTGTCCCATGCATTTTTGAATTCTCCACAGTTTTAGACCCCACAACCTCCTCAAGAAGGCTGTTCCATGCATCCACTACCCTCTCTGTGAAATAATACTTCCTCACATTGCCCTGAACCTCCTCCCATCTTTAAATTGTCCCCTTGTTCTCATTGTTTTGATTAGGTTAATTCTGCCCCAAAGAGAAAGGGGAAGTAAAGTCCACCGACGGAGGTCTAGATCTATTTTATGTACCAGTGCATCAGTATTAAGTTGTCTGAGCCGTGCCGTGTTCCAAATGAGAAGGAGCCCCAGATATTTAATATAATTGGACTTCCAAGTGAGCCCAAATGTAAAAATGTCCTGTTTATATACCCTGTGGTTAAGAGGAAAAACCACAGTCTTACCCACTTTAAGTTTATAATTCGAGACCTTGCTTAAGTCATCTATTAACTGCAGAATAATGGGAACAGATGTGAGTGGATGGGTTACCTGCAGCAGAAGATCATCTGCATAGGCCGCCATTTTAACCACCTGCTCCCCGAGTGAGATACCCGAGATGCCCTGGACACCAAACAATCTACTAAAAAGAGGCTCTAGATAGATATTAAAGAGAAGGGGGGATAGGGGACACCCCTGCCTGGTCCCTACATGTAATTTAAAGGGGGCGGAGATAACCCCATTACATGAAATTCTAGCAGAAGGGAACTTATATAGAGAGCTAACCCAGTTCCGGAATTTCGTGGGAAAACCAAAAACTTCCTTCGTAGCAAACAGGTAATCCCAATGAACTCTGTCAAATGCCTTCTCAGCATCCAACGAGATTAGAACCATCGGATGGGACTCTGTGCCACTTTTGTGTGCATGACTGAGTGCGCATTAATTCTGGGGACTTTGTATGTGCTGAAACAGTCTCATTTCACTGTGTTACCACTTGTCAATTTTCTAGACACATGGAGGATGCATTTCAGGGGCTGCAGAAAATATCAGGGGACTCTGTGCCACTTTTGTGCATATGACTGAGTGCGCCATTAATTCTGAGGGACTTTGTATGTGCTGAAACACTCTCATTTCACTGTGTCACCACTTGTCAATTTTCTGGACGCAAGACAGATGCCTTTTGCAAATGCAGAAAAATGATGCACCAAAACAGTGCACACACACAAAACACACAGACACTTAACAGAAGGAAGGGGCCACAGAATACAAAGTGTAACTCATACTGAAGACAACAAAAAAAGGGCATAATTGCATACAAGGGGTCAGGGATGGTAGAGGAATACATTTTATGACACAGCAAGGAAGGTGGGGGGGGACATGGTGTGAGGAAACAAAACTAATGTGGGATCCCATGGTGATCCAGCAGCAGTTCCAGCATGGACATAATTTGAAGCTGATGTCCCTCTATGTCATCCAGCCGCTGCTCCACAGCACTCATCCTCTCGCTGTTCTCCTCAACAGCACTCCAGAGAACTGCCAAGTCAGACAGTGTTACATGCACTTCTCTGGTGTCCACTTCTTCGACAGACTGACCTGCTGGTGGTGGTGCTGGTGGGGGTGCTGGTGGAGCAACAGGTGCTGCTGTGGCCTTCCTCTTCTTAGGGATGCCGCTATGCACAGCGGCATCCTCTGCCACGGAATGGCCAGCAGGTACAGACATGGTCCGTTCTGTGGCAGCCTGCCACTCCAACTGGTGGTGATTAAGCATATGGGTGCACTGGCCCCCAGTCCCCAGGTGACTCCCCCAGAGGCCACAGCGCACCTCCACTGCACATAGGTGACACTTCACCACACTGCTGTCCCCCCTGACACAGGCAAAAAACTGCCAAACAACAGAGGTGTGAGGAGGACCAGGCACAGTCAGAGGAGGGCCAGATGAACTGGCAGTAGGCTGTTCACACTGCTCAACAGTACTGATGGAATCCACGCCTGGGCCTGGGGGAACAGACACATCCTGCTCCAAAGGACCTTGTGCTGGACTTGGTGGTGGTGGTGGTGGTTGAACGCCTCATAGATAGGAGGCAGTGCTGATCCTGCTTCCAGGGGTTGGACACTCACAAGTTTAGAGCAGTCCAACACAAATGGGTGCCCATGTCCTCCACGCATGCACACGGTATGACAACGCTTACTACCATGCTCTCCCAGAGCTTCCCCACCCCAGACATTCCCTCACCCTGCTCCATCTCATGACACAAGACAACACACACACACAGTCACAACACACAAACAACTAAATAAGTAGGTAAGAAAAATAAAATTTACAGAAAGAACAAATTAAGTAAAAACAGTACAGAAAAGACAAAAAATGTAGCTTTTAAAAAACTGTTGGGTTAACTATCAAATTTTAACTGTCCTCCTCTGCAATCAAACTCTCCTCTCTATAGTACACACTCCTCTCTCAGTCTGCACAGGAGAAAGTGAAACTGTCTGTGTGACTCACTTCCTTCCTGCCTGGCTAGAGAGCATGTGACTTACAGTACTGTAAGCCATGTGATGTGTTGGGGGCTACAAGTCTGAAGCACCAAGTGGATCACTTAGAATCATAATGCGGAATGCGAAGTCCATTGAAATCAATTACTTAACCTTACTTTGCGTTGTCATTCTGCCCAATGCTAGGGTAATGATAGGTTAAGTGAGCACTTTGTATTGCCTACTCCGCGAAGCGGAGTGGCAATGCGGAGTGCTCACTTTATGCCCACTTCGCCAGTGGATTTTAAATTCATTGCATCTCTACACACAGGTTACCACTGCACATCCCATGTATTCAATGATTCCCATGGGCAGAGCAATTTCATACACTGCCCTCCCTCTTTATTACGTTTAGTGTAAGAAAACACTTCTTCACTGTTTTCAACCATTGAATACAACACAAGAGAGTAACTTAAAACATAATATTGTAACAGACAGTAGGATTTTTACAAATTGCACATTGCCGATTCTAGGCATCTGCTATGTTAGGTAGGTGTGGAGTCAAAGTCATTCCAAAAAGGAAGCAATAACGAAGACATGGTCTCCACACCACTGCCACTAGCGATGGTGCCTCCGGCACCATCTACCCTCCGTTATGCACCTGGAGGGCACTAACTACAGAGGGCTGCATGTGAAACACAATAACTCTGGTCCCATTAAGTAATGTTTAAATTAACTTTTGTTTAAGTTTTTACTAAACTTCACTGTGTGTCACTGATCACTGACATTAAGCAACCCCAACCATGATATTTTTTTCTTTTAGGGCAATCCTGCAGAGTAGGGATGGGCAAAATGTATCTTCTGCCAGTAGAATTCTGGTAAAATTCTGATTTTGCTTCCACAAAATTTCATGAAATTTCCACAAAACACTGGTGAATTGTTTGCCATAATTTTGATTTTTGGTTATTTCCATATAATTTAAAAAATATTTGATCCAATTGCACCAAATGTGGCATGATAATTGTGCCAGTGCCCATACAGAAGTGTACCAAGTTGCAGAGCTCTGTCTTTAAAGATGACTGAGTTATACACCTCCAAACATTCAGACATTTTAAAATTACAGTAAGCAACTATTTAAACTAAAAGTCTTTATCTAAATTGCACCACATTTGAGATGTTGACTTTTACCAGGGCCCATACATATGTGTGCCATGTTTCATGTCTCTATCATTAAAGCTGACTGAGTTGTAAGCCTCCACACTTTCAGACATTTTAAAATTACATTTTGTGATTATGTAAACTGCTGAATTTTAAGCCCTATAAGTTTAAAACTAGAGAACAGACTATCACCAATGTTGCTAGGTTCATTGACCATAACTATTAGACTTCAGAGTAAGCCCCACATCCCACATCAGAGCATCATGCTGTCATTCTGACAACCCGTGTTCAGAAGTGAGCCCAGGAAGTTGTGTCAGGAGGCAGGCCATGGTCTACACTTACAATTTACATAACCATTATTTCTCTATTTAGCAGTTTCCATGGCTCTTCCAAAAAAGTATGCAAGTACATTTTCAATTATCTAGCTCCAAAGGTGGCTAAGGTGTAAGCATATAAATATTTCCAGAAATTTTCACATGAATATTAAATTGCCAGACTTTGAGGCCCTATAACTTCTTCACCCTCCGTTAAAATGCTACAACACTTGACAAGCTTTTAGGGCTAATATCAGACAATATGTATGCCAAATGTCAGACTACTAGCTGTAATAAGGATTAAGGTTATGACCAATTAAAGAATTCTGGAAAATTACAAAACATTTCATGAAATTTCTTGAATTTGGAATTTGCTGATTTTGCCTGGCTCTACTACAGAGGCTAATGACATTGCGCTGTGGCAGCAGGACAATGAGGATTTCAAACAGGGATTCCCTATCCCTGTTAAGGTCAGAACACCACCTGAGTAAGTATGCAGCTTTGCATCTTCGGTGTATTGATACTCTTGTATACATTTCCTGTGTAGTACATGTGGCTTATATAACTAATGGTTTTTTTCAAGGTCCCCAGACATGAATCCTATAGGGATGATTTGGCATACCATGAAAACACACAATTATCAAAAGACCAATCCGTGGGCAAAGCAAGAAGTTATCAATGGTATACTGTAGAACAGTTATGGAAAATACATGTACTAAAACACCATTACTGCAGGTGATATTTTGCACATTTAGAAATGGTGTTGCCAGCTGTGGTTGCAAAGGGAGATCATGCACATGGGGATGTGATTACAATGTTTTCTGTAATGAAGGTCACTTTTGTAAATACAGAACACACTGAAAGGAGCATTTACTGAATATTGCACCGTTTGTTGGATATGCTGTAGTCTTCTGTGTTATTAGTATGTTTCATGACTTTTGCTTAACAATTCTGAAATGCATTTATTGTATATTTACAGTAGGTACTATGGCATTTTGTACTGTACTGTATGCTCAGCAATCCTGTATTGCTACAAGGTTACCATGATTAGAGATGTCGGACGGGAAGTCAGGCTTAAAGATGGGGACAGGATCAAGGAAGAAGAGAGAGAGTAGGCCCATATTCTGAACAAATATTTCTGTTCAGTTTTCATCAGCGAACACAGTAGCCCAATGCCTGACAGTGGCATTACAGTGCATGGCAGTGGTGTCCTACAAATGGAAATGCCAATTATATACACAGGGTTAGGAAGGTGCTTGAGCATATACAACAAGACAAAATTCCTGGACGAGATGGAAATCATCCAAAAATACTAAAAGAGATGGCAGGTGAGTTAGTGGACTCCTTGGTGCATCTGTTTAACTGTTCACTTCAGACCAGAGTCGTGCCAAGGGACTGGAGAAGGGCTGATGTGGTACCTCTATGTAAGGGTGGAAGCAGGGAGGAAGTCAGTAGCTACAGACCAGTTAGCCTCACATCAGTGTTAGGAAAACAAATGGAGGTCCTGTTTAAACAAGACCTAGTGGAATACTTGAGTAAGAATGGCCTTCAGGATGACAAACAGCATGGTTTTGTGGCAGGCGGTCATGCCAAACAAACCTGATAACGTTTTGATTGCAGAACTAGGAATTAGATAGGACCCATCTAGTGGACCTCTTCTATTTCGACTTCAGCAAGACCTTTGATTCTGTGCCACATACCACCTGTTGAAAAATCTAGAGGATTTGGGCATAGCAAAGTGTATTGTTAAGTGGGAGGTTAACTGGCTGGGGGTGCAGGAAGCAGAGAGAGCTGTCAACTGTGAGAAGTCAAGGAGGGAGGAGAGGTGATGAATGGGTCCCTCAGGGATTGGTCTTAGGACCAGTCCTATATAATGTGTTCATCAGCTCCAAGTTCCTCAGCATGGGTTTATCATCCCATGTGGTGGCCCATTACACTGAAGAAAGATATCAATAATAGATTAAATATGTGCAGGTCAATAATGACTTACGCTACAAGTACCTGTGTAAATTCTTATGGTTCTTATGAATCTTAGTGGAATACATGAGCAAGAATGGCATTCAGGATGACAAGCAACATGGTTTCATGGCAGACAGGTCATGCCAAATGAACATGATAAAAGTTTTTGATTGGGAAACTAGGGAAGTGGACCGTGTCCATCCACTGGACCTCCACTATTTCAGCTTCAGCAGACCTTTGATTCCATGCCACATAACCACCTGCTGAAGAAGCTAGAGGATTTGGGCATAGCAAACTGCATTGTTAAGTTGGTGGGTAACTGGCTGGAGGGCTGGAAGTAGACAGTAGTTGTCAACTGGGAGAAGTCAGATGAGGGAGAGGTGATGAGTGGGGTCCCTCAGGGATCTGTCTTAGAACCAGTCCTGTTTAATGTGTTCATCAGCAACATAGGAGTAGTTATCCAGGGTAAAACTGAACTGTTTGCAGATGAGACCAAGCTAGGTGGTAGGGTCGACTGCAAGGAAGCAGTTGGGAACCTACAGAAAGATCTGAAAAAATTGGAAAAATGGTCTAGTGTCTGGCAGCTGAAGTTCCAATCCAAGAAATGTAAAGTGATGCATCTAGGCAAGAATAACCTGAGAACAGGCTATTGGCTGAACAGGATCAAGCTCAGTGCCTCATAAGAGGAAAAGGATCTAGGAGTTATTATATGCGGCACCCTAAAACAAGCCAGCCAAGGCAACACTGCGTATAGTAGAGCCAACAAAATGTTGGGGTGTATAGGGAGAGTAGGCAACGGGAGGTGATACTGCCACTGTACAGATCCCTATTGAGACAGCACCTGGAATACTGTGTCCTGTTTTGGAGCCCACATCTTGAAAAGGACAGGAACATGCAAGAAACCATGCAGAGAAGAGTGACCAAAATGATATAGGGGCTCCAGGGGCTACCGTATGAAGGGCACCTTAAGGCATTAAACAAGTACTCGTTGGAGACAAGAAGGGAAAGTGGGAATATAATAGAAACCTTCATGTACATGAGGGGAATGAATGCAATGCCCTACTCCAAACTATTCAACAGGGCATCCAGCTCAAATACAAGAGGGCATGGATGGAAGCTGAGGGGTGAGAAATTCAAAAGGGATCTTAGGAAACACTGTTACTCAGAAAGGGTGGTGGAGCCATGCAACAGGCTGCCCACGGATGAAGTGGGAACTAAGACTGTATCAGCCTTCATACGGGGTTGGGATAAATAGTATGATCAAATGGAATCTGCAGGTAAACGTATGGGCTAGGTCCTGGGATCTCCTAGGGTCTCAGGAACTCACGGGCAGACTTGATGAACCTTTGGTCTCCTTCTGCTGTCACCTTTCTATGTTTCTATGTTTCTAAGATGTGGAAGTTGGGAAACTTCACTTCAGGAAGTACTTGCAAGTTTTCTGAATTCATGAGGCATGAAGTATGACTTCAGTTCTTTGTGCAGTGCAATGCTTACTGCAGTGAAAAATATGTATAGTGGCACTATGCCAGGGAAGTTGCCAGTGAAGTGTCCCTTTGCAGAGTTTTCGCTGTGTGAAGTAACACTTTACTCACAAAGAAATGTGAGAAGTGAATTCTTTACAGTTTCATAAAAAATAAAAATAAAATCATACCCCTGCCCTCTAGTAATAGTCTCCCACTCTCTTCCCACAATGCCACATGTTTAAAATCATTTCCCATATTACGTAGGTGACCCACATGTCCACCTGCTGTGCTCCAACCTCCCTCAGCAGTGTATCCAGCACAGTGTTCATGTAATATTAATAAACCATACAGCATGGTCTAATCTCATCCCCCCACTTGAAAAACAAGCTCACCCATTTCCCCAAGCTGTCCCTCATTACTGTGACAGAAACCTGCCACCCTTTACCATCCTCTTGCCCTGGGCAAAGCCACTTAGGATTTGTATAGTGTTTAGCACTGGGCCCTATGAAGCAAGTTAAGCCTACCTGGCTAGAAAATTTGTCTTATCCTCCACCCCCTGCAACTCAAGCCTTAATGTTGCCGCAGTCACTGCACATTTTACACGAGTTCTCTCAAACCAACATTTATTGTTCTTTTCTACTGTACCAACCAGGCTCAACATGCTTTCCACACCATAACCCCCCAGCTGCTAAACAGCCTTCCCCCTGAAATTGCAGCTGAAAACAAGCTTGGCCCATTCAAACGTAAACTCAGCCAGCACCTCACTGACCTCAGCAGTTGTGACGCTCTGCCTAGGCTTGCAGCTTTGTTTCACCTCTCCCTCCTCTTCTCTCCTCCCTTGCTACCCTACCCACTTCTCTCTGCCCCTCCATCCCCAGCTACCCCCCGCCTCTCTCCCACCCCACCTACCATTCTACCCCTCACCTCCCACCTACCATTCCACCCTCTCGCTCCTCTCCTCCTGTCTCCCCTCCCTACACGTATCTCTTGTTGCTCCACCCCAGACTACCTAGCACTTATCTTTCCATTCTTGCACTTACGACAATGTCAAATCTTGACTGCATACCCTCCTTTTCCCACCCCCTCTTATCCCCACCCCTTGCTCCACTTATGTCACCCCAGGATGGTTTTCATTTGTATCTGTGTCTTCTATACATTCACCCGTATTGTTAATTGCGATTGCTATTTGCCACTGACTGTTTGCTACTGTGCTAGTCTATACACGTGAACTGTATTTTACTACTAAGTTAACCTTCTGACCTGTACTGTATCTTCCCTCTGCTTACTTCTATGTTAACCTCCTGACTTTGTATTGTATCTTACTACTGTTTTGCTTGCACCCATTGCTGACGCAGAACCTTTGTAAAATAACCCTTGGTTCAAAGGTATTTGTAATCCTAGTAATAAATAAATAAATAAAATAAAAGATAAGGAGGCAAGTTAGGGGCCCTGTTACAAAATGGTTACATAGTGACCTATTTCAAGGCCACTGGTTTTTGTTTTTTACCAGAAAACCCAGCAAAAGTCTGCAGTTTGGACTGCCTGCACACTGGTAGAAACAATGAAATTCACAACATTTTGACCTGGTC
Source organism: Neoceratodus forsteri (assembly GCA_016271365.2). Classification (NCBI taxonomy): domain Eukaryota; kingdom Metazoa; phylum Chordata; order Ceratodontiformes; family Ceratodontidae; genus Neoceratodus; species Neoceratodus forsteri. Next base: position 54,320,043 of record CM028129.1, read on the forward strand.
AACCACAACCCTCTCTGTTCCAAGCTTCAAGCTCCTTGGCATGGGTTTATCATCCCATGCAGTGGCCTGGTTTGTCATATATCTCCAGGTAAGACAGCAATTAGTCAGATTCAATTGGGCCCTGAGCTGAATCCAATGAAGCTTGGTGTCTCCCAGGGACCCATCTTTGGTGCCATTCAGTTCTTTCTGTTTATGAAGGCTGTCCCTTGGGTGTCAGTCCACTACAGCATCGCCCTGTATGCTAACAACCTGGTACTCCTTGTAAGCTCAAAAGCACAAAACCTTTAATTCCCAGTTTAATGCTGACTTTAAAGTATTCAGTGCTGGCATATGGACAAGAGACTTGTCCTTAATTTGAAAAAGACCCAGGCCTTGATTTTTGGATCCCTCACTAAAATTACAGCCTGGCTTGAGAACCTAGCTCTATCCTGTGCCAACAGCTCTCCCCTCACTGTTGTCAAACCCATCAAATACCTTGGGGTCACTCTGGAAACTGAACTGGACTTCTTCCTTCATATTCATAATGCATGTAGGATAATAAACAATAAACAGCATGCTAACATAGTCAGGCACATCCTCACCAAGCTGTTCAACTTGCCTAGCTAGAGGTTATTCCTTTCACATTTGCTGCAAAATCTATTGGCTAAATGGGATATTGCCACCAAAAATATCTGCAGATTTGCCTTATGTGCCACCAGCCTCACAAATCACTGTGTGTTTTATGATAAGCATGGCTGGCTGTCCTCAGTAAATGGTCTACTCTGTACACTGGGCTGCTTTCCTAATAAGGCCATCAGATCTGCCACCCCAGCCACCCTATGGATTGCTAAAGTCTTCAAACCAAGTGTACCCACTCAGATACAATACAGAATCAGACCCATATTGCTATGGGTGACCAGGCCTTTGCTGTACAAGTGGTTAATCTTATTATTAAAAACAAACTTCAAGAGGGAGGAAAGACTGCATACAATCAGGAGGCAGAGCCTGTTACCATACAATATAAGGTGTATACAAATGCAAGTCCATGCGGTGTAGCACATGTGGTATGGAGAAATATTAGCACACACAAGACATTATTTAGAGACCATCACTGAATAAGTCCTAACAGTTCTGGAAGGTGCATTGAATGGCTCTGACCGAGCCATGTAGATCTGGTCCAAGAATCATTTTCGTCTTTGATCTTGCTCTTGACTGATGAAATTAGGGCCTCCAGATGGGTTACTGTATTTGTCCAAAGAGGTATATATGGCATAAAAACTTGGGAATACAGGAGGGGGGGAAACAAGAACAGAACAGTTGAACACAACTAATTCTATTGCAAGATTATGCATATAAGATATAATTTCAGTGGAGTCTGACTAGTGGGGCATGTCTTTGAGCAAAGAGAAGGATAGCATTCCATTCAGTGGTAGCTGAGCAAAGTCTATGTCCAGGAGAGCTTACTTAGAAAGTATCTATTTGGTCAAAAATTCAACCAATCTCTGTTTGGTGTAAGGTGTCTGAGGGAAACACTGTCTGAGTTTTTTACTCAAATAATGAAGGCATGGGTTCCAAATTGTCTAGAAATTTGCCATGGTGTTTGTGCTAAGATGTGAGAGAGTTGCTTGAATTGTGCTAAAAGGGACAAGCTGTTATGCAGCTCAGCTGTGGTGGGGATACCCACCCAGGGTGCACCATCTTGTAAGTATAAACTGTTTACCTTCGATATAGACAACTGAAATTAATTTTATAGTAGAGGGGCTCAGTTGTGTTACTTCATCAGTGATCCCCAGGATGAGCCATTCCAGAGATGGGGTAATAGGCTGGGTAAGAACCCTAGTTAACATTCTTGCAATATCTGTCCAAAAGGGTTTTATGTCAGGGCAATCCAGATAATATGATGTAAATCCTCAAATGAAGCCCTGCATCTCCAGCATTTGTCATCTGGGACAAGGTGTGCTTTGTGCAGTACATCTGGTGTGCGATACCAAAGATGTAGTATCTTATTCTGGGTTAAACATGCCTTGGGGTCTCTTCCCTTGTGTGCTGAGCACCAGCAAAGCTCCCAATCTATATTCTCAGGTGGCTTATCCAGGCTATCAGCTCATTGAACTGGGCTTTGATCTTCAGATCTGGTACTGTAGGTGATTTCGACATATCTGTATATGTTACCTGCTCTAACTTTTGCTTTTGAACTTATGTCAGAAGTGGGTGTGTTTGTTGGGATGATGTTAGAGTCTGAGCTGAGGGTGAATGGGTCAGACTGTGCTCCTTATCTGCATGCATCACCAGAAGTCTGACTTGTCTAGGCCGAATGTCATTTGGAGTCTCTGGAAGGAGTTAATTATGTTACAGTTTGGTAGGAGGAGGTCTCCTATCACCAGAATACCTTTGTTCTCCCAATGGTTCCATTTAAGTGGGACTTTGTCCACACGTATGCCTGGATTGTTCCATAAGGGGTATGTATAAGGGGTGTCAGTGGAACATCTGAGAGTTTCTGTATATACCTTCATGCAATGAGAAAGGATTCTGTGGTGGGGTGTGTTCTCATGGCTTTGGATGAATATAAACTAGCTGCTGGGGAGGCACATGTTCATTAGGATGTCTCAACGTCAAGCAAGATGGAAGGTTCCTGTGCTGACTGAGCCAGTCACCTGACCATCTGAGCAGATCTGGACACCAATTCATAGGTCTTAAACCAAGGCATTCCCCAGACCCTTTATTCCAATGTATTCTATGCTTAGTCCTACTGAAGCAAGGAGTGTCCCCTTCCTATAGCAATCCATCTATGAGCTTTTTGATACTTGAACCATTTATTAAGAATATTAACGGGAATATGGGAAAGTAAGAGCAAAATCTTAGGGGGGATTCTACATTTTGAGAGCTTCAATTTTCCTGGACATAGACAGATGCAAGGGTGTCCATCTATCGCATTCAGCTTTCAGTTCTGTTGAGAGGGAACTAAAGTTTATGTTGCATACAATAGTGTTGTGACCTTGATGTTCAAATAGGTAAGGCTGTTTTTAACCCATAGTAGTCCTGGGAGCTTCATTATGGCTTCAGTGTGCTGGGGCTTAAGAGGAAGACCTTCACTTTTCGTTCTGTTTATCCTAAGACCAGAGGCTTCGGTAAAGGTGGATAAAAGACTTAAAAGGTGGGATATGGATTCAAGGGCTTGAGTGGTTAGGGCCAATAAATCATCTGCATGTAACAACCTTTTGTATTGTTGCTTTGTGATTTGAAACCCCTGTATCCCATCATGGGCACTGATGGCTGCCGCCAACAGTTCAGTTGGTATGACAAATAATAGGGGCAAGAACTGGCACTCTGACAGATGCCTTTGCCTAGGTGGTTTGGGTTTGAGAGGGTTGCATTTATAGGACCTTAGCAAGTGGGTTAGTGTACATGGTCTGAATCTTGTTAATGAAATTGAGCCCAAATCCCATGTGTTGGAGCACTTCATAGAGGTACCCCCACTTCATGGACTCAAAGGCCTTTTCAAAGTCAATTGCAATAGGTGCCGTGGGTGTGAGGATGTTTTCAGCTGTGTGTATTAGGTCGACCAGATGCACATGCGGTCAGAGCTGATCCTGCCTTTGGTGAAACCGACCTGGGAGGGATGAATAAGGCTGGGCAGCATACTCTCTAGTCTTTTTTTTTGGCAAATAACTTTATTTTATAACAAACAACAATTACATTAACCAAAAACAAACCCCCACAAACAATAAACCCCAATGCAAACATTATTGCAATGGAATGTATTAAATCACAGCATAATGGAAAAGGATACACCTCCCAAAACCCCCTTCCCCACCCCAGCCCCCCACCCTCCCAAACCCCAGAGCTATTCCATGTAGAAAAGGAGAGAGAAAAAAAGAAACAGTATAGACCAAAGAAGCTTAGCAACCTGTACATTAAACAAATAAATCCATCTTGTCCTAAAGTAGTCTATTAGAAGACCTTTTAAAACACTTTTTGGGGAGGAAAAAGAACAGAACAGGGTAGCCTATTCCCATTCTACGTGTGGCTATAGAGAGAGAGAGAGATTGTCACTAACCTCTGAGAAAGTAATAGAAACATCAAGGAATTCCCAACCCCTCTAGTAGCCATATTTATCCTTCAAACACCGAAAAAAACTACCCCAATATCTTTTGAATTTCTCAGTTGATTTAAAAAAACTGGCTACAGCCCTCTCCGCATTTAGAGCACATAAGAACTCATCCCACCATTCCTTAAAGGAGGGGTCTTGTCACTGCGCCAATAGCGGAGGAGGAGCAGCTTTTGTCACTAAAGCGACTAAAGCCATTTGGTACTTTTGAGCTACCATGAGATATGGGCAACATACCAAATATGCAGACGCCTGCATTAAAATAAGCTGAAATATCACAGTAGGGGCTTATCCACGACCTCACCGATGCCCAGAGTTTAACCGCTTTGGACACTCCCAAAGTTTATGATAGATAGTGCCGATAGGGCATCCACAATCCTTACACTCTGGGGAACTAAGTCTATATATCCGAGAAAGTTTAGCCGAGAAAGATAAAGGTTGTGCAGAATGTTAAACTGAAGACCCTCAGTCTATCTTGCTTGACATGCTATAGATCCAACCAAACCCTAGCCCAGGTCTCTTCAGACCAACCTAAAGATAAATTCACCTCCCAATAATGAGGTATTGGGGAGACCCTGGAGTCCCTCTTTGCTAAAATTAATTTATACATTTTCAAGCTGCGTTGCCAGATGATGCCAAATCTCTCATCTTCCTCAGGAACCCCCAGCCTCTTCGCACCCCTTGCCATCCATCAGGAGGGAGCGAATACACCTTTGAATCTGGTATAGCCGAAACCGATCGCGGGGTTCTATCCTAAATTTCACCATCAAAGCAGAAGGCGAAATAGCTGAACCGTCTAAAACAAAATCTGCTACCCTAGGTTTAGGAAGGAGGTTACCTACACACCTCTTTATCGGCTGGTTGCCAATCAAAAGGTTAGGATTCCTTAAAAGAGGTTGCATTAGGTCTTTTGCAAAGGGGATACTCAATAATGAATAAAGCTGATGCAGAGCCTTAATATCCCACCCCAACAGGGTATCCCTCACTTTAGAGGGAACCTTGGACCATGGAGTATATAGAAAGGATTCCAAGTCTAGATTAATACTCTGGGCAATCGACCGATCTAGCATACACCCTACGGAGGTCGTTGCTGTATCTGACACCCATAAAACTGACCTCGCCGCATGACTAGCCAGGTAATAAATATAGAAGTCCGGCAACCGCAAACCCCCTTCCTTCCTTAGACGAGTAAGTTTCACATAAGCCCTACGAGGGGGTTTACCCTTCCACAAAAAGTCATGCAATATTTATAGAGCTGGTTGAAAAAGGATTTGGGAAGGTATACATTAAGATTAAAAGGGTAGAAAATTCTTGGTAAGATCATCATTTTAATTGTGTTAGTTCTCCCCAAAAAGATAACGGAAGCTTAGTCCACCTTTCCAAATCCTCCTTGATAGATTTAAAAAAGGCTTAAAGTTTAAATCACAAATCAGCCAGATCCTTCGAGATCTGAATGCCCAAATAGGACAGGGATTTGCATTGCCATTGTAGGCCTAAGGAGGAACACCAGCTCTGTTGTTGATGAGGAGATAACGGATAAACCGTGGTTTTGCTCTTGTTCAGTTTATAGCCCGAAAATTCATTAAAACATGAAATAATTTGAAACAGGTGCGGAAGCGATTCTTGACTATTCCGGACATGCATTAACAAGTCATCAGCAAAAGCAGACAGCTTGTACTCGGACTCCCCTATATAAATCCCTTGAACTTGATTGTCTTTCTTAATGGCCCTTATCAGAGGTTCTAAATATAAATTGAATAAATACGGAGAGAGAGGACATCCCTGACGCGTGCCTTGCAACAAAGGAAAGGCAGCTGAAATCAAGTTATTACATTGAATTCTCGCTGTTGGGCATGAGTAGAGGACCCGAATATAGTCCAAGAACTTTCCCGGAATACCAAATTTAGCCAATACCTGAAACATAAAATCCCATTCCACCCTATCAAAAGCTTTCTCTGCATCTAAAGAAACCAGAGATGCTTCCATGTCTGGACACATAGACGCAGAAATTAAACAAAACAACTTCCTGAAATGATCCGCTGACGAACGACCAGCCACAAATCCAACCTGCTCCGGGCTCAATAGTCCTAGCCAAGAAGCTTTGAATCTGGTAGCCAAGATCTTGGCATAGATCTTAACGTCAATATTTAGTAATGAAATTGGTCTATAATTACCTACAAAATCCAGTGGTTTCTCAGGTTTAGGTAACAAAATTATTCTCGCCTCAAAAAGGGACGGGTCCTCTATCCCATGATCATGCCAAAAGGCATAGAGTTGCAGCAACAAAGGCACCAGATAATCTTTGAATGTCTTATAAAAAAGAGCTGTAAATCTGTCTGGCCCCAGAGCCTTGTCTAACTTTAAAGCATCAACAGTTTCAGAGATCTCCTCATAGGAAAGGGGAGCTTCCATCATCTGACTAAGCTCCTCCGATAATTTAGGAAAAGAAATATTCGCCAAAAACTCCCTCATCTTAGTAGCCCTCTCTGGCGGAGGGGGTGTACTAAAATATAAATTTTTATGAAAGTCGAAAAAAATACTTAGTATACCCTCCGGATCCGAAACTATGTTATTCGTCCGCGGATGTCTTAACGCTGCCATGCACTTAGCCGCAGCCCATTGCTTCAACTGCCAAACTAAGATTTTACCCGCTTTACTGCCCTGCCCTATATATGAGGCCTTCAATTTAGAAGCCAATTCTCGACCTTCTTTTTAAGGTACTTGCATACCAGGCCCTAAGAGTAGCTAGCTCTTGCTCTTGATCATAAGACCCTCAAGTCTTCTCCCATGGCATCCAAGACCTTAATCCTCTCTAAACAATTAGATAGTAAGTACGTGTTTTCTTTTGAGAGTTGATGCAAGCCTGATCAACTCACCCCTCCATATAGCCTTCAAGGCCGCCCACGCCTGGTCCACTGCCCTAATTGACCCCAGTTAGATGTAATTGAATGAGACATGAAGGATCAAACGGCTTACCAGTTGGGGATCCTTAAACAAACTGTTATTCAAAGACCATGAGTAGGATCTTGTGGAGCACACAATGGCTCGACACCGAATCCAATGGGAGAGTGATCTGAAATTACCGACTCAATATAGTAGCTTGGACAAAGGAAAGAACCTGTTGGCTAACCAAAAGAAATCAATTCGAGAATAACTTTTATGAACAGGAGAGTGAAAGGTAAACCTCTAGTAGTAGGATTAATCGTTCTCCATGGGTCCATAAGGCCTAAAGAAGAGGTAAATTCAGCCAATGCCTCTGAGCCGGAGACTGACGTACTCCTCACACCATGAGCGATCAAGACGGTTGGACTGTACCAGATTCCAATCTCCTCCTAAAATTACAGGCCTATCTGCAAGGGGGCTATGACCACCGCCAGCTGGGTAAAGAAGGAAGGTGACTCCGGATTTGGGCCATAAATAGACCCCAACACTAAACTAACTCCCCCCAGCTTCCCTGAAACAATAACATATCTGCCATTAGAATCGGAAAAAACATCCGAAGGGAAAAAGGGAATCCCTTTGGCCACTAGAATAGTTACCCCCCTTTTGCTTGGGGAAATCCCTGCCCCAAAAACCTGACCTACCCATCTTTTCTTTAAATAATGGAGCTGGTCAGGGAGCATGTGAGTTTCTTGAAGAAAAACTATTGATGGGTCGAATTGTGCCAAATGGTTTAAAATAATATATTTTTTTTTGTTATCTCTTCCCCCCTTTATATTCCAAGATATAATATTCAGGTTGCTAACCATAAAGGAGCTCTATAAAGGATGTGAACCCAACTGGAAAGCTGCCCACCCTCCCCAATACCCCCAAATACCAAAGACCTAAAAAACCCTCATTAAGACTCCCACCCCTATCCCAAACCTCTACGTACTCAACCACCCGCCCTCGGCTGACTCCAACCTCTGGCCCATGGCACGCTTGAAGGCGCTGTCCCCTCATAACGAAAATGATACTGCTTGCCACATTCCCACTAATTTAACGAACCCTGTAAAGCCCCTTAAAGGAAACTACCCCTTATTCTATATCCCCATGCATTTTGGATTAAGAAGTCACACAACCACCCCCTGCACAAAGCCCCCAAAATTACAACAGATAATGTAAGCTGAAAGGCTGACATGTGACCGCAACTAGGCCAAATCTTAGCCCTTAAGGCAAGCCCAACGGAAGTGAGTGAATGATGAGACAGAAACAAAGGTCTCATATAGTAATTTACAAAGAAGCCCAAACCCCCCAGTAGCTTACCCACCTATAAGATAGAAACCATAAACCAAAACGAGCAATAGCAATGTTGCAAGTCCCCCCACCATAATAACCGTCTTTATTAACTAATAGAAAACTTAGATGCCCACCCATGAATTCTGGCATTAAACCAGGTAAAGGGACCAAACTGATACATCAGCTAAGCAGCGTGAATCGAGCGAGGATTCGGCAGTACAAACAACCCGCCTTAGACCTCATACATCTCGAAACTCTTTATGCCAGAAGCGGCAACATATCGAGAGCCAGAGAACAAGGAAAAAATGAAAAAAAGAACCGTCAGAAAGCGGACCGGAACTAGACCCGGTCATCTCAGCAACTGACTTGCACTTACATAATCCTTTGGGTCCCTCTGGCGGCTGCTAAGCGATTAAATCGGAGAAACCCCCACTCCCTAAGGGGCTCAAGTTATAAAACAAATAAATTGCAAATTCACAGAACGAGACCCCAATAATAAAGCTAAGGAAAGAAAACAAAGTTAAGGAGATAAGGAACTCCCCACCACCCTAAAGGTCCAGTAATTGTCTCTTGCAGGCACGAACTCGAACATTACAGTCCAGATTCTCTCAAAAGCACTGGAATATGTCCCCGACTGTAAATCTCCTCAGCCTTTGGGAAATAAATCTGGCAACAGATTTTTTAGAGTTTTTGCAGCCTCCTCCGCCGAATCGAAGCACTTTGTACCATCCTTCAACGTCACTTCTAACCTAGCCGGGTATAACATGCGGTGTTTCACCCCTGCTGCCCAAAGTTTCGATGTAATGGGGCGAAAGCTGGATCGGGCCATCCGAATTTTTAACATTAGGTCAGGCACCACACGTATTTTTCTGCCCTCCCACAGGATAGCTGGTAGTTTCCTTGCCTCCTTCAAAATATGCTCCCGATCAAGAAAATTGAGGAGCTTGAAGATTACAGGCCTGGGAGGGTCTGTTGGAGGTGGCTTTGCCCTTAAGGCCCGATGGCCTCTTTCAATGACATATTCGGGCCCGTTAGGCGAGGGCCCTACCGTCTTCCTCAGGAACTTTTGCAGGAAAAGAATTGTGTTGGGGCCTTCTTCTCTCCGGGGCCCCAACAGAACAAGATTATTATGATGGTTTCTCCCCTCAAGGTTGTCTAGGTGATCTTCCAATTTAGCCACCGCCCTCTTGCATTCCACCATAGCTGGGCCGAGTTTCTATGAGCTCCATTCCAGCGAGGAAATCCTGGCTTCAGCATCTGTGACCCGTCGGGCCAGCTGGGTCAGAGCAGGCTTGAAATCGGCTACCTCCTCTATTAGTTTAAAGGGCGCCTCTTTTATCGTCGATAATTCACTGTACACCCGAGAAGGCGTTAGTTCGTCCTGGGGAGCAGTTGGAGAAGAGCTGAATCGGGGCCGCTTTGCCTCGAGCTCTTGGCTTGGTTCTTCCATCTTTTGCCCGGCAGCCAAAACAAATTTATGCTGTAATGAAGTCTCAGCTTTAAATTAAACTTTTAGCTGGTTTTATTTATCTAAAATGTGGAAAAAAACACCGCGTTTACACCATAGAGGGGAGAGCCCCTAGGCAAGCTGCTATTCCTCCAAGCGCATCACTTGACTCCCGCATACTCTCTAGTCTTAAGGCTAGGGCTTTTGCAAAGACTTTACTGTCCACTGTAATGAGAGAGAGAGACAGGCCTGTAACTGGATGGGTCCATGGGGCCGTTCCGGTTTTGGGAGAGGATCATTATGTTGGCCGCTGTCATGGTGGAGGGAAGGTACCCTTGGAGGTGGATTCCACATAAAGTCTTTGTAGGATAGGGGAGATTGCCTGATATAGATGTTGTAAGAACTCCACTGGAAAGCTGAGATAGATTTTGTGACAACTCTATTGGAAAACCATCCCCTCCTGAAGCCTTCTTAGATGTGAGTGATTTAAGTGTGGCTTCAATTTCAGAAGTAGATAATATAGCCTCCGAAATGTGTAATTGCGAAAGTCAGTTTAGGTAGATGCAGAGGCTGCAGGAAGGCTGCCACTAGCTAGGGGGTCAAGTCTGTGGTTGGATTTGTAAAGAGAACTCCTATATTCTCGTATGATTCAATTTATCTGGTATTCTTTGTAACAGACTTGACCAACATTATTTCTGATGTCTGCATATGCTGCTTTAACTGTTGCTTTTTAAGACAGTAGGCAAGTACCTAAAGTACTAAACAGGTTCTTCTGCTTAGTTTTCACAGTTGAAAAGGAGGGGAAGGGACCGGAATTGTGGGGAAAGAGCACAGAGACTAGAGAGGTGGATACTAACCCTTTCAAGGACAGTAGAGTATTGGAGGAACTGGGTATGTTAAGGGTGGACAAGGCAATGGTCCCAGATGCCCTATATCCCAGGGTGCTCTGTGAGTTTGAGGGGAACTTGTGGCACCACTAACAAGACTCTTTAACCTGTCATTGGACATGGGGTGAGTTCCAAGGGACTGGAAATGGGTGGACATGGTGCTGTTGCACAAGAGTTGAGGTAAGGAGGAGATGAATAACTATCACCCAGTCAGTCGTACCTCAGTGGTGCATAAGCTTATGGGGGCACTTCTAAAAGGAAGATTAGTAAACTACCTGGCAGATGGTGGTCTACAGGATGACAGATAGCACAGGTTTATGGAAGGAAGGTCATGTCAGACATCCCTGATGGAATTCTTTGACTGGGTGACGAGGATGAGCGATCAGGGTGGGATGGTGGATGTGGCCCATCCGGAACTCAGCAAGGCCTTTGACACTGTCCCTCACAGGAAATTGGTGAGCAAGTTGGGCAGTTATGGGGTAGAGAAGAATATAACAAATCGGGTGGAAAACTGGCTTGGTGACAGAGATCAAAGGATAGTTGTCAATGGGGTTCACTCCAGGGAGGACAAGGTGAGAATTGGATACCCCAGGGGTCAGTTTTGGGACAGATACTGTTTAAACTTTACATTGGAGACATAGTGGAGAGACTAAATGGGAAGGTGTGCTTATATTTGGACAATACAAAGATCTGCAATAGGGTGGACACACCTTGGGAGGGAGGGTGGAGCACATGACAGAGGATCTGTTGAAGCTGGAGAAATGGTCAGAGAGTTGTCAACTGAAATTTAATGCCATGAAAAGCAAAATAATGCACATAGGGCATAAGAATCCAAAGGCCACTTACACACAGGGAGGGGAGGAGGTTTTGGTAATGGAACAGGAGAAGGATTTGAGGATTATCATATAGGATAACCTAAAGGAGGAAAACCAGTGGATCAAGGCAATGGGAAAGGCAAACTGAATGCTGGCATGCATAGGGAGGGGTATTACAAGTAGGAGGAAAGAGGTCATAATGCCCCATACAGGTCCATGGTTCATCCACTCCTGGATTACGGGTTTCAGTTCTGCAGACCTCACCTATAAAAACACATTGATAGGGTGAAGAGAGTCCAGAAGAGGGTGACCAAAATGGTGCCAGTTATGGACAAAAGGGCATATGACGTGAGAATGGAGGAGCTTGACTTATATTCCCTGGAAACAAAGAGTGGGGGGATATGATTGAAACTTTTAAATACCTGAAGGGGATAAGCAAGGTGAGTGAAGGGAACATCTTCAAGATGAAAGAGAACCCCACAACTAGGGGACACTACTTAAAACTGGAGGGTGGAAAATTCAAAAGAAATAGCAGGGGGCACTACTTTACAGAAAGGGTGGTGGGCCCATGGAAAAGCAACCAAAGGGGATGATGGAGGCAAAATTAGTGGGGGAGTTCAAGAGAGCATGGGATAACTACATGGGTTTAAGCAAGAAATTCAGGGACAAAAACCCTGAAGGGAAAACGTGGACTGTTGGCTACGTGGGGTGAGGGGGACACGGGGTGGGGATTAAGGTGGAAGGGTCAGAGGTACCTACGGATAGGAAATAGGAGCAGACTAGATGGGCCAATGGGGTCCTTTTCTACTAACTGTTTTTTTTATGTTTCCATGTTTCTTCCTTGCTGCATTTCTCCCCATCTTCCTAATATTTGTGGCAGAGCCTGAGAATAATCAGTTCGACCTTTCTGGCCAAGAGGCTCTCAATTTCCAGCTGGAGGTTAAGTATGGCCCTGTAACAGTCTGGATTCTTAGTGCCCTTTGGGAGGGCTTTGAGATTTGTCCCTTTTTGCTGAAGCTCATCCCCTACTTTATTGAGGTGTGCCTCCCTCCCTTTTTTACATTGTCCAGTGTAGCCTATAATGAGTCCCCTCATGGTTGCCTTAAAGCCTTCCCTAGGGTGCTTACAAATATTTGGCCATCATCTTTTGTCTGGAAATTGGCTGTAGCTTCTTTCTGTATCCAAGTTTTAAAATCTGGATCCAGGATCAATAATGGTCGAGCTGCCAGGTTGGGGAATGCTGGGTTACAGATCCCCATATAATTGTTAGTAGCAGTGGGGGCATGGTTTGATAGTACTCTGGGATTAACAGTAGAATCTATTATCATTGGGAGAAGTGGCTGGGATGGCAGCCAAAGATCTAACCTGCTGTAAGAGAGGTTTACAGCTGCGTAGCAGGTATAGTCTTGGATTCTTGGAAAGAGGAGTCTTCAGACATCAGTTAGCGCTTGATTTGCCAATCACATCTTGACTTCTTGAGCAGCTTTAACGTGTGGCTCTGGGGCACTGTGACTACGATCTATTAGATGGTCTAACAAAAGGTTAAAGTCTCCACTGATAAGGAGAGGGGCATTTTGGTCATTAAATTATGTGATTTGGGTGGCCAGATGGTGGAAGAAAGACAGGGCATCCTCATTGGGTGCATATAGGTTCCCTCTTGCCCCATTGCTGTTTTACGTACTTTCCTCTAAAGGGAACAATGAAAAAGGACAGAGACACTTCTTTTTTAGGGCTGCAGTGGGCAGAGCTCTGCAGAATTCTTACTACAAAGAGGGAGACTTTTGCCACTGAACAACAGTGTGGAATTCTATCACAGTCACCTCTGCCTCAGTGAAGCACTCCACACTGTGTGTTAGCGGTCAATGTTTTTCCTTCCACCACCTGACCCTCCATCTCAGAACCCATCACCCACCCACCCCCAGAAAACAACAATGACACTGTGGGTGCCCAATCTCCCAGTGTCCCAATCAGCAATCCTCCATTTTTTAACCCCATTCACTATCACGCATGCGTGGTTACTTGGTGTGTGTGTGTGTGTGTTGGTTTTTGTTTTATATATATTTTCCTCCCCACCCAATCTTCCCTCTCAGCACCCACCACCCCACCCCCAGAAACATAACCATGACACTGGGGGTGTCCAATCCCCCAGTGTCACGATGGTGATTCCTCTGTCCTTTTTTTTTTTACTGTTCCCCATCCACTTTTGCACATGTGCAGTTACTTGGAGTGAATGTTTTTTTTATATACATACATTTTCCTTCCCCCACCTGACCCTCCCTCTCAGCACCCACCACCCCACATCCCCCCAGAAACATAACAGTGACACTGGGGGTGCTGATCACCCCAGTGTTGTGATGGTGATTCCTCCATCCATTCTTTTTGATGTTTACCTTGTGAAAAGAAAACCATTCATTGGTGTCTTTTGCAGCTGTAACTGCTCCCCACCTGACCCTCCCAGTCAGCAGCCACCAACTCGCACCCCTCCAAACCCTTACTTACCCATCAGGGGTCCAATGCTGTAATCCTCTCAGGACCGCAGACACATCTTCACTCTTCAAAGTCAGACTGAAAACTGAAGAAACAGGTATGCTGTTCAATGTATTTCTATGGGGATTTGAACTTAGTGGCATAACTTGGCCATTTTTGCATATTTTTGGCCCAGATTATCAACATGCATTCTTTCAGACCCTACCTTATGAACAATTGAACTGTTATTAGGCAGATCTGTCCTGAAAGGTGATTTTGTGGTCCCTGCATAAAATTACATTTTGGGCAGGAGTTAAACATTTTCTATGCTCTTGTTCATGAGGTGGGGTTATAAGAAGGCAATGTTGAAAATTTGGTGTAAAAATATTAAAAACAACAAAGTTATGAGTCTACGTTGAATTTTTCAAACTCAGGCTTGTAACTTTGGTACTGTAATTTTCAATATTTTTCTCCCAAATTCACAACATAGCCATATCTTCACAGCATCTCATGAGTATGACAGCTGTCATTTTTCAAATCTTGGCCAAAATGTTTTTTTTTTTAAATCATTAAAGGTTATTTCACATTCCCTGCGTGAAATCACCTTTCAGGTAGGAGTTAAAAATTTTGTCTGCCCTTGTTCATGAGGAGGAGTAAAAAGAAGGCTATGTTGAAACTCTGGTGTAAAAATATTAAAAAAAAACAATAACATTATGAGCCTACATTGAATTTTGCAAACACAGGCTCGTAACTTTGGTAATTTTCAATATTTGTACCCCAAATTTGCAATACAGCCATTTCTTTACAGCACCTCATGAATGTGAGAGCTGTCATTTTTCAACTCTGGCCCAAAATGTGTTTTTGTGTCCTGAAAATTGATTTTGCAGTCCCTGTGCAAAATCACTTTTAGGCCAGGAGTCGAACATTTTCTCTGTCCTTCTTCAAGAGGCAGGGTCTTAACAAGGCTATGCTGAAAATTTGGTGTAAAAATATTAAAAAACAAATGTTCAATATTTTTACCCCATATTCCTCACCTGCAACCCTGTCCACTCTGGCCAGAGTTTGTTTGCATTTGGTAGAGCTGTGCACTTCTATATCCACACACTACCTTTTTTAACGTATGGGCATCTGCGGTGAACAGTTTGGTTTCTTGCAAAAAGGTGACTTAGGTGTGGAGTCTTTTTAAGTGTGTAAAGACCTATTTCCTTATCACTAGTGAGTTTAAGCCCCTAACATTCCAGCTGAGGAGCTGTATGTCATCCATTAGGAAATTCAAGGGGTATGTTACTGTACAGGTAACATGCAGGTGAATAGGTATAGGTCGGGGGGGGGATTTGGTAAATCAAAATGTCTCTGCTCCAAAATGCAATGTTCCAGTGTATCCAGACTCTAGTGATCAAGGGATGCAGTAGTGGATCAAGAATAATACAGAGGCTCAAGAAAAACATAACTAACCAAACATCAATGAACATCACTATATACAGAAACATTTTTGTCAGAGATGATAGGAGAGTTACTTGGCCCTTTGTAGAGGGCTGATGGTTATTATTCATACTCCTGAGCTCAGCTTCAGCAATGGGAATTGTTAACTATAATTGGCAAAAGACATAGGTCACTCCTAAAGGTCTTGGGGAGTTGCCAAGCCCTTGATAGTGGTAAACCAGGTGTCTGCGTTTGGAAGAGTAAAAGGAGACCAGTACTGGTTGAGCTCACTACATGACTGAATTATCAAGACTGTTCCCTTTAGGCAGCAATAGTTTCAGAATCACAGATGTGAGGTCTAGTCTAATGGGGGGAGGGGGCCTCCCTGCAGGATCACACCTGTGAGGAGAAGAGACCCTCTCCAAATACAAGATTCTTAGAAGAGGAGATTGAGTTGTCTCTGTAAAGGCATAGGGTAGTTCCTGCTTTTTTTCCATAATAATTTGTATTGATTTTCAGAGGAAAACAAAAAGTAACCATTACAAGCAGTCTAAATGGTAGAAGGAGAAGTGTAACTCCAATGAAGCAGGACATGTAAATATAAAACAGAATTCATGTAGATACATCAAAGTGAAAAATACAATCATATCAATCAGAAACATAACCTGGATATATGGTACCAACGGTACTTTAACAGCACAAATTAACATTTTCAATGCACATTTCGTAGTTTTCATAACACAAAGAATTTCTGTTTATAATAAGGTAGATAATTTGAACCATAGGTTATATTCTGAAGGTTATACAAGTTGTTAACACTAAAATCTAATGCAGAGACCAAAAGGGGGCCCAAATATCTTGCATGGTATCCATCAAACTTATCTGCCAAAGAATAGCATACTGTATTCTATCATTATTAAATAGAAATGCCATCTGGTTGTACCATTCAGTAAATGAAGGTGTCAGAGTACTTTTCCAGTTTTGCAGTGTAAGTCTTTTTAGAGAAAGGGAGGCATGGGAGACCCAGATTTCCTGGTGGTTATTCAAGTTCAGGGACTCTGGGAAAATCCCTAAAAGAAAAATCAAAGGTGAATGAAGGATAGTTTGTCCTGTGACTAAATTGCAAATGGAAAGTACAAGGTTCCAGATTACTTGAATCTTGGGACAATCCCATATCATATGGGTTAGGTTAGCATTCTTTAATTTCCTATCTATTTACACAGTTAGCTAGTACTGCCTGCACCATGTTTGTTTCATTATCATGTACTCCACCCTCAGTTACGATGCATTTATGTGTAATGCACTGCATTACTTATATACTCTTATCCCATGCATTATGTACTGTATTAATTTCCTGTAATGTTTTGTATCCTGTTTTAAATCTACTCGCTGTGTTTGTTTCTTTGCCATGCACTCTGCCCTAATTTATGATGCACTTACTATATGTACAATGTACTGTATTATTTGTATACTTATATCTATGCATAATGTACTGTATTAATCTCCTGTCATTTTTTTGTAACCTGTCTGTTTGTAAATCTGACATGGAGCCTTTGCAAAAGAGTTTTCTGACTCAAAGGGTTGTAATTGCAAGACTTCAATAAATCAAATAAATACCTAGAGGCAGGACATTTCTAATGGAGCCTGTTGGACTTATGATATTGACTGATCAGTATTTGGGATCAGCTTCTAATGAATTATTCATCACTAATCCCACAGGCAGAGTTTGGACTGCCTGCAGTGAGAGACCTCCATATTAAGGCTCTTGAATGTGACTTACTATATAGGCATTTCTGGGGGACAGCTGTTATTGGGTCCTGATCTCATTTGTTGGCACCTTGAGAGCAGCCAGTGCAAACAACATACGTTCGGCTGATTCTGCGGGATCCATTCATCCCCTGTGCATTAGGCATCCAAACATACTTTCTCCACCATCATTTGCAGAAAGGGAAAACATCAGACTCTTGCCTCTGGCACAAGGGAGCATCCCTGAGGCAACCAACTGCCACTGAGGCAGATGCTCCTCTCCTTCAATAAAACTGGCCCAATTATTGGCCGAGCTTCCAAGTGAGGCCCAGCAGAGGAGAGGAAGAGCTCTCCAGAATGCATGGTCCAACACTGGATAGGCCCCACCTGGAAATACCTGCCCTCTGGATCCAGAAAACCCAGCAGGCAACACCAAGGATGGGTCACCAGTCCAAACTACAGGTAAGAGGGAGGGGGTCTGTGAGTGGGGATCTCCCACTTTGGAGTGGAAGATGAATTAGCTGGGAGTCGTGAGTCCTAACATTTTTATTTATTTAACCACGACCTGTGGTGTCCCATTTAAACAATGGGCATGAGAGGATGTAGGGGCACAAAGTGAAGATTAGCTCTTTAAAGTGTGTTACTCTTTTTATTTATTTTATTTATTTATTGAAATATTCGAATTACAAACCTTTGAGTCAGAGGCTTATTTACAAAGACTCCACATCAAAAAATAACACTGTTACAGTGCCAGTTTCCAAGGTGATTACAGTGCAAAAATACAATAACAAAACAGTGGAAGATACAGAATAAGTACTAATAGAGAGGCATTATACAGGGGTAAAACAAAACAAAAAGCTAGGCAGAAGAATACCAGATACCAGAAAACAATAGTCAGGAAAGACACAGAGGAAGACAGCAGATCAAGAAGGCACAGGTAAGAGGGAGGCAGTCCATGGGACCTTGTCACACATTAAGGAAGGAGAAGCAGGTAACTGGGGGGGGGCAGAGGATCCTATAAGTGGGTGTTAAGGAGAAGGAGGGAATAAGAAGAAACTGTGGAAGGCAGAGGGTGAGCTGGGAAGTCAAAGAAGAGGGAAGAAGATAGGAAGAGTTGAGGGCAGGGAGGCAGAGAGTAGGTAGAGGAAAGATAATGACAGGGGAAAGTAAAGAAAGAGAATTAGTGGAGGATACACATGGAGAGAGGGGTAGCGGTGCTAAGAACAGTCACAACTGTTTAAAGATAGTAGGTGTTGCCATAGTTTAAGTTTAAATGGGCCTATTTTATTTTCTGAGAGAACCTCGGCAGGTAGACTATTTAACCAGAGACGAGCCCTGTACCTAAAAGCACGCTGTCCATGAGCTGTTTTGAAAAATGGGATAAGAAAGGAGACTTTGGTGGAGCATCTAGTAGCCTGGGGAGCAGTGGGGAGCGGGGGCAACAATGAGGAGTTGCCAGGCAGTGAGGTACTAAGGATAAACCTGTGTGCCAGTAGACAGGTATTGTATTGAAGTCTCCCTGACACGTTTAACCATTTAGCTTGTTGATAAAGGCCACAGGTATGGGTGATCCTATGTCCATTTACTACAAGTCAACAAGCTTTATTAAGGGCGACCTTAACCCTATTTAGCATGGTGTCATTCGCACTGCGATAGATCCCTATTCCATAGTCTACAATGGAAATAACCATTTGGGGTTTTAAATGAGCAGGAGAGAGAAGCTGATGGAAGCAGAGCTGAGAGGGTGGTCCATTCTCTGCAACTGCTAAGACTGTTTACATACTGCACCCACAGCTCCTCCTGTCCCTGCCCCATTTGAAAGAATGCACACTCGCAGGATCAAGAGGAAAGCCTGCGAGAGGTGTGCAGGTGGGAAATGGTCCCACAGAGCAGTGTGTGAGCAAAATGGTGACACTGTGAGAAAAAGAAGGGGAAGGGAGGGGTGGGAGAGATTGAAGGGAGATGAGGCATATTCAAAAAGAAAACAGCAGTGTATAACATTTACGCATTATGGTTTAAATATGAAGAATACGTGGGGTTAAGCCTCCCCCTCTCCCACACCTCCAAAAACCTTTAGAGTTCAGATCATTTTAACGTGTTCTCATTGGTCCTGCTGTTGATAGGACCATAACTATTTTAAACTACCTTCATGGTGGGCCAGCCAGGATGGCAGTGGATCCCGTGGCCAGGTATACAGACCGTTTCCCAATGTCTTGGTTGTTTTCAAGGTGGGGAGTAATGAGAGATATGGAATATGCAGCTACTTCAACCCAAGAAATTGTCTTGGTTGTGGAGAATCAGAAGTGGACTCCTTAATGGCGATCAGTGAAGTGCTGTTGGCAGACAATTGTTTCTGAGCATCTGATTGCTTTCTTTGGTAATCTGTTGAGTTGCTTTCTTGTTCAGGGACTATACAAGCAAATCTATTAGTGGAGTGGAAGGACAAGAGGCACTATTTCTCAGCTATAGGATCTTCATTGCTCCTACTGCTACTTCTGAATCTGATGCATCGGTTGGTCTTTCCCTTGCCCCAGCTTTGTTTATTCCTGCTTCTAGACTTTGACCTTTGTGGGAAAGACCAGTGCTCTTCATGTGCACCTTCTGGGGAGAGGTGCAGGAGGTTATGGTCCAGGTGCTGGGTAGTGTCCATATTAGATGAGTCCTCATGGGGACTGTAGGTGGTTTGTTACAAAGGGCAAGGATGCTTTGGGTCCTGTTCACTTGTGGCCAGTAGTTGTCGAGAAATGCACTGGCAGACTTCAGAGTGTGGAAGGACTGCTATACTCCATTAATTTTGAGTCTCAATATTGCTGGATATTGGAGGGTGAAAAGGATATGAAGCTGATATATCCTTTGCCACACCACCGTATAGGCTCTATGGTGGTTAGTGAGATCCTCGAAAAGTCCTGAAAAATAATAACTTGGTGGCCTTGCCACTTCAGATACCCCAGCTCATGTGCCTTCCACAAAATGTCCTCCTTAACTTGATAATGGCAGAATTTGACAAGGATCGGTAGGGGTTTCTCATCCAATCTGGGCACTGGAGCGAGAAAGCAGTGGGCCCTACCTATTTTGAAGTGGGGGTTACCAGGCAGTTTCAGGATGATTGGTAAGATATGACACATAAAACCAGTGGGATCTTACAGTTCAGCTGTCTCAGGGAGGCCAAGAAACTATAGGTTGTTGCATCTCCCTCTGTTCCCCTGGTCATCCAGCTTTTCTTGCAGCAGTAGTATTGTTTTATCTTGCTCCCAGAGCTTGGCATGGAGTTTATCTATTACTGTTTCTGTGTGTGGCTGCCAGTTTGCTCAGTGGCAGTGACCCATTCATTTAAATCTTGAATAGACTTTAAGTTAGCCACAAAAGTAGATTTTAAATCATTGATGCCCATCAGCATTTTGGCAAACATGGTCTCGATGCGCTCCAATGACTGAGTTGATGCAGTCTTTTTGTCAAGAAAACATGTCAGGTCCCAAACAGAAATATTAACCACTCAGAGCATCCTATCAGTGTTTTCAAGTTCAAGTTCAAGTTTATTGCAGGAGAAACTCCATTGAGCCATCTCATTCACAAGAAGGTCCTGGACTACATAGGCAAATTGAGACATACATTACTTATAATGACAGGAGTAGCAAGGCAACAATCACAATAAGGTAGATTCAATTAAGAGTTACAAGGCACAAAATCACATTAAGGTAGATACAAACAAGGGAATATCTTAGTACAGGGTAACGATATACTAAAACATATAAGAAATCCTGTCAGGTCATATGCAGCAGGGATACAGGCAGTAGCACACCAAATGGTAATGCTAGTACAATGAGGCTAAGTGCAGAAGATATATAAATCCATAACACAAGGCACTGGTATACATACAGTAAGAGACAACTGTAGGCAAAGGCATGCATTGTTACATGGTATTTATTCGTGACATGGATAGGGGCATAGCCATAAGGCACTTAAGGAGTGTGGGAGGAAGGGAGTTCATGGGAGGAAGGAATGATTGGCAGTCGAGTGTGCTGGGTGGGATGAGGTAAGTGGGTAGGAGGGTCAGGATAGATGGTGAAGGGATGGATGAGTGGGATAGGTAGAGGGTAGGGGTAATGGGATCAGGACAGCTGGTAGCTGGGGGAAGGATGGGTACACTTGGAGGGTAAGGGTGGTAAGCAGAGGAGGACAGGATAGCTGGTAGGTGGTGGACTAATGGGTTTCTTGGGAGGGTAGTTAGCTCTTTGGACAATGGATGCTGTTTTGCAGCAGAGAGAAAAAAACAGAGCAGCAGAATGTCTGTAAGTTGCTGATTGCAGGAGTCTCTTTTTCACATTGTTATGTTTCAGAAAACCCTAGTGTTGATTAGGATGTAGAAGGACAGATGTCAGAAGAAAAAGCTTATGCTGCCATCTTGGCAGAGCGCAAGCCAAGCCCCCTACCCTTGCTCTATGTGAGCCTAGGCTTTGGAATGCTTTTCCACTCTTGGTTCATAGCTCCTCCTCCCACAACTGTTCAGAAGATTCCTCTGGGGCAACCTGAAGGCTGACTCATTCTGTAACTGCACTTAACCAAAATCCCATTTATTTTTTAATTTCATCTGGATTATTGTTGCCTGGTTGGTCTTGGTAACTTTGTACATGTGATAAATTTGTAAGGTTGATGGCTGTGTAATTTCATGTCTTCAATTTAACTCTTTATTTGTGAGCCTTGTTTGGACATTTGACTTAAACATAGAAACATAGAATTTGACTGCAGATAAGGACCGCTTGGCCCACCCAGTCTGCCCATTTCCCTACCTGATGGATAAGTTGCAGATCCTAGTTAACCAACAGCCTACTTCTTCCTACCCCCAACCCCTAGAATTGCCTTATGACTGTCCCATGCATGCTTGAATTCCACCACTGTTTTTGACTCCACAACCTCCTCTGGAAGGCCGTTCCATACATCCACAACCCTCTCTGTGAAAAAATACTTCCTTAAATTACCTCTGAGCTGCCCCCCTTCTGTCTTCAAATTGTGCCCCCTTGTTCTTGCACACCTCTTTTTTTGAAAGATGCTGACTTGTTATCCCTTTCTACTTATTATTCACTTACTTGATGTTTACTTCCACCATTCCTCTGTAATTCTATTTATTTGGACTTTGTATGCTTACTTTTGTGATGTTTGCCTTTTTTGTTCTACATTGTGATCTCCCAGGTTGTGCCTGATAATAGGCATGAATTTGTCTAGTGTGCTTACTTGGTCAATAAAAACTAACTAACTAACTGCTCAGGACTATTTCCCACAGGGCCAAAAGGACATTGTGCCAAGCATGCTCGGACTGCATTTTTTTTAAAAAGTAAGAAGATTAACTGCTGTCGTCAGGGCCCTTAGGAATTGAGATCTCATCTGTGTTTTGGTATCCTATTCAGCAGTGTTTGCAGGGAGGGTGCACTGGTTGGCAGAGTTAAGCATAATAAAAAACTGGCATTGTTAGTTTTGATGCATTAAAAATTAAAACGTGTAACTTTTCTGCTCTTAATATCTAGACATACAGTATTGTGTAGTACCTTGAGATATCACAGAAAATCCAATAAAAATTAATGGAGATTTCTCAGTGCTATATTAAGATATATTACAACTTTTCACTGGTGGCCATTGCATTTGTTACCCAGGAAGGGGGTCCGAATTGACTGATCTATTTTAAAATCCTCAATTGCTGCTAGAGGACTCCAGTTGCATTATTTCTTATGTGGTTACCACCCCATTGCAGTTGACACATACTGCATGATCCAGTCTGCTGCTGCAGCAGCACTACTGAGGGCCATTCTCTAAGTAGGCCAAGCATGCAGTGAAGCCCCTATTTTTATTAATCCACCTGTGACTCTCTTTGTTGGCTGTAGTTGGTAGTAGCATGTCCCGCCAAGAGGTGGGTTATCCTCTACCACTGGAGAGACCTGTCCATCCCACTCTCCATGACTGGTCCTTACAACTTCACAAAAACAGCCCATCATGACTCGAGCCTGGGACATGCAGCGAGCTGCCATGACCTGTATCTGTTGGGCCAAACCTGTTGCTCAATGTGGCCCCTATTTTGTGAACATGAGAATGAAGCAGGAGGTGGTTCCACTGGACTACCAGGAAAAGCACTTTACATTAGACAGCTAGGACCAGGGTGTGGTGGTGGGATCTGCTATGCTACCACAGGCATCTACATAGAAACATACTGTACACTTTGATGGCAGATAAGAACCACTTGACCCACCCAGTCTGCCCATTTTCCATACTGATTGGATAAGCTGCAGATCCTAGTTAACCAACAGCCTACTTCCTCCTACACCCCGCTATAATTGCCTTATGTCTGTCCCATGCATTCTTGAATTCCCCTACTGTTTATGACCCCACAATCTCCTCAGGAAGGATGTTCCAAGCACCCACCACCCTCTCTGTGAAAAAATACTTCCTCACATTGCTCCTGAGCTGTCCATCCTCTATTGTCAAACTTTCCCCCCTCTTCTTGCACATCTCGTTTTCTGAAAGATGCTACCCTCTTGGACTTTGTTGATTCCCTTGAGGTACTGGAAAGTTTCTATCATGTCCCCCTCTCCCTCCTTTCCTCGAGGGTATACATGTTAAGCTTATTTAGCCTCTCTTCCTATGGTTTCTGGTGCAGACCCTGCACCATTTTAGTTGCCCTGCTCCAGACTGCCTCCATCCTATCTATGTCTTTACAGAGATGGGGTCTCCAAAATTGCACACAGTACTCCAGATGAAGTATCACCAGCTGTCTGTACAGAGGGATGACAACTTCCTGTTTCCTACTGGTGATGCTTCTCCCTGTGCATCCCAGTATTCCCCCAGACCTCCTTACTGCCTTCTCACATTGCCTGCCTACCTTTAGGTCATCTGATATAACTACCTTCAGGCCCCTTTCCATTTTTATTGTTGCTAGTAACCACCCCCCATTGTGTACTCTTCCTCTGGGAGTTTGTTTCCCAGGTGCATCACTTTGCACTTCTTTGCATTGAATCTAAGCTGCCATACTTTTGACCATTTCTCCAACCTTGTCAAGTCCCTTCTCATCCTTTCCACCCCCCTTGTGTATCAACCCTGTTGTAGATCTTTACGTCATCTGCAAGGAGGCTTACTTTTCTTTCCCTTCCCTCTGCAATGTCACTTACAGTATAAAGACATTAAAGAGGACTGACCCCAATATTGAACCCCGTGGAACCGCACTAGTCACCCCCGTATCTTCAGAGTGGACTCTGTTTACTATTACCCTTTGCGTCCTTTTGTCCAACCAATTTTTTTCTCAGGCTACCATCCTAGGACTTACTCCCAGGCTGGCTAACTTGTTAATTAATCTTCTGTGTGGGACTTTGTCAAATGCCTTGCTAAAGTCTAGGTAGGCCATGTCCACAGTCCCTCACTGGTCTACTACTTTGGCCACCCAGTCAAAGAAACCTATTAGATTTGTCTGACATGACCTTCCCACTGTGACTCCATGCTGTCTTGGGTCCTGTGCCCCACTGGCCTCTAGGTACTCAACAATTCTTTCTTTCAGAAGTGATTCTATCATTTTCCCTACCATTGAGGTCAAACTAACAGCATCTGTGTTTATATTACATTTCAACTATAATGATGTCCGGAAAAGGGGATGAGGAGCATTACGCCATTATGCATTATTACAAGGTGTGCCTACAGGTGTGTGCTAACAGATTACTGCTGTAATCTTCTGATTCAAATTGTCTTTTGCAAGGTATATCTTCTGTTACTGCTTTATTTTTCTCTGGAGCAAAGTGTTTCTACAGGGTATATCTCTCTGAAATTATTACAGGTGGTGCTTTACAGGTTTTACAGTTTTATCTAACATTAGGATAAGCTTTCAGGGTTACTGCATTTGTTGTTGACTGATTGTTTCTGCTCTTACCTCCTTGTTCTTTCGTCCGTGGTCTTCTTTTTAGGCAGGGAAGGGCCCAGCCACCCACCCCATCCCCAACCACCCCACGCCACACTCCTTTATAGGGTACCACAGTTGTGACATTTCCTGTGGCAGAGCAGGAAGGGACGGATCAGTGGGGCCTCCACAAGGTGATCTCATTTACAGGGCACTAGTAATTTAACTTGTTATAACAAGTTAAACAAAGCACAATTAAACCATTACTTGCATTTTTTTCCTTCTAATTACTCTGACTAGGGTACAAACCCAGCAACTTATTTGGAATGGATTTCATTAACTGCAGGTACTGTGGAACAATTTTCAGAAGGACAGTCTTAGAGGATTTAGACACTGTCCTACATGCTGGGCCTTTGAGATCTTAGGTCTCAGCTCCAGGCAGCATGGGCAGAGATTACACGCCTCAAATTTCATATTGAAGAGAAATACATAATAAGAACCACCCGCCATTTCCCCAGCATCCAACAGAAAAACCTCGATCGCAAGAGGGTAGTTGGTCCAGGAGGTTGGCAGGTGGTTAGGAGGAGCAAATCAGGTGCCCCATCACTCTCTGCTCTCCAACACATTACCTCCAAAACCATATAAACACTACAAACAGGTATCTGCCTCTATCTCTGAAATCAAATAAAGAGGCAGAAGACACTGCAGAGCAGGACACTGCAGCACAGAAGCTAGCACAACAATACTCACCCAAATCAGGAACCAAACTAAACAAGCACAAAGGAAATCCAAAAACTTCTGATCATAGGAGACTCCATGATTCGGGAGTTGATACCCATCTCCAGCAGGGTGATGGTCAGATGTCTCCCAGGTACATCAGCATGGAGAGACACTGACCGCATTGCTAAATTGTTCACAAAGCAGGAGAAAACATTGATGTCCTAGTACACATAGGGACTAATGATCTCGCCAGCCGGTCAGTTGTGGAGACCAAGGAACACCTGACTAGGCTGGGTGACAAACTATCATCTATTTCGTCTGGCATCTCCTTCTCTGAGATCCTGCCAGTCTGGGAGAAGGGAGCAGATGGACGGAAGGTCAGAAGGGGAGATAGGGGAGCTAAACACGTGGCTCAAGGACTGGTGCCAGGAAAAGGACACAGATTTGTAGGAACTGGCAACGTTCTGGGAGCGGAAAGTTCTTTAATTTGATGGACTGCATCTGACTAAAGAGGGAGTCAGTGCATTGGGGCAGAAGTTTGACGCCTTTGCAGAATATTTAAACTAGCAAATGGGGAGAGGGGTGCAGCACCCCACACGTCGAATGGGAAGAACACCCTCCCCTCAGCTAGTGGTCAAAACAGGAATTCAGTGTGTTTGCCGCTCATTTGCATCACCAGGTAAGAAAAAGGTTTGTCTCCCATACGATGCACAGGGTAATGCCAAACTTCACCCAACAACTAACACACCAAAATCTGGCCAATGGAAAATCATGTACACAAATGCTCACAGCCTGGGAAATAAGATCCCAGACCTGCAGGCAATAATGTCAGAGGCTAAACTGGACATAGTAGCAATTAGTGAGACGTGGTTTACCAGTAACCACACTTGGGAGACTTCAGTACCTGGCTATGTATTGTTCAGAAGAGACCGAGGTGCAAAAAGGGGGGGAGGGGTGGCCTTGTATGTTAATGAAAATATCAAAGCTACAGAAATTCAGAATACACATAAGGAGCCAGAAGAACTGTGGGTCACCCTGGAAACAGGAAATGGGACAGCCATAAGAACTGGGGTTGTCTACAGGCCCCCACACCAGAGGGAGGACATAGACACATTACTGTTAGAAGATATACAAAACATGACAGCTAAAGGGGAGGTTCTGATAATGGGAGACTTCAACATGCCAGATACAGATTGGTCAATACCAGCAGGAACATCTGCCAGAACTAGACTCATAGTGGATTCCTGCAGGGAGGGCCTCAAACAACTGGTACAGCAACCCACAAGAGACAGGGCTATCCTAGATCTAGTACTGACTAACAAAGAAGGGATCACAGATCTCCAGGTAGAAGGTCACCTGGGGCCAGTGACCATCACATGGTATGGTTCAATTTGGCTACTACATCTAAATCATCCCATTCCAAAGCAAAAATATGGGACTTCAGAGGAGCTGACTTTGATAAGATGGCCAACAGAGTTAAGCTAGCCCTGGCAAAAAGAAACACAGGTGAGGAGGTACAGGCAAAGTGGGCAAGCATTAAGGATACAATACTTGAAGCAACATCCCATTGTGTTAGACAGAAAAGGAAGTGCAAAAGAAGAAGGAAACCACTTTGGTTCTCAAATACAGTAGCAGAAAAGGTCAGAGCCAAAAGGCTGGCCTTCAGAAAATATAAGGGAACACAGCGGGATGAAGATAGGGAGGCATACCAAACTGCCCTAAGGGAAGCAGGTAAGGCAGTAAGGCAGGCAAAGTCCCAAACTGAGGAAACACTAGCACGAACAGTAAAAGAAGGTGACAAGACTTTCTATAGATACATTAGTGAAAGGAGAAAGTCCAGAGGGGGTATTGCTAAGCTTAATGGAGAAAAGGGAGCATGTGAGGAGGAGAACCCTGTAAAGGCATCTATCCTAAATAGATACTTTTGCTCAGTATTTACTGAAGAGAAGGTAGGGCAGGGCCCACAGCTCAGCATCATGGACACAGGGGGGAGGGAGGTGAGCACTACTCCCTTCACAAAAGAAAGGGTCCTACAAGAGCTTGCTAAGCTCAGGGTGGATAAGGCAATGGGACCTGATGGCATACATCCCAGGGTACTTAAGGAGCTAAAGGAGGAACTAGCAGAGCCGTTAGCAGAATTGTTTAGTGAGTCTCTGAGCACAGGAGAGGTCCCAGAAGACTGGAGAAGGGCTTCATGTGATCCCACTCCACAAGAGTGGTAGCAGGGAGGAGGCGGGAACTACAGACCGGTCAGTCTTACCTCAGTAGTGGGCAAGATTATGGAGGCACTTAAGGAAAGGATAGTGCAACACCTGGAATCCATAGGGCACAGGATCCAAGACAGCATGGGTTTACAAAGGAAGGTCCTGTCAAACTAATCTCATAGATTTCTTTGACTGGGTAACCAGAGTGGTGGACCAAGGGGAGCAGTTGATGTCGCCTACCTTGACTTCAGCAAAGCTTTTGACACTGTTCCACATAGAAGATTGATAAATAAGCTAGGTAGGCTCTGGGTGGGTCAGAAGTTGGTCAACTGGTGGCAAACTGGTTGACTGGCAGAAAACAGAGAGTGGTGGTAAATGGTATACAGTCAGAAGAGATGCAAGTCACAAGTGGGTACCTCAGGGATCAGTCCTGGGGCAGTCCTATTCAACATCTTCATTAGTGACCTCACGAGATGGACTAGAGGGTAAGGCTTGTCTGTTTGCAGATGACACCAAGATCTGCAACAGAGTAGATGATCCAGATGGGGTGGGCAGAATGAGAAGAGATCTGGATAAACTAGCAGAATGGTCAGAAGAGTGACAACTGGGATTTAATGCAAAGAAGTGCAAAATCATGCACATAGGGAAGAGAAACCCTAAGCCACTTATAGGCTGGGAGGGAGTTGCTAGCAGTCACAAAGGAAGAAAGAGACTTGGGCATCATCATCACTGATGACCTAAAATCATCCAAGCAGACCCCAAAGCAGTAGGTAAGGCTAGGGGGTGTTAGGTGTATTAGTAGGGGTATCACAAGTCGTAAGAGGGAGGTAATAATCCTCTGTACAAGACATTGGTTAGGCCCCATCTGAGTACTGGTGCAGTATTGGAGGCCACACCTTCACAAGGACATTAACCAAATTGAGGCAGTCCAGAGAAGGGCAACCAAAATGGTGCAGGGACTGCATCAGAAGACATATGAGGACAGATTAACGGAGCTCAATATGTATACCCTTGAGCAAAGGAGGGAGAGAGGTGATATGATCGAGACATTTAAACACCTTAAGGGCATAAACAAGGTGAAAGAGTCTAATATGTTTAAATATAAGAAAATAGCAGGACAAGAGGACACAGCATGAGATTAGAGGAGGCCGATTAAGGGGAATGTGAGGAAATTCTTTTCACAGAAAGGGTGGTAGATGCATGGAATGGCTTACCACAAGAAGTGGTGGCTATGAATACAGTGGAGGCTTCAAACAGGCATGGGATAGGCATAAGGGAGCAATACAAATGACTATGAATAGATAGGTCACTGACAGAGCAAAGGCCGATGGCACATTTATAAGGTAGAAAAAGAAATGGGCAGACTGGATGGGCCTTGCGGTCCTTATCTGCCGTCAACTTCTATGTTTCTATGTTTCTATGATGTAAGTCTTTGTTCATGTTTGTGTTTAATTGTTTCAGCTTTCTGCTCATATGCTACTATTTACAGCAGAGCAGAGGCAGGGGGGCTATGTCAACCACATCCCTGATAGAGCAAGGGCAGGCAGCGGGCCTGCAGATTGCCACAGAATGATACTGAAATGCCCTGTTTGGGTCTTACATGCCTGGGGTCAATTGCATGGGGTGTCTGAATATAGCAGTGTGGAGCAACAGTGGTAGCCTGTTGGGACTGTACTAGTTCTGACTTTGCTCTTTTACTACTGTGTTCAAGAGCCTGATCACATACAGTACTACTACAGTATGTGGCCAGAAGGTGGATGTGCACTGTTATAAGGCACCTGTTAGTGACCTGCATTCCACAGCACTGAAGGGAATACTGTATATTTGAGTATGCACTATGCACCCAACATGGGCACAATGTATTGTCTAATATTGTTCTCTTAATGCAGTGCACTAATTATCTTACTGCGCTAAAACTTTTCACAGCATGGGGGGGGCTTTGAATATTGGTCCCATTGTATTTCACTGAAAACAAATAAAGATGGCCCAGAAAACAAATAAGAAATGTAACTTTAAACTTCACTAAATAGTACTATTTAATTGGTAACATGCTTCACAGCTCAGTTCAGCTCAGAGTTATCATTAAGTACAATACATGATGTTACATCCAGTTGTCAGATATTGATTTTGCTGTTGAAGTACAAAGTACACTAGCTGTAATGAGTATCCCACTTATTTGCTGATCTTCACATTTCTGTTGTTTTTGTAAGTAGTAACTTATGCATTTTTAATGGTAGACAGAGCCACTGGCTGCTCTTGTCAGTGATATTCTTTCATGGCATGTCTTATCTAATAAAAAGTTACAATTCAAAACATTTTCAAAACTCATTTGAACTACTGTATGCACATATTTGTAACTCAGTTTCCATGTTCAGTGGTTTGCTCTTGACAGTACAGAGGTCACACACTTAGTAAACATATATCTATCCATTAAATAATGGAGATTTTCTGCCTTTAGATATTATTATGCTTTTCTTTGTTTCTTTCAATACCTTTCTTTTCTTTTCTCTTTAGTGTAAGTATGTAGGTAAGCTTAATTTATAAAGCACCTTTCAAGTACTAAGGCACTGTACAAAACAATAAACCATATGATGAATAAATGAATAAAATAGACATAAATACAACAAGTTCATTTCACATGACAAAATTATCAAACATCTGCAAAAAATTGATTAAAAACTATCAGCAAAGGCTTGTTGAAAAAGATAGGTCTTTAATTCAGATTTAAACCTTTCGACAGTCAGGCATTCTCTTAACCAATGAGGTAAAGAGTTCCACAGGGTTGGCGCCACATAAGAAAAGGCTCGGGCACCAGAAGTTTTCAAATGCACTCGGGGAATCTATAGCAATCCCTCATTGGCAGATCAGAGAAGATGGAGGGGGCAGTAGAGATTTAGAAGATCTTTCAGGTAACTGGGTCCCTGTCCTTGTAGGGCTTTAAAGGTTAGCAAGCCAAACTTAAAGGTGATTTGCCACCGAATAGGCAGCCAGTGCATTTCGAGCAGCACAGGCGTAATATGACTGACCCTAGATGTGCCAGTCAAAAGCCTGGCCACAGTGTTCTGCACTAGCTGCAAGTGTGCCACATACTGGTAAATAGAATCCAATAGAGTCTGTGTATTATGATTTCAGAACATTACTGGCAAGGCAGAGAGTGTATTTCAGTGGGAAACTAGAAATTTATCTACATATTTTAGAGTGCATTTAAGCTTTCTTCTGCTTACACAGAATAGATGCCATAGAAATATATGATTTGCAATACTCTATGAAGCTTTTGTATGGTTCAGCAGGTGTTATAAAATGGATACAGACAACCCTGGTTCCTGACTTACTGAGGCTGGCTGGCACAGTGGCATGCATACATTTACTGCAGTCTAATGCCCAAGTAAAAAAAGTACTGGTTCTTGCCTGCCAACATGAGAAAATCACCGGACTGAAAATGCACTGCACCACAACAAACAGCAAAAATTATCAAAACTTACTACAAGTATTATGGTGTGTACATGAACACAGAAATACTAACACATTAGCTACCCAACAACAGTTAGAAAGACTGCCTTTCTCACTGTGAATCTTCCTTCACCACAGATACCTTTCCGAAGTACACTTTTGATGTCTGTCAGAACAGATACTGAATGTACTAAATTAATATTCACTATGAACACAAAATCAATAAACTCTCTATGATATAAACACACTAGGGTTTCCTGCAATCGATGTACTAAATTTTACAAAACATTTTGTCACAAAAATGATTTTAAAGCTTTTGATGGTTTGATTCTCAGAGCTCTGAGAGAAAACTGTCTCCAGCTTTCCACTACACACACTATGCTGAACTGAGGCTGTGCAAGACAATACAGAGCCCACGTGACCTACCATCCCATGAATCATTGCAAAATTTGCCTTAAAGAGCAACAAAAAGGTGAAGTTAATGTAAAGTCCATTGTAATCAATGGAACTTCACATTAAAATTAAAGATGAAACAGTAAAAAAGGTGAAGTAAATGCAAAGTCCATTGTAAACAATGATACTTTGCGTTAAAAATTAAAGGCAAAGTTGTGCACTTTGCGTTGCAGAGTAATACACAAATTTTGCATTATGCGTGAAGTACTTTGCATTGCGAAGTTTATGGACTTCGCCCATCACTAAGTGTGAACCCTGTACCTAGGCTGGACTGAGTTGAGGCTGGACTACTGCGATGCCTTACGCCTGGGGCTTTTGGGAGGCAATCTCTGCCGTATGCAGCGGGTGCAGAACAAGGTGGCAAGCTATTGACGGGTGCATCCAGATGTGATCATATTATGCCAGTCCTCTGTGGGTTGCACTGGCTGCCGATAAGGTGGAGGAATGCCTTCAAGGCTGGGCTGCTGACCTATAAAGCCCTACATGGTCAGGGACCTGACTACCTACAAGATCTCCTGGTTCCTCACTGCCTGGGTCACGCCCTCCATTCCTCCACAGGTGGCCTCCTGATGGTTCCCAGGACAAGATCGCGGCAGTCGGGAGATAGGACCTGATAAAGGTGGACTGAACAAAAAAATAAACAGGGAGGAGAGGAGGCACTGTGAGTCACCTTAGAGACTGGAAATGGCACCACAATCCACACACGGGTTGTATACAGACCCCCATGTCAGGGGGAGGGAATGGACAAGGATATGATAGAAGGCATCCTTAGGATGGCAGAGAAAGGGCAGATACTATTGATGGGGGACCTTAATATGCCAGATGTTAACTGAAGCACCTTTGCTGCAGCCACATCCAAAAGCAGGGCCATTCTAGATGCCCTTCAAGTGGCATGCCCCAGACAGTTAGTTTTGGAACCCACTTGTGAGGGAACAATCTTAGACCTCATACTCTCAAATGGGGACAGTGAGAGGATCTCAGATCTACAAGTGGATAGCCATCTGGGAACAAGTGACCACCAAACAGTGTGGTTCATGATAAACTCAGCTACAGAGTCAAGCCATACAAAAGTGAGGGTTCTGGACTTCAGGAGGGCTGATTTTGGCAAGATGGGAGAGTGCCTTAGAAAAGCACTAGCAAACAGGCTAGAAAGAGGGGTGAAGCAACAATGGGAAAACATCAAAACTGCCATCACAGAGGCAACAAGCCTTTGTGTGGAGCAAATAAACAAATCAAAATGAAAGGAAAAGACACTATGGTTCTCAAAAGAGGTGGTGGCGGTGAAGGTTAGGGAGAGAAAGATAGCATTTAGGAAGTATAAGGAAACACAGAAGGAGCAGGACAGAGAACTGTACCAGTTAAGGCAGAAGGAAGCAGGAGGGTAGTCAGAATAGCAAAGGCCCAAACTAAGGAAAAGATAGCCAACTTGGTTAGAAGGGGATAAAACCTTTTATAGGTATATCGGGGCGATAGAAAGACAAAGGGAGGATAGTGAGGCTGAATAGAATGGACAGTGGGTGGGCAGAGAGGGTCAGTAAAAAGGAGGGATGCAAACAAATACTTCTGCTCAGTATTCACAAAGAGGAGGAGGGGAGGTGCCTAATCTAATTAATAGAAGCACTCTGGATAGGGGGGTCGATCCCAGTCCTTTCACAGAGGAAAGGGTTCTGTAAGAACTCCTAAAACTGAAGGTGGACAAAGCAATGGGGCCTGATGGAATTCACCCCAGAATTTTAAAAGAATTAAGGGGAGAACTAGTGACACCACTGACTACCCTTTTTAACAAATCATGGGAGGATGGTGTGGTACCTGAGGACGAGAGGAAGGCAAATGTGATTCCCCTTCACAAAAGTGGGAGCAAGACAGAGGCAGGAAACTACAGACCTGTCAGTTTGACCTCTGTGGTAGGGAAAGTGATGGAATCACTTCTGAAGGAAAGTATTGTTGAGTACCTAGAGGCCAGTGGGGCACAGGACCCAAGACAGCATGGGTTCACAGCAGGAAGGTAATGTCAGACAAATCTAATTGATTTCTTTGACTGGGTGACCAAAGTAGTAGACCAGGGAGGGGTTGTGGACATGGCCTACCTAGACTTTAGCAAGGCATTTGACACAGTCCCACACAAAAGATTAATAGTCAAATTAACCAGCCTGGGATTGGGTCCCAGGGTGGTAGCCTAGGTAAAACATTGGCAGGACAACAGGACACAGAAGGTTATTGTAAATGGAGTCCACTCTGAAGAATAAGGGGTTACTAGTGGGGTACTGCAGGGTTCAGTACTGGGTCCAGTCCTTTTTTAATGTCTTTATAAGTGACATTGCAGAAGGACTGGAAGGAAACGTATGCCTCTTTGCAGATGACACAAAGATCTGCAACAGGGTTGATACACAGGGAGGCGTGAAAATGATAAGAAGGGACTTGGCAAGGTTGGAGGAATGGTCAGAGGTATGGCAGCTTGGATTCAATGCAAAGAAGTGCAAAATAATGCACCTGGGAAACAAAAACCCAGGGGACGTTTACACAGTTGGGGGGGAGATAGTAACAACAACAAAAATAGAAATGGATCTGGGCGTAATCAGATCAGATGACCTTAAGGTTAGCAAGCAATGTGAGGAGGCAGTAGGGAGGGCTGGGGGGATACTGGGATGTATAGGGAGAGGCATCACCAGCAGAAAACAGGAAGTTGTTATCCCTCTGTACAGACAGTTAGTGAGACCCCATCTGGAGTACTGCGTCCAGTTCTGGAGAACCCATCTCCGCAAGGACATAGACAGGATAGAAGCAGTCCAGAGGAGGGCAACTAAAATGGTGCAGGGTCTGCAACAGAAGCCCATATGAGTAGAGAATAAAGGAGCTTAATATGATACCCTTGAGGAAAGAAAGGGAGAGGGGACATGATAGAAACTTTTAGTACCTCAGTGGAATCAACAAATTCCAAGAGGTAGCATCTTTCAGAAAAAGAGATGTGCAAGAACAAGGGGACACAATTTGAAGATAGAGGGGGACAGCTCAGGGGCAATGTGAGGAAGTATTTTTTCACAGAGAGGGTGGTGGACGCATGGAACAGCCTTCCTGAGGAGGTAGTGGGGTCTAAAACTGTGGGAGAATTCAAGAATGCATGGGACAGACATAGGGCAATTTTTGTGGGGGGTAGGAAGAAATAGGCTGTTGGTTAAATAGGATCTGCAGCTTATCCTGTAGGTAGGGAAATGGGCAGACTAGGTGGGCCAAGCGGTCCTTATCTGCCGTCAAAGTCTATGTTTCTATGTTTCTGTAGTTTCACCTGTCCCGTGGAATTTGTTACCAGTCCATCTTAGAGAGGCCCCCTCGGTGGAAACCTGTAAGAGGGAGCTCAAGACCCTCCTTTTTGAGCAGACCTTTGATTTAATATAATCTGAGATTTTAAGACTAGCCACTATTAGTGATTTTAGACATATGGAAATTTGTAATTGCTCTGCAATAAGCTTTACAATTATTTTATATATGTGGTTTTATTGAGTATATTGTACAGCGCACCAAGCCCCTGGGAAGGGGGGTGCCATAGAAATAAAGTTTTGATTGATTGATTGATTGATTGATTGACCTAGGGTGGGACCAATATTTGTAGGGATGGGGTGGAGGTGGTGCCAGGTGGTTTTGCATCTCACACCTGTGTTGTGCTGATGATGTACAGTGTGTGTAAAGTGCCTACCATCATACAACACTACTGCACTCACGTGTTTCCCCAGCTACTGCACACAGTCCTGCATGACGGTACCATCCATATACAGATGTACTATGGGTAACGTGTGCCTGGGCCTGCCCATGCAGCCAGTCAGGTGGCTTATGAATGCCTGTTGTCCTGCACAAGTGTGTTGGTCTGTGTGCTGGATGGCTGGCTTGCAGAGTGCTGGTGTGTGTGTGTGTGTGTGTGTGTGTGTGTGTGTGTGTGTGTGTGTTGTTTCCAATCCACTTGGGCCATTACACAGTTTATTACTCATGCTCTTGCTTAGTGCTGTTGTTGCTTGTGCTGGCTTCCACATCAGGCATGCCTGCTGGTGTCTTGTGTCCCTTGCATGGCTTGGTCATGTTCCACTGCTGCATGGTACACTCATAGGGCTTGATTTAAGGAGGTTAACATAGGGTTTCATCAAGCCCTGTGTCAACCTCAAAGTTTGCCACAGCTGTGCCAGAACCCCCGTGGATGCAATGCAGCCTGATTTTACAAGGGCAGGAGCAGTTGTGACACTTTACTCACTCTAGGGCAGCTTGTGCCAAAGGTTTGGCACAAGCCCCGTACAATGGCTCCCCCCATGATGCAACTGTAGACTGGGGGAAGCTGGTCTAAATGTGTTTGGCACAGGGGACTTGCACTGGAGAATTGTGACAGTATTTTGCACAATTCAAATTGCTGCAGTGTTGGATGCAAATCACCACTTGCGTCACGCTCCTTGCCACAAGTCCCTTGTGGCAATCAGTCCATTAAAAAATCGGGCCCATTGTATGTGCAGCCCTCTACTGTTTGTGTCCATAATGCTGTCTCTGTTACTTCGCACACATTCCATTATGACTGTTTGACTCCCACCACCTACAGTATGTGTGGCATGGTGGCCCATATGTCAGCTGTTGTATGTCTGTTATGCATGTTATGCCATTCCAGTGTCCCTCGTCCTGTGTGCACAGCTGACTGAATTTGCTGTATTTCTTTCCATGGCTACCCAGAGGGATGCAAAAGCTCACAGAGATCAAAGAGATGCAGCCCTGACTGAGGGCCAGGTCGACCTCCCCCAAAGACAGGTCTGCCTGCTGAGATTGCTACTGCAGATGGTGGGGGACTGTACCTGCGTGGTTGATGATGGCAATTATTAAACTGAAAGCCTTCCAGCAGCATTGGCATGGGAACCGCACCAGTAGCCACCACTATCATCTCCACCATCTGCAGCCCCTTGAGAGGCCACAGCACTATTGAGCTGTACTGACTTTTACTGATGAGTGCGTGCTGTTTATTGTTTTTCATGGGTGGGTTGTCCTTTTTCAGTTTTTTTGTCAGTGGGTTGACCTTTTTGGTTTTCATGGACAGGCAGACTTTTCTTTT
Source organism: Neoceratodus forsteri (assembly GCA_016271365.2). NCBI lineage: Eukaryota > Metazoa > Chordata > Ceratodontiformes > Ceratodontidae > Neoceratodus > Neoceratodus forsteri. The sequence continues at coordinate 54,356,899 of CM028129.1, forward strand.
TCTGGGTGGGTGGACTTTGTTTTATTTTCAGGGGTGTGTGCCCTTTTTCTTCTCATTCTTGCCATTATAAAGACAGTTGCCCTTTTTCTTTGTTTTCCCCCTCCCTCTATGTGGGTGATTGCCTTATTTGTTATGTTTCTCTCCCCCACCTTTATAAGTGTGGTTGCCCAATTTATTTTGCTTCTCTCCCCCCCATTATGCCCTTTTCTTTTTGATAGTATTATTTATGTTGTTATTGTTGTTGTTGCAGTCATTGCTTTGTTTTACAGCCTGTTTCCTTTTTATGAAATAAAGCTTAATACCTATGCTGCTGTACTGTATGTCTTTAATTGGTGCCCTCCTCACACCCACTGCTGCCCCCTATGTTCAGCGCTATACTATGTGTCATATTCAGTGCTGCACAGGTGCATTGTGATGGTGCTATTCACACTGCTTTTGAGCAACACATTTAAACTGCACCAATCTGGCCTAATATTCAGAGGTGTTAGAACTGAGACACTTCACCTGGATGTCCCGGTGTAAGCTTACTGGTGCTAGCACTACTCCTAACATGGCACTAGTGCAGAGGCAAACAACTGGCTATGGGGGCCCCGAAGTGTTAATAAACTGTTTATTTAAACATTTGTTCTACTATGTAATCACTGGCCAAAAATTCCAGTTGTGTAGCAGAGTACAGAAACAAATGTATCAACAAGCATTAGTTGCTTCTAATTATCTCATAGAAACTAAAACTGCAGACTTTTTTGAAACATTTCTAAAACTGCCAGTAATGACTGAGAGGGTGTGTTCGATCCTGATGCAAAATGTTATGTTATGCTATGTTAATTTCGTTAAGTTATGTCACGTGACATTACATTATGTTATGTTATGTTTGGTATGTCATCACTGAAGCTCTAGAAGTGAAAAGTAAGCCATGTTGAAGAGAAATTGAGAATATGTGGTTCAGAAAAGGAAGAGGATAGAGCCAAAGTCAAGTCATTGATGCTGGCATCGTACCGGGTTAATATGTCGAGTAAAAACATGCATGAAAACCAGCACTGTCAAAACAGCTAAAAGCAAAATAGCTACAAGGAGAAACCGCCAAGGTAAATTTGTTCTATTCCTGTAGCTGTATAGCTTTTTAGGGAAAGAGTGAAAGCCTTTGGTTGGCAGTGTGCTGCTGAGCAGTTGCCATGGCTCAGAGGTTAGAGCCACAGGTGGGGAGTGTCAGTGTCCTGAGATTCGATTCCCTGTTCTGGGACATCTGATTTTATTTTTTCTTGTTTTGTTTCCTTTTCCCTTCCTCAAGAATCCCCCCTGAGGTTTCTCCCATTCCCCAGGTTTCATTACCCCCCCCAAAGTTAGTTATTTAAATGTGGCATGGTTAGAGGGGGCACAGCCCCCATAACAGGGGCTGTGGGAGGGCATAGCTACCCTGCAAATATACCGTATGTACGTCCTGTGCCAAGTTCGGGAAGGTATTGCTCACTGTTTCATTTATTAATTTAAACTTCTGTTTACCAGGGAAGTGCAATGAGCCGATGCCCTTTTTCATGCACAATCTGGGACCAAAAATATACAGTCATGATGTTACATAATACAGGATTGTGTATGATCGCTCATACACAACTAGGGTATTTTTCACTCGAGAGGTTTCCATGGTAACTGGAGATCTCGAGAGCGCAGCTCGAGAGGTCTCATTACCATGGAAACCTCGAGAGCTGAAAAATACCTTGTTGTGTGTATGAGCTGTCACACAATATTTTATAGTGTATGGTAGCTCGTAAAGTCTGCCCTTACTTTTCTTTAGATTCCGTGTGTGGTTTTCTGTTCCACGGCCCGTTTCACTCGCGGCCATTGTTAGTGCATCACCGGTCACCCAATCACGCATCGCGCAGCTGCTTGCTATGTGCACACCTTCTGGGTGTTATGCTGCACTAACTACGTAGCTAGTGCTGCACAACAGCTATGATGATGTAGCTAGTGTAGCAAACAATGCTGTTGGGAGCATGGATTTCCATGATCAACAGCATTCTACCATAACTATGATAATTACAATAGACACAAGATTAATATAAAATAATACAGAGTTAAATCAGTTATAGTACAGTTACTTAGTACTCAATGGTACCGCTCACTGTTTTGATGAACGCTACCTTTGATTTCAGCATTTTGGCTGCATGATTTTTGACCACAATGTAAATGCTAATGTCATTATGACCCCGTGCCTGATGTACTGATGTTCAAGTTGAAGTAATGCTCTACAGATCATAGGCTCAGTTTTCAAAGGGTCAGGAATGACGCAAGGTGCTTGCATCAGAGAACAAGTTCAGGTAAGAGCCAAAACGTCTGCAGGATTTGACCTGATAAGGAATAAATTTAGTGTGCATGACCCATGCTTCTAGATGTGTTCAGACCTGATGCTGGCTGCAACACCCTCTGAGCTGCAGTTGTGGTGCTGTCAGGTTCATGTCAAGGTGCAAAGTAAACAGCAGCACCTCCGAGCTGTTTGGCACACTGTTAGCAAGGCAGGCAAAGCAAGCAGTACCGACTAATACCAGGCCTCACCTTCTCATTGCCCCCCCCCATTCACTTGCGGAGCAACAAAACTGAGACCTTGTCCAGCTGACGAGAGAAATTTCCCCATCAATGACATGCAAGTTGCCAGCCCAGACCAGGCTCCTTGCCGCACCTATTCTGTTTGTCTCCATGGAAACACAACCAGACAGCCAGTGAGTAAACCAGCTTGTGTGGTGTATGGCAGCTGAGACATTGCGAGACCTGGGGAAAGGGGATGGACCGAACCTAGTGAGCAGTCCCATGCCAGTGACTAGGGGAATTTCTTCTTTGAAGTGCTGACAAAGAAGAACTTTCACTTCCTCTGATCTGGTCAAATTTCAGACCTGATTAAGAGGTTTTACCGTGCAGTGCTAGTAACAGCAGCAGTGCGGATGTGTGACTTGTCAGGCAGGCAAGCACCCGGGCTCGGACCATTCACACAGGGTAATTGTTAACTCTGCAGTACGAATGGACTGATCAGTAATACTTCAGATAATTAAGGATGAGAGCGTGGATCACAAGAGGTTAATTGACCCCACGCTTTGCTGCAGGAGCCTGGGAGGAGGAAGAGGCGAAGGCTGGCTTGGATCCGAGGGAAGCCCTTAGATCTCCAGCTTTCGAGTTTGGGGACTCTCCATTTTCCTAAATCACAGATGCATTGTTATAATGCTCTCCTAATTGTTTCAGAACTGAAACACTAACAGTTTGCAAAGACTACAGACAGTGTTGGACTTTCCGCTGCCTTTCTATTGTCAGTGCTGCCTATAGGGACTGTAAAGGTCTGCTCTCTCTGGAGCTGCATCCGATTTTTACTTCAGAACTGAAGTTGTGTGTGCCATTCCTGGCATGCACTGGAAGCCATCAGTTAAGCTGGGAGATAATTAGTATGTGGGGAAGGGACAGAAATGGCAGGAATGCAGAAATGTACAAAAAAAAACACCTATAAGAAAAAAAAAACGCCCACTGTGACATAGTGCAGTGCTGTAGTCCATAGGGACAACATGGGCGGATTGCTTCTTGGGGGAGGGTCAGGCAGAGGAAAAACAGTTCCACGGGCGGAAAACATGACGTAGGTCCTTTTCTGATGCAAAACGTCTGCAGGCTCTGCCCACTGCAGACGTAAAAATAGAACTAACTTACTGATTGTGTTCTATGTACGTGCATGGGAGGTACTCTCTTCACTCAGTTTATTAGCTCACAACTACAGGACAATAAAAGCTTGCAATGACTTGCAGCTACGACCTAAAACCATTAGCGTACCACTCCAAAAATGCTTTAAGCACTTTAAGCTGAAAGTGGAAATCTTCACCGTCAGTAGCAAAAATTAAAAAGAGCCAAGTCTTTCACTGCAGCCACGCAGGGCTCACACCATAATAAGCTTCCAAAAAAATGACAAATCTGAAGAAACAATGCCACGCATGAGTGTTATAAGGTCTCAGGAAGAATCATGTGACCCAGTGAGACCAACTAGAGAGAAAGATCCACTAAATCGGTAATTTCAAAAGTAAACCGTCCCACATATATATAATAAGTAATATATGCTATGTGTCTCACAAGTACCAAATAATGAAATTACAATTCTGAACAGTAGAAATACTTTCCCTTTTTTTCCTTGAGTATGGAAGTGAATGTGGAAGTCCAAACCCATGGTTGTTTAAAATGCCACAAAAGGTCGCTTACTCAACTGACAATATTATAAGCAAACTTTAATTCTGTGACTGTCTGCAGTAAAAATCAAGTCATACAACCCAATCTCCAACTCAAGCCCCCAGTCTTCTTTAGTTCTGACAGGATTCCAGGAGACCGAGGCTATGGCTCAAGCAGCTTGCAGTCCTCTCTGTCAAGTCCTCCCATGAGGATTTCTCCATGACCTCTTGCTGACTGGCTACACCACCGCTTGCACTCCAAACCTACTTGAAAGACAGAGACCGGAACGGACTGGAAGCAGAATAAACAACGTTTGAGACAGCCCGGAAAGGCTGTGCACTTAGACAGGTATATTTAACTCTTAATTTAGTTTACATCAACTGTGGCATATATTTTCTAGAAAAAAGAAAGCCTTGCACAGCTCCTGCTTCCTGGCTTCTCCTCAACCAGGTAGCGTACAGCCACTCTGTGGATCTGTGTCAACCTCAATGTTTGTCGCTCAATCACGGTGGTTGGAGATTGGCCACAATTTAATTACAACTATTATTCCATACGGCTTTTCCCGATATAGCTGGATTTAATAAAAGTGAATAAGAAAAAAGTAACAGTCATGATGATTTTTTTTCTTTGCAAATTTTCTAGATCATAATCCCTAGCGTAACTGAGTTAAACAAAGTTCCAGTTAGACTCTTCTGATTCCCTCCTTCTCAGTTTTAGTTAAACTCCCGCTGTGAAATAGTGCAGTGCTGCAGTCCATAGAGGCAACATGGGTGGATTGCTTCTTGGGGGAGGGCCAGGCGGAGGAAAAACAGTTCCACAGACGGAAAACATGACGTAGGTCCTTTTCTGATGCAAAATGTCAGCAGGCTCCGCCCACTGCAGACTTAAAAATGATGCAAGGGACCCACTGCACCACACCTTCCATCATTCCCAATTATTGGATGGTGTTTGCGGCATATGGGGGGGGTCACCTGCACCAAAGAGGATTTTGCTAGGCTTGTGCTAGCAACCCGGCAGTGCCATGTCGTAAAGCAGGTGTGTGTCAAGATCCAGCTGCGCTATCCCCTTAAACAAGATTTTGGAAGTATGTGAGGCCAGGTGTAGGTTAGACTAGCCAGTGCATGGTCTAACAGCCTGTGCACAAACTGTGGTGCACAGGGCAGGCTCATCCAAGGGGCCAAAATGACCACATCTGATTTGGGACCGGCAGTCTCCCACCAAATGCAGATGGTACCGATGTGACTGTGTTGGCCCAGTGGTCCCAACCAACAGTATACTGAGGCAGAACATCCCAATTGCAGTTGACAAGATGTGCTGTACCAGTCCAACCACTAAACCTACCAAAATATGACAGCACATGGATCAGGGTAGAGTAGCCACCAGTACAACACTGCACAGCTGCACACTGCTCCTCACAGTGCTTGCAACAGACAAGAAGCCTGCATGTCTGGATCACTGAGGTGAGGATGCAGAGATGGACACTTGTTCCTGTGGTGACAGGGCTTGGTGGCCGGTGAACACTGTGTATTCTGTCAGGTACTGTCGCAGCCTAGCTGTAGTCAGTATCCCACATGTGCTAACAGTCCTGTTGTGGATCGGGACCACAGGGAATTGTCAGTGGGAGGGGGACACAACAGCACCCTTCTGGACCTGGCATTTGCTTTTGTTGTTGGAGACTGGCAGGGATAATGTGTGGCACACCTCTGTGGCAAGGGTTCCCATGGGTGGTAGTGGGGGGGGGTATTTGCAGTGCCGTGTTTTTTCAGACCTTAAATCCATTCTAGGTGATTGTCATGGCTCTGGGTGACAGCAGGTACTGTGCTTGTTTGCTCCTCTGCTTCCATCCAACCCTCCCTTGCGACATTTGTTTGATGCATGGGAGTAGATGGGGTAAATGTGCTGAGTTTGGTTTTGGGACTCCTACTGTTACACACTCTGGTACAGGATCCCTGGCACACTAAGCTCCAGTGCAAGCTGCTGTATACCGCAGCTGGCATTGGTCTAGGGGCTCTTTGAAAATCAAGCGGTATGAGCTTCAAGAGGCATTGAGAGCCGAGGCACAAAATATCCCTCAGAAGGTAACAGATCACATCCAGAACTGAATCAAGTGCAGAAAGATGTGGTCCTCTTTTGGTTGCTGATTGTTTCATGAAGATAGAGAAACCAACAATTTAGACAAAAGATTTTTTCTTAGTGTAAAAGTATCACTTCCTAAACGGCTATTCAAAATGAAGACTGAAGGATCTCTTTTACTGAGTAATCAAGTATATATGCACATACGAAAATATGAGAATTGCCAGCAGATGAGGGCCTAGTGGTCTATCAGTCCTGATCATGTTATCGAACTCCAAGCTGCAATTAAGGGTTCCATCCCCCAATTGCTACCCACCATGCTGCCCGTTCACCCTCAGCCTTCTCCTTAACCCTGTCCTATCATCTTTGAACCCCTCTGCTTTTTCCAGTGAAACCACCTCCCCAAGGAGCTTATTACACCCTGAAACCACTCTATGAAGAAATGCCTCCTGAACTCTCTCTCCTTAACCTATCCCTCTCCTGTTTAAAAGCAATGCCCCCTATAGTTCTACTGCCACTGAGACAGAAGAGGCTGTCCGAGCTAATTTTGTTAATGCCTTTCTTGTACTCAGTTGTCTCAGTCATATCACCCTGGTCCCTCCTCTCCTTCAGGAAGTATATATTCAGGTCCTCCATCCTTCTCCTCATACATCCTACCCAGCGGACCTTTAACCATCTCAGTCACACTACTCTGGACTGCTTCTAGCAGAATACTGTCCTTCTTCGTTTAGTGATGCCAGTGCTGCACACCATGGTCTAGGAGTGGCCACACCAGCAATCTGTATAGAGGCAAAATGACTTCCTTTCCTCTGCTACTGATTTCCCTGGCAATGAGGCCTAGCATTTTGTTGGCTTTAGCCACTGCCTTCCTGCAGTATGTGGAGGAGGGCTTCAGGTCACCAGTGATCATCATCCCCAGGTTTCGCTCTCATATTTGATTACCAGGACCTCTTCCAGGCTTTAATCTGCCCTTGAGTTCTTGGCACCATGGCACATGACCTTGCACTTATTCACATTGAAACTGAGCTGGCGTGTTCCAGACTACCTCATGAGCTTGGACAGATCTTCCTTTAGGCTTGTATCCTTCCTCTGTATCCACCGTCCCACAGAGCTTGCAGTCATACGTGAACAGGCACATCTTACCTTTTATGCCAGCCCCAGTATCTTTAATGAAGACATTAAACAACACCAGACCAAACATCAAGTGATGTGGGACCCTGTTAGAGATTTCTCTAGATCCTAAGAGGTCCATCCAGCATGATGGCGCTGAGGGTTGAGGCGCTGGACGCCACACCTCATGCTGCACCAGTGACCCAGGTTTAGGAATGAGCCTGGGCCATTGGGAGTCAGCTGGGAGGCAGGGAGGGAACAGGATTGAGCAGCTGAAAGGCAGAGCTCCTCTTCTGGGAGGGATCTTGTCACCCCGTAGTACAGTGTGCCCCCAGGTGGAGGCCTGAGGGTAGTGCAGGTTGGTGGGCGACATGAATATGGAGGGTGCTGTGGATCTGTGGCATGCACATGCCTTCACATGCGTACGTGTGGCTGTGGCAGAAGTAGGCAAAAACTGGAGGAAAAATGGCATAAACTGGCAGGACGTAGCCGGTCCCGTGCAGACTCTGCACCCAGCTAACTAGGCACCTCTGTGCCATTGAGGTGAGTCCCGGTGGACATCGGGGTGACAGGACTGGGGGATCCAGTGAAAGGGGGTCAGTCAGCTCGGTGTGGTGATAAAATGTTGATAAAAAAATAGAAAGGAAATAAAGATCCTAAGAGCTCCCCACCACCACCACCACCTTCTGTCTTATCCTTCAGCCAGTTTGCCACCCATCCAGAGAATTTCCCACCAGATCCTCCAGTTTTTTTGATCAACCTCCTATGGGGTATAGAATCAAAGGGCTTGCTGAAGTCCACTTAGAAGATATCCACCATTTGGCCCTTGTCTACTGTTTTAGTGACCCAGTCAAAGAAATCAGTCAAGTTAGTTTGGCAGGATCTCCCAGTCATGAATCCATGCTATTGCTGGTCCAGCAGACCATTCTCCTCCAGGAACTCCATCAGAATTTCCCTAAGGATTGCCTCCATGAATTTCCCTATGATGAAGGTCAGGCTGACTGTTCTGTAGTCATCCCTGTATCCACTTTTATGGAGTAGCACCACATGTGCTGTTCTCCATCCCATGGTGTAATCCCTGATTCCAGAAAAACTATTGAACATGTCCCACAGGGTGCTGCTAGTTCTGTTACATCCTGTTCATCACCCTAGGATGGATACCAGCCAGGCCTGGGGATTTATGTACCCTGAGGGACAAAAATCCTTTTCTCACCCTGTCCTTGCTGATCTTCACATCTATACCTCGTACCCATGCCTCCTCCCTTGTGTTACCGGCTCATCCCTCTCCTTTGTAATGACTGAGCAGAAGTATTTATTCAATGACTGTCTTTTTCACAAATATTTTCCATCCATCCTCCCTAACCTTTAGCTGTATGATGCTGTCTTTCTTGCCCCTCTTTTCACTAATGTACTTAAAATGCCCCTCCCCCTTTTTTAATCCCCTCTGATAGCTGCAGTTCTTTTCTGGCTTTGGCCAGTCAAACTACCTTCCTTGCTTCCTTGGCTTTACTTTGGTACTTCTTCCACTACTCATCCCTCTGGGTCCTCCAGATCTTCATGTAAGCAGTCCGTTTGTCCCTGACTGCCTGGGCTACTTTCAAGCCAAACCAATTAAGCATTTTGGCCCTAGAGATTTTCCCCTTTAGCCTGGCACACTCATTTGTGGCTGCCGCTATCCCGTCATTGATGATGGAACACTTCTGATCCCCCCATCCCTTCACTGAGGCTAGCCAAGTGACCTTTTAGCACATCCCCCCAACCTCCTGAAGTCTATCCTTTTGAAGTCTAGGGCCACAGTCTTGGCATTTACCTTCTCCTTACCCATGTCCAACCTGAACCACACTGTATTGTGGTTGCTTCCAGGAGCTCTTCAACCTATATTTTATGAACATAGTCCCCATTCATCAGTAACAGATCCAGGATTTCTCCCTCCCAAGTGGGAACCATAACACCTTGGGTCAGGAATCCACCCTGCACGGCATCCAGGATTAGCTGACCCCTGGAGCAGGTAGTGGCAGGGATTTTACAATCCACCTTGTGCGGAGTAAAGTCCCCCACAATTACAACCTCACTTTTTCCAGTAGTCTGATTAATGACCCCAACTCCCTATCACTTTCCTCCTCCTAGTTAGGTGGTCTGTAAACCACCCCAGCTTTACCTTCTTTCCCTTAGTGGATTGTAACTACACTCCCAGCACTTCTGTCTTCCCCTTCTCCACCTGCTCCCTAATACAGGTACAGCTTATACCCAGGTGTCTCATAGACACATAGAAACAGAATTTGTCGTCAGATAAGGACTGCCTGGCTCACCTAGTCTGCCCCTATTTTCCCTACCTATTTTGCCATCGCAGACCCTACCTGGCCTTTGGCCACTTACTTCCCTCCCTGCTTTAATATCAGTTTTCCTTTATACCAATCCCATGCATGCTTGAAGTCCATTACTGTTTCTTCCCCCACCACATCCTCTGGAAGTTTGTTCCAGGCACCCACCACCTTCTCAGTGAAGAAATACATTCTCACATCCTTGTTAAACTCCCCCCTCCAGCTTCACTGCATGCCGCTCTTTCTTGTACATGTTCTTTCCTGAGAACCCCCTTTCAGTACCTTATTCTTCCTGGTGAGGTGCTTAAGGTCTCTATCATGTTCCTCCTCCTCCTCTCTTCCAGGATGTACATGTTTAGATCCCTTAGTCTATCCACATAGGGTATTTGGTGCTGCACCTGTACCTTTGTGTTGCCCTTCTTGTTGTCCCAGTCGTGCTTTCGTGTAGCTCAAGTTTATGTGAATGCCTCAATGTTCACCCTCCTCCCTGCCAACATTGCTTGCAAGTCATCCATCTTGCTACCAAGGCTTCATGCATTCAGGGACACTGCCCACCACAACTCAGTGCCTCCCTCCTCCTAGCATAACTGTCCTGCTTCTTGCTTTCTGCAGCCATTCTCCCCACCCTGTGCACCCCGGTGGTGCCACTTCACTAATGAGTGGTACTCCTCCTCATCTGTCAAATCAAGGAAAAGGGTATGTTTAAAATTAGCAACAATATGGGATAAATAGGGGAAAAACAAGGAATAGGGTACTTATTTTCAAAATCTGCAGACGAGCATGGATACCATTTTATATTTTGAGTGCCACCACTGGGTATGCACCCCATATTTCTTCTTTAGTTTCTCTGACATGTTTCATTCTTTGTGCTTCTATGTCCTATAACTAACCTCCCTCCCACTGAAGCATCCCTCCTCATCTCTCTAAAAGTTGCTGCCTCCCTCTGCCCCACACCTACTCCAATTTAGCATGCTCACACTGGGGGAGGCCTGATGGCCTCCTCCTCTGGAGAACTCTTGGCACGAAACACAGTCTACCTCCCCTCCATTTAAATTAAAAATCCCATCCATGTGCTTCCCCAGCCTTTTCCTAAGCATCCTGGAAGCCACTGCTGAGGTGCAGCCTGCCCAGTGCATACAGGGTTTTGCCATTCCAGGTTCCCCTCAGCCTCCTGTGCAACCAAATCTCCCCTGCACCTCTGCTGTAGCCAGCAATTAAAATGTTCTATCCTTCTCTTCCTTGCTGTACTGGCTCCAGGTGCTGGTAGCACTTCAGAAAAGGCTACCAATGTAGCCACCCCCTTACAAATCCTCCCCATTGCCTAAACCTCTCCTGCACTACCTTTACCTCTTCTCCAGCTAGCTCATTTGTTGCAAGATGAATGATTACATGAGGTTACCCTCCCCCATAAAAACTGACCAGTCATTATGCACACCCAGTTTGCTGGCATCCCTGGCATGTGCACCACCTTCCCATCTGTGTGTAAATCCCCTGTCCTTTCCCAATGTCTCCTTTCAATATTGAGTCTCCCAGGATTACAAGTCCCATAAAACTGACCAGTCATTGGGCATACCCAGTTTGCTGGCATCCTGGCATCGCACCACCTTCCCATCTGTGTATAAATCCCTGTCCTTTCCCAATGTCTCTTCAATATTGAGTTTCCCAGGATTACAAGTCTGCCCCCAACCTCTTACCTTCCTCCCCACCACACTACCCACCTCCCTTGATCTCCCCTGATTGTCTGCTCCCCATAGCCTTTCCTTCCAATTTTACCTCCTGTCTCTCATCAGACTGACTGCCCCCCACCCTCCATGTCCCCACACCTACCTTCACTGCCCTGGCTCTGTCCTACCCTCTGTAGTCCTGCCTTTTCTTCATCTAGCCTTCCTTCTTAATCCTTCCTTCAACTCCCATGACTACCTCACATCAACCCTCCCCACCTCACCCCATCATCCTCCCACCTCTACTGCTGTTCACCCTTCTACCCCTATCTTCTTGACTAGCCCCTGGTTTCCTATCCCAAACTGGACACTACCTTTTACTTCTGTCAGGAAAGGCATCTGGATCCACCCCCTCAATCCTCCATTGCCTGCCTGCCTGCCTCACTCACCTGGGCTGTCCTACCGACCCCCTCCCACTGTCTCATCTCTCCTTCCAACCTCACTAGCCTACCTAACTCTCATCTAATCTGCCTCACCTCTGACATCAAGTGGTTCAGATTTCTGCACACTGAACAACCCCCTACCTCCCACAAAGTACTCAGAAACACTGCAGCCCTGAATCCCCTGCAACAGACCACCCTACTCCAGTCCTCCTGTCATCTATACATGTTCCCTTCCACCACATGCTACTTGAATCCACCCGTGTGGGAACTTCCCTTCTCCTGTATCTACCTGTCCCACCATCACACTATGTGGGCTTAGCCCAGATAGGGTGTTTCTCTCTCACTCTGATTCCTTTGTTGACCTACCCCCACATAGGGTTTATCTGCAATAACTCTTTTTCTTGCCTATAGGCCCCACCCCAGTTAGGTAGTACTATAGGAGTCCTATATGCCTTCTAGGCCTACTCTAGAATATGGTGTAGCATACCCCGTTTATTTTCCTCCCTCATAGATCTACCACACATAGAGAGTACCACAGACTATATCTTTCCCAGCCTTTATCAGTCATCCCTGTCCTGTCCCAAGTGTCCATCTCTTTCACACACCCTCTCCAGTCCTTCATACCTTACCTGCCCTCCATTCAGCAGAGTGGCCAGCAGCCTGCGGTCCTCCCTGAGGATGTCCACTCAACATCACTGGATGCCTCTAAGTCAGATGCCACACTTCTGCTTTGTAGCCCTAACACTTCAAGGTCACTCATGCGAGGGGTCTCTTGGACTGCTGGGTATTCTGTAGGGACTACATCCTCCTTATATGATGGCTGCAGCCACGTGCCCCCCCCGGGCTCATCAATGTCGCCACCTGGTTCATCTCATCTCCTGGCCTCAGCCCTCCCACTGCTGGCATCCTACCGCTTCCCCACCCCAATGTCCCCAAATCACAAAAAACACATCATTTTTTTTAAGACAAGGCAATTTAAGAAATTCCCCCAACACTTACTGTAGTTGATTTCAGCAGGCCCTACTTCCTTCTGCATGCTCAGTGGCATTCTAAGAAGGAGCAGATTACAAAATCCTGCTTTTTAGTCCCTAACCTGCAGCCTTCTTGATTGGATGACTGCAGTCACATGGCTCACTAGGCCACCAGTGTCTCCAGCTCATCTGGATTAACTCCCACCATGGCCCTCCCATTGCTGTCATACCCCTCCTCCTGAATCCCAATGCCCTCAAATCACAGTAAACACATTTTTATTCTAAATACAACACAATTTAAAATCCCCTCCCAGTAGCTTGGCTGATTTCAGCAGGTGTCACTTACCCCTGCACACTCAGTGATGTTCTGGTGGAAATGGTACTAAGACAGTGGTTCTCAGGTCAAAACACTTGGTGGTGGCAGCATATCATTTCCCCTCAAAGAGTGAAATCAGGCAATTTCTCTTCCAATACCATTCATTTAGGCACTCTTTATGTAAATAATTAGTGCAAGGACCCCAACATACAGTATTTATACATCAACAATTTTGGAAGTCAGCTATTACTTGTGTTTAAACCAAAACTATTCTAAGTATTGCAAATAGGCCAACAGAGAAATGTGGATTTTAAAAAGTTTTAACTCTGCAACAAGCTTGTAATATGCACAGAAAACTTTTGAAATTAATAATCCTCCATGCTCATTGTGGCATCAGTGTTATTTATTTATGACACTTTTATTGCAGGGTGCAAGCAAAGAAAAATAGACACTGAGCTATTGTCATCTTTGAAACATTCAAAAATACTGTAGTAAGATTAGTCCCTTTTGGACCTACTGCTACAATGCATTTAACTCTCCAGAGTTTGGGTCATTCTGCTTGTAGTTATCACGAAAGGCTCATGGAAAGCATTGGGCTCAGCAGTGGATTGTGTTCCGGAGATTTCTCCTCCTCCTCCTCCTTCATCTTCTGGCTGCCTGCAGTGGTGTTCTCTCCAGACATGGAGCTGTTGCCTCCAGTCAGGCCCTATTAATAGTGAAGTCTCAACTAAGCCCCATCCTCTGTCAGCATGCCATTAAGCTCTATGCTCTCTGACATACTTGCAAACCCCATGCAGCACTCCTTCAGACTCCCCAGGACTCTAATCAAATAATAGGTAAAGCACGATTTCATACTGCCCCCCCCATGAAATGCAAAGACAGTAGCAGACTGCTCAAATACTAACAAGCTGCAACTAATGCTGAAATGCTAAAGTGGCTAACACACAGAGGCATATACTGTAGCAAGTTGTTCATCTGCTCGGGGACTGCACAGAAACCTCACAGTGGACACATTTGAGAAACATTGTGCTAAGATATTACACGTATGTAGACAAACTGGAAACAGCTGGCTACCTGCACTGCCCGCATGCTAACAAGGAAGAGAGGCAGGAAAGACTAAAGCTGATGAACTATTAGAAAAAAGGATTGGTAGATAGCTATCAGTAGAAGGAGGACTTCACAGGGGCTGGCAGTATAGCCTACAGGTTAGAGTAATGAGCTGTGAATGAGCCTGGTACATCCAGCAGACCTGGGTTTGAGTCCCACAACCTCTACTTACATACTGTGTGACTTTAAACGGGTCACATAACCTCCCCAGTGCTCCCAGATTGCCTCTGAAAACAGGCACTTGTGCCTAGTGAGCCTTACCTGGTTATCAGACTAAAATATAAATGCACTTGAATAGAGCCACATTCTGTGAATGAAAACCTGTTCTACCAAGTAGTACTACCCAGGTACAATTGTGAAGGCATATCTGCATTTGTATGTCAGTCTGCAACTGGCTGTCAGTACAGGTCTTCAGATAAATAAAATGCAAGAGAATGTTGCCCATAAAATTGTCGAACAGGGTAATATAACCCAGAGTGGAAATGTGTTTTGTGCCTAGTTTATATTCAGATAATGTCAGTTGTATAGATGTGATCAATGCAAAACTATGTGTGCGTGTTTGTGTCAACTAGTTGATTGCAAATGGTGGCATTTGTTCAGAAAGTCAGAAACATTAGACCTGGTGGTTTTAGAAATTCTAATCACAGTACCACATTTGAGCATTTGCTGGAGAAACTGTACCTTTTGACAAAGGGACATAGGAACATAGAAACATAAACTCTGACTGCAGATAAGGATCACTTGGTCCACCCGGTCTGTTCATTTTTCCCCACCTTTACTGTCACCGAGGACTCTTCTTGCTCTCCAGCTCTTTTTTGTTCCCCTACTAGGGTCCTGATTTTAAAGATAGCCCCAAACTTATGTAACCCCTAGGTGGCGTTATCCCAAGGGCTACTACCCCTGTCTGATTTGCCACTAACAGGTGAAGGGGCCTGGATTCGATGGCGGGTGCCTCCACCCAGAGGTCAGGGTTTGCAATAGTTAAACTAACTTGGTCACAGCCCTCTGGGACACTGCGACCCCCCTTTCTTCCCACTAGTGACCCACACAATATATCAGAATTACCTTCACAGTATACACTTACCCCCAGGACTGGTTCGGTCAGCGTGACTCCGGGGACTCCCTGTAAAACAAGATGATACAGTGCAAAAACCACAGTATAATACTTTAACATAGACAAATACCTCAGGCAGTGTAACTTTGCTGAAACAAACAGATCTGATTTATTTAGGGGGATATAACAAGGGGAAATCAGGTTAATTAGCTTAAACACATTAATAATCACAGCACTGTGCACATATTTCAGAATCCCAAATGTTCCTAAAGTCACTCTTACTGAGTACCCAGGCAATAAGAGGCTAGCCTATTGTGCAGCTGGTTGGGACCCTGAAGATGGAAAATGCATGTACAATACCCAAACTGTAATCCGGAGCCGGTAGGCTCAGTTTGTGGAGAAAGAAAGGAAAAATAATCTGATGGAACACTTGCAATTAGATGATGGCAGGGAGCTACCCTGATTTATACTCACAAATTCAATGCTGAAACTGAATGGAAGGCAGGTTGTCCTGGATTGCCAGGCGGAGCAGACCATGTGGACAAGGTCCTTGTGACTGGACCCCAAGGCAGTTCAACAATTTCTCCAGTCTTCTACAGGGTGAGCCTGGTTTCTACTTTTCAGATCTCCTTGATTCTCTTCACAGGTCAGATTCAGCTGAAACAAGCACTTGCACAAGCTGCAGACCGAAACTTGGGGCCTTACACGCATTTCCCGACAAAAACTGAGCACCGAAAGAGCACAGGGCTCCTTCCCTCTTCACTGCCAGAGCTAAACTGAAACTCCAGTAGACAAAACCGGGCACTTCCTTTGAGTTCCTCCCAGTTCTTGGCTGGATTGGCTGTCACTCACAATAGCCTCCCCCTGTTGGTACAAAAAGGCGCCAAGTCCAAACTACATTTCCCAGAGTTACTGCTATTACAATCCTCTTGTGGCTGGCTCAGATTACGAGTCCAAGTTCTGATTCATCCACAGGCACCATTTTAGAGCTCTCTTACCCACACTGATTGGTCCAGTTCAGCAGTTCAAAACTAGAATGGGGAACTAGGCAAACACAGTTCTGATTGCAAAGAAAAGCAGGTTAGACAAACTGTATTTTCATTATTACTCTAAATGATTTCTGGCAAACAGTTACGTCTTTCAGATAGGTTCCCTTTGCACTCCTAGTGACTGCAAAAACAGAGTGAATTGGCAGCAGCTTGAGTGGGACTCAAGCAGAGAAACACACAGTCCCCCCCATACAAACTAATTATGTCTGCAAGCAGACAGCTCTTAAAGAGACAGTGCCAGAGGCTCTAAAAACACTCACAGATAAATGGCTTAAACGCCAAACACCATTCAGGCTCTGAGCACTCAAGTAAGCTCCTGGAAGTCTTTTGGGAACCCCTATTTGCAGGGGAGTTACACCCTTCCTGGCCTGGGAAAGCTTGACGTCCACGTCAAGCAAGTGCCCCATAAGTTTCAATTGCAACCATATACATTTGCATTAGGCTCACACATGTAATCATCAGTCAATATATCACTTTACCAGGAACACATTTCTGAAATGTTGCAGTGCGTCACTCTTTACACAGTATTACACACACATTGTACCATAACTCAGGTTATTACCTCTTGTACATGAAACCTGAAGAGAGGGGGCCCTTCCTATCAGCTACCTTGGAGCTGGACGGGGCAAGGGCACCATACCTAGAGTGCAACACAAGTAACTTGGAGTTAGCACTGACGCTCAGTTTGGGCAATGAGCTCAGGGACACATACACTCCTTTATGGACAACATTGAGAGGCAAGTCCACAGGCCTCCCAAGTGAATCATAACTGAGGTGCACCACAGGCTTTACAGCTCGACCAGTCTTTCTAGGGGAACTGTTACAGTCTCTGCACTCTGAGCCTCATTTTCAGCATTGTCCTCACTTGTGAGGGGAGACTCCATGGGGGTAGAGAGGCTAGAACTTGGGGCACTTTCAGCTCCAGGAGTTACAGTCTCTGAGTCCACAACATCTGGCTCACATGGAGAGCTTTCAGACACTGGCAGTGGACCGTCAGGGCACTCAAAATACTCTTCTTGTTCTGGTGTATCACCAGTCTGTCCCAGTCCATCATTTTCCTCTCCTGAAAGCTCAAACAGTTCTACCATACACAACAGGGGCGTAGCCAGAATTCTATTTGGGGGGGGTGTTTAAATATGACATTTTTGAAAAAGGAGAGACAAAAGCCGGGGGTCTGGGGGCTGCCAGGCCTCCAGAAGCTCTGGGGTGTGTACATGATCTGTGGTGAATTTTGGGGGTTTTCTGGAAGAAAACACACACATTTGTTACATGTTTTCCACCCCTAATTTCATGAGAAACTTTTTTTTTTCACATGGAATCAGGGTTGTGGGAGACGGTGACTGTCCTAAGTCTACAGAACCTCCAGTGGTTGTGGACAACTGGTTATCTAACAGTGCGATCAACCACCGTGGTTCTACCTGCTGTGTTAGTAATGCTGCCTGGTAACAAGGCATTGTACCACTATGTACACAGATTATGGTGGAATAGTATGCCGTGAGCACCAGGTCACCATCTAAACTCCCCCATGTTTTCTGTCATGGTGCCCTATTTGCCCCCCCAATGTTGCCAGTGTGCAAGCATGTGCCCCTTTTATGTATCTGTATGTCAAAAATGAGCAGTTATATGTACTCCGAGTTCTGAGAGTGAGCTGTTAGGCTTATGCAGTTTTTGTAATATACTGTGATGTTTGAAATATTTCTACATAAAGGCTGCTGCTCGATGTCTGGGGGCTGGTAAGCCCCAGAAGCTCTATAGTGTTTACGTGTTCTGTGGTGAGTTTTAGTGGGTTTTTTTTAAGTAAAAGCGCAGTTTAGTTACATGTTCCACACTGCTAATTTCATTGGAATGTTTTATTACAAAAGAATCAGGGGTGTGGAAAACTCTTGTTGGCATTACAGTCAGTAGGACCTCCAATGGCTGTGGACAACTGACTGTCCAACAGTGCCATCAACCTCTCACCCACATGCAGTACAATATGCAGTTTTGCCAGCAAGGCTGCAAGTAACTATGGTAATGCACTGACTGACCAACAGTGCCATGATAAACCACACCACCATCACCAGTCCTTAAAGCCTGTGAGAGACATTTGAAGTAAAGTTACTGTGTAAAAAAAAATAAATAAATGTTAAACACGTTGATGTGAGTGTTAAATAAACATTGTAGTTACAATTTAGTGTCTTCTTGTTTTCATTTTTCTTCATGTTTTGTTAGGGGCCAGACTGAGGATTATTCATGCAATTGCTGATGTCTTGTGTGGACTCATCTGGTATAAAGCTAGCTTTCCACTGGCTCTTCATTCACAGCAGCATCTAGCTTCTCCATGGTATTTGACTATCTGCAATAGTGTCATGCATCTGGGAGGATCGGCGGCGATCCCTAGATTCCAGGATGATCTCTACCATGGTTCACTGATGGGTCCTGAGGTGGCTCAGTACTCCAATCCTAGAGCCACAGATTCATCTGCAGAAATTGCAGATGTTTCCATGTGGGAGAGCTGCCCGCTGGCTGGGGTTTCTTTCCCTTTTCATTCCTACATTCTCTGTTTTCGGCTTCAAGGGCAAGGCATTTCTCTTCGAAGCAGGCCCCCGCTTGATGGAGGTTCTGGCACCATTGAGATTGGTTGGTGGCCAGCTTGTTATGTCCGTATCTGTTTTCATGACATATGCATTCAGTGTGTCTTTGTAGCATTTCCTTTGACCACCACGGGATCTCTGGCCGTGACGGAGCTGGGAGTATAAAATTTGTTTGGGGAGTCGAGAGTTGGGCATCCGTACACAGTGTCCAGTCCAGCGGAATCGATGTCGGTGATCATTGCCTCAATGCTGGTGACATTGGCCTCAGTGAGAACACTGACGTTAGTGTGGTGGTCTTGCCACTTGATGGGGAGGATTTTACGGAGACATCATTGGTGGTACCTATCCTCTGGGGGATAGTGTAGTAGCATTCATGAAGGTGTCATAAGGCAGCCCAGTCTGTTTCAATATGCAATCTTTTGAAGAATGGTCGGGACATTCAATGTCTTTGAGAGACTTAACTCATGTTACAAAAATTGTGTTAGGCTGTGTTTATTCAACAAGAGAATACATTGCTTTCAAAAAGCACTGTAAGCTGAAGTGCTATCACCAGTTGCCTCAGTAGTCTTCAATAGTGCCTTTGTCTTCCAACCAACTGTTGCAATTCACAGTCCCAAGATTTTTTTAATGCTCAAATCACTCTTTTTGTTGTACTTAGTTTCATGAGTAGGAGTTCTGCAATGACATGGTGCGAGAGATGCATTCGATGATGACGTACACGTTCCTTACTATGTATTCAATTTCACTCAGTTCTGAGCTGCAGTAGTTTGTTCCTGAGACGACTGTTCTGGGTCCTGCTTTTCTTAATGGCTGGCCCAAGACAAGTTTCCCAAGACAACTGTTCAGAGACTGATGAATTTACTGGTCTGGGAACAGTTTTTCTGACATATTTATTTTATTGTCATTTACACCAGTTAGTGTAAAATCACTATTCCAACATCATTTCACCATGATCACCGCTCAAGTGAAATTTGAGGCTGAAATACATTTAGAGGAAATTGTGATTGAAACTGAGACCACCTGGGTTGTAGTCAACAGTTGAAATGAACACCTGGATCACAGTCCATGATGCCCATTTTCCCCTCACTGACTGCTGATTTAATTTCTCTGTCTGTCATTGGGTCGGCCTGTAACAAGTGAAAAAGCATTAGCACCACATCACTGGAGATGCTGCTAACTGTGTAAGGTTGTGCTATGGATACTTCAACATCTTGGTATCAATTGTTGAAAGATGTTTATTGAAGCAAATGTTTTAGAATGGTATCTTATGTGCAATCAGCAGTTTCACCAAGCAGCACAAATTAAAAGAAATCGTCTGTAGGAATACACATGCTGCACATGTAGAAACATAGAATCTGATGGTAGATAAGGACTGCTTGGCCCACCTAGTCTTCCTTTCCGTGCAAAGCAGCCTTCCTTCTCAGAAGTGCTGCCAGTGTAGTGAAAAAGAAAAAGCACCAAGCGAGTCAGAGAGATTGCAATATGTGAATTCAGCTCATGGCTGTGTGATTGGTGCTAAGACACAGGATACCATTACATATGGAAGTAGCACAACTTTTCTGAAAAAAAAGCTTTTCTTTCGATATGATGGAAGCCAGTAAAAGAGCAACCTGAGGGCTTTGAGTCACTGTGGCTAACAGTAGGCATGGACAAGGGAAAACATTTCAGAATAGGCGTTGTGTACAGGCTCCAAATCAAGGAGATAAAGGAGACAAGTGGGCCCTGGAGATAAGGAGTCATGGTCTAGCACTTCGCTTAAGATCATTCCCCAAGCTGAGAAGAAGAACCTTGGCACCAGGTAGATCTGCAGACAGAATCTTTCTGGAAAGAGAGGTAAAACATCTTCTGGAAATCAAAGCAATGGAGCCAGTGCCCCCAAGTCAAAGGGGTAAAGGCTTTTACTTCAGATACTTCCTCACAAGGACGAAAAAATGGTGATTGGTGACATACTCTTCATCTAAGAATTGTAGACACATTTTGAAGCCAAAGTTCAAAATGGTTACTCTTTCAATAATCAGTCCCACATTGCAAATGGGAGACTAGCTAGCCTCCCTAGACTTAAAGGATACTTACTTTCACATCCCTATCAGACCATGTCACAAAAAGTATTTGAGATTTATGCTTGCCTCATGCCACTGCCAGTTAATAGTACTTCCATTTGGCCTAACTTCTGCTACAAGGGCCTTCACAAAGTACCTGGCCCCAGCCTGGCCGTAATGGTAGAGTGTTTGAGAATACTGGGGTAATAGTCTTTTCCATACCTGAATGACTGGCTAGTAGTGGTCAATTCTGACAGCATGCAGCAATCTCTAGCACTAGTGAAATGAATACTGGCTGGCTAGGACAGTGAACTATGTACATCATCAACAAAACAGGGAGGGACCAGGTCAGCCCAACTTTGTGCAGAAGCAATGAGGCTGTGGTTACTGACATACTCCATGAAAGTATCCTTATCAGCCATACACCTTTCAGGGAAGGAAAATGTATTGATATATTCCCTCAGCAGGATAAATCAGGACCACCATGAGTGGTGTAGTGAATCTCAGATACTCAGTACAGTTTTGAGAAGGTGGGGCACCTCAGAGGTGGATCTTTTTGCCTCTGTAGAGAATATGTACTCCCTAGAGAAGAGAGGATGGGAACATGAATTAAACATTTGATTACATAACAGGCATTAACAGGCACAGGAATGTTTTCAGTTCATGAAGAACTCCTGGACCAGGGACCATGATCTTAGGCTGCAAGGAGAGAGGTTCTCTACCAACACCAGGAAGTTTTTCTTCACAGAAACACTGGTGGATGCTTGGAACAGCCTGCCTCAGGAGGTTATGGGGGTCAACAGTGGCTGGGAACCAAGACTGCATTGGAGAGACACAAGGGAGCCCTGACTATGAAGGACAAATCGAGAGTCCAAATAGGGTTATAACAAATGGCCAGACGAGATGAGCTAGTGAACTACTTCTGACGTCAACTTTTATGTTTCTATGTCATGGTGTACCAGAAAGGAGTTTTGCACACTTGCCTGTGGACAGACTTGTGACATAATTCCTTGGGCCATTTACCAGCCAGCAGGTAATATTTAGAAGCCTGTTTTAGGCTTTTTCATCAATTATCAAGCCCTTTTTTTTCATGGCAAGCTTGTAGTTATACACATATCTGTCAGCTAGTGATCCCAGATAAGTTTGGGAATTGGTGCCAGAGTCCCAGATGGAGCAGTGCTCATACATTCATTGAAACTGTTGACAGAGCAGTATTCCTGGGAAACTGTTTCCAGACCAGTTGTAGGAAAGTAGTCCCACACCAGTCATCATGAGATAGTGGTCCTATATCAGTTGTTACTGGAAACATTTTATTAGAATATTTCTTGAAATGTGGGATTGCAAGCACTCTTGTTGCTGGACAAACACTCTAAAGTAATGCGTCAAATGCCGGCTATGTGTGGTCGCTAGTCTGTCAATCACTTCCTCACTTTGCAATGGAATATCCCGGTGAATGCTTAGAAGTGCAAGACCAACAAGTCTGTTTTCACAGCTGGTATTGCGAAGATAACTCTTTAACTGCCTGAGAGGAGAAAGATGCGCTCTGAGCATGCTGTAGAAACAGGTAGTGTAACCAAAATTTGCAGAAGCTTGTGCACATTTGGGTAAAACTGTGCATCACACTGAGTAAGTGCAATTATTGCAGATTTAGGTTTTCTGCAGTATTTTTCCATTTATGGCCCCACAGCTTCATTTCAGATAATACAACTTGTTCAGAATCATGATCAGACTCATAAAATTTACAAGATCTGATGCTCCAGACTGTAAATGACTTGCTAAGCCATCAGCTAGGTATACTGGCAAGATGCTAGTGAAACCAGAAAGCACTTTTGAATGAGAGGTAAAGCGATTGTCTAGTTCAGACAAAAAAAAGTCAAGAAAAGGAATGTACTGTACACAGCTCTCCGAAAATATTGCTCTGCGTTGTCTTCTGGGTAGTTTGCCCTGTGTTGCTGCCTGCCACTTAGTCTTGGAATCCGTAACTCTTCGCCCAAGGCATGGGCTGTTCTTTGAGTGCCCTCAAAGACTTTATGAAAAGAACTGTCACAGTCTGATCGCAGTTCACATATGGCATCTTTGACACTGGATACATGGGATAGGGCAGAACTTATATCACAGTTCTCTTGCTGCAAGTACCTGGACAGAGAGGAGTGAGACACTGAAGACTTGTACACAGCAGTGCAGTGCAACAAGAATTCACTGTGGCAGATGTAGCACGAAACTGAGTAGCTTTGGAAGAACAGTCATTGTTTCCATGTTCTCTGAAGTGTTCCAATGCTGCTGCGACTGGAGAAATCAGCTCACTAAAGGTTATTAAACTGTCATGTCGTTCAACCACGAGTATCACACAGAGGTAAAGTCTGTCTTTTTGATTGGGGAAGGAGCATGCCTACTTGTTCCTTTAAGATAGATACGCTGTGCAGAAGCTCGAAAGAAGGTGCAAACATCACTGACAGTCCCTAAACAATTGCGGATAGCTGGCACTGTGCAACTTTGCTTAGAGCTAAATTTAGTAGTGACTAGTGCAGTGCAAGTAAAGAGCTGCTGGGTATTGCTGCTGAATTAATGCTTGTACCTTGTGCTCTGCCCGACATATTACTGGCGCCATCATAACCTTGACCTCGCATATCACTAAGGTTGAGACCACGATCTCCAACACTGGCAGGAAACCTCAGAATATTATCAGACAGATTTCTTCCTGTCATATCATATACAGGCATAAAACCCAAGAAATCTTCTCTCATGCTATAAGTTGTGAAAGGTTCAGTTTCACTAACTTGGCAATCAACATATCGGACACACACTGAAAGCTGCTCTATTCCAGAGATATCTGTTGTTTCATCCGCAAGGACTGTAAAGTATTTTGCATTCCAGATTTTGTCTACCAGCTTTCTCTGGATTATAGCTCCACATGTAGTGACAATCTCATTCTGAATGTGTGGACTAATGTAAGTCGCATTAAGACAGGAAGTTTGGAGATGATCTCGTAGCACTTGGTCTCCACTATAAGCCTTAAACCTTATTAGCGTACGGAAATTTCCATCATTTTCTATAGGTAGTACTGGATCATAGGACTGTATTAGCCCACTGTCTCTATGGCCTCGAAAAGCAAGTCCCTGTCTCCCACACACAAGCACTGTATCAATAATTGATGTCAATTGGTTACGATTTTGTTCCACAGTCTTCTTTTTTTGGGAATCTATTTGTGTGGCGATGTCTACTAGTGATCCTGCCTTCACTTTCAAAAAATTTTCTGCCAGTTCATGGCAGCGTTGATGATAAGCCGTTTGGCATGATGACTAAATACCTCCAGTGCTTTCTTCCACTTTGTGAAAGGTTTATCAACCAGTGCCCCTAAAGTCTGATGATCCTTTCCAACAGCACTTTTAGCAAACAGAACCAAACTTTGCAGAATGCTCCGTTGTCTTTGCAGAGTAACACAACCAGACAAATCTGCATAACCATGAAGCCTGAAATGCTAATTTATGATCATTTTCAGGAAAGAATAATCATTTGAAGGTCGCCACATTTCTCCAGTAAATCAATTTTCAGCTGTTCAGATACACCAATTGCATCAGTTATCCCTGTATACTGTCCTATGTCAAGTGCATTATAAGTGCCAGTGCTACCAGCAGCAGCGCATAAGCACGATCACTCCCTACATTATCAGGTACACTGGTGGAACACGATGGTTGTGGTTCTGAAGAACTGTCACTGTGATTATTCACTTGTACAACATGAGGATCCCGGTCACTGAGTATACTGTCAGTGTTTTCTGGTACATCTTCAACATGGGGTTTCTTGGCAAAATCGTTTAGCAGTGTGTTGCTTGATTTTTTCTTTTTCCCTTCTCGTATATCCATCTTGTGCTGCTATTTATTTGGATCACAATGTGATCACTGCGGGCAAAGTGATAAGACTGTCATGCAGGTAGTAACTAACCAGGACTACAACTCCAGCAAGCTGTAACAGAAAGCGTGAATTAATTCTCATCAGTGTTATGATTCACCAAGAAGAAGTAAACATTATAAGTAGAGTAAACTTTGAACAAAGCACAAGATGAATGTGAACAAAACCATAAAAGGCTACATAAACACAAATTTTCTATCGGGCACCAGTGATAAAATCCTCCAGTTTTTCTTCAGCCTGAGGAACTGTTTGACGCTATGCCTGATAGCTGATGAGTGAGTGCCTAAGGCTTCATTCACTGAAATTGCAAGTGAAACATCAATAAAGATGACTCAGCAACACTGCCACACTAATCTGAAAAGCAGAAGGAGGTGGGACTCCAATGCTTTCCACTTCCCATCAGGAGCCACCAGCTGTTATAAGGCATGAAACCGTGGGGGCACAAGTGTGGGGAAAGGGGTAGTTTGGGTTTTTGTTGCACTGTGCTTCCTATTCACATAGGAAACTTTTAACACCACAAAAACTATGTAGCGGCCCAGTCCTGGGGTTACTAGAATGATAATCCCATCTGTAATGAAGCCATGATCTACCAGCCGCCTACTTTCCTAATAGGACGATAGGGTACCTAGTAGAGGGCTCATTAGAAGCTCTTTACATGACATCATTGTTCACTCATCCTCAGCAGAGGATGATTATGTCATTTAGAACTGTTGCAGCAGCTTGAACCACAATGGAATCAGTTGACAGTTTTTAGAATGATGATATTGAAGTGCAGTCAATGTGTAGTGGGATGTGGGGTTGGCACTGCAGTCGGCTGACGATCGGTGTCGTGGTGTTGGGGGTTGGCCTCTGCTTGCACTGCTGGGGTTCCGGGTTCTGGTCTGGGCGCTACTGTGGTTTTGTTGCACCTGGCCCAAAACTTGTTATTTTTGTTTTGCTTTTGCCCCCCAACATGCCCTCCAGAGTTGAAATCCTTAAGTGGGGGGCAAGGGATTTAAATCCTCGCGCCATTCTTCTTGCACTGGGGAAGTCCAGGTGTGAAATTGTCACCGCCTTGACGCTCCATAATGTGAATCGCTGTTCGCTCCGCCATTATAGCATATAACCCAGACAGGAGACTAAGTACTTTTGTGTTGCTGTCTCTGGTGTATGTGCAGAAAGATAAAGCTAAAATACACCAGTCCGAGCCTCAGCCTCACTAAAATATCTGCTGAGCTTGACCCCACCCTGAGGGGCAATCACAGGTAATGTTGGTTGCTACTGACACCCTCCCATAGTAGACATGCTGGATCAGAGTGGACCCACGGAGGGACGTGTCAAGGGTTATCAGTTACCTCACGATTATATTTCATTACTTCACCCTGTGTCTGTGAGTTGGGGTCAGTTGGCATGGTGAAAGGGACATTTTCCCTTTTCTATATCTTCTCCACCCTCAATGTGGATTGTACATAACAGCATCTGGGGGGCGGGGTGCTCTGTGACCATAAACACACATCACCAAGTGCTGCACTGCAAACATGTCACCAGGTAGCTCTAACAGGCATACAATTCCAGAGCTTCACACAGGATACAAGCCACCACAAACATTTTTGCTCTCTGCTGACCTCCACTGCTGCTATCTTAGGCTCAGGACATGAACCTGAATAGCCAGCATGCCAAGAGGATGTCCAACATCTCAGCACCTGAACAGGTCCAGAACTGAGTTTCTTTCATCTTCCTTCTCCTGCTCTCTTCAGGAGCATGCACCATTGACAACATGAGCTGCCGTTCCCAACTGCTGCAAGCTCATCAGTCCCCATTATCATGTGTTAGGAAGAGATGGCAAACACCAGAGCAGTTCTGGCACAAAACGTAATGATGCCATGGAACTTAGGAGAGTAGCGGGGGTTCCTTCAACATACATGATTGACCCATTGCCATTAGACACTAGAAGCTCCGCCATACTATCTACCGAACCCCAGTCCAGCATTGGTAGTCAGCAACCATTCCTTACTACTGCAGTTATCTCACCAGTTTAGTTGTTTAGTGAGCCAATGACAGTAACAGAAGAGGACACTGGAGATAGCATTATATTTCAATTTTAAGTTGTTGACTTGAGTCACTGCATCCATTAGGAACACCAGGCCACATATGAAAACCTCACAATAAAATTACCTTTGCTTCATTTTGCTCCTTTAAACATGCACTACAGCTTACATGACTGGTCTCACACCGATGTGTCCTCTAGTCTCGGTTTTACCCAAACTGTAACCATTAAGGGTTGTCTCTCGCCCATACCTACCATCAAAGCGTTATTTTATCGAGTGCAACAACAAGTCTAATATAAAAACTAATAAAACATTCAAACCAGCTTTTTTAATTTTGCACACACAAAATATACAGATGTCCATTGTATAGTCATCAATATGCCACTGAAGAGGAGGTGCCAGGATTTACCCATGCACTGGGGTGTTTTAGCCACTTGGTTGTGGCTCATGGCCAAACAACACCCCAGGGCGTGATAATCCTGGCATCACCATCTCTCTCATGGTATATTGCTTAAATCACACCACATGTTAGAGTGGCTCTTGTTCCAGATGTGTGCACACGCGCCACTGCAAGTGAAATGGAACCAAAGCACAAAAAATGTTCTTGCCAGTGCCTGTTGGTCCTGTGGCAACAGTACATGATCGTGACCATACAAACGGCTAATGCAATGACTGTATCAGCATCTCGCAAACCACTTTGTCATGATTTGCCCTATCTTTGCTCCTACATAAAACAGCTCACACTGAAAATCTGAAATTATACAATGGGGTATGAAAATCCTGTAACCTCATTGATCAAGACATCACATGACTGTGATAAATCAATCCAGCACCCACTGTAAACGTTTTATATCTATTATAAAAACAAAAAAAGCAAGTTGAACATTGTATAATAGCAGATTTATCCACACCCTCTCTCCATGGCTCCTTGGCATAACCTCCCCCAGAGTTGTCTCTCCTCGACCAGCTCTTTGTGTACACTCCATCAACATTCAGGGACTGTTCCTAATTTGGCTAGTTTGGCAAAACAAGGTGGTGAAATGGGTGAATCAATGTGGAGGAGCTGCATATAAGTAAATGGTAAAATAATTTCAGTATACCTTACATTAGTCTTACAGGATGTGCACTTGGTATGAGTAATTAACCAATCATTGTAAATACACTTTGCTCTTTCTCTTGCTTTCCACCACAGCAGGGCACACACTGAGAGAAAAACTTTGACAGCCCCCTCCCTCCCCTATAGTAGGCCACAGACTTGAGTTCTGTCTCATGGCAGGTGCGTGCAGCTCAAAGTCCCCCCACCACCACCCCCTCGCTCTGTGCTGGACTCACTTGGCATGTTCCTTTTGCTGATACTGCCATCATACCTGAGGGATGGGTAATGTAGTACTGCTGCCATCACACTTGAGGGATGTGGAATGTAGTCCTGCCGCCATCACACCTGCGTGCATGGGGACTATAGTGCTGATACTGCCATCACACCTGAGGGATGGGGAATGTAGTAATGCTGGCATCACACCTGGAGTGATGGGTAATGTAGTACTGCTGCCTTCACACCTGTGGCATGGGGACTATAGTGCTGATACTGCCATCACACCTGAGGAATGGGGAATGTAGTACTGCTGCCATCACACCTGAGGGATGGGGACTATAGTGCTCATACTGCCATCACGCCTGAGGGATGGGTAATGTAGTACTGCTGCCATCACATCTGAGGGATGGGGAATGTAGTACTGCTGCCATCACACCTGAGGCATGGGGAATATAGTGCTGATACTGCCATCATACCTGAAGGATGGGTAATGTAGTACTGCTGCCATCACACCTGAGGGATGGGGACTATATTACGATACTTCCATCACACTTGAGGGATGTGGAATGTAGTACTGCTGCCATCACACCTGAGCGATGGGGAATGTAGTACTTCTGCCTGTCACACCTGAGGGATAGAAATGTAGTACTGCTGCCATCACACCTGAGGGATGGGAATGTAGTACTGCTGCCATCACACCTGTGGCATGGGGACTGTAGTGCTGGTACTGCCATCACACCTGAGGGATGGGTAATGTAGTACAGCTGCCATCACACCTAAGGGATGGGGACTATAGTGCTGATACTGGCATCACAACTGAGGCATGGGGACTATAGTTCTGATACTGCCATCACACCTGTGGGATGGGGAATGTGTACTGCTGCCTTCACACCTGAGGCATGGGTACTATAGTGTTGATACTGCCGTCACACCTGAGGGATGGGGAATGTAGTACTGCTGCCTTCACACCTGAAACATGAGGACTTTAATGCTAATTCTGCCATCACACCTGAGGGATGGGGAATGTAGTACTGCTGCCATCACACCTGAGGCATGGGACTATAATGCTGATTCTGCCATCACACCTGAGGATTCAGAATGTAATGCTGCTGCCATCACACTTGAGGATGGGAACTATAGAGATGATTCTGCCATCACACCTGAGCTGATGGGGAATGTAGTACTTGCCATCACACCTGAGGATAGAAATGTAGTACTGCTGCCATCACACCTGAGGCATGGGTAATGTAGCACTGCTGCCATCACACCTGAGTCATGGGGACTATAATGCTGATACTGCCATTACAGCTGAGGGATGGGGAATGTAGTACTGCTGCCATCACACCTGAGTCATGGGGACTATAATGCTGATACTGCCATTACACCTGAGGATGTGGAATGTAATACTGCTGCCATCGCACTTGAGGAATGGGGTCTATAGAGATGATACTGCCATCACATCTGAGGGATGGGAATGTAGTACTGCTGCCATCACACCTGAAGCATGGGGACTTTAATGCTAATTCCACCATCACACCTGAGGGTTGGGGAATGCAGTACTTCTGCCATCACACCTGAGGCATGGAGCTATTGTGTGCTGATACTGCCATCACACCTGAGGGATGGAGCCCTTGTGCTGATACTGCCATCACACCTGAGGGATGGGTAATGTAGTACTACTGCCATCACACCTGAGGTATGGGGACTATAGTGTTGATACTGCCTTCACACCTGAGGGATGGGGAACGTAGTACTGCTGCCGTCACACCAGAGGCATGGGAACTATGGTGCTGATACTGCCATCACATTTGAGGAATGGGGAATGCTGTTCTGCTGCCGTCACACCTGAGTGATGGGGATTGTAGTTCTGCTGCCATCACACCTGAGGGATGGGGAATGTAGTTCTGCTGCCATCACACTTGAGGGATGGGAATATAGTGCTGATACAGCCATCACACCTGAGGGACAGGGAAAGTAATACTGCTACCATCACACCTGAGGCATGGCGACTATAGTGCTGATACTGCCATCACACCTGAGCGATGGGGAATGTAGTACTGCTGCCATCACACTTGAGGATTGGGACTTAGTGCTGATACTAGCATCACACCTGTGGGACGGGAATGTAGTACTGGTGCCATCACACCTGAGGATGGTGACTATAGTGCTGATGCTACTATCACACCTGAGGGACGGGGAATGTAGTACTGCTGCCATCACACCTAAGGGATGGAGCCATTATGCTCATACTGCCACCACACTAGAGAGATGGGGCCATAGTGCTGCTGCTTCTGTCACACCTAAGGGAGGGAGGTCATAGTGCTGTTGCTGCTGCCATCACACCAGAGGCATGGGGTCCAGAGTGCAGTTGGTGCTGTCCATCGCACTTGAGGATGGGGCTGTATTGCTGTTTCCATCACACCTTACGGATGGGGACTGTAGTGCTGCTGCTGCCATCACATCTTGTACCTAAAATAATTTTAAGTTGTTACAAGGATGGAAGCATCTGCAATAGTGGAGTTCAAAGTTGCTAAAATGCATGTTAGCAGAGTTAAAATTGTTAAGTACACAGAACCAAATACCCGTAAAACGGATTTCGCTTAGCAGACTCGTGACGATACCATTTTTTACAATGTGCAAAATGGAATATGCCCTTTCTCAATCCCGGTAAACCAGTGTCCCTGTACCTCTGGTAGAGTGACCTCTGACTTCCCGAAGAGGTTTATCATGCTTCTGATAACAGAAGCAGATGCACATAGCGAGCCATAGAAACATAGAAACATAAACTTTGATGGCAGATAAGGACCACTTGGCCCACCCAGTCTGCCCATTTCCTACCTTCTGGATAAGCTGCAGATTCTAGTTAACCAACAGTCTACTTCCTGCAACCCCCACTATAATTGCCTTGTGTCTGTCCCATGCATGTTTGAATTCCCCACTGTTTTAGACCCTACGACCTCCTCAGGAAGGTTGTTCCATGTATCCACCACTCTCCACGAAAAAAATGTCCTCACATTACCCTTGAGCCGTCCCCTCTATCTTTAAATTGCGCCCCTTGTTCTTACACATCTCTTTTCTGAAAGATGCTACCCTCCTGGACTTTGTTGATTCGCTTCAGGTACTTGAACGTTTCTATCATGTCCCCTCATCCTCCTTTCATCAAGAGTATACATATTAAGCCTCTTAGTCTCTCTTCATATGGTTTCTGCTGCAGACCCTGCACCATTTTAGTTGCCCTCCTCTGACTGCTTCCATCCTGTCTATGTCCTTGTGTAGATGAGGTCTCCAAAATTGCACACAGTACTCCAGATGGGGTCTCACCAACTGTCTGTACAGAGGATAACCACTTCCCTTATTACGTGCGCTATGCCGCGATGCGCAAGGAACGCCTTGGGAGAATGGGACACTTTGGAGGTGTGCCTTCTCTGCAATCCTCTGCTCCATTGAGCAGGCATGGCAGTCCTGCACTACATGTGGGTTGCTGGGGATGACAGCGGTGGTCTTCTCTTCAAAGAAAACCACCGCTGTCATACACACACCGCCTCACGCCGCCCCCAAATCTTTGCTGTCACGCTGGGGCCCACCCCAGCGTGGCAAACGTCCGTGTCATCTGCCGACAGGGTGCCCAATCCCCGCCGGCTCCACGGCCCCCAGCATTCTTCTGCCACGCTGGGAGCCCACCCCAGCGTGGCAAACGTCCTGTCATCATTTCTGCCGACGGGGTGCCCAATCCTCGCGGCTCCACAGCCCCCCAGCCATCCTTCTGCCATGCTGGAGCCTACCCCAGCGTGGCAAACGTCCCACTTCGTCTTTTTTTTTTTTTTTTTACAAACCTGTAAATTGAAAACGGTCCCACAGCGCTTCTCCCAGCCCCTCCCACAACCCGCACTCCACCCACTGCGCACTCTGCCTCCCCACACCCCTCACCCCATACTTACCTCCAGAGCTCTGCACGATAATCATCGGTGGACTGGGAACACGCCTGCACTCTTCAAAGCCGACCGCGAACTGAGGAAATGCCGTAAGCTGTATAATGGGCTAGATAGGGTTTTCAACTTTGTTGCATATCTCAGGAATTTTTGGAATTTTTGCACCAGATTTCAACATGGAGTTTTGGACCCTTCTCATGATTGATTCACTGTCATGAGTGTAGTCGGGCCCAAAGAGTGATTTCACAGTCACCGCGCAGTCACTGCATGAAATCACCTCTTCGGCCTGAGTAACACCATGACATTGACATAATTCATGAGAAGGGGTCCCAGAAACCCATGTTGAAAATTTGGCAAAGATTCCAAAATGACTGTTTACGATGCAGGTTACGCGTAGTTCTACACGCCGTAAGTTTCATAATTTTCAATATTTTCACTCCAGATTTTCAACATTGCCATTTTACCACACCTCCTTATGAGCAGTATGGCTGTCATTTTTTACATCTTGCCCAAAATGTGTTTCTGCCCATGTAGCTCACAATGGCGCAGTCGGTGAAGAAATCAATGTATGGGACACATTAAGAAAATCACAGTGACACTGTTCGTGAGCAGAGGTCTTAAAATGGCTATGTTGAAAATTTGGTGAAAAATTCCTAAAATGACTGTTTTATAAGCGTATGCTATGTAGTTCCCACGCAGACGCTAGTAAGTTTGCAAATTTTCAATATTTGCACTCCAATGACTTCCAAATACCTAAACAGCACATAGAAGCAAGCAACATTCGGCATTGACAAATGCTTGTATTTCTTTGTCACTGATTTTTTAGGCCATGTCCAAGTGCCAAATACCACTCAGTATACCTGCAAGCAAACGTCGGCATTGACAAATGCTTGTTCTACTTGTGATGCCCTTCCTATGCATCCCAGTATCCCCTGGCTCTCCTTACCAACTTTTCACATTGCTTACCCACCTTTAGGTCATCTGATATGACTACCCCAGGTCCCTTTCCATTTTTGTTTTGTTAGTATCTCCCAGCTGCTATTGTGTACTGTTCCAGGGTTTTGCTTCCCAGGTGCATTACTTTGCACTTCTTTGCATTGAATCTAAGTTGCCATATGTCTGACCATTCCTCCAACCTTGTCAAGTCCTTTCTCATCTTTTCTACCCCTTTGTGTATCAACTCTGTTACAGATCTTTGTGTCATCTGCAAAGAGGCATACATTCTCCAGACCCCTGCAATGTCACCTATAAAGATGTTAAGAGGACTGGATCCAGTACTGAGCCCTGAGGTACCCGCTAGTAACCCCCCTTCTTTGGAATGTGTTCCATTCACTATTACTGCTCTGTGTCCTGTTGTGCAGCCAGTTTGCTACCCAGGCTACCACGCTGGGACCCACTCCCAGGCTGGCTAACGTATTATTAATCTTTGTGTGGGACTGTGTCAAATGCCTTGCTAAAGTCTAGGTAGGCCATATCCACAGCCCTCCTGGTCTATTACTTCAGTCACCCAGTCAAAGAAATCAATTAGATTCATCTGACATGACCTTCCTGCTGTGAATCCATGCTGCTTTAGGTCCTGTGCCCTGCTGGTCTCTAGGTACTCAACAATTCTTTCTTTCAGAAGTGATTCCATCATTTTCCTACCACTGAGCCACTTGGATAGACACTGCTTAGATACTGCTAATCCCAAGGATTTGGGAGCAAAGGGGAGAAAAAGCTGATCAGACTTTCTTGATTCTTTTGTTTCAGTGGACATAACACCTCATGATCCTATGTACATCCAAAGTGTGAAGGAGAGCCTCCCCATTCGAGTGAACAGGATAATAAACTGAGAATTCAACTGTCTGGTTTAGGGTGAACTCAGAAACCACCTTGGAAGAAACTTAGGATTTGTACGCAGGACAGCTCCAGCCCTTATGAAAAATCAAATTAGGCTCCTTATGCTTCATGGCCTGAAGCTCGAAATCCTATGAGCAGAAGTAATGGCAACCAAAAATAGCACCTTCCAGGAAAGGTAGCGATGTCACAGCACATCACTGTTTCAAAGGGAGGAAACGTAAGCTTCTCTAGCACAAAATTCAAATCCCAAGGTGGGGTGGGGTTACGGATGGAGGGTTTAAGATGGAGGATCCTTTCAAAAGATCTTGAGATCTTCAACTGTGCCACGGGTTTCCCTCCACCAAGACATGGTAGGCCAAAATGGCTGACAGGTGGACCTTAAGGGATGAATAAGACAGACCAGAATCAGACAGGTGCAACAGATACTCCATAATCTGGGGAGCTGAGCAAGTAAAGGGATCCCATCCTTTAAACACCATTGAAATAGAAAAACACTTCCATTTCATGGCATTGGTGGATCTGGTGGAGTGTTTCCTCGCCTCCACCAGAGCTAAGCAACCTTCTGGGAGATCCCGAAATGAGACCTGAAGGAACCATGCGGAAGATGAAGGGTCCTGAGTCCCAGATGTACCAGCCTGCCTTTATCCTGAGTCAACAGATTATGCCAGAGAGGTAGAGGAATTGGGGTTCCACTAGGAGCTGCTGCATTAGCAGAAACCAGATTTGCCTCAGTCAGAGCGGAGCTATCAGGATCATCCTTTCTCCCTCTGCCTGGAGTTTGAGAAGTACTCTCTGCAGAATGGGAAAGGAAGGAAAGCATACAAGAACTTCCCTGTCCAACATAGACATAATGCATCATGGCAGAAAGCACCAGGCTCTGGAACGAGTGAGCAGAAGCTGGAAGCTTTTATGCTGAATGGGAAGGTGAATAGATCTATGTCTGGTGACCCCACCTCAGAAAGAGAGAGCCTGCTACTTCCTGACATAGTTCCCATTCATGAGCAGGGATGACATCTGACTGAGGCTGTCTGCCAGGACATTGCAAATGCCTGGAACGTGCATGGCTGTAAGAAACAGGTTGTGCTGGACTGCCCAGTTCACACCCGCATCACCTCCATGTAGAGGGGTACAACAGGGTGCCTCCCTACTTGTTGATGTACCAGACCACCGATATATTGTCCATCTGGACTAACAGTGTTCCCTTTGATACGATGGACTGAAAAGCCTGAAGGGCATAAAGAACTACCCTCATCTCCAGGTTGTTGATGTGGAGAGACATCTCTAACTGGGACCATGAACCCTGAGTCCAATGGTACCCCAGGTGAGCCCCTGCCCAGACAGGAGGTGTCTGTAGTGAGGATCCAGAGAGGAGGGACTTCTGAAAGGAAGACCCCAAGACAGATTCAGGGATCTAACCATCAGAGGAGATCCCTATTGAGCACACTGGAGACTAGAACCATGTGGTCCAAGTCATCCAGTGTTGATCCCATTGAACGCAGAGCATCCATTGGGTAATCCTCAAATGCAACCTGGTGAAGGGGACCGTGGAGATGGAGGCCACCATCAGGCTTAAGAGACATAACAATGCCCTGGCCGGAAGAAAATCTGGAAGAGGCCACTAGGTTGACCTGCTCTCAAGAGCCTCCGCCCTGTCGGGGGCTCTGCACTAGACCATGTCTAAGATCGCTGCAATGAACTGAAGGTTCTGGAAGGGGTAAGAATTGATTTGGGGAGACTGACAGTGATCTCCAGTCGTGAAAAGAGGTCCAGAGTGCATGAGAGTGAATACAGAAGACTGTCCCTGGATGGGCTGTCAAGAGCCAATTGTCCAGGTAAGGGAACACTGCTATACCCCAACAGTGCAAGGCTGCTGTCACCACCTCTAGGCACTTGGTAAAGACCCAGGGTGCTTAGGAAAGACCAAAGGGGAGGGCTGTAAACTGGAAGTGCTCCCCTGGATGCAGAAATGCAAGTAACAGTGGTGGCCCGAGAACACTGGAATATGCAGGTAAGCATCCTTTCATATTCAATGCACAGGGCCAATGGTCCTTCTGCAGAAGAGACAGGAGGCCCTGCAATATCAGCATGTTGAACCTTTTGTACTGACAAACAGATTCAGTCTGCTGAGGTCCAATATGGATCTGAGGTTGCCCGCTTTTTTGGGACCAGTAAAAAATGGGAGTAAAACCCTTTTCCCACTGAGGCAGAGGGACTGACTCTATGGCCACCTTCTGTTTTAGAGCCCAAATTTCCTCCTCAATAAAGGAACCTGGTTCAGGGAGTACCTCGAGTGACCTGGAGGGAATTCTGGAGGGACTCCGAAACTCCAAGGTGTGCCCTTGAATTGAGCTGCAGGACCCATGAATCTGAGGTTATGTCCCTCCACTCCTGCACATGGAGGGTGAACCTTTCTCCCACCAGCTCCTTGCACAGTGGCAGAAGAGGAGGAGGAGTTGCCAGTTAGGAAGCGGAGGGGCGAGGGGAGGAGATCCCCGGCTGCTTCTCTGAGTTTTGGAGGTAGGTGAGGAGGTGATGGAACCTGTGATCTTTCTTTGCCCTGCCATATAGTAAAGGGCTGCTTACCCTGCCTTTGGTCTGACGCTGAAAGGGCTGCTTCTTCTGAAAGCCCAATTGGTACATGGACCTCACGGATCTCAGGGCCTGGCTGCTGTCCTGGAGGCCCATGATAATATCTTAGATGTCCTCTCCAAAAGGACTGAACCTTGAAAGGGGGCATCTTGAATAGCAGCCTGACATCATTAGAAAGGCCAGAAATGCATAGCCAAGCATGCTGTCTGACAGAGACGGCCTTGGTGGAAAAGCGGGCTACCATGTCTACTGAGTCATATAGCCCTGAGCACATGTCTGCAAGAGATCTTCGACAGGTGCAGGTCTTTAACAAGCTCCTCCTTGAGGTCCAAGGATCTCCATGGCTCTGATACAGGTCTCAAGCTTGGCCATGGTCACTTTTGGAAGGAGAGCACATGTAGTGGAGGAATAAACCTTCTTCCGAACTGGTCAAGCTGCCAAGATTCCTTGTCTGGGGGAGTGGGGGAGTACCATGTGCTTTGGGGTAGCTGAATGATCATGAGCTGCTGCTATGACAATGGAATCCACTTTAGGGTGAGCATCCAAACACGAAACACCCTCAGGAGCATGATATATTCCAGTCTGCCTTCTTAGGAACAGCCGGTATAGAGTGGGCAGCTGAGATGGTACTGGTGAGGTCTTTGTGAGGGGCTGTCCAGAGGGGAACAGGATAGGAGAAACAGTCTCTAAATCCAAGTGTTCCACAAGATGTTTTCTTTGGGTCTTGTTCCTCTGTATTCCAGCCTTTGGTCTGCTGGATAATACGTAACAACTCCATGAAAGAGGGGTCTCTGGGAGAGATTTGAGTGATTCCTTGCCCTTAGCCATGGAGGAATGCTCATCAGAAGAGTCATCCAAGGAATCCTCCTCGAGTCCGAGTGTCATGATCCTCAGGGTACCAAGTCTGGAAGGGTAACCTCCTGAGGCATGGTCCCTTAAATATGCACTGTTGAGGCGGACAGAGCTTACAGGAAATGGTGAACGAGGGGAGACGTGACTACGGGGCTGGTAGATGCCTCTCCAAATCAAGACCAGCTCCAACCTTGTCTCATCTCCACCAGGATTGAATTAGAGACTGGAAATCCTGTTGTGGGGCCGGAGGAGGAGGTGTAGTGGAGGAGGCGCATGGGCAAGTGGATAATGATAAAGAGGTGCACCCAACCCATGGTAATGGTGATGATGAGGGTAGCCTGGTATTGGGGTAAACCAAGGGTGATACCTAAAAACAGAATGGGGTATAAAAATCCAACATCGGGCCAGATGGAGGGTAGGCTGATGTTTGCCCCTGGGGAAGATATCCTTGAAAGGTAACTGTGTCTGAGACGGGCCAGGGACAATATCCTGTGTCAGGATACTCAACGCCAGAGGAGCAGACATCGGAGGTGCTGGCATCAGACCTATGGTCATCTGAGTATGCGGCGCCAGGCCCAGCATCACTATAGCTTGTGTCAGGTCAGGCCCAATAGCCCTGATGGAAGGGGGTCTGACTGGTAAATACCTGTCGGGTGCCTATGGTGTCAGAAGGGGCAGAGTCGATGGAAGAGGGCCTTACGGTGGCGCCATCGGCAGATGCGGTGAAGGAAGAATAGGATCAGGGACCCTCTGAACATTGAGGTTTGGCACCAAAGCCCCAGGTCTGGTGTCCCTTGGGGTACCTGGGACATGGTACCTGGGGTGCAAGAAGAAAGAACCAACCCAGGGGTCCGCTTTCTCCTCCATAACCGACGTGACCACTGGGGTCAGACGCCCACCGGAGGAGGTGGAGAGGTAGGCTCCTGCCCAGGAGGAGCCTGAGGGAGGGTTGGCCGACAGCCATCGGTGTGTTCTCGACCAGACATTGGGTGAGGTGACGCCAGCCCTGACGGGTGAGTGGTGTCTAGGTGATCATCCGAGGCAGAGATGATCGGCTTAGCGGATGGAAGAGGGATTGGGCGGAGGAGGGATGACCCCGACCAGCTTATCGGCCAGTGTCATGCAGGTCCTCGCCTGATCCTGGGGACTCAACTTATTGACAGTCAGGTGGGCCCAGGAGGAGCTGGGGTCGACTTATTGGCAGAAACCAGGCATTCACCGGAGGAGCTGGCAGACGACTTACCAGTGGAGATCGGGAGAAATGCAGCTGAGAGGCCTGGAGAAGTCCGGCACGCCTGGACTACCACAAGGGCAGGCAGTGGGGAACGGCCTTACTGGTCAAGGGCTTACTGGAATCCACTGATCCCTATCCTCCAGATGCTCCCGCTTTGGTGCTTTCTTCTTTCTTTCTTTTCTTCTTGACTCAGAAGAAGGGAAGAAGCGGTGTCCTTCAATATTTGCATCTCTTTCTCTAGGGGCCATTATGGTCTTCAAAAGATGGGCCTCCAAAGCCTGCTGTCTCTGTTTGCAGGTGGCCTGATTGAAGGGCTTGCAGTCAGGGCAGGCTGCGGTGTTGTGGTTCAGGCCCAGGCAGAAGAGACATCGATGGTAACCCGTCCTTATGAAGGATCTGTCGCTTCATCGAACTTCTTTGTCTTCACTGTCGGAAGTGGAGAAGACATAAACGAAGGTAGTAATTAATAGAAACTTTGGAAATGAAGGCGAAAATGGTGATCAACTGAGCAACATTTACCACGAGGAACTATGCGCAGGTTGACATCGGAACAACTGGGAGGCAGGCGGGGATCACCCACTATATAGGGTCATGCTGACGCCCATCACATGACATCAGGTGGCGGTTCCCCACCAGGCATTGCTGGAAAAGTTTGCTGTGCGGTTCTGACACCAGGAGGCGTAGTCCTATATGTGATGACCTACTGCAGGAACCCTCTCAAGTAAGATCAATTTTTATGTAATAGACAATCTATTCCAACATATGGGACCATGGACAGCAAAAGATTAGCTCACTTAAATAGAGAGTGGAAGAGACTTCAAGGGTAAGGCTATTTGAAGAATGTGTGGCAACACCGCAGTTGTTTAGGTATTTTATCATTTTGGATAGGAAAGACACACTTGCCAAAGCTTGTTTCCAGGTGCAACCTGGGAGCACAAGGATGTTAAGTGACTTGCTCAGGGTCACACAGTATGCGTGGGGGTTGTGGGATTCAAATCCAGGTCTCCAGGTTTGCAGCTTAGCATTCTTAACTACTGTGCTATACTGCCTCCCTTCCTCGCAGACCCCAGTTCTCTTAAATAAACAGGGACTTTCCCTTTATTACATTAGTTTATTAGTGACAATAGATGAAGCTCCTCCTTTGTTCCAGTGGGAGTAATTTTAGTCAGTTAACAGCTTATAATGGTGGGTTGTATGAAATATTCCCGCCAACTTATTAAAACATCCAGTTTGCTTAATTGACCAATACCAGCACCCCAAATATAATATCTTCATATTCTATAATGGGCATGACCATCAGCTCCACATTACGCTTCCTTATAGCCAATGACAAAGAATCTCAGGGTCTGAGGAGGAATCCTAACCTTGGGACCAACCTTTTGACAATGCTTTAATATGATGCTCCCAGGTGAGTTACAAGTCCAACCATACCTTAGGTATTTGTCCATGAGGACCTGGGACAACTGGACCTCCCGCTTCTTTACAATTGCCAGCAGGTCGTCCCCTGCAGCTGTCCTCCCTATTTGACTTAAATAACATCACCTGGGATTTTTGCATTCCAAATAAAATTATTTTGGCCCAGAAAGTCTTGTAGTCCATTAATCGCCAGGTGGAGGTCCATCTGTATTTGCCAAGCAATCTGCTCCGTACTGTAGAGAACCGTGTTGGCAGCATGCATGTGTACTCTCCACCCCAGGAGCCATTGCTCCACATCATTCCAATACAGGGAAAACAGCAGGGGCGACACAGACTCCTCATGAACTCCCCTACTAACCTGCCTCCAATCAAGTCTCGAGACTGGTACTTCTACTGATTGATTGTGTCCTGTTAGACAACTCTCAAACCACATCAATGGCGACCCCTTTATGCCCATTCTAAGAAGTTTAATTATCACGATGCATGATCGATGGTGTAGAAGGCCCTGAGAGATCTATGAAGATAGCATCAACGTATGTACCATTCTCTATCACCATCTGTACAGTATTTGCAACTTTAATAATTGCTGTGGTGGTATTATGATGTTTCCTGAATCCTAACTGATTACTTTTCAATATGTGGTTAAACTGCAGATAGCCATTTAAAGGAAGCTAAAGCAAAATTTACAAAAATATGTTGTGCCAAGTGTTTTGTAGGTGTACCCTAGTAAGTCCTTCCCTTTGTTTGCTGAAAGGAATTTTTTTTCTAAATTTGTTTTCAGGTGTTATGCCCTGGGAATCTCCATATTATCATGGTTTATTGCTGTTGTTGTTCTTACAATGCCTCTTGTCCCATATGACAGTGATGTGTGGAGGACCATTAATTCAACAAGAGCAGTTTTTTTGTCAAGTTTACAGTAACAGAGCTGTGATTGTAAATAACGCTCCATCTCCAGAGAGCTCTAATGAAGGCTACATTTACAGGTGGCAATTGCCTGAGGGATAACTGAGTGGGCTACTCTATAAGGATGCAGCTAGTTTTCACTTATTATCGCATTTGTGATCTTGGGTGATTTGTGAGTCTTTTTAATGGCCATATGTAGTTTGCTGAAACAAAAGCTTTAAAACAAAACATTCACTTCTGCTGGCTAGACCTAGACACATACCTGGAAAGGAGAAAGTTTAGATTAGAAACAGTTATTTAGTTGAAGACAGAATAACAGGCTCCTAATAGTAGACTGCTGCTGTAGCAGTTATTACTCTCTGAATCCAATGGTTCTGGATACATCACTTTCACATGGGGCAGGAGGCACTGTGGGAACAAGAAGTGCTATAAAAATACAAACATGGGGATCCCAGGGCCATAAAATCATAAGAAAATTTAGTGAGCTATAGCCCAGCATGGTTTGTTGGGGAGCTGAGGCACAGCTGGCAAACTTTACTGTCTGCTCGGTGACTGACTCCAGTGTCTGTTTTGAGAGAGACCCCCGCAGTTCCCTAGTATGTGCTTGAGTCTGTCGCTGTAACCCCCATCCATGTTTTCAGTGTACTCTCAGAATGGGCCAGTTAGTTACGCAGAGCACAGTACAGTATATTAAGATATCTACCTTTACTGTCTGTTGAGCTCACTAATGTAACACCTCTGTGAAGACCCTCGCCCGCTCCGTAGTATGCATTTCAAGATCCCTAATCCCTCCTCCAGTAACTCCTGCGCTTCTTAGTATTCTTTTGAGGCCCCTCCAGTATGTTGCTAGTCACACATACTGACCCTCCCCTGTGGCTCCTTTTTATTTCAACCCTCAAGTCCACTAATGATGACTCTTCAGCCCCAAATTTGCTATCATACATTTTTTGTTTGCTATCATGAGTTGACCCCACCAGCCTGCCCACCCATCCACTCACCTGATCTGTCCCTTGCTTATTTGCAGTTATGCCCACAGCGATTCTTTGTCAGTGCTGATCATGGCCCAAGAGAAATGGAACACAAGACAGAAATTGGAACAAGCTGGTGGACTGGCAGAATTATTGTATGGGAGCAGCTGTGGGTGGAAGAGATCTGGTGGAGCTGTATGTGTCATGGATGATGAGGAGGGTGCAAGAGGAGATTACTGGCCAATCAAGATGGCAGAGTCAAACAGGCAGTATGAGGCAAGGTCAAAGTGGCCTTGAAGCAGGAGCCACCCTAGTGATTTGTAGAGGATGCAGTGGTGTGTGGAGTAGGGTGCCAACAGGGTAAAATGACAGGCACTGTTGTAGGCTGAGGAGAGTTTGACCTTGATTGTTGCGAAGTCCTGGAGCATATAGAAGAGCAGTAGTCCAGGATGGGTAGAAGATTACCCTGGACGTGACCAGAGGAGCCTCTGGTGTGAGGTATTACCACAATCTGTAGGCAGGAGCTAGCTTGGTGGAACCCTAGTACTAAGGAGCTTATGTGATCGAAAGAGAGAGAGGGGTCTGGCAAGACTCTAGGTATTTGAATTTCTTGACAACTTCCAGGATATGGCCATCAAGGATGGATGTTTGAGGGGAGTCAGATTTGCATTTAGCTAAGAAGGGCTTGGAGCCGAGCAACATGGATTTTGTTTTTGTCATTGACCAGGAGGAGATTGTCTGAGAACCAGTTGTGGGCCACAGTATAGTTTAATGAGAGGGTTGCAGAAATGAGGGCAGGACACTTTCCATTACAGAAGAGTACAAGGTCATCGGCATAGAGGAGTGAGTGATAGCTGAGACAGTCTGAAGAATGGGGAGTTTACCATTAGGGAGAATAGGAGGTGGCCCAGGATGAAGCCAAGGGGACACCTGTGGAGGTGGGTGAGCTGGCAGGGCCAATGCACACGAACTGGGATAGCTCTGTGAGGTAGCTTTTTGGAACCAGGCAGTGACCTCCAGAGAGCAACCAGCATTGAAGTTTGGAGAGGAGGAGGGTATGATTGACCATATCTAATGCTTTGGAGAGGTCGATGAAGACTGCACCTGTGGCATTTCCATGGTCCATGTTAATAAGTATGTGGTCAGTCAGAAGTGCGAGGCAGTTGCTGTGGAATGGTTCTTGTGAAAGCAAAAATGTGTAGAAAAGTCAGCCCCATTCAAGTCAATGGGGTGTACACACACCTCGTTCATTTTGTGACATCACAAAACAGGGTTGCGTGTGCCTGCATGGAGGAATGTCAGCAGCATGAGAAAGTGGTTGCATTTTTCCGACATGTCTGATTTGAAATTCTGA
Organism: Neoceratodus forsteri; assembly: GCA_016271365.2. Classification (NCBI taxonomy): domain Eukaryota; kingdom Metazoa; phylum Chordata; order Ceratodontiformes; family Ceratodontidae; genus Neoceratodus; species Neoceratodus forsteri. The sequence continues at coordinate 54,400,133 of CM028129.1, forward strand.
GGGATATATCTTTTATAAACAGCAGAAAAACAATTAATTATTCACAAAAATCAGCTCTGGGCCAGGTGGGCTCTACTATAGGTTTGGGGGCAGCAACTCGGCAGCTATGAAGCTGCTCTTTAAGCCGTCAACACTAGATTAGGCCTACTAGACAAGCACTGACATATGGCCCCAGAGGCAACACTGCTTGCAATAAAACGATCAATCATCTCCATTATTATTATGGGCTTGTGGTTTATGGTGCAGTCATAGAAAATACCCTCAAAAGAATCAGGATGGCCCTCAATAAACCCCTGTTGGCCAGCACTAGGGAGCCCACAGGCTAACCCACACATGCTACCTGTACCTAGACAAATTGGTTAAACCTGAATAATAGAATTTAATACCAGGTCTGTCTCCTAGGGCAAAAACAGACTTGGCTTAACCCCTACAGCCTCACAAAACCTGCTTAACCTGGGAACCAACCGCACCAGACTAGAGGTATGGCAAGAAACTCACCAAGTCCGCTTTCTACGAACTTCTCAAGCACATTGTTCTTTTTGCTTACAAAGTACCCCGAACTGGCTCAATAATCTCCACCTACCATAACCAATGAAAAAAACTAGGGGCCATTTAAGAAAAACTCCTACAATGCCTCTCCTCTCTTAGCAACTGCAACTGCTAAAACTTTAATACGTCTCCATGAGTTCCTCCCTCCCTACCCCCACCCTCCCAACTCTCCTGCCTAACAAAGTCAATATTGTTGACTGCTACTGAGCTATGTGTTAGTTATGTATTTGTCTGCCCTGTGTTACCATCAACCTGACTGTGCTAATCCTGTACCATTGATTGCTTTTACTGTGTCTTGTTTGCCTGAGTGTTACCTAATACCTATATGTACCTGCCTAGTATTCTCACCCTCAATCTGGTTGCACTTATCTCTGCATTGTTTGTTTGTTACTGTATAATGTATACTTTTAACCTGTCCCTGTTCGATGATGTGAAACCTTTGTAAAAGAGCGTTTAGCTCAAAGGTGTTTCTCTAAGACAATAAATAAAATAAGTGAGTAGAAATTCCATTGTTACTGTTGTTTGTTGTTTTTCATCCTGAAAGTCTTTTAAATGGTGCAAAACACTCTGAGGTACATTATTGTCACAATTTAATATTTATTTAGCCCCTAGTGCAGTTACATTTTAATAAAGTCTATAGTTGTGGACTGCATTGAAAGACATTAGAGTGCATTCTATGCAAATTCTCGTGCATTTCTTGGAAAGGGTCATGGTGTATTATGTCTGATTACTTCTAGTCAGTGCTGAAATACTTGGTGACTCATGCTTGCAGATGATCCCTGATAAGCAGAAGTCTCAAGGACTAGCTGTTAAACTTCCTAGCTAGGCATGCAGCGAAATTAAATTTCACCAGCAAAACTGTGACAAAATGCAAATTTCGCTAAGGAAATGTTTCCATATCACCGATGATCTGGTTCTCTACTCTGCCTCCAAGTCAATAGCTAAACTCAACCAACAATTATCTCATGCTTTTCAAATTCTCCAATCTTGGCTTGCCTCCAATTATCAACATCTAAACCTTCACAAGACCAGGTCATGCTCGTTGGGTCCTCTCGTAAGGTATCATCAGAGTCTCCTAAGCTCCTTATCCGTGGCTGCAATGGGTCTCCGGTCTTGAACACTACAACGTTCAAATACCTAAGTGTGACTCTAGGTCAGGACCTGGACTTTGCCCTCATATTAAGGAGGTTTGCCGAACAGTTAACACCAAGATCGAGACAGCCTACAGAGTGCATCACTCACTTACCCCAGCTGCCAGGATCTCTGTGGTGAGAGGTGTGTTGATGCCACAACTACTGTATGCTCTTCCAGTACTCTCCCATGTCGGCATGGGGTCCTTCATAAATGGGATGTTACGATAATAACATCTGCAGATTCACGTATTGGCTCCTTGCCTTACATATCATTGCCAGCTTTATTCTGCCTTGGATTGGTTTGTCCCCTAGTTGCCCTGCGATCTTATGTACTTGGATACTGCTGACTCTCTAAACAGAACACTTCGCCCTGCAGCCCTGGCTGATATGCTGACCCTGTCTGTCACACTCGAGCTCTCAGGTCCTCCTCCATCTTGCTCTACCAAGTAAAATCCACAAGAACCCTGTGAAAACAACAGCAGCAGCTACTGTCCTGGAACACAACTGATCCTGTCCCTTCCAGTTCTTTCTGAAACTGTGCAACACATGTCAGTAACCCAATTATTTTTGGGATTATTTTAACCACATCTTTAACATAGGCATTTGGGACCTCTCCTCATGAACAGTAGCAGTGTGATTCTGTTAATGTGTCCGAAGCGTTGATTTCGCACAGTGACCACGCCATTGTGCGCCACAGGTGCGAAACACATTTAGGGCAGGATGTGAAAAATGACAGCTGTACTGTTCATAAGGTGTAAAAAATGCCAGTGTTGAAAATCTGGCATGAAAATAGTGCAAATTTCGCGAAGTTACAAGGTGCGTGGAAACTGCTAGCACGCTGTGTAACACAATCATTTTATGGAATTTTGTCACCAAATTTTCAACATAGGCATTTTAGGACTTCTGCTCATGAACAGCGCCACCGTCATTTCCTGAAACTGTCGAAAACTAATTTCAATCTGTTCAATGTTCAATCAAGATGCAATCTGTTTGAATATCAGACCCAGGATGCGCGAGCACCGCAGTGGGTAGTCATGTCCCTGCAGGCGAGAACCAGAGTGGGACTGTGGACCACCCATATATAGGAGTAGTGTGTGGCACACAGTGGTGTGCACCATGGCCCCATGAGCTTATATTCAGTTTGAATATGCAGATGAGCCCACTGGGCATGCATGGCACAATAGGGCCATTTGTATGCCCATAGTGGGCTCATCATGGCATGCATAACTGTGAGTGCACGGGCCAGTCCCCAGCCTGATCCTCATTACAGTACACACCCAATCCCAGTGTTCCTGGTAGTCTAGCGGTCTCCTCCCAGCCCGATGCATGTTGTATTACTAAAACACCCACCCCGTCCCCATGTCCCTGGTAGTCTAGTGGTCCCGCTCCCCAGCCCGATTCATGTTGTAGTATTAAAAGCCCCTAATCCCCTTTTGTCTAGTAGTCTAATGGTCCCCCTTCCAAGCCCGATCCATGTTATGTTAACGAAATACCCCCTCCAATCCCATTTCCCAGTAGGCTAATGTGCCCCTCCGACCCCTATCACCATGTGAATAATAAGTCAACCCCGATCCCTGTATCTCTGGCAGTCTAGTCATTCCCCTCCCAGCCTCGATGCATAGAATGATATAACAGACCCGCTCCCTGGTAGTCAAGTGGCCCCTCCACCCCATTAGGCAGTGATCCATCACCCGCTCCCCACCGCTCAACCCAACTGGAGCCAGTGGACGGGCACAGCCCAACTCACACCACACTAGCCAGCTGCCAACTGAACAATTGCAGGAGCACGTGCATTATACAGTACATGCCCACGGTTCAAATCAAATCGTGGTCTAAAAACATTACAACAGGCCGTTCCGGAGGATATGCAGTCAAGTCAGGCTCAAAACATTTAAGACAGAACAATTACATGCAGTTTTAAAAAATCCATACAGATCATTGAATAAAAGTCATAGGTTAAGGTTATACACGAGAAATGGAACAAAACAGTTTAATGGTTACAACTGCATCAGATTGCAAAGGCAGACCACATAGATCTCTCAAAGTGATTACACTGGGGAATATTCAGCCGTGTATCAGGCAGTACAATAACAGCCAGGCTCCAGATTGATTGCAGTGCTGTCAGCACTGGTTCAGATCAAATCAGCTGTCCCTAAATGCAAAACAATCGGTCTCCATGTCCTCTAGAACTCGTCAGAGACTTTCCAGGCTCCCATCCTCCCTCCTTCCACACCTGAGATGGGGTCACAATTGACGCATACCCTCATTTAAGTATTTAGGGGTCTGGCTTGACCAACACCTTGACTTTTCACAGCACGTAAAGCCATTCATAAAATCTCCACCCCGAGCTTACTATGGCTCTAGGTACAAAAATGCATCCTCTTTCCTGCTCATCAAGATATTAATCACTAAAATGATTCTCCCATCATTGATTATGGTGACATTGTCTACACTACTGCCCAAAGACCACCCTGGCCAGACTGGACCCCTCTTTTACTCCTTCTGCTGTTTGGTTTGGGCTGCCTTCTTCCTCCCCTCCTGGAAGATCATTGCATTCACCTGCAGTGCCTACTTCATTTCCAAATTCTGTTTGGCTTCTCTCTCCCCCACCTCAGCTCTCTACTCTCCCTATGTCCCCCCCCCATGTACTCCCTCTGTAACTCTGGCTATCATTCCCTCTCACTTCCCTTACTGATCCCTTGCTGGTCAGGCTGCCTTCTCTTTCTGCTTTCCTAAACTTTTGAAACTCTTTCCCTGAACCATTTGCTCTGCCTCTTCAAAACGCTCTTCTCCTTTCTACTCCATATCCACACTTCTCCCTCCTGTAATTGCCCTTAGTCATAGCCCTACTTGCTCCTCTTTCTCCTCCTGCCTGCTTTCTCCCCATCATTGATTGTGCCAGAGGTTATACTGCCTTTGTACAGGTCACTGGTGAAGCCACATCCAGATTGTGAGTTCAGTACTGGTGCCCACACCTCAAAAGATATTAACCTGCTGCAGAAGGTCCAGAGGGCTACAAAATGACAGTGAGTCAGCAGGGTAAGGCATCTGAGGAGAGGCTGAGGACACTGAACATGTACTCCTCGAGGACAGGAGGTGGGGGCATGACTGAGACCTTCAAGTACTTGAAAGGGATAAATAAGGTGGATAATGAGGACTTTAAGCTTAGTGGCAACCATAACATGAGACGGCACAGTCTTAAGCTGGAGGGGAGAGGTTTAGGAGGAGGTCAGGAAGCACTTCTTCACAGAGAGGGTGGTGGACACTTGGAAATGCTGCCAGAAGAGGTGGTCTTGTCAAAGATGGTGGGCAGCTTCAAGAGAGACTGGGATAGGGATGAGCATAGGGCAAAGTAAGGACCATGGGTGGGGAGGATTGAAAGGTTGGGAGGAGGAGGGGAGGGTGCAGGGTCAGTAGCTCAAAGCTGTGGACTCTGCAATATGAGCAGACTAGCTAGACCAAATGGCCTTCTTCTGCTGGCTTCGTTGTATGTTCGCATGTGTCCTTGCCCTTACCCCTTTTCTTCTATCCTTCTCCTTTGCAGGCCAGGAAACCAGGTCACGCGCTGGGTGTACCCCAGCCATGTCTGACCCTTATGGGTGTATCCCAGAGGGACGAAAGTCAGCCTCCCCTTTCTCCCTCTCCTTCCTTCCCTATTCCCTTCCACACTAGTTCTCCACTCCTCCCTTCCACTTTCTCCTCCCTGCCTGCTTTTTATTGCTCTTTCCTACTCCTTCACTTCCCCCACTCTTAACCTTCTCCTTGCAGGCCAGGAACAAGGACAGGGGGCTGGGTATGCGCCCAGATGTGCCCTGGCCCTTGTAGAGTCTGCAGCCCAGAGGGACAAAGGTTTGCCTCTCCCTCACTATCATACTTTCCTTCCCCTCCTCCTTTTCCTATTCCTCTCACACTAGTTCTGTACCCCCCATGCTCTCCCTCCCTTCCTTGCACTATCCTGCTGCCCTACTATATAATTGTTCTACTCTCTGATCCTAAGGATCTGCCTGCAGCCCCTACCCTTGTGATTGTATATATATCTAGTACACAAACATTCCTATCGTACATAACTCTGCACTGTTATTTAATCTCTGTGCAATGTTTTATTTTGTAGTAAATCAATTGTACTTATTCCTTCCCCTCCCCTCAGGACACATCTGTAAATGAGCTATTTTTAGCTCAGCATGTCTTTCCTCCTGAACCCTTTTGCTATTTGCTTTTCTCTTTTGTTCTTCCCAGGTCCCCTTAGCTCATTGTTTTTGTGGTCCTTGACACATTCCATTCACCATCACTGCTGTCTCTTCACCTAATCCAGTTTGGATATCAAGCTCTGTTTTTACCAGTTGTGCTGATTCAAACCCCTAGATGTGGGGAATAGTAGTCAGGTTCCCCTTCTCTCTCCTGTCACCATGGTTCCCCTAGTCCCAGTCTCCCTTGTAGTTAGTTTGAACATCCGATAAAGATGTCAAAATTCTGCCCCAGGACACTGTCCTCTTCTCTTGCCAGGTGAGTCCATCACCCTTGAAGAGCCTCGTGTCCCAGAAGTGCCCTAGTCCTCCACAAAGTAGCACCCCTTCTCCTGACACCAACCATTAAGCCATCCATTAAACTGCTCTATCTCCTCCTCCATATTCTTTTCCCCTTCCAGCCCCACACAAGGAGGATCATAGAAACAGCCAGGGATGCTGAGTGTGCCACCAATCTGTCCTCCAGTCTAGAAAGTTCCTCTTCACCATCTCCACTGACTAGTTCTCTAGATCATTGCTGCCGAGGTGTACCAGCACCCCAGCTCCCCTTGCTCCCTCTCCACCATCCTCCCAATCCTGTCTGAATTCCAGATGGCCAGTGCACCAGGAAGTCACCTGACCATTGCCGCCCCTTCCAACCCTCCTCCCTTCCTCTTCTCTTCTCAAGGGTACATGTTTAAGGCCTGCAGTCTCTCCTCACGAATTTCTTAGACTTGGACCATCTTAGTTGTCCTAGGCTGTAAGTAAGTAAATTTTGATTTTTAAAAGGCGCTTCCCAAGTTTAGAGTGCCTGTACAATACAGTACAACAATAAAATATCTAAAACAGCTCATAATTCACTAAAACATACAATATAAAACTGTTATGTCCCCAAAAAGCTTTTTCAAAGAAATATGTTTTTGAGGGGTTTTAAACCCCTCCACTGTCAGGCTTTCATGTATCTGATGAGGTAGAGAGTTCCACAGTGTAGGAGCCATATAGGCAAAGATCTTTCTCCAAAGGTCTTCAAATGTACCCTGGGAGGGACTTCCAGTGGCGTCACTGCAATGGTGGCTGTCTAATCCAAGCTGCTCCTGAATCGACCCAGCAATCTACCTAAATCTTTACCAGAGAATCGACCAAAAACTTCCTGAGTGACAGAACTATAAGCCATAAATGCTGGGAAAATCATCACGCTCAAAAGAGAACAAAAGAATGGCGAAGAAGTCCAGTTTAAAACAACTCTCCATAGATGCGGAATCAAAGGTTTTGTGGCCTGTGCTAGGGCTTGCTCTCCCTCAGAATCATCATGGGACCCTGACTTGGAGGAGAAGATCCTAAACAAAATTGAAAAGAGCTCTAGCAAAAATCCTGAAATCAGTCAATAAGATCGAATCCTCCATGCAGACCCACGAATGGACATTAAAACAATAAGCGAGAAAAAATCTCGGAGGTGATGGAATCCCAGGACAGCAATGATAGAATCTTAATGTACCTGCTACAAAGGGATCACATAGTACATTACCAGATTGGAGGATGCAGAAAATAGGGTGAGGCGGAACAATTTTAGAATCCACAGAGTGCCAAGAAGAGGCCGAGGAGGGCCTTGCTTCCTCGGCAGATTTCATTCTTCAACAGCTAAAAACCACACTTCACTACCTTCCGACGTGTCTCTGGATATTGAGAGCGAGCTCAGCGCCTATTCGCCCGTGTCTTCTGATCCCAAGGCAAAACCACATTTCTGGATCATCCGTATGCTACATTATCAAGCCAAAGAACACATATTGCTGGAAGCCCTGGCGACATAAGGATCTAAAATAAATGCGTCACACATTTACTTTGACCATGACTTTTCGGCAGAGCTACAAGCAAAACTAATCCAAGTGAGGCAAGTCATTAAAGAACTTAAAGAAAAGAAAAATAATAGAGCCCAGTTAAACTTCCGCGAAACTGAAGGTATACCTGGAGGAGGGTGCTCGAGTCTTTAGCTCCTAGTTGAGGCTGCATCATTCTGGCAGAACAAAAAATCACGGACCCAAACAAGAAACTGGAATTTTGGAACATAGGTTACTGGCGGATGCGTGGGGTGTACAATCAAGGGGTGCAGAGATCCTCCCATGGCTGCTTCACACAAGACCATCACGGACGTGACTAAATTAATGTGACGACAGACCAAGGACTTTAGTCAGGATCGGTGATGCGGAGGGAAACCAACCCCAAGGTGACTTTTCAACTGATATTGGGACATTGGCAAAATTTCATTGAATGGATCTCAGTTCTATATTTGGGGACGGGGATCCATTGACTGCTCAATCTGGGGGATGCTGCCTTGTACCTCCATTAGAGCAGTTTACCCTACTCAACTGAATCTTTAGTAACAGGGTTATTTAATAATAACGGAGCAAACTAATCAATTTGATATGCCCAAATAACACACCTCTTGGCGCCTAATGGCTCCATGATAAATATGCATTTGGGGTCAAAAGGAAAGCAGAGATCATCTTAATGGCAAGTGCTGATTTGGGAGAAAAAATCTCTTATACATAGTCAAGCCTGCTAATATTGAAGTAACAACATATCATCTGCCTACTTTGGAGCTGGGTTGGGGGCTTTGGGCCCCAAGCCACCAGACCACATATAACACCATGAAAGCAGTGACAGTGTTTAAAAGCATGTTGATCCTAACTCACCCAATCACGGGAGCGGCATAACATACGACACCAAGAAGTCATGATTTTTACTCTAAAAATACATCTGTGAGGTTGCAGAAACCTGAAAATCTTCACCTAGGAAGTCATTCCACAATTATTAAAAACTGGAGAAGGTGTTACTATTTTAAACGGCAGCACAGTTTTGTTATGACAATTTGTCTTCAATGTTAACACAGTTCTTTGTTAAATATGTAACCAGCATGTTTGACTGGAAGTATACTGTTGTCTCACCACGTTGGTATGGCTGCAGTCTGTCATTTACATTGGTCAGAAATATTAGGATCTTTAAACTGCATCTGGTTGCCAAAAAGCAATTGGCAAATATGATAGCCAAAGATAAAAGGAAGATGAAAAGGGATACTATTCACCAGTATTATGATGATACTTTAGAGCAGTTACCTATAGCATTAAGGAATCCACTCCCCAGTAAAGCAATCCAGACTGTTAAATGAGTTGAATAAACTAGATTACACAATTGCTTTTCTACAAGAAACCCATTTAGAAAAGCAGGAGCATCTTAAACTGAGAAGGGCATGGGTAGACAAAGTAGAAGCAGCTCCTTTACGACCGGTAGAAAGGCTGGTATAGCCATCTTCTTTGAAAGGATGCCCTTTCCAAATCACAGGTGTAGAAAAGGATGGAGGCGTTTAAGAGTCTCCGGCACCATTCAGGTGAGCTATTCCATTTCGTTAACTGATATGCACCAAATACACAGACCCATACATTCTTAAAAGCCATACTCCATAAGGTAGTCACTTACTGGAGGGACAGTTGATAATTGAGGAGACTTCAATGCAGTTGTCTCTCCCAGTTTAGACAGAACCTATCAGTCCTCATCACATGGTAGACAGACCACAAAACCTTAACTGCAACATTAGAAGAAGATGAGCTAGCTGACGTCCTGGCAACTACAGCACCAGGGAGAAAGGACTACACCTTTTTCAGCAGCTAATCAATCATACTCGAGAATAGATATGTTTTTAATCCCCAAAGCACAGACGATAAAGGTGGTCACGTCTAAAATTTATAACATCACCATATCGGATCACGCACCAGTCTCGATCACGTGGACCCTGTCCAGAATGCAAAGGCACTCCCAATGGCAGGTAAATGACCTGCTATTGAACGATGAAGCCTTAACCAAAAACTTTCTAAAACAATAGAAGAAATATATGACATTAATATACAACAACAATGCTCCCCTATTAGCACATGGAAAGCATTGAAGGCAGTGGTCAGGGAGAATTTATTAGTGTAGCCTCAGCAAAGAGAAAATCTCCTGATAGCCTGAAACAAAATTTTAAATATAATTAGCACTCTGGAAAGAGCATAAGATGTGCCCACCAACCCCAAATTCTAAAAGCATTGGTGAAGGAAAGAGATGACCTGCAAAACTAGAAAACCACAAAGTGGAAGGTCAGTTAAGATTTTAAACCAGAAATATCATGATACTGGTAGCAAAGCATCCAAGTTATTAGCAATAAGGCTTTGTAAGTCCCAAGTGGACAGGACCGTACTGAAATTAATTAATGAGTCAAATCCCATAGCTCCTGGACCAAACCCTCAAGACATAACGGAGCAATTTGACAATATTATCAATTACTATATAAGGAGGAGGGCCAAAACCAGAATATTAAAACAGGCACTGAACATTTCCTACAGGACTTGCCTTTACCCACCTTATCAGAGCTCACTAGGAAGACCTAAACAGCAAGATTACAGGGCAGGAAATTAAAAATACAGTTAAATCTCTTCCATCAGATAATGCGCCATGCCCGGATGGCTATGGCCCAGAATTTTATAAACAATTTAAGGATACAGTGGCTCCCATCTTAGCCACAGTGTTCAATACATGCTTAGAGAAACCGATTCCTGAGTCATGGAGGAGGCCACTATTAGTGTCATTCCTAAACCTGGAAAGCCAAAGGGATAGATGTGAGGCCTATAGACCTATTTCCTGTTAAATCAGGATCTAAAGATTTTAACCAAGGTTCTATCAGACAGATTACAGAAATATATAGAATTTCTGAACCACCCGGACCAGGCGGGCTTCATACCAAACAGACAATTAGCAGATAATATCTGCAGGCTGCTGAATGTCATGGCCTATGGCTCCCCACATCCTCGCACAGCTGGCCCTTTTTTAGATGCTGAAAAAGCATTTGACTGCCTAAATTGGGAGTATTTACAGGTGGTTATGAGGAAGATGGGGTTGGGTGATAAATTTGTACAATGGGTCTCTTTGTGTTATGGTAACCCCACAGCTAAAAGTTAGGGTTAATGGAACCCTTTCATCAAAAATCAAGTTGGAGAGGAACCAGGTAAGGTTGCCCTCTCTCCCTCTTCTATTTGCATTAAGTTTAGAGCCGTTGGCCATAGCAATTCGAGAGTCAAAGATATCCTGGGAGTTAGGGTTGGAGAACAGTGTTGCAAAATATCGATGCATGCAGATTTATACGCTGATATTCAGAGACAACCCACGCATAACTATTCCAACCTATTGCAACTACTGGAGAAATATGGGGCTATATCAGACTTTAAATATAAATGTGGAAAAATCAGAAGCCTTGGTGCTGAGGGAAAAGTGACACCAGATATTAAAGCTAAAATACCTTTTAAATGGGTGTCCGAGAAATACCTAGGCATCTGGATCCCGAAGTATCTTCCCAATTTATATAATATTAACTACGGACCATTAGTCACTCAAATCTTCATGGATATAGAAAGGTGGAGGACACTACCCAGACCCTCTCTAATAGAATCGAAACCATTAAAATGAATGTATTGCCAAGACTGTTATTTTTACTTTCCACTCTCCTGTTGCAAATACCCAAAGTCTTCAGAAAATACAGCAAAAATAACATATTTCATCTGTGCTGGCCAAAAGCCTAGAATTTGACAGATAAAATGCAGGAGATTAAGGAAAGGAGGCTGGGGCTTGCCAGACCTAACTAGATACTATTGGTCTTCACAAATAATTCCATTAGTAAAGATATTGAATAAGACACTGACGACACAATGGTGTATTCTTGAACAAAATGCTCACCCTGACATACCCTTGTGGGCTTTACCCTGGATTATTCTCCATAATCGCTTCACACTGTGGACAATAGATGGACAAGGCACAACCTGGCCATATGGACGGAGATTAGAGTAGTGTGGGAAAAGCTTTACTACATCTGGCCTTATATCAGCATTAACCAGAAGATACCAACACCATGGGAATCACTGGTGTTCATATCTCTGAAAGTTTCGTATCTTTGAAAAGATCACTAAATAAAGCAAAAACGGCAAATATATTGCGTTTTAGACTCTGAAATCAATTTTATTTATCAAGAGTAGGAAAAGATCAGTTCTGTGCTAAGATTCAGCAGATTTAAAAATTAGCGTCATGCTCTGCTTCAGTCCATTCAAGCGCCTTTTAGCAGCCAGATTTCTTAACTCCTGAAGCAGAGTCGGGTTCATGGGGGTTGCTTGGGCTGCTGCTCCATCCATTGAATGCACACGCAAAACAGTCCACGCACGGCTAGTGTAATCTTTACTGAAACCTCATCCCCCTCCATTCCCTCACTGTCACTACAACTCTCCGGTTTTGTACTCACTCTGGCCAGGTCTATAATATCACTGTCTGATAGGATCTCATATCCTGTTTCTTCGAACCTGCTGTAACCACTCCTCTTGTTCTTCTTCTGTAAGCTGAAGTGCTGCTCGCTCTTCAATGAAGTGCACCTGGCTATCAGCTAATGCGATGTCATCACGCTCCGATCCTCCTGAACTGGCCACAGCTTATTCCATGAATGGTGAAGGGACTCAGAGCTGATCTGTCCCCAAGTCTTTGCACTGAGGTAAACAGCATCTTTCACGAGCTGTTTGCAAAAATCAATGTAGCAGTCGAACTCATTGACACCTAACAGCAGGCGGTAGAAGCAAATCACGCTTACAGCGTCCGTTTAGTTTTCCAGGACTCCTGATCCATAGGTTGTAAGATGCTGGTTACATTCGGGCCATAAACATGCACTGTACATTTCTGTCAGTGGAGACCAGATTTTCAAGGGAGGGATGTGAGGGAGCATTGTCCATGAGGAGGATGGCTTTAGCAGGCAATGATTTTGAGTGTAGAAATTCTTTCACAAGTAGTATAAAGTGTTTAAAGAACCAGTCGGTAAAAATATTGTGGTCCATCCAAGCACTTCTATAGCTGTAATAGTGAACTGGAAGTGCTGTCATGGTCACATTAGGCAAAGCACCGTGGCTTTGAGCTTTACGGATAAAACAAGTGGTAGACAAAACTCACCACTCGCATTTGCGGTAGCCATCAGTGTCACTCTGTCCTTGCTTGACTTAAAAGTTTTAACCTGCTTCTCTGTGTGCCATCTGCAAGGGTCTTGGTGGCAGCAGCCTCCAGTGGAGACCAATTTCGTCACAATTAAAAATTTGATGTCTGGTTAGCTGGTGGTGGGATATTAAATTGAGTAGGGTCTCTTTAAAGCATTGTGGCAACACAATCAGTGGACAATGATTCACCCTGCATGCTCAACTGGCGATGCCGTGGCGGTTTTGAACCTGTGTAGCCAACCTGAACTAGCCTTGAAATCATCCTCCTCCCTCTCAGGAAACAACTGCTTAAACAGCAGTTTGGCTTTCTCAGTGACTAGAATGCCACTTATTGGGGTGCCTTTCACGGCATTCCTGTAAACCATAAGTGCATGGCTCTGTCAAAATCTTCATTGGCGGCTTTTTCGGACAATGCAATGGTCTATGAAGCACCAATGTCCTTCGCTTCTCTGGCAAATTGTTTTATTTTCTTGACCTTTTTGATGTCAAATACTGTTGATTTATCGATGCCGTATTCGTCAGCAACACTACTGAGGCTAACTCCACGCTCAAGCTTTGTTATTATTTCGAGTTTGTGTCAATAGATAGCGTAACTCGCTTTCTTGCCTGCCATGCTTAGATTACAATTAGCTAGCGCCATTGATTCAGGAATGTTTAACCCGACGAGTAGTGTGAATGTTATACAGGTGATAGCAATTTGCCAATTAGCTAATCGAGATGAATTTGTTTGTAGTGGGAGGGAGGGTGGAGGGAATGCCCGTTTGGTTGACCGAACAGTTCGATGACTGAGGTCTGTGATTCGCGGGTTGTACTGTATTCCCCACAGAGTCTTCCAGATTTTCAAGCATGAGAGGAGACAAAACTATAAACAAATGGGCCAAACAGGGTTTGAATTACCTAGCTCAATTCATAGAAGGAAAATGGTAAAGGAGTTTAAAATATTACAACAAGAATACAACATGCTAAGTACAGACTTCCATAAGTATTTCCAGTTTAGGCAATATATGCAGACCAGAGTGGAATAGATACCCTACTAGGGCAGCCGAGGCAGGTCTGTTCAAATAAAAATAGTGCAGACCCGCAACATAAAAACACTTAATATCTCAATTATATAAACTGATGACGAGGGAACGAGGACCTAGTAACACAAAAATACAAGGGACTGGGAAAGGGAACTGGGGGAACTTCCAGATCACTACTGGACCAAGATTTGGACCAATGTACACAGCACTACAGTTCCATGATTTGGAGGAATTCAAGTGGAAGGTTGTGGTGCAATTCTTTATTACCCTACTGTCTCCAACATTATGCCAGAAATCCAACTGACAGATGCTGGAGGGATGTGGACTGGTGGGCTCACATCATCATACTTTCTGGGATGCCCAGCGTGAATGTATATTGGGCCCAAGTTAAATGTGAAATAAAGAAAATAGTAGGGTTAACACAAGACCTAGATTTTGAACACCTGGTCCTGGATGCCCTCTTTCAGAAATTAAGACAGAAGGTCTAAAGTACTTGTTTCTGATCCTGACAGTAGCAGCTGTCAAGGTAATAACAGAATTGGCTGACCAAGAAACAACCAACCATTACACAATGGTTGAACAATATCGATAAAATCAAACAAGTGGAGGCCATTACACCCATGTTAAGATTCCAGACCGACAGATACAACTCCGCTGGCATCTTTTTTAATTATATAGAAGAGAGAAGGGGATTCCAGTCTTAGATCAAAAATTAAGAGTCTGAGGGAGGCAGTTAAATAAGTAACTTAATTTGGGAACCACCAGGTGGTTTTCCAATTTTAAATAACAGACAGACTGTATGGTTACTGTTAATGTAAATTTTATTTTTATGTTAATAAGAAACAATGAGCATGAATACACTGGCCCAGATATTCAAAGGGTTGCAGCGTGGCGCAAGGTATTCTTAGCCGCCACCCACTGATCTTGGTGCGATATTCAAAGGAAAAGTCGCAGCACAACCCGACAAAACCGAGCGCATCAGTACTGTATGCAGGCACAGGGGCGGCTCGATGCATAACCTGCAGCCCGATATTCAGCCGGGATGTACAGAACCATGCATGCACAACTCCTACCTGCGCCAGCACAAAGTTAAACAAAAAAAAAAAGAGGAACAACTGTGGCCACCCACAGGTGAGCTGCCGCGTTGCAGGGTGCAACATGGCAGCTGCCACCTCTAGGTGGCCTATTCCTAGCGCACCTGGCGGTGGCCCGCATGCCGGTCGTGAGCATCTATGTAAAAATAGAAATCGTCCTATATCCCTGGTGGTCCAGTGGACTGCTAGCTGCCCGATCGTGGGCATATGTGTATAAAGAAGAGAAGTTCCCATATCCTGGTGGTCAGTGGACCACTATGTGCTTGATGCAGGCATTTGTAAAAGAAAACAAAGGTCCAATATCCTGGTGGTCTAGGTGCCCCTCTCACCCAGCCCACTGAGGCCCACCCCGCTCCCCGGTGAGCCAATGGGCGTGCAGCTACCGTATTACACATTCCAGATATGATTCACATATCTGGAATGTATCTTAAAGGCTATTAATAACCACGCTAATGAACAATGGGCGTGCAGCCCTACCCAAGGTGTCAGTCGGCGGGCGGGGGGTGGGGCGGCAGGCGGGTGGGTGCTGCCACCTGCCGGCTGACCGGGGAGCGGGTGGTGGGGCTCAGTGGGCGGGTGGGGAGGGGTACCTAGACCACCAGGGATATTGGACCTTTTGTTCTTACAAATGCCTGTGATATGGCACATAGTGGTCCACTGGACCACCAGGATATGGGAACTTCTCTCTTCTTTATACACATATGCCCGTGTCGAGGAGCAGCTACGATCCACTGAACCCTGAGAAAAAGGAACTTCTCTCTTCTTTATACACATATGCCCATGATCGGGCACATAGCAGTCCACTGGACCACCAGGGATATTGGACCGGTTTTTATTTTTTACAGATGCCAGCGATCGGGCTGCAGGAGCATCAGTCCCCGCGGCTGCCTGCCTGGCAGGCGCCAGGTGCAAGTTATCTGGGATCGCGACCCATGCATGCAAATGGGGCCATAATGACATGAAATGGCCCCTGTGATAGCCGAGTTGAGCTGCGCTAAGCTTGCGCCAAAGCCAGGCGTAGTTTGAATATCTGGACCACTGTTTATGTGCACATGTACTGTAGCTGGAAACCAGATCTAGAAGACTGGAATGATCGATATTGAAGTTCAGAACTATTTTCGTCCAATACCTCGGACTGTTGATAAGAACGGCAATCTGTACCTAAGACAAAAACAGAAATGCATATAAGATGTAGAGAATATTAACTCTTTGTATAACCATTTAATAATTTTGGTATGTAAATTGTCAGTGAGTAATGAGCACTACAATCTTGTAAACTTATTGTACTTGTATTCTTAATAAATAAACAAATTCAAAAAAATGTACCTAGGAACCTCTAGCAATCTCTCACCAGAGAGTTGAGTGAGCTAGAGGACGATGGAGGTCAAGAGGTCCTGCAGGTATTGAGGGTCCCAGTTCATGTAAGGCTTTATATGTCAGCAATGTGACCTTGAAAGGGATTCGCAATTGTATGGCAGCCAGTGCAGTTCACACAGCACAGGATTATGTGACTGGATCTAGGGGTTCCAGTTAGCAACCTGGCCGCTGCATTCTGCACTAGCTGCAGTCAGCGAATATCCACTCCCGGTAGCCCCAGATAAAGGGCATTGCAGTAGTCTAACTGAGTGGTGACAAGAGGCGTGGACCAATGTTGGTAGATCCTCAGATGGAACCAGATGCTTCACCTAGCGATATTTCTGAGATGTTAAAAGAGGACTTGACTATGGCCGACACCTGAGCTTTCAGAGTCAGGCCTTCATCAAGTACCACCCCTAGGTTACGCATCCAGTTTGAGGCCCTGAGCAGGCTATCTCCGAGTTATAAACCGGATGGTGTTCCTGCCCATGACCCAAACGTTCTCAGATCTGGGTCCACAACCAACACCTTGGTTCTCCAGGTTTAGCCTCAACCAGCTAGCACTCATCCAGTTCTGTATATCCTGCAGGCAGTTAAACATTGAGACAGTATTGTACTCCTGGGGGGTACAAAGGACATGTACAGTTGAGTATCATCAAGTAGCAGTGAGAAACTCAACCCGTGCCGCCTCATGATAGCTCCCAGTGGTAGCATGTACACTGCAAATAACATGGGGAGAGCACAGAGCCTGTGGTACTCAAAGGACAGGACTACAAGGGACGAGGAATGATTCCCCTATATCACCCTCTGTGATCTGCCCTCCAGGAAAGTTCGAACCAACTGAGGACTGCCCCATCCAGTCTGAAAAAGAACCGCAGGCATTCCAGCAATACCCCATGGTCCACAGTGTCAAAAGCTGCCAAGAGATCAAGGAGAACCAAGATGGAATGGGCTCTCTGATCTCTCGCCACAGGAGATCATTAAGTACTCACACCAGGGCAGTCTCGGTGCTGTGCATTTTCCGGAAACCAGACTGGAGAGAGTCATAGATATTGTGGCTGGATAAGTGATCTTCCAGCTGCAGAGCAATCACCTTCTCAATAACCTTCCTTGTAAAGGTAGGTTAGAGATGAGTCTGTAGTTGGCAGGGCAGTCTGGGTCCAAGGAGGGTTTTTCAGCAGTGGCCTAACCACCACTACCTTTAATGGGACTGGAAAGACCCCTCTCTCCAGAAACCCAGACTATCCAAGCTAGGACAGGACCAATAACCTCAAAACACAGCCCACCAAAAGTCATGTTGGGCCTGAGTCCAAACTACAGCAGACTGGTCACAGAATCTGGATGATCCTCACTATATCCATGCCTACCGGCTGGATGAAGGTAGACCAGGTCAGTTGGGTGTTAGTACCACTCAGAAGACCACCACAATGTCCTATGATGAGACATTGGCTGATCTCTGTCCTGATAGAGGACACCTCGTCAGCGAAGAACTGAGCAAATTCTTCACACTTTTCCTGTGACAATGCTTCTTCAGCTCATAGACAGACTGGATTGCACATTCTGTCCATGGTCTTGAAAAGCTGAGCTGGTCTGTTCCTCACTGCAGAAATTTCCCTGAACAGGAACTTTGCCTTCTTATGGGAAATTGCTGATTGGTAGACCTCATAATGATCCAGCAATCTGGTAGCACGTGAGGTGGGTGCCTGAATCATGGTGCCGTCCGAGTGGCAGCACAATAAGGCGAAAGCCTGAAGGTGAGGGGCAAGGAGGGTGACGGATGTACAGTGGGGTAGAAGCCTAGCGACAGGATGTCGCTACATGTATGCTTGCAGAGGCGAGCACAGTGAGCATGGCCTGGGAGGAGGCGGAGGATGTAGGGGTGGCACTGCAGTCGGCTGCCAAGCTGTGCCGTGGCGTCGGGGTTGGCCTCCGCTTGCAGTGCTGGGGTTCTGGGTTTGGGTCTGGAGTCCCGGCTGCTACTGTGCTTTTCTTGTGCCCGGCCCGAATCTTATTTTTTGACTTTCACACCTAACATGCACCTCCCCGGAGTTGAGAAGTAGGGGTGCGGGTGTGGGGAAAAGCAGGCATTTTTAGTCACCGAGCCATTTTCCCATGTACTTGGGTTGTCAGGGTGGCGAAATTGTTTTCGCCACCCTGACGCCGCCTTTTCTGCAGGTCGCCTGCAGTCACCCAGGTCACATAGAACCAGCAATCTAAGTCTGTCCATCTCCAGGCGAGTTTTCTGCCAGTGTCTCTCCAACCTTTACCCCGCCTCTTTAATTCCTTAGTGGCCCATCAAACCAGGGACACTGGGGCGAGAGGTCAGGGGACGAACACGAACTGAAGCAATGACATCCATGGCCTCTGCCACTGCCCTATTATAAGCCAGCACCAAGGATCCTGGGTCATCACTATCTAATGGAATACCCTAAAGGTCAAATACTGACATAAAGCCTTCAGGCATTACCTGTCTTAAAGGCCGTACTGTACCATTTCCTTGGGGCAGCCTTTTATGGGATTGCAAAACTAAACCTCAGGGCACAATGGTCTGATCATCCATCAGGATCTGTCTCCATATCTGAGGTCTCCATCCCCAGGTGGAACACCAAGTCCAGCGAGTGCCCTTCTCATGTGTTGCGGTGGTAAGAACCCGTGTCAGCCCAATGAATCCATCAATTGAGGAGGTCCTGTCCAAAGTACGATAGTTCATTGACCCAGGCACTGAAGTCCCGCAGAATTAACTATCTGGGGACTCCAATACCATCTCGCATTGAAGTCTGCGGCCTCCTTCAGGAATGCCCTCCCATCCCTGGGTGGACGGTAGATGAGAAGGATCCTGAGTCCTGCACCCGCAGCAACCATGCACTCAAAGAGTTAGTGCTCCCCACTGGCACTTCCTGAGGCTCAGTTCCTGTCTAAAACAGACTGAGACCCGCTCTGCCCTCCGGTCCACTCTTGGGTGGTGTATCACCAGAACCCGGCGGAATTGCAGCAGCAAAAAGGTCCTGCATTCTCGTCCAGCCAGGTCTCAGTGATTCAGGCTAGGTCTGCAGAGGCTACTAAATCTGCAACCTGTTGTAGTGCCTCCACCTCATTATGGTCTTTCCTCAGGTGTGAACTCCAGTACCTTGCACAGTACAGTATTCCTGTTAAGACTGCACCAGTGACCTGTGCATCATGACTTTGACTGCTTACCCACACCACATACAATTCCCACATTCTGTCTGCTTTGCTCATCACCCTGTTGCAGTGTGCACACGTTTTTAGGGTCTCAGTGTTATCACCCCTAAATCTCTTCCGCAATACTATCCAGCACCATCACCCCATTCATATTGTACCCTCGGGTTCCTTGTTCCCAGTGTGCATCACTTTATATTTTCAGTGCTGAAGTTCAGTTACAAAATCTTTGATCAGCTTTCCAACCTGCCCAAATCATCCCTATGCTCATTTCTCCCTTCCTTTGTGTCTACCTTGCACAGATCTTTGTGACATCTGCAAAGAGGCAGTTTGTACCCTTGATATCTTCACCTATGCCATAGTTGAATATATTGAAGAGGATCAGTCCTAGCACCGTCCCATGAGGTAGCCTATTTGTCACCTCCTGCACCTCTGAAAACTATTCATTGACTACCACCCTCTGTGTTCTACCCTCAGCTAGCTCTGTACCCAAATTGCCATGTTTTCCTTTTCCAAGGTCCCTAATCTTTCTGTGAAGTCTACGTACTATATCATATGCCTACCCCTTGTCTGCTGCTGTGGTTACCAGTTGACGAACTGAATCACATCTGCCTGGCAAAACTTTCCCTTTGTAAACCCATGCTGTCAGATCCTGCAGCCTTTTCCCTACTAGGTGTCCATTAGATCTCCCTGAGTAAAACTCCATAACTTTCACCACTAGAGACGTCAAACTGGCTGGCCTATAGTTCACTGACTCGTACCTCTTTTACTCTTGTGTAGCAGAACCACATCTACTGTCCTCCAATCCCTAGGGACCACCCCATAGCTAGTGAGCAATTGAAAATGTCTGCTAGTGGCCCTGCTATAACCCCTGCTACCTCCTGTAGCATCCTGAGTGTACATCATCAGGTCCCATACACTAATCTTCTTTCTACCCTGCTAACTTTTCCAACACCCTTTAATACATTATTTGGACAGTTTCCCAAAGTGTTTGCTCCACCTTTACCTAATCCCACATTTGGCAATGGCTCATCCCTTTCTTAGTAAGTACTAAGCAAAAACATTGTTCAGTATCTCTGCCTTCCCTTGTCCCTCTTCTCCAACTCCTCATTGCTCTTAAATCTCACTATACCCTCTGACCTTGCACTTGTAGCAGAAGAATGCCTACCTCGCTGCCAACCAGAGCTCTGTCTCCACTTTGGCCTTCCTCACTTTCTGGTGGTTTCTCTTGTTGCCGCCAGATAGTTTACTCTGTCTTCCTCCCAGTACTGGGGGTAGGAGGAACAGAAGAAAGAGGGACACAAGTCCATTTTCAGAGGACAGAGTTCAGGAAGGCCTTACAGCTCTGAAGGTGGACAAGGCTACAGGATGGGACGATATTCACCCAATGGTACTAATAGAATTCATGGAGGTCCTAGTTGCTCTACCAACAGCTGTTTTCAATAGTTCACTAGAAACAGGCGTGGTTCTGGAGGACTGGAGAAGAGCTCATGTAGTCCCGCTACATAAGAGTGCAGCAAGGAGGAGGTTAGCAACTATAGGCCACTCAGTCTTACTTCAGTGGCGGGAAATTAATGGTAACCTTGCTAAAGGAAAGACTGGCATAGTATCTTGATTCCAGTGGGTTGCAAGACCACAAGCAGCAAAAATTCATTGGGGGAGTATGCCAAATTAATCTGATCTATTTCTTTGACTGGGTGACCAGGGAATTAGATCGGGTGGACAGTGCATATGGTCTACCTGGGCATTAGCATGACCTCCGACACTGTGCCATGCTGAAGACTGATGAAGAAATTGAGCAGCCTAGGGTGGGGATGCAAAGTAATAATTGGGTTAGAAACTGCTTAACATACAGGCGACAGAGGGTGGTGATACGTCACCTGCTCTAATGATGGAAGAATGACCAACCAGGTGCCACAGGGCTCAGTACTGGGACTGGTCCTCTTCAATGTTTTTGTTAGTGACATTGCAGAAGAAGGGGAACATAGAAACATAGAATTTGCCAGCAGATAAGGACAGCTTGGCCCACCTAGTCTGCACATTTTTCCCTACCTACTGTATATACCGCAGACCCTAATTGCTCTGCAGCTTACCCTCTCTTCCTATCGCTAGGTTCTCTTATGTCTATCCCTGCATTTTTGAATTCCCCCACCACCTCCAGGGAGGCTGCTCCATGT
Source organism: Neoceratodus forsteri (assembly GCA_016271365.2). Lineage (NCBI taxonomy): Eukaryota > Metazoa > Chordata > Ceratodontiformes > Ceratodontidae > Neoceratodus > Neoceratodus forsteri. The sequence goes on from CM028129.1 coordinate 54,421,910, forward strand.
ATCCACCACCCTTTCTGTGAAGAAATACTTCCTAACATTACCCTGGAGTCTACCCTCTAGCCTCATATCCTGAATCTTGTTCTAGACCATCTTCTTTTCTGAAAGTTGCTGCCCTCCTGTACCTTATTTATACCCTTGAGGTATTTAAACATCTCTATCATAACCCCTCTGTCTCTCCTCACTACCAGTAAATAAATATTAAGGTCCTCTACTCTCTCTCCTCATATGACTTATGGTGCAACCCTTGTAACATTAGTGTTGCCTGCCTCTGAACTGCATGTCCTTCTGGAGATGCAGCCTCAGAACTGTACATAGTACTCTGGAATGAGATATCACCAATGATCTGTACAGTGGCATCACCACTTCCTTTTTTCTGCTGGTGATACCTCTCCCAGTGCACTCTAGCATTGCACTGGCTCTCCCACAGCCTTCGCACATTGTTTGGTCAACTTTAGGTCATTAGATATGATTACCCCAAGTCCCTTTCCTGTTCGGTGGCTGTTAGTACCTCCTCCTCACCCCCATTCTGTACTCCTCTCCTGGATTTCTGTTCCCTAAATGCATGATCTTGCACTTCTTTGCATTGAATCTTAGCTGCCACACTCTTAACCACTCCTCCAGCTTACATAGGTTCCTTCTCATTTTCTCCACCCCAGGAGTGTCAATCCTGTTGCAGATCTTGAGTGTCATCTGCAAAGAGGCATATCTTCCCTTTCAGCCCCTCTGCAATGCTGTCGCTTTATGAAGACATTAAGGAGAAATTGGTCCCAGCATCGAATTCCTGTGGCACTGGCCACACCCCCCTCTTCAGATTGAACTCCATTCACCACCATCCTCTGTGTCTGACCACTTAACCAATTTCTGACCCAGTTTACTACCATGGGACTCACTCCCAGGCTTCCCAGCTTGTTTACGAGCCACCTATGTGGGATGGTGTTGATGGCCTTGCTGTAATCCAGGTAGACCACATACATTGCCCCTCCCTGATCTACTTCCCTGGTCACCCAGTCAAAGAAATCTACCAGATTTGTTTGGCATGACCTTTCTGCTGTGAATCCATGATGCCTCAGATCCTGTGCTCTGCTGGATGGGGTGCATGAGGACAAGTACTTCCAGCAGCAGAAGAAAGGTGGTGTTCCCTGTATTGCTCCTGGTAAGACCTCACCAGCAGTACCGTAGTTAGATTTGGAGGTTACACCTCAGAAAGGACATAGACAGAATGGAGGCAGTACAGAGGAAATCAACTAAAATGATGCAGGGGTTGCTTAAGAAGCCCTACGAGGAGAGACTGCAGGATCTTAACATGTATACCCTGGAAGATGCGAGAGGTGCGTGATAGAGGATGTATTTGAATTTAGCCTTCCAAAATATAGATAACTTGTTTATTGTTCCTGTTTTAATCTTATTTATATCTGCTGTATCTGGTTTTATGTACAGCACCTTGGTTTGGAAAGGCACTATAAAATAAAGTTGGCTTGACTTGACAAGTACCTTACAGGGGTGAACAGGATGCAGGAGGGAATCTCTTCCAAATGAGAAATAGCACCATGACCAGGAAGCATGAGATGAAGCTGTTGGGGGTGAGTTTAAGAGGGATGGAGGAAATACTGCTTCACTGAAAGGGCAGTGTAGACACCTGGAACAGACTGCCAGTGGGAGTGATGAAGGTGAAAACAGTGGGAGTTTCAAGCATGCGTGAGGATACACAAAGAGTTGTATTAGTAAACAGGCAGGGAAGAGGGAGGGTCACCGGAGACCAATTAGGGTATGCAGAGACAGACTAGGCAGGAACATCGGGGCAGATGGTGGGGGGCATAGTGGCCCTTTTCTGCCAACACATTCTATGTTTCTATGAAGTTCAGTTGAACTGAACAGAGCTTAATGTTCAGTCCACCCAAGTATCCCATCATGAGGAGTGTCTTATTGCATAAGTGGCACATAGCAGGACTGCGGTGTCTGCCTTAAAGGTATCTGTGGGAATCCACAGGAACACCATAGAACTGCAAGGAGTTCTGGGAAATAAAACAGATAATACATCAAACTCACATCCAAATAGTGTTCACCCTTGGTGTGTGAGTGTGTCATGAGAGATTTAAGTGTGGGGTGGCCTTTGTGGGTGGTTTCTTTAATTTGGCTTTTTGGTATTGTGCTGTTATTGGTTGGGGGGTTAGTTCAGGGGTTAGTGTGGTTTAGCTGGTTAGGGTGTGTCATGGGCAAATAGGTATAGTCCGTTTCTTCTACTCCTCAGAGAAGCTGCGCTGACTTGCCCATTTGGATGACCCCAGTCCTGTAGCAGCTCTTCATCGTTGTGGGGAAGTGAGAATAGCAAGGAGGTGGGGTCATCAGCACAGCTCTGCTCCAAGAGATGGAGATGGGGCGGTTATGATCAGGAGTAGGATAAGGAACAACCCTGACTCAAAATAGAACTGAGACAGTAGTCACCCTGCATGGTTCCTATCCCAAAGACTCCTGAAACACCATTGGATGTGTTACCCATTGAGCCAACTGGCATTGCTCCTCCCATTAAGGCAATTCTTTGTAATGCCAGGTCCATCAAGTTCAAGTTCAAGTCAAGTTCAAGTTTATTGCAGGAAAACTCCATTGAGCAAGCTCATTCACAAGGAGGTCCTGGAGTATGTATACAAACAAGGAAAACAATACATAGGGTACAAAAAAGTATCACAGTGAATACAATAAAATAAAGTTTAGGTTCATAATGTTACATCGTGCTCAACTTAGGGCATAATAAGGTAGCTATGAACTACAATTAACTTCTGCGACATTAGTAGTAGAGGGTTAAATTCATGGGGAGAGAGTAATTACATAGGAGACGGGTTTGAGGAAAGAGCAGCCAGGAATAGAAAAAGGGATAAAGGGAGTGGGGGTAACGTACAGGTGAAGAGCATAAGAGAGAGAGAGGTTTTAGGCAAAGAATAAAGAAGGAAGGGCAGGTGAGATAAGGGTAAGGGTAGAGGACAGTCTTAGATCAACTGAAGAGATAGTTATAATTTGGCAGTTCTGGAAGGATACCAACAGGACTAAGACATGTATCAGTACATTGGGAGGGCATAGAGAAACTTATAGATAGGGAAGAGACTTAATAACAGTTACAACTATTTCTAAATTTAGATGTAGTTAGCTTTTTATAAAAGTTAACGGAGACAGTACTAGATAGTTTCAGTGTGGCTTGAAGCTGATGCCAAATGGTTGGGAGAACATATGATATGGCCTGCTTGCCAAAGGCGGTGCAAGTCCTAGGCACAGCAAGGGCGATAAAATCAGATTTCTAAGTGAATATACACTACGGAAATGTGGATAAGAGATGTAATATAGCTTGGAAGCTTATTTAGAGTATTTTAAGAGTCCAAGCACCAGCATGGAGCAGACATCAAGTGGTAAGCAACATCCAACCAACGGCTACATACAGGTCACAATGGTGAGTTCAGTATGAAGAGTTTGTAATGAACCACAGAGTACGGTGGTAAAGGACATCCAGTTTATTTAGGCTCGAGGTTGCAGCTGGCGGTATATTAGGTCCTTATAGTCAAGTAGAGGATGGAATGTGGCTTGGACCAGCCTGGTTCTAGTCTCTAAAGGAAAAGGCCCTGTTTCAAAAGAAAATCCTAACCTGATTTTTATTCTTCTGACAAGGTCGTGAATATGTTCATTAAAGGAGAGCTTATTATCTAACCAAAGGCCAAGATACTTGAATTTGAGGTGACTTTCAATGGTTCACCTAGAGATGTCACAATAAAGTTTTTAGGTATGTCAAGGGGTAGAAGGGTAGTATTAAGAGTGAAAGGCATTACTTTGGTTTTCTTGGCATTGAGTAGGAGTTTAGCATTAATAAGATTACATTCAAATTGAGCAAAGTCAGCTTGAAGCTCATACCTTAATTCAGATACTGATCTGCCAGAGGCATACAGTACTGTCATCTACAAAGAAATGCAGTTTGGAGTTGGTTATGTTTGAGTCCAGATCATTGATATACAGGAGAAAAGAATAGGGTAAAGGATGGAGCCTTGTGGGACTCCCTGGCAATCGGCAGAGAGGTTGAGAAAAGGCCATCAGTTTTAATTTTCTGTGTCCTTCCTGTTAGATAACTGGTGAACCACTGGGCGGTAGAGGGAGTGGCGCCTAATTTAATGTGGCTGGCAACTAGTAGTTTATGGTCAAAAGTATCAAATGCTTTACTGAGGTGAAGGAAGACTGTACCAGTGATCTTCTTGGAGTCCATAGCAGATACCCAGTCGTTGGTGATTTTAGCCAATGCAGAGATAGTGCTATGATTGGTGCGAAAGCCAGATTGTGCAAGGTTAAGAAGAAAAAGTTTCAATTGGTGTTTTAATTGATTATGAATCAGTTTCTCAAAGACTTTAGAGAGAACGGCAAAATTGAGATGGGCCTATATTTGTTTAGGTTGCATGGCTCCCTGATTTAAATAAGGGAAGGATGTGGGCAGATTTCCAGCTAGAGAGAACTGTGGCAGTGTTGATAGAGATTAAATATATGTAGAATAGGGGCAGTGAGATGGGAGTAGCTATTTTAAGAAGAAAGGTTCAAGACCATCATCCCCAGCACTTTTCTTGGTGTCTAAGTTGATGAGCGAGTCTTCAACTTCTTTATAGTTGAGAGGAGGAGTTGAAAGGGACAAGTCACTATTTGTGGGGTGATAAGAGGGCTGGTTTGATAATTGGCACAGCTTGCATACAGTGATGAGTCAAAGGCTAGGCCCGCAGTGACAAAATAGGCATTGAGTTCTTCGAGGATTTGGTAATTGCTTTCTACAACCCTACCATTGCTAAGGATCTTGATTGAATGGAGAGAGCAACAGGCCATCCTTCAATGGACTTAATTGTCCTCCAGATTTTATGTGGATTCCGTTTGCTTGTTCCAAGGTGGAGACATAGTAGCCTACTTTGGCAGCGCAAATGCATTTGACGCAAGCATTCCTAACTGTTCTAAAGGCCTGCTAGTCTGCCGGACTCTTAGTTCTCCTAGCCTGAGCCCAAATTCTGTCACGGTTAGTGAGTGCAGACTTGAGGTCTGAAGTAAACCAGGGTTTGGGTTGTTGCCATCCTGATCTTGACAAAGGGGGCATGCATGTTAGCAAGGGCATTGAGTTTGGCGTTAAGGATAGTTACAGCCTCATCAGCGGATTTAGCAAGATAGAGATCTTGCCATCAAATCATACCTAAGTCAGCCAAGTAATTTGATGCATTGAACTTCCGATAGGACCGTATAGATATGAGCTTAGGCTGAAGATGAGCTTTGCTTGCGATCTTATACAAACAACGACACCATGATCACTCAAGTCGTTATGGAAGACCGCAGTGTGTGAAATTTTGTGGGATACGTGGTTAATATACAAAAGTAGTGAGCTATTGGCAGTATTTGAAGTGTTGATTCTAGTGGGTTCACTAACTAGCTGGGTAAGGCTGAATTAATCAGAGGATTTCAGGCTAAGCGATTTGGGGTAAGCCAGTCCATATTGAAGTCCCCAAGAATTATTGTTTCAGTATTAGCAGAGGTGGTGAGAGATTTGAGGATATTAAGTATATCAGTGCTACCAGGGGCCTATAACCACCAATGACTGTAATACAATCCGTGGAAGGAAGGTGGAGCCTCAGAGATACAATCTTATATTCCTTCAGTTTTGAATTACAGAGTATATTGCTGACTGAAATCTCGATTTAGTGACAGCCACTCCACCCCCACCGGGACCCTCTATCTGCCCTATATAGGTTGTAACCCAGGAGGGAGACTTGTTGGTTGGTATTGATCTTTTGAGCCATGACTCAGTAATAATGATCAAACCTGGATCTGTATATAGGCCCATGCTTGTAGCGGATCAAATTTCTCGAGCAGACTTAGTATATTGATTGTCATCATTTTAAGTCTGGTGCAGCTACAAATTCCATGGGTGAGGTAAGTGTTATTGGCAGGCCAGGATTCAGTTCCACATTACCTGAGCAGAGAAGTAGCAGGAGTAGTAGTTTTTTAAGAAACTTGTGATGTAAAAGAGCAATTTTTTCCTTTGGGAATGCCCACAATTCATTGACAAAGATATCGGTTTAATGTTAATGAAGGATATGTTGAAATGCCAGTTAATTGCAATCAGGGATAGTGCTCTAATTGACATAGGTGACGGAAGTAGTAAGTGGAGGGGAGATATGATGAGAGTAGATAGGGGAGAGGGTGAACTAAATGGGGAGGTGCAGTGGAAGGGTAGCAAGGGATAGGATAGTAAGTTCCAGGGCGATCTGGAGCCAAGTTCTTCAATTAGTACAGATACAAAGGATATGTTGCTTATTAGGATCAAAATAAAGAAGATGAAGCAGGCCGTAGTTCCAAATGGTAACAACTGCTGCGAGGAAGACTAGAGTCAATTCTTTTCCCTAAAGCGAATGTTAGAATTTCTTGGTCCTCTGTTGGCTAACGATGAATATAGTGCCAATCAACTGGGATAGAATCCTTCTGGACTGCTTAGGTCAGTTGACTAGGGGTGGGTAAATCTTAGGGAACAAGATGCTTTGGGTATGGACTCAGACCATGATATCAGCAGATTTTATCAAAGATTCCTTGGCGGACCTGGTGTGCATTACTGAAACCTAGTTGGAAGATGACTCTGCCCCCAGTGCTGGAGCGCTATCCCTCCTGGTTATACAGGGGCTCTACTGCTCGAGGTGGGATCATGGGGAGCCATCAGTTTAAGGTCTGATCTGAGACTTGCAGCCTACCCAGTGGGTCAAATTATGTTGTTTGAATGTGCGCTGTTAAAGATGATACAGGTGTGGGGGGCAGGATCCTTCTCATTTATAAGCCTCCTAGTTGAGATGATGGATTCCTGCAGGAATCTGGAATATCAGGTGCTGGCCTTATGTTAGTGTACCCTAGGTGGTTGGTGCTGGGCCACTTAAATATTTGGGCTGACATCGAATCCCTTTCGCCTGGTCAGTAATTCCTCTGACAGATGGAACTGTTGAGCTTCACACAGGTTGTTACCTTTGCAACTCACCAAATTTATCACACCTTGGATCTGGTTTCCACTGGGGAATTGAAGTATTGAACATCAAGGTTGATCAGATCAGTTGGTTGGATCATCACGCTGTAGGGTTTTAGTTCAGTGCTCCCCAAAACACATAACCCTCCAGTGCAGTTAGCCCAGTATCGACCTTTACAGAATATGGAGCCTTCATGGGTTCTGTCAGCACTGGACTACTCAATCCTGCTGCAGGTGGGTGCTGAGGGACTGAGACTGCATTGGGGTACCTATAATATAACTATAACTGTGGCTCCGACTGCATCTCACCATTTTGTGAATGCCCAAGAGTCTTCTAATGGAGCTACCCCTCATTTAGTGAGGAGCTTAGCTGGTTGAAGGCCAAAAGGTACAGATTGGAGCATTCTTGTTGGAGACTGGGATTGATGATGCATAAGCTAACCCTGAGAACTCATTTTAAAGAGTACCGGGCCAACCACCTTGAGAAGGGCAGAGTTCATGTCATTGGTGATTGCTGTAGGGAAGACCAGCTCAGCTGTTCTGCACTGTGAATAGGTTGTTACATCCAGCCTGCCTACAGTCAAGGGAGCTCTGACACCCGAGCCATGCGTGGAGTTGGGAAAGTTCTTCCTTGATAGGGTATTCTCTATTCATTCCTCAATCTCCTTCAGCCAGTTGTCCATGCCCAGCGAGCCCAGTCTGTGACTAACAGAGGCCTTCAATTGGTCTGGGAGGAGGTCACCTGATGTGTGCTGAGGAGAGTCTCCAGGTAATCATGAAACTGCACCCCACCTCCTGTTCACTGGATCCTGGACCTACCGGCTGTTATTGGACTGTCAGGAGTATTTGGGTCCAGTGATTGCTGAGATTTGCTGATGTTCTGTTATGGAGGGTTTGTTTCTGACAGCATTAAAAAGAGCTGTGATGAGGCCCCTTCAAAGAAACCATCACTGTACCTGGACATTTTGGCAAATTACAGGCTTGTCTCGAACCTTTCCTTTTGGGAAAGGTGATCGAGAGGGTGGTGGTGATACAGCTGGAGATGCATCTGGAGGCTGTCTCTGTTTATCTGCCATTTCATTCTTGATTCAGGGAGCACCATAGCATGAAGACAAAAGTCATCAGGGTGCAAAAGGTCTTCTCCTAGTGAGAGATAAAGGGAATATTCTATATTGGTTCTTCTCAATCTCTTATCAGATTTTGACATCGAGATCATGGAATGTTAACAACTTGATTGAAGGACTTGGTAGGCTTCAGAGGCACTGTGATGAGATGGTTTGAGTCCATCATCTCCAATAGGGTGCAGCAGGTTGCACAGGGAAATCTTCCTTCACGTCCAACTACCCTGATCTGTGGAGTCCCACAGGGTTCAATCTTGTTGCCCATGTTATTTGCAGTGTATATGCTGCTGTTGGGAGAGGTGAGTCATTGGTGCAGTGTGCAGTTTTATTCCTATGCTGATGATACTCAGCTGTACCTATCATTCGTCCCTGGAGAGGGAAATGTAGTCTCTGTGCTAAACAAGTACCTTACAGTGATCAATGACTGAATGGCATCCAGCTGGTGCAGGATGAATCCAGATAAGACTGAAATGTTACTGGTGTATTCAGATATTCACAGTGTGGTAGGACTGGGGGTGCTTTATCTGGACATATGGTGGGCTCCAGTAGGGTTGGGGTTGTGGGAGGGTACATGCTCCTCAGCCTGTACCAGTGCACAATTCCTTCAGCATACTGACAGGACGGGCAGCCAGGAGGAAGCATCCGCAGCAGTGGGAAGGGATGAAGTGGGGGTCCCCAGAAGGAGATACTCAAAGGAAGGAGAAAGAGGCCCCAGCTGAGGAGAAGCAGCTGCTGGTGGAGGAATCTATCATTAGGGAGATAAGAGTTGGGAGCAGAAGGTGGAAGGAAGATGGAGGTGAAGGTGAAGTGTCTCCTGGTGCTTCAGCTTGGAGGATGGGGAGCAGATCCAGAGGCTCGTTAGGGTGGTAGGAGATGGGAAAGAACTAGATGTCATTGTCTCCTGGGGACAAATGACTTGGCAGGGATAGGGAAGAGGTAGTGCAGGGTAATTTCAGGGGCTGGGGAGAGGTCTGAAGCAGGCAGCACTCATGGTGGCATTTGCCAAGGTGTTACTGTGTATAGTCGATGAGAGGAGAGGCAGTCTGCACTGCAGCTTTTAATAATTGGCTGAAGGCATGGTGCATGGAGGAGGCTACAGCTACACTGAGGACTGGGGACCAGCCTGGAAGGATACGGGCCTTTATAGGGAGATGGCCTGCATCCTTCCAGGAGAAGGACACAGTCCACAGAAGGAAGTTTAAATGTTATTTGGATGAACATTTAAACCTGCTGGGGAGGCTGTAATATCAAAGGAGGCAAAGATTGCCTTTCCACAGATGAAGAAGCAGCATGGAAGGAGGGCACAAGGGAAGGAAGTTTTGGATGGACTGGAGGTGCTGTGGATCATCCAGAGACAGGCTCTGGGCTGCTATCCATACAAGGGTAGTATACAGACCTCCAGCACAGGGAGAGGAGTTGGATACGGCAAATGGGGAGGACATCATCTGTATGGCAAACAAGGGAGGTGCTGCTAGTTGGTGACTTCAATCTGCCAGATGTGGATTGGAGCCTTCCAGCTGCAACTTTAGCAAGGAGCATAGCCGTTCTTGACTCTCTACAGGTCCTCTCAGGCAGCTAGTCAATGAACCCACTAGTGACAGGGCAGTGCTGGACCTGCAGCTTACAAATAGGGGCAGTAATGCAGATGTCACAGTGTGCAGTCCTCTAGGTATCAGTGATCACAGTACAGTGTAGTTTAACATTTAGACAGAAGCAGAGGCAAACCACACAAGGATTCTGGACTTTAGGGGGATATTTTAAGAAATGGAGACTGCCTCAGAAACTGCCTAGTAGGAGGTGAATGCCAGGAAGGGTAGAGGAACAATGGGGAAAAAGGAGGGAAATAAAGGCAACCAGCCTCTGCACAAAGGAAGTAAAAGCAAAGGAACAAGCATTTGTCAATGCCAGATGTCTGCCGTTGTCATTGATGTTGTAACAGGTCCAGGAGGAGATCCCTGCCAAAGATTAACGTTAGCTGGGCTTTTTGGGGGTGACAGCAGAGCAGCAACAGACATCAATGAATGTTTTCTTTTACAGCATTTATTTAAAAATAAATCATGTGGGAGGGTTTTCTTTATATCAGGTGGTGACACTGGGGATTGGGCACCCCAGGGCCAGTGTTACGAGTAGCCCCAGAAGCTCTGGAGTTTTAGGTGCTCTGTGGTGCATTTTAAGGCTGACATAGATGATAAAGCAAAGTTCTGTTAGGTCTCACCCACCCTGGCTCCAAGAAAAATACAACTCTAAGGCTGGCTGAGAGCAGGACCATTTTGCAGGCGCACACACACACGCGTCTGTGGTACACTTAGCATGAAACATAACTGGTCTGTGTAACTCTAACTGCAGGTGGGCCTGGCTGAGAGCAGGACCATTTCCATGATTTTACCATGGGATCTGTTTTTTTCTTTAAACAGAGAATATGGGAGTCCTCCCCAAGAAAATGCTTAAATGCTAACAAATTTGCAAGTTGTTGCATTTGAAGGGTAAACTAAATTCCAGTTTAGTATGGTTGCCACTTTTAGATGATGGGAAAATGGGACAATAAACCACACCCCAAGCCCTCCCTTAGCCCCACCCCTTTTATAACTAATAATAAGTCAAATTCTCAGGTCATTTTGTAGGGGGTTATATATGGTTTATGTATGATCATGCAGTGATGGAGCAATGAGGAGAGAGCCATGGAGGCAGGAGCAGAGAATGTCAGACAAGTGAAGAAGCTGGGACTGTGGTAGGGTTACATGAAGTGGTGAACTGTGGACTACAAGGTTTTGAAACTTCACTGACCATGTGGGTAAATATGGGAGGTAAACTTGTTTTGGGAGGTTGCTAGTTAGAATTAATAAAACTATTTTAGACCCGATGTAGGTTTTGCTTCTACTCACAATACCTTTGAGCATCTCGCCACAGTCACATTCTTTGCCTGTCCTGGGTTTCCCATGTTTGCAGTGATTTTAGTGGGGGTCCTGCTGCAGCTCACTGGTGGCTGACACTTTTTCAGTGGGTACACTGGAGGATTTATCACACTGAAAAGGTGCCAGCCAAACAATCAGATTTCAGGGATTGTGCATTTGGATTCACCCCATTGTATAATTAAGCAATATACCACGACAGGCCTTGTGACCAAACCACACCAGGTATGGTAAATTCTGCTATATACCCACACTTTGTCATTGTATATTGCTTAAATGTGTCTGTGGGGGGAGGGGAGCTGCCATCAGTTAAAGCAAATGTTGCTGTGTTTTATGAGGCTAAGCTGTGTGATTCAGGAAAGATATTTGAGCTGACAGCCTGAGCTGGGAAGAGTTAAATGCACCTCCTGGCCAGACCAGCACTTTTCCTACTGTTTGTTTATCTGCAAAGTGGGACATTTGATGTCCCACTGATACTTCATATGGGTGATGAGATGGGAGTGCAGAAAATGGAACTCTCCTGCTTGAAGTAGGACATGTGGTAACACTATTTAATAGGCAATCATTATTTAACAAGCAGTTTCAGCTTCCATTGCTGTAATGCCCTTGGACGCCCCACCTTGGTACATGCCTTCATAATGTCCAGGCTTGATTACTGTAATGAGCTCTACTTCAGGGTCTCGGAGGTATCCTCCACATGCTGCAGCTAGACAGAATGCAGCTGCCAGACTGTTAACTGGACAGTCTAAATACTGCCATATCAACCCGGTGCTGCGTGAACTGCACTGTCTGTCAGTCAGGTGGAGGATACTTTTCAAGGCTTGTCACCTTAAGGCCCCATGGGCTAGTCCCTGGATACTTGTCAGACCTCTGATGCCTGCTGTTTCAATCTGTTCCCTCTGCTCTTCCTCTAGGGGCCTCCTCATGATTCCCAGGAAGAGGCTTAAGACCACCTGTGACAGAGCTTTAGCATCACTGGCCCTGTCCTGTCAAATTCGCTGCTCCATCTGCAAGGAGGCCCCATCAGTTGAAGTATTCACACCACCCAAGACCTCCCCTGTTTAGTCAGGCCTTCACTGATACTGTGTAGTATAGTTCTGCAGGATAGCCTTATTAACGATTGCTGCTATTTTTTAATTATGTTTTAGATGGTTTGGTTATTTATTAATGTTTCACCTATGTTTATGTTTTATTTAAATGAACAGTTTGTATTTTATGTATGGTGCCCAGAGTTTCTAGGATTGGGTGCCTGAAAAATAAAACTTGCCTTGTCTATTACTGCTGGGTGATTTCAATATCCCAAATGTGGATTGGATGATCCCAGTAGCTGCTTCTTCCAGGAGTCATGATAGCTTGAATTCCCTACAGGGGACAGGCCTCAGACAGCTAGTGAGTGTTCCCACCAGGGACATGGTGATTCTGGATCTCGTACTAACCAATAGGGACAGAGTTACAAATGTCCAGGTGGAAGATCAGCTGGGATCCAGCAACCACCACATAGTGGGGCTTAGTGTGAAACAGAGACACAAGCTAGTCACACAAAGGCAAAAGTATTATATTTCAGGAGGGCTGAATCTGCTGAAATGGGTAGATGTATAAGAGCAGCCCGGGAGAAGGGTGAGAGGTAAGGGATGGGTTGAGGAGCAGTAGGGCAACTAAAGGGCTCCATAGTGGAGGTGATGAACTAATGCATCAAGTTGGTGTCCAAAGGAAGAAATGGAGAAACCACTATGGTTTTGAAAGAGGTAGCAGACAAAGTAAGGGCTATAAGGGTGAGTTTCAGGAAGGATAAGGGATCCAAAGGGAGGAAGACAGGAGGTGTACCTTGAATGTCTAAGGAAGTGAGGAAGGCTGTTAAGAGTGCAAAGGCACAGACTGAGGAGGGTTTAGCGCAGACAGTGAAGAAAGGGACAAGCCATTCTATAGGTACAACAGCAAAAGAAGAAAAACCAGGGAGGGATAGTAAGGCTCAAAGGGGATGAAGGTGAGTGTAAGGAGGAGACCTGGAGAAGGTGGAAATACTGAATAAATACTTCTGTTTAGTATTCACTAAAGAGTGGGAGGGTCAGGGACCACAGCTTGGTAACAGATGCAAAGGGGAGGAGGGTGGATGCCAGTCCATTCACCTTGAATAGAGTCCTTAAGGTTCACAAAACTGAAGGTGGACAAAGCTGTGGGGCCAGATGGCATACATCCGAGATATTAAGGGAGCTGCAAGGAACTAGCAGTGCCTCTGGCAGCAATGTTCACAGAGTCACTCAACACAGGAGTGGTTCCAGAGGACTGGAAGAGGGCACATGTAGTCCTTTACAAAAATGGTAGTAGGAGGAGGCAATGAACTACAGACAGAATCAGCCTCACCTCAGTGATGGGGAAGATCACTGAGGCACTGCTAAAAGAAAGAACAGTGACACACCTGAAGCCAACAGTGCTTAGGATCCAAGGCAGCATGGATTCACAGCAGGAATGTCATATCAAAGCAGATCTTATGGATTTTTTGATTGAGTGATAAAGTCAATTGGGGGCATGGACTTCACCTACCTCAATTTCAGTAATACCTTTGACACCGTTTCACGTAAAAGGTTGCTTAACAAGATGGGTGGTCTGGGCATGGGGCACTGGGTGGTAGACTGGGTTAGAAACTGGCTAACAGACAGAGACAGAGGGTAGTAAATAGGATACAATCCAGGGAGAGAGGTGGTGACCAATGAGGTACCTCAGGAATCAGTCTTTGGCCAGTTCTGTTCAATGTCTTCATAAGTGACATTACAGAAGGGCTGGAAGGAAAGGTCTGCCTGTCTGCAGATGACACCAAGATCTGCAACAGGGTGGATACTCCAGAAGGGGTGGAGAACATGAGAAGTGACCTGAGAGCTTGAAAATGGTCTGAGGTGTAGCAACTGAGGTTCAATGCAAAGAAGTGTAAAATAATGCACCTGGGAAGAGGGAACCTTGGGAAAGATATAGGATTGGGGGTGCTGACAATCACCAAGGAAGAAAGAGGCCTGGGGTTATCATTTCAGATGACCTAAAGCTGTCAAAGTAGAGCACAAAGGCCACAGGGAGGGCCACTGACATGCTGGGATGCATAGACAGATGTATCACTGCAGAAGGTGGGAGGTGGTGAGTGTGGCAGCTTGGCCAGCTGGTTATGATTGTTCTATGATATTTGTAATATAAATATACAGTATGTGAGTCTGTGCTCCATAGGTGCCCCCAGGTTTCAGTGAAGCAGGAACCATTTAATTAACTGACTTACTTCAGAATGGCATTTTATTACCTTTTATGATATGCCTAGGCTCTTTGAAGTGGAAATAAAATGGGACTTTATGAGTCTGCCAGGGGATGGGTCTAATAAACTTTTATGGCGTCTTAAGAAGAACATGTTATACCATGGTGCTAAAGTTATAAAACCTTTGATATGCCTTGAGAATAGAAATGCTCAAGATCAAAGAGAAAATGTTAATTAAGGAGTCATACTTAGGAAGTGGAGTTTTGCTGATGTCACATTGTTTAATATAATAATAATAAATGTATTTATATTGCACTTTCCATTGCCAAGGCACCTAACAATATAAAATAAATCACACAACATCAAATGACAGATATTACAGTTAAAATCATACACCAATACAACATTTACACACTTCAATTAACTAACAAATCTTTTGCTACAGATAGGTTTTTAAGCCCTGCTTAAATTCCTCCACAGTTACACACCTGTAACTGAAGAGGCAGAGAATTCCAAAGGGTGGGGGCTGCATAAGTGAACTCTAGAACCAGATGACTTCAAGTTCACCTCTGGAATCTCTAACAACCCCTCGCTGGCCAAGCGGAGGATCAACCAAGGCAGTAAGGAACCAAAAGCTCTTTCAGATAGTCTGGGCCCTGTCCATAAGGCTTTAAAAATCAGTAAACTGACTTTAAAGGTGATCTGCCACTGTACTGGCAGCCAGTGCAGTTCACACAGCACTGGAGTAATATGACAGGATTGAGCAGATCCTTTCAAAAGCCGTGCTGCTGCGTTCTGCACCAGCTGCAAGCAGCAGATTTCAATCCCAGAAAGCCCTAGATAAAGGGAGTTGCAGTAATCCAAGCATGAGGACACAAAGGCGTGGACCAAGGTAGGAAGGTCATCAGACGGAACCAGATGCCTAATCCTGGCGATATTCCTAAATGATAAAGGAAGTTTTGATGACAGCCGACACCTGAAAATGCAGGGTCAGTCCATCATCTAAAACTATCCCCAGGTTCGCACCTGTTCAGAGGTCGGGAGTGAGACATCGCCAAGAAAAATACCAGAGGGCACCAACACCCAACCCCCATCTGATGACCCTGGTCCACAACCAGTACCTCAGTCTTTCTGAGTTCAACTTCAGCCAGCTGGAATCCATCCACTCCTGGATTTCTTTCAGACAGTTGTTAAAGACTGAAGAGCTCCATCCTGGTTGGGTGCAAAAGAAAGGTAGAGCTCGGTATCATCCTGCGTAACAATGAAACCTCAGCCCATACCTTCCTACAATGTCTCCGAGGGTAGTATATACACCAAAACAGCATAGGTGACAGCACAGAACCCTGAGGCACCCCACAAGATGAAGCATTTGGGCCTGAAGAAAAACCCAGACACAACTCTTTGTGTTCTACCCATGAGAAATGATGCAAACCATCTGAGGACTGACCCCGACATTCCACAGATATGCCTCAGGCATCCTATCATCACCACATGGTCCACAGTGTCAAAAGCTGAAGAGAGATCCAGAAGAACCAAGATGGAACAGTTCTTCCAATCTCTCATCATCAGGAAATGAATATACCTCCTGATAGGACATCCTATTTGTAATTTTTTATATTCTAAAAGGAGGAGCTGGATGACTCACAGAAGGGGTGTGAGAGACACAGTTTGAACTGAATACTGTGTCTGAGCTGTTTGTGTCATATATTCCATCTTGGGACTGTAGAAGGACACAGCTCTGTGATCTAACTTAGGCACTTATAGAGGTTATACATTAGATAGAAAAAGTCTAAATTTATTGTGGTAGGAGTTTTTGTTTTGTACTTTTCCTTGTTTTCTTTTAACTCATTCTATCCTATTGTCACTTAGAATGTGGGTACCCTCTGCCTGCTGCTAGAACACCTGTGTTCCTGAAGGGTTTAGATCTGCAGCATTCATACAAGCACACTGTGCTTAAACCATACATCCAATTTTAAAACTGTAAAAGAAAAGTTTTTCAGGACAAAAAGTTTTTGAAAATGAGTGAAGTTTGGTAATGTCTATTTAACTGGATTTAATGTTGTATAAGGTTGTTTTCATATTTTAATACATTCTGATGATTTTATCCAAATATAATTATGCTCTGTTTACTTAGTCATGCAAAATATTAAATTTCTGTAAAGTTGTTGGTTAAAATTGTTAAAATATACAATAAACATCTGTCATTGTCTAAATATACATTTTGCAAGTGTTTTACCATTTTTTAGTCAGAAATCAATATCTGAATCTCTGTTTGTTATAGTTTGAGTTTTTGTTGCACTCCACTGGTTGGAATTTTTGCAGTGTTTAATTCTTCTTACCCACTGATTTTAGTTTATGAATCTGATTATCAATTTTTTTGTTTTTCCCTAGTTTAGTAAGAACATATTTACACATTACCTTAGAAGGACACATCAGGAAGTGATGCAGGAAGGAAGGGCTTTGTGAGGTCAAGTGATGTAAATAGGAAGAATTCCTCCAGTGTAGGTCAGTGAGCTGACACAGGAATGGAGACATTTTTAGTGCTGGAGGTCTCTCTAAGATGAATTGCATATTTGCTGTTGTTAAAATGTGTAATTTCATTTAAATAAATTCTTTTATTTTATTTTTGTAATAAAATCCCATAATAAGTATAGAAACTGTATTTTATTTGCGCTTGTTTGCTTTATCATACTGTAAATGCATCATGAGGTTGTTCATGTAAAGGTTCACAGTCTTTCAGTAAACATAATTCTGTGTATTATTTAATTTCCTGGCATACTTTTGTTTTTGGGGGCGTTATATTATGGGATGGTTTAAGGTAAGGGAATACTGTATGATGAAGCACTGTGTGTTAGTGGCGGGGGGGGGTGTCCTGCATTCACAATACATGCTGAGATGCACTTCATATGTTCTGGGAAAATGAGAGGGGCTGTATGCATGTAATAATGGTCTAACAGACACTGTAGATACATTATGGGTATACATGATAGGATGATGAAATTGCTGAAAAGGCACTGTAATTTGGGGTATACTGTATCATGGGGAAGGGGTGGTGTGCTTGTACCAAGGAATGATGCTCATAGGAACTGCAGTCATTTTGTGTCATGAATTGGCACCCATCCTTGGGGTATACCCAGTTGCAGGAAAGCAGGTGGGGCTGTCTGCATCTGGTAATGGTGTTCATATGCAATGCAGAGACATTGTGGGTACACATACAGGTTGATGACATGGGCACCTGTAAAGGTTGTGTACTATGTGCTGTGTCACATGGTTTGCCTGCATACACATGTGATATGTTGCAGCATTCAGTATGGTGCACTGTGTGGGTGGGAAGGAGTGTGGGTATGCCTGCACCATGGGTGATGCTCATTGGTGCACATGTGTACTGTGTGCTATGTTTCATTTGAATGGACTGTATAAGTCATACACATTGGCACTGATCACGTCCACAGTGCATCAGAGCTAAGGGGTCTGAAGCATTATGAGCGCAAGGACTAAAACCAGTGGTTGTGGAGTGATTCAACTTGAATAGAACATTACAGTGCAGCTGAGGGTAGTGTTGGAATGAATCCTGATGTGCACAATGGACTACACCATGGTGACTGAGGAGGATCCATAACAGTAATGCACATCACAGAGTGTCAGAACTAAAGGTTGGACTGAAGACTGATGAACAGATGGACTAAATCAGTGACTCTGGTGGGATATGAACCTGAACAGCACTCTACAGTGCAGTAGAGGTTGGGGTTGGACTGACACCACATCAGTCAATGGACAACACCATTGGCTGTGGAGGGATCTGAACCTGAATGCACTTCACTGTTCACTACAGTTTGGGGGCTCGACTGATGCATAAGGAGACAGATTTTATAAGTGGCTGTGGAGGATTTGAGCCTGAATAACACTTTACAGTGCATCAGAGGTTGAGTCCGGACTGATGTCATGAGTCAATGGACAACACCAGTGACTGTGGAGGGATACAAAACTGATTTGACCTTTACAGTGCATCAGAGATTGGGGCTGGACTGATGCCAGATAAGTTGAAGGCAACACCATTATTTTGTCATTGTAAACAATCAGCAACTGTGTATTAGGAGAAAACTCAAGTGCAGAGCATGAGACAAACATGCTATTGACCCTAACCCACTTATCAACCATGACGCAGGGAGCAACATGCCACATCAATTTTAATATAGCCATAATCTGAACATAAACTCTTTGAAAGTAACAAAAGGTGCTGAATTCATGTGACCTCCATCTAGTACATGCACAGAAACACTCTCTCCCATCACGAATGCCAGCCGGATCCATAAGATGTGATCACACAGGATGACCAGAAATTATCCTAAAATGAACAAAGTGACAACTATGAAAACTTTTATCATAAATAAAAATAAAACAAATAAAGTAAATACAGATTACAAATCGAGGTTTGGGCACCAAAATGAAGTGAGTATTTTAGGATAAGAGCAGCATCTCCATCTTGAAACTAAGTTTCCAGTCACCATGCTCTTCCTGCACCAGTGTGTGCTCTAACTGGTTAATGGAAATAGTGACGTGTACAATAAGCATAGAGCAAGCAGGGCAACAGTGAGGATAATATGACCAAATGGTGACGCACTACAGAGCTAGGGGGTGCAGATGAGGG
Source organism: Neoceratodus forsteri (assembly GCA_016271365.2). NCBI lineage: Eukaryota > Metazoa > Chordata > Ceratodontiformes > Ceratodontidae > Neoceratodus > Neoceratodus forsteri. The sequence goes on from CM028129.1 coordinate 54,440,823, forward strand.
TTGCGACCTGTAACTGAAACATCAAAAAAAAAATCACTGTGTACTCCAGAGCCTAGAGATCCCTTTCCTCCAGTGACAGTTGTAAAAAATACGAGTCCTTGCTTAAATGCTAAATAAGGTTTAGTCTAACGTTTCAGGCACACACATTGAATAGAATAGTGGAAGGCACAACAAAAAAAGATCTGCGTGCAGGTTCCTGGTGCTTTGACAACTAGAGCTTCATCAGGGGATGGTGCCTGCATCTAAGACAATCCTTTATACCAATTAAATTCGAACTGATGATGTCAGAAAATCCGACCAATCACAGAGCCTCGATTTTTAAATACAGAAATATCAGCTTACTTGGTATAAATGGACTAATAGTTATAACAATCATGATATCAGTGACAACATGTTATTGTAGAAAAATACCCCAAAAGACATAAAAAAAATACACCAAAAGTGGTGACGGCCAATCGGATTGCTCGAATAAAAAATATAAGTTATGAAATTAATTATAGTGTCACCCTGATCAGCTTAACATGTTACACTAAAAACAAGATGATTTGTTGTTACAAGACAAACTAATGGCAGAATGAACATAATACATTTTTACAGCACATGCTAAAAATAGTAAATTTATTTATTTATGTATTAAAGCTTTTTTCTCAAAAATAGCCAATGGGCAATATATTATATTAGGTAAAATCAGTTGACAGTAAGGGTACAACGTCCCTATTAGCTGGTACAACTCAATTCATCAAATGTAAACAAATGCTCGAGCTGCACCAAGAGAAGACATGGACGCCAATCACGCCATCAGGCAATTACAGCACATGATTTAGGACCCATATGGAAAAAAGTATTTTTTTCATGATGCCATATAAGCGTCATCAGGAAGGAATGATGATTGTATGCTCTTTGATATATTGTTCTGTGTTTAAAGTTTTCATATTTTTATCATCTTTAGTAAAATCTTTATTTTGAAAGACTGCCTGGGTCTGCGTTCCTTTCTGGATGCGACGTATAGAAGGTTAAGACTGACAAAACTGTTCCAAACTTGATGGTGTTGCTAAACTGGAAAAGGTAAGTATGTACCTAAGGTCTTTTATAGAGTTAGGGTTTATTTTGGATACCTGGTTAGGTGCCCTTAGGTGAAAGATATATTGCATCCCCTGAAGAGAATATTATCTGAGCCTGTACATTTGGGTATGCTAGAATAAGGTTCTCAGTTTGAATCCCCAGAACTTGAGACTAAAGGTGATTCGGACCCACAAGCAGACAGGAGGTTTAATTTATTGTAATGCTTGGTTTTAAGAAAGGCATAGACAAATAAAGTTTATTATTATTATTATTATTATTATTATTATTATTACCCTGTCTGTTACCTGTTCACTATTGTGCTCGGAGGTTGGCACTGTGGGAGCAGAGGGCCTGACCTAGGAGTGCTTTGACAGTGATACCATTGTATAAAACTCTAGTGAGGCCTCACCTAGTGTACTGTGTGCAGTTCTGGAGGCCATACCGCAAGGACATCAACAGGGTGAAGGCAGTCCAGAGAAGGGCAACCAAGATGGTACAGGGCTTGCACCACAAAACTTATGAGGAGAGATTAAAGGACCTCAATATGGACTTGCTGGAGGAAAGGAGGGAGCAGGGGACATGATAGAAACATTCAAGTACCTCAAGTATATAAACAAGGTGCAGAGGGAGACATCTTCTAATGTAGAAGAAGTACAAAACAAAGGGACATGATATAAATTGGAAGGTGCAGGTTAAGAGGAAATGTGGGAAAGATTTTCTTCACAGAGAGGGAGGTGGACACATGGAATAGTCTGCCACAAGAGGTGGAGGGAGCAAGCACAGCGGGGTTTTGAAACATGCCTGGGATAGGCACAAGGAACCCTGAGGTGGGAAGGAATGATGAAAAGCCACTGACCAAATAGGGTCAGAGGCCGCAAACAAGTATAGGGCTTATGGGCAGACTGAATGGGCCTAGCGGTTCTTATCTGCTGACAATTTCTATGTTTCTATGGTACAGTACAGAGGTGATTACCTATCTCACTCAGTTTCTGCCTCGCTTCTTCTGATGACATCTGACTGTAACCCCTTTCAGTGAATCTTTACTGTAACTGGTTTAAATTACGCTCCCTAAGCAGACTTGTCAAGATTCTGGTAAAAGATGCTATTTAATGCATTCTCTTCCTTAGAAATAAAATTACTTCCTTGATTACATCCAAGCAACCATGTTTGTGTATATTTTGTTAAACTGCAACCCCAAAATACCCTTTTATAAGTGGACTAGGTACTTTAGGCTATGGTGTAAAGGATGTTGATGCCTTTTCCAGGGCTGTAAAACCACATTTGGCCTCAGGTCCTTACACACCTACGGTATGTAAGCATCAAAAGTCTTTAAACCACAGCCTGTCAAGACTTATTCCTTAATCATGTTATAATTTTTAGCCAAGCAAGATTGTTTAGTTCTAAACATGCCAGGCTCTTTAAGAACTGTTAGCACGACAGACCCTCTTATGGTTATTACAAATCATGACATTGCTCTTAGCCAGTCAGGATTGTTTATTTTGATACATTCCAGGTACTCTTGCAACCATAGGCAGGTGCCTCATGCAAATAGTTCTAAAGCTGTATGTTCAGTAGGCATAGTCCATTCCCCAGACAGGGTTCTCTAATTTGGGATCTTTAATTCTCTAGAATGGGTGTCAGGCTAGCCTAGAGGTTAGAGCACCGAACTGCAAACCTGAAGAACCCAGCAGTTCTGGATTGGAATCCCACAGCCTCCACTTGCATACTGTGGGACTTTGAGCAAGTCATGTAACCTTCCTGTGCTGCTGGGGTGCCTTTCCAGCCAAACATTCTAAAATAAAAAGAAAGATAATTTAAGGTAAAGTAAAACATTTGTTTTAATTGAAGCTCCATGTGTAGTGCCAAAAAGCTGGGGCACCACAGAAAATAATGGACTTGGGGGCATCATAGAAAATAAGGGGTCTGTAGAGACATGAGGGGTCAGACAGTTATGGGGACCCTGAGGCTAATGGGAAACCCTTGAAAGCTTTGGTGACACTCTGAAAACAGAACAGGCCCCACTCCAGCAGACAGTTCTAGCAGTCTAAATTCAGGGTTTAAAAGAAAACCATTTTTTTTCCTCCTTTGTTCTTCCTTCCCCCTGCTCAAGACCAACACCTAGTCAGCCAAAGCCAAACCAGTTGGGCCACATTCCTGTCCCACAGGAGAGAAAGAAGCCAGGCTGAGCCCTCTCAACCAATCCCTGTGGCCAGAGTAGATTCAAATTTGGAGACTTTTTAAGCCACTGACCCAGCCTCAGGAGGCTGACCTCTGATGAAGGAGCCAATCCCTGGCAGGTAGCCAGGGACCGCCCCAGCCTGAGAGGAGGCCTGCACAGGCTGGAGAGAGAGAAAGAGTTTGATCAGGGAGGGTGAAGGACAGTAAGGCAGTGGATGCCTGGCTTCCCTGTTAGGGAGGCTGAAGCGAATCCCTGGGTCCCTTCAGAGTAACTCCCCAAAGAAGATCTCTGGTAGCAGGCTAGGTTGGGTTTTGCAGTAATTTGCCATCTAGTCTGGTCCCCCAGTGCAGCGACTCAGTCTATTTGGCGGAAACAGACCCAGTGAACCTTTTATGCAGCAGTCTCCAGAAGAAGGCCTTATCACTCCTTTGTGGTTGTGCATTCCCAGGGTACAGAAATCCTTGTTGAATTTTATGGGTGAGTAGGCTTGTTGGCCAGCATTTCCTTTAATAATTGGTCATGGCTAGACCTGCTCCAGCCGGGAAAGGATTGTTTGTTTAGCAATCTATTGTGGTACTATGTAATTATTGTTTATAATTGTTAAATTGTTGCTATTGTACCTTCAAGGGTGGAGAAAAGCTGCTACCTTGTCCAATTGTATAGAGACAGAGAGAGAACCGAGAGAGAAATGAGAACCAAGAATGCATAAGCTGGAGGGTTCAAACCAAATAATTGTTGGACCAAGATTAAAGGTGTTTGTGAACTCCTCTCTTGAAGGAATCTCTGCTAGTTTAACTTATTCTAGGCAGTCTGTGCTCCAAATAGAGAGACTGGGCCTCCCTCTCAGCCAAGAGTCACAGAATTGCTAGGTAAAGCCAGCTCAAAGTATTACTGGTGAGAAGGAAATGTTCATGTGAATTTCCAATTGTTTAGCTGTAAGAAGCTAATTACTAGAGACGTGGCGAGCCTTACTGCATTCTTCTCTCCAGAGTTCAGGGTAATCTGAGCCCTGGTAATGGGAAAACTTGGTCCTTTGTCCATGTAGTAGAAGGCGGGCAGCCTATGGGACAAAGAGACTAGGTTTCCTGGCCTCCTCCATACTCAGAAGGCACCCAGAGCTGATTCATATTAACAAAGGGTGGGTCATCAAACTGTTTCAATGCCCATGGAGCAGACTATATTTTCTTTATAGGCCTGCAATCTCCTGTTGCTTGCCTACCTCTCAGCTGTTCCTGATTTTCAGGATGTCCCTGATTTTGCCTCAGCAATTTCTTCTGTCCCTCCTAAGTCTGGCATTTCTGGCACTAAAGGGTAGGGATTAGGATCACAAAATAATGCCAGCCATTGATGTTACAGTCTAGTTCTCATTAAGAAAATGCTATTCACACTAAGAAACAAGTTGTATACAGCTTCTGGGACTAATATTACTATTTTATCTGATGTGTTCCTGATTTTGGTCATTTGTCCCGATTTGTGATGAGGAAGGTTGAGAGGTATGGTTGCCTGGACCCACTGCTTCCTGTGTCTGAACTGCTGTATTCAATCAAACTGTTTTAAGTTGTTGAACTGCTTGCTGTGACTGATTGTTATATTCAATTGAAAAGAGTAAGTGACTGAACTACCTTATTCCTGGGGTATCATGGACTGCACTGCCTTATTTGCTCAATTGTCTGTGATTGCACTGCCCTGAGGGCATTGATTGCTGCAACTGCCTACTGCTACTTCCTCTGAAGACATTTGGGGCCACCCCATCCCAAGTGGTAGAGCTCAATTGTAAAAGAAGGGGGGATTGCCTTCAGGTTTGTAATTTTTATTCTCTTCCAGGCTCCTGCACACCTCACCTCATCTAGAATTCCTCCAGTGCCTCTTCCTCGACTCAGGAGGGTCCCAGGAAGCCCAGTATCACCTGCACCCACTTCCAATGACCTCCACCAACTCCAAGTGTTCACCACGATGCCCCAGATTGAGTTGACGGTCATAAGTGGTAGTCAGCTAGTAGCTAGGGCCCATCAAAGTGAGTCTGGTTAGGGGCCACCCCGGCTCCAGCTTGAGGGACTTCAGTCATCCAATAACTCGAGTCACGCTACCCATTCTCCCGCAGACAGACATTGTCCCAAGGTGGCAATAGTACTGGTGGCTCATACCAAGGCCTCACCGAGGATTGCCAGGCTCTGTGCCTCATCACCCAAGGTGTGAAGTACCGTGGCCCACAAGAGGCTACACCAGGGTTGCCACGCCTAATTGTACTGTCCATAGGTGGCTCATATTCCAGTGATGCATCAAGAGGTCACACCAAAGATTGCTGGATTCTGAAGCTGCAGGAGTGAGGTAAGGGTCCGGGACCTACCCAGAGGTCATCCAGCGATCATCGCACCCAGCATCCTTTCCTCAACTCGATAGCACCTGTTCTCCTGCCCAAGGTCAACAGTGACAACTCCAGATAAGGGTCTTCACCTACAACCAGGCGCCTTCTTTCAACGTTGCCTCAGCGACACCAGAGTCACCTTCTTTCCAGGGCCAGGAGGCCTACAGTGCTTTACTCTGATTCTGGTTCACTGGGTGACGCCCCATTTTATGGCCTGTATAGGAAGCGCCTTAGGTTCACACTCAGTGGTCGGTTGACCAAAATACTAGAAACCCAAGCTTGGTGCATTGGATTGCTATCTCCTTAGGACTTGAATCACCTGGACTTTTGAATGACATTTGTGGGGCCTGTTTGTGGTCCTGGTAATCTTATTCATTCTTTCTTATGTGTGATAGTGATAGTGAATGATAAGTCTTTTCTGTGTGCTCCAACTATTGTGAATAAACCTTGCATCTTGGCTCTGAGTACGCCCAGCCTCTCCTTCCAGATTTATCTGGCATCACCCTAAACTGTAGGGGTAACGAACCACCACAGCTCGTCCACCACAAATGTTTTAATTAATAATAATTTTGAACATGATTTATGAAGTATTTATATGTATAGTTTCTGTGTCCCTTATAGTTATAAGAGTTTCGGCTCAGCTTTGCTTTCCAGTTCTCTCCCTGAAGAACTCAGGAAGTAGGCAATAATACCTGACAGAGTGGACAGTATTGTACTATACTGACTCATGGTGTAATGAGGCTTGGCATCACAGGTGGAGGGCCTTATAGCCCTGGAAATGTCTGGTATAGTACATTACCGCCCACCCTGAAGGGTATTATTGTGTAGAAAATAGGCACTGTAAAACAAAATGTTTAATTTAAAAAAGTTAAAGATTACAGTAAAATAAGTTTTGTCATAAAATAGTTCCTCAGCCTGCATTTGAATGCTGTTTTTGGCTAAAGACTGTTGTGCTAATGCAGCCTCTGTAGTAATAGTTATCATAGTTCCCCCACACACATGGGTTTTGGGAGCAGCAGGAGTGAGTTAGAGTAGATTTTATCTTATTTGTTTTATATTTGACATGACACAACATAGACTAAGGTGGGAGAGGAAGGTGTTCGTCAAAATTAACTGAGTGAACAACCAAATAGAGAGACAAGGCTATCTCTATTAATGCTACTATGTGTGCCTGATCACCAATCACAATAATGAAAATGGGCAGTATCATACTGGTTACTTTTCCTTGCCATGAGTAGCAACAGGATCGGGCGGTCAGTGAAACAGCATGTATCAGTTTAAAATCAAGCCAAACTGCTGCTTTTTCCCCTGCGAACTGTAGGTTCCTTGCTTTGGGACACTGGCAGCTGACGATTGGAAACAGCCTGTCAGTTTAAGAGCTGGCTATCAAACTGATGCTTTTCCCCTCACAAACAGTGGTTCCAGGTTTGATCAGTAACGAAGAGTGTGAGTGGTAGTATGGAGCGCTTAGAAGGGACAGAAGGTTGCGACCTGAAGGAAAGTGTGACTGTGAAATAGGAAGTTCTTCGGACGCTGTAACCACTGGGCCTGTAGCTTCATGGTTAGAGTGCTGGAATGGCATACCAGAGGTCTGGAGTTCAAATCCCAGTGTGCCCACATTTTCCTTTCTCATTTCCATCCTCGGTTTAAAAAAAAAAACTATATACCTTGCAGGGGTTAAACTGCACTGAGAAGTAGTGGTATTTCTAAATTGGTTTCTGGTTGGATTAAGCAACACTAGAGAGAAAGGAATGTGTGACTGTGAAATAGGAAGTTCTTCAGACACTGTAATCAGTGGGTCTGTAGCTTAATGGTTAGAGCGCTTGGAATGGCATACCAGAGGTCCAGAGTTCAAATCGGTCGCCCACATTTCCTTTCTCATTTCCATCCTTGGTTTAAAGCAAAGGAATAGTAAGCATGTACAGAAAGAAGATTTCTGTATCTCATACTGGCTTTACTGAGCCGTTCTTAGCAGGGCTAGTATTTTTACTGTTTAGTGATCGGGACAATCGGGCTGAGGAACAGTGGTGGCACTTTCCTAATTTCACCTCCCTGAGATGAGGACATGTTGCCAGCTTGCAACAGCTACTAGATTGGCGGACTTTGATGGAGCAGGGGACTCTAATAGTGTCTCTGCGGCATGACAACACTATGCTGTGGCTCAACAAGGTTTTATTGTGTGTAAAGAATGTGTTTTGCTTGCAATTTTGATGTTTTCACTGCACAGTGTGTGTGTGGTGGGGGGGATAACCGGTTGTCAATCTCGGTTACTGAGACAAATAAAATGGCTGGACTCAAGTTTGAAATTACTGTATGGCCCTTGATCTCAGTAATGAGGCTGTTTGGGACTGGTACATTTATTATCAGGGCTCTGTTGCCTGATAGATGCCCACCTTGCCAGAGCTATCAGCCAGTCAGAGCCCGAAATTTCTAAGACTGTTTTCTAATGCACACTTACAACCATAAGACACAGCAACTGTACATTTAACCATACATACTGTAAGATGGCTTCTCATGATGGCGTCATGGTATGACAGTTTCATGATACACTGCGATATCAGAAGTTATGGTAGTGATAATGTGAGCAATTTCTCATACCACAATAACAATGGTTCCTGGTATACCACTGTTTTCGAGCCTTTAACTACTTTTCTTGCATCTTTAGGGATTACTGCCCTTTCCGTGCCAACTTTCCCCTGACCCAAGAATTTGAGGCAACTTCTTTTTGTGCAAATGACAACTTCTGTAATCCTGCAGTATTACAGTAACAGTATTACATGTAATGGTTATATCATCACATTCTCATACCATGACATCATTATCATGTTAACCATTCTAAAATTCTGAAGTTCTAAATTCAGTTGTCATTGTTCATTTCCTCATGAGGAACTCTCTGATTTACTACAATGGACATTTTGATTTTAAATTGGTGTCATTATTTTAGCAAAATCTTTAACATAATAGATAATACACTGTATAATAATTGCCAAAATGTGTTCTTAACAAGTTTTCAGAAGCTATAGATTGCCATTTTACACAGCTATATCACATATCCCAGTATATACAGCTGTGACATTACAGATCCCATTATACACAGGTGTGACATTACATCCCATTACATATAGCTATGATATCATAGATCCTATTATGCACAGCTATGACATTACAGATCCCATTAAGCACAGCTGTGACATCATAAATCCACGGGGTCACACCCAGGAGAATGGAGACCTGTACAGGGAGACACCTCCCGCCCCTCCCGCCATCCAGGAGGCGGCAGTTCTGGGTGAAGGTTTAAGTGCTACTTTGATGAGCATTTAAACTGGCTAAGAGGAGGCAGAAAGACTGATGAGGCAGATACCCCCCTTAAGAATAGTGCAACAGGGAAGGCTAACTCAGGGAGAAGAAATTCTCAGAGGTTAATGGAAGCGAAGAGAAGGTGAGGGCAGACAAGTCTGGAGGAGCAACTTCAGCTGGAAGAGAGGGGAAAGAGGGAAGGTAGGAACCCATAGCAGGAGGAGGTAGAACCGGGATAACAGATGGGGCAAGGGAAGCAGGAAGGAATTAGGTTAGAGGGAGAGGGCGGATAAAGAGAATGGAGAGGCATGTGTGCCAATGCAAGGAGTCCGGGAAACAAAATTCTTGGCCTTGAAGCAATCATTGTGGAGGCTGAACTGGATCTGGTGGCCATAATGGAATCATGGTGCATGGACAATCCCAGCTGGAAGCCACCATCACTGGCTGTCATATGTTCTGGAAGGACAGGTCACAGAGGAAGGTGGAGGGGTTGTTTTATATGAGAAGGAGAGCATAAAGGCCAGCGAGATACAGGAGCAACAGGGCACAATAAAGGGCTGGAGGTACTATGAGTCATACTAAAGACAGGGTCAGGGGCCGTTATTGGTATGGGCTGTGTACAGGTCTCTGACATTGGGGAGGATTTAGACAGAGCCCTGGAAAGCCATTAGCAAAATGTCCAGCAAGGGGAAGTTTTGATTATGGAGAACTTTAATCTGCCAGATGTACATTAGGGCATTCTTACCACAGCTACATAAAGAGGCAGGGCCATCATCGACTCTATACAAAGGGCATTTCTCAGGCAATGGGTTTTGCAACCCAGTGAATACGGGTCACTGCTGGACCTGGTACGCACAAACAAAGACAGCATTGCTGATGTCACAGTGGGTAATCTCCTGGGTTCATGTGTTCATTATACTGTGTGGTTTGGTATTCAGGTAGGGCAGGAAAACACAGTCAGATGAGTGTCTGGACTTCAGGAGGGCAGATTTTAAAGAGAGAAACTGCCTCAGGAATGCCTAAAAGGGGAAGGAAGGTGGAGTGGAGGCTCAGTGGAGAAATATTGGTGTAGCCCAGGCAGCGACATGCTGTTTGTAGGAAGTGAGCAAAGGAAAGTGGAGGAAGAGGCTGCTATGGTTCTCTAAGAAGGTGGAAGGAGGTGGCAAAAGGCAGAGAAAGAGAAGAAAATAGCATTTAGTAAGTACAAGGAAACCCAGAAGGATGAAGACAGGGAGGAATATCGGCAAACAAAGGGAGGCAGGAAGGAGGATGAGGGCAGCTAAAGCACTAACAGAGGAGAGGATGGCTAAGGAGGTCAGAAAAGGGCACCACCTTCTTCAGGTATGCAGGGAAAAGAGGAAGACAAGGGAGGGATAGTGAGAATCAGGAGGGCAGGGGGACTGCATAGACAAAGACCAAGAGAAGCAGAAATACCACATTAGTTAGACCGCACCTGGAGTGCTGCATGCAGTACTGGCACCCGTATCTGAAGAGACATTAAGTTACTGGAGGGTGCAGTGCAGGGCAGCACAAAGATTATCATGGGGCTGGGGACTTTCCATATGAAAGGAGGCTGAGGGAGTTAAACATGTACTCGCTGGAGGAGAGGAGGGACACAGAGGATGACTGAAATCTTCAAGCACATGAAAGGAATAAACAAGACAGATACGGAGGGGCTGTTCAAAGTAAGGAGGAAAGGGACACCCAGGGCCATGATATGAGACTGGAGGGAGGAGGAAGGTTCAGGAGGGATGAGGAGACTTTTTACAGAGAGTGGTAGCTGGGTGGAGCAGCATTACCAGCAGAAATGGTATCCAGTAGAACAGTGGGCAGCTTCAAAGGGGCTAGGACAGGGCAGGGGAGGGTCAAGGGAGGAGGGGCAGCTGCAGAATAAGGGATGCTAGCTGCACATTCGAAAGCAGACTTGATAGACCACTAGGCCTTTATCTGCTGGCAAATTTCATATGTTCATACGTATGTTCATAAAGGATTACAGTACTTCTGCTCCATCTTCACAGTAGAGGATGGGAGGGATGGACCAGCATGTTGCAATAAGCACCAGGAGAGGGGAAGTGGATACAAGTCCACTCTTGGTGGAGAAGGTTTGCAAGGATTAGAAGCCTGAAGGAGAAAAAGACACTGGGGCAGGATGGGATTCATCAAGAGTCCTAAGGAACTGAGCATGGTGCTGGTTGCCCTCCGCAGCTCTTTTAGCATCTTAGTGGAGGTGGAGTAGTTCCAGAGGACTGGAGAAGAGCTGATGTGGTCCCTCTGCCTAAAAGTGGCAATGGGGATGGTCCACGAGCAAACCCTACAGTGCATACCCACTTATCCGCAAAACTGCACTGTGGTTTATACAGTGAGGAGCTTTCATAAGGTCAAAGAGGCTTACCTATGAGCCCCTGTTGGTATCAACCCTCCCTGCCGGAATCACTGATGCCACCTCGTTATCTTATTTTAAAACTAGCCTTAGAAATCACCTGCTCTCAACACGCAGCTGTACCTGCCTCTAAGCCTCCTCCTATCCTTCCAGACAAAGCTCGCTTAGACGCTCTCTGACCTTCTGTCCAGCTCTACCTTTACTTGCTACTACCTTCCCCACTCCTCTTCTGATGTCTTCCACCCAGCCTCACCTTTATCTGCCCACTGAATCAATCTCCATGTAACTACTGTATATTGTCTACTCTGTAAAGCTCACATGTAAGCCTGTTGTATACTGTGTTTGACATATGCCTGTATTTTTGCCTGATTCCTAAATGTACTCTGATTTTTTGTCTGCCCTGATGTTTGTTGTTTGCACTGTTTTGTCCTCTCTGTGACGAGGTACCTTTGTAAATGAGCCTCTGGCTCAAAGGTTGATAAACTGATGTTCTAATAAATAAATAAATCGAGCAACTACAAACCAGTCAGTCTCACATTAGTGGTGGGGCAGTTAATGGAGACACTACTGAAGAAAAGGCTCATGGAGCACCTGGAGATGAGGAGGCTGCAGGACCCCAGCAGCACGGTTTCATGGGAGGAGGTCATGTCAGACTAATCTCATGGACTTCTTTGACTGGGTTACCAGGGAGGTGGATCAAGGGAGAGCAGTGAGCGTGGCCTATCTGGACTTCAGTAAGGCCTCCGACACTGTGCCATACAGGGTAGTTGAGAAACTAAGCAGCCTGAGGGTTGGGGAGAAAGTGACAAGCTGAGTATTAAACTGGTTAATGGATTGGAGGTATAGGGTGGTGGTAAACTGTAGCTACTCAGTCAATAACAGCTTGACTAGTGGGTGCCACAGGGTTTGGTTGTGGGACTGGTCCTTTTCAATGCCTTCATAAGTGACATTACAGAGGAGCTTGAGGATCAGGTGTGTCTCTTTCCAGATTGTACAAAATCTGCAATAGTGTTGACACTCAGGAAGGGTGGAGAGAGTGCAATGTGATCTGAGGAAACAGAGAAATGGTCTAGTAGTAGCATCTTGGTTTCAATGCCAAAAGTACAAGATTATGCACTTAGGGCTACAGAAACCAGGGGCTGTGTATAAAATGAGGAGTGGATCTTACAGTCACCAAGCAGAAACAGACCTGGGGTCATCATATCTGATGACCTCAAGGTAGCTGGGCTGTGTGACAAAGCAGTGGGGAAGGCTAGCAGGATGCTGGGGTGTACTGTGAGAAGGATTTCTAGCAGGAGGATGGGGTTGGTGTTGCCATTGTATTGCTTGCTGGTAAGGTCCCACCTGGGTTCTGTGAGCAGTTCTGGAGGCGCACCTCTGCAGAACATTGAGCGAGGAGGCAATACAGAGGAGGGCAACCAAAATGGTAAGGGGTTGCATGAGAAGCCATGTGAAGGAAGGCTGCAGGAACTCAACATGTACTCCGTGGAAGAGAGGAGAGCAGAGGGACATGACTGAAACATACAAGTACCTCACAGGGTGAACAAGGTACAAGAGCAGGATATATTTCAGAGAAAGGAGGCACTAGAACAAGGAGGCATCCAATGAAGCTAAGAGGGAAGTTTAGGAGAGATGTGGAAATACGTCTTCACAAAAGGGTGGTGGATGACTGGAACAGCCTGTCAGGGAGGTAGGGGCAAAGACTGTGGGAGCTTCACATGCCTGAGATAGGCACAGGGGCATATAGGTAGAGGAATGGTGGAAGAGTGACACCTATGACCAACTAGGGTCAGCGGTGATGGAACACGGGGACAAGAAGCAGTCTGGATGAGCCTAAAGGTCTTTTCCTGTCAACAATACCCGTGAGGTGGTTGAAAGTAAACTATATCTGAATTTAAATTGAAGTTTGATAAATATTGTATTAATAAAGGAATTAAAGGTTACTCGTAGGTTCTAAGTGGCGAGCTCATGGACTTTGGTCTTTAATTGCTCTGTAATGTCAATGAAATCTATGTTTCTATGTTACTCACAAATGTAATGACATACCCATGTATAATGTGATGTTTTGGAATGTTGCAAAATGTGTCTGCTGGCATTTGTTTCTCTTTCTCTTTCTTGCCCCATCGCCACCCTGTATTCATCATTAATGAGCCTACCAAATTAATCTATGCAGCTGGGGCTCACAGGCAAGTTGTTGTCTGTAACGTTGATTTGTAACACTTCTATTTTTGTACTGTTTTAAACGCAGTTATATAAAATAACTATTGGGTGGTGTCAGCTTCATATTCTACACAAGAAAAACAAAGGTACCATGTGCTCTGGAGATTCGGTGGCGCTCTTGCAGAGTTTGCCAACTCAAAACATGAAAAAGAGAAAAAGCAGGCACTCAAAGTACTGGGAAATTTCCAGTGAAATAATTTATTAAAATTGACAGATACCTTACAGACCAAGCCTGCACTTCAACCCTTAAGTGAATCTTCCTAAAGGGTGAATCTAAAGCACCTCTACAGCGTGATATCATTTATAGTACACAGAATAACACACAATCAAATTAATCATGAAAAGTTTAAGAGATACTTCACAAATACTTTTAAAGTTATTCAAAACAATACAAATCAATCCTAAGCTCATAATATTTTGTTTCCAATTCATTTCTCCTCCATTCCTAGCTATTATTTTGTTCACTTCCATTTATTTAAATGTATAAAAAGTATAGAATTCTTCTTATTCAAGATGAGTGTGTTTTATAATATATTGTAAAATAATTTATGACTGATGGGATTTAGCCAGTACTGTATTTATTGAAAAGTTGATAGCGTTATGCTAATAGATGAACAAATAACAGTGCTTGAGCTTAGGACTGATTTGTATTGTTTTGAATAACTTTAAAAGTATTTGTGAAGTATCTCTTTAAATTTTTCATGACTAATTTGATTGTGTGTTATTCTGTGTACTATAAGTGATGTCACGTTGTGGGTGTTTTAGATCGCCTCTTAGGAAGACCCACTCAGGGCTTGGTCTGTAAAGCGTTCTGCCGACCTAATAAATTATTTCACTGGAAATTTCAGTGCGTTAGTACCTGCTTTTCTCTTTTCATATTCTACACAAGCTTATTTTTATTACCCTACGAACCACTCAAGCTTAGCTCTTGTGCTTTGTGAGGTCAACACAAACCTTCTGTATGTAAAGATATCTGATTATATGTGCTCTCCTCCATTCATCCAGATTTTATATGTACAGTTTCAGCATCAATTGTAGCTGCGACTGTCTTCTCAAGTCCTTTGGAACACTTACTTTTTTTTTTCAACCAGGAGAGACACACTAAGCTGAAAGCTTGTTTACAGATGAGACCTGGGAGCACAAGGAAGTTAAATGACTTGCTTGGGGTCACACAGTATGCAAGTGGAAGCTGTGGGATTCAAAGGTCTCCAGATTTACAGCTCAGAGCCTTAAACCACTGTGCTATACTGCCTCTCTCACACAAAAACTCAAAGCATGCATAACTATATGAAAGGCTGTAACTGTCAATATAAATCATTATTACAGCACATTCTGGAATGGTTTATTACTCTTCTAAAATGGGTCACTGTTGCTAAGTAAACAAGATGCATTAATTTGAAGTAGAAAATTGAGTAGGCAAAGCGTGCGCTGAGGAGCAGTGGTGCACAAGCCAAGAGCTTGCCAGCTCCTCCACAGAAACAAAAGATGAGTTCATTATGGATATGTCTGAGAACTGTTTTGATTGAATTTTGTACTTGTTTTGTACTTGAATTTTTGCACTCATTTACACCAGGTTGGTATACCACTTTAAATGTATTGAATAAACTGAACTTCTGGTTGATGGGTATCCAGATACGCCCCAGAGGAAGACTTGGATCTTGGGCCAAAGCGCTGGGGAATTGGTCTGTTGCCAAACACCTTTTAAATAAACGTGGCAACCATGCCTTAAAATATTTCTCCTGAGTGCTGAGCCATTTTTTCATCAGTTTGAAGTAGATGAAGTCATGTGTTCTGTCTCGGCCAATCAGGTGTATCTATTTTCAGTGCCATGTTATAAATAATATTAAATGAGGTTGGCACACCTCTCAACATTATTTATGTATTTGAACACTGGTAACCAGGAAGGCACACTGAGCTGAGGCTCATTTTCAGGTGCAAGCCAGGGAAGGGTAGAGAGGTACAGTGATACAATACACAGTCATTAATACACAGTACAGTATTACAAGTATTAAGTAAGCACTGGCCCAGTGGCATGGAGGGTCGAGACCCCATGCACCTTACCTCTTGCTACGATGGCAACCAGGGTTCAGAAATGGATGCATGTTGCTTGTGGGCTGGCCGGGTGAGGGAGGATTGAGCATCCATAAACCTGCTCTCCTCCCTCAGGGAGAGGAGTTACGGTAGCTCACTGTTGAACTGCCACCCAGTGGCAGCTGGTGGGCAGTGCATGTAGTACCACCAGGAGCAGGAAGGAACCCATGTTCAGGGCGCATGGGCGTCTCCATGGAGGCGGAGCTCACATCGTGTCCATTGCACGTCAGTGAGTCCAGGAGTGGTTTGCAGGAGAAAACTGGTGGAAAAGTGATCGCCACAGGCCCCACACCAATGACCAGACACCCTCCAGTCCTGTGGCAGAGGACGACAGCAGGAAGGTAAGTTGCAGAGAAGTTGGGTGACTGGGCTGAGGGGTCAGTAGGAAGGGGCAGCCAAGGCAGCACAGGAGATAAATAATGAGAAAAAGAAATAAGTAAGCAATAACACACAATGAGGTGTGGATTAGTCTGGATAAATGCACAGCTAGGGATGTGGTGAGGTACAAGGCCACAGGCCAAGTGCCTTCCTGTGTGTTAAGTGTATTTATCCAGATTAACCCACACACACAGGAGTGCGTTGTGCGCTTATAAAATTGGTATATGTTTAAAGCACCCCCGTTACCTGAGGTTACTAGAACCTAGTAAGACCTAGTAGCAGGCAGGGACAGGCAGCTAGTGAAACTCCAGTTAAATGGATTTCACTATGTCTTGCTCTGTTTTCAGTCTCTGCTGAGCTGAAACTATGACATCATTTAGAACTGTCGCAGCTGCATGACCACACTGGAATGTTGCAGTTGGAGGTTAGAGTAGAGCGTTGGTGAATTTAAAGTGAGTGTGTTGCAGTCTGTAGTAGAGGAAGGAGGTGCTCTGCTGTAAGCAGGCCCTCAGAGTCCTAAGCTCTGTCATAGAGCTATTTTTTGTAGAGGTGTGTTCTCACCATGAGAGGAGAACACAGAAGAGCCGAATGAAGTGGTGAGACCACTTTCAGTGGTTCAGGGCCCATCCCTGCGAGGATGGGGATGGAATCAGCCTGGTTCCAGGGGCACATCCCTGGTCCGGCTAGAAACAAGAAGCTGCCTGAGTTTAAATTCATGCTGAGGCACCAGAAGTTCTGGAGAGATTTCTTTGAAGATAAAATGCCTGTGGGGCATCTGCAGCAAGGGGTGAGTTTGCTCTGCTAAAGGGCCAATGTGTTTTTACCTGAGACAAGATGAAACTAAAGTGACTGTTACTGTGGGGTCAGAAATGACAGCCAAGTACAGTTTGGAAGATGTGGGGATTGGACTGCTTAACTCTGTATTGGGTCTAGAGTAATGGACACAGCCACTTTTTAAGTATGTTCAAGTTCAGCACAAATGGGATGGAAAAACAGTAGATTGGATGTGGCATACATTTAAAGAGAATCTACACAGCAAAGTGTTTTTAAGGATGAGGTGTTACAGTCCAGAGAAATGGCCGGGTATGAATTATGGGAGTGAGAGGTGGGAGACTCCCCATCAGTAGTAATAAATTCACCTCTATGGGTTTGCTTTGGGACACCTGTTGCTTTCTCTCAGGTACTTGACCAGTACCTGAGGAAAGTACCCAGACATGGGATTGATGAGGAAGATTCCCTGATGGAGCCAGAAGTGCTCATTGGTGGTTTAGGGAGCCACCAGTAAATGTTCCATGCTATATGGAAAGTGTCCAAGGGCTGGCAACTGAGCTGAGCCAGGGAAACTGGAAAAGAGTTGAGTTAGGGCAGAGTGCCAGAGTGTTTCGAGACCTGAGGGTTTCAGTGTAAAGAGGATGTGTTCTGATCTCCATAAATCTGCATTACCAGGAGTGTAGCCCGTGAGATCCATCTATCTTTGTCATTCTGTTGGATGTGAATAAAAGCCACACTTTAGAATCCCAACTTCTGGTATTGGACATTACAGTTATTGCTTCCTGTGTCCGGAGTTACTTGGGTGCCCCTGACTAGAAGTCAAACCTAGCCAAAATACCAAGCAACAGTTTTCTCCCGAGGCCCAGGTCCCAGGTAGGGGTTACATATGTAGGCACCGCACAGTGCTAATAACACAAAAATACCACCAACTCGACCCTGGGGTAACCCACGGTTACATTTATAAACATGATACAGTTGAAAAATATAATTTATCAAATAAAATCCTAAATTTGATGCTATCTAGTCCTTCCACTTTCCACAGTGCTTGCATGTTCCCCAGTAAACACTAGGGGCACTGTGCTGTGTTGAGCTACTGTATATGATACTGCACCTCTGTGTCCCTCGCTAGCCCATTGATGAGACAGCAATTTTATTTCAGTCTTGCTGGCAGCATGCTACCATCTGCAGTAGCACAGTGTAGATCTCTCATTGGTCTCACCATCAGCGGCTTGGGAGCTAGAGTGAGACAGCTAGTGGGTCAAGTGAAAGATGTTAGTTGGAAAAACAAGCCACATGGGTCTTTATCTTAAAATAAACACGTTCCTTGTGTTTCTTTGCAACACTCTTTTTATTTTAATTTCATTTTTTCTATTGTTTGGTAACGGGTAAGGCCCTCTAGGCACAAGTTCTTGTTTTCCAGGACAGCCCAGGAGCACAGGGGAGGTTAAGTGACTTGCTCAGAGTCACACAGTATATGCAAGTGGAGGCTGTGGGAATCAAACCTAGGGCTGCTGGATGTACCAAGCTCATTCACAGCTCATTACTCTTATGTCTAGGCTATACTGCCAGCCTACCATTTCAACTCAATGGATGAGACGTGGCAGTCACTTGCTACACAAAACACAGGTGGCATTTTTCAAAGTTGATTGCACTCAAGGATATTAGACTGCACTAAGGACACAGGTTCTGGGGTGGGGCCTTTTTTTTCATTTAGCTTTTTACCCCTCAAGTTTGCTGGCTGCTCCTTCCTCATCTCCCCAGACCAGCTGCCACCTCCCCAGGCTTAGCTTTGCACAGTTTCCCCACAGATTGCCTGGGAGGCCCCTCCCAGTAAATATATCCAGAATGTGCCAAGGTGTCTGGGTGGTGGCGTGTGTCTGGGGAGACGACAGTACAGTCACCCTTGGGTCCCTTTTTCCATTTTCTGTCCCTTGAAGTAGCCGAGATTACGCGAGATGTACATGTGCCCCAGAAACCTGTGACTCTCCCCACCCCATGACACTCACATTTGTGGACTGGTAATTCAGGCGCCCACCAGACCTCCACCTGGTGGCAGACAAGAGCTGAGTCGGCAAGCCTTCCCAGTCTGGCAGAGGGCGCTACCTGACAGCTGCTGCATCCGCTCCGAGCTCACTCACCTGCTGACCCTCAGCGACCTGAGCTCGTTCTCAGACTTGGGTCATGTGCATGGCGTGAGGTAAGGTGCATAGCAGTGCCTCAGTCCTCAGCACCACCAGGCTGGCCTGGGGATTATTCCTACCTGTGGTATATAGTCGTAAAGCAGTAATGCAACGAAAAATGATTTTCAAAAAGCTAGTTTCAGCTATAATTAAGAAAAATATTAGCATACCAGTCAAATGTACTTGTCTATGTACCTCCTATGCTGTGCTCCATAAACCTTTTTTATGTTTTCTGCCCTAATTTTTGTCAAGTTAACCATGCTATTTCTATGCAAAATATGGAAGCATCTTTTTTTCTTGAGAAGCAACTCAATTAAAGCATTTATAAAATACTCACATTTTGGTGGAATTAGAGCGATTTTTTTAACTTGTAATTTTCCTCCCGCCTTTGCGGAGCCGACCAGGTAACTCTGACCCTCCCTCAGAGGGCTCATCTTCCTGACCCTGACCGTCCCTCTCTTGGCAGACCCTATAATCCCCCTGCAGATTACCCCCCATGGCAGGACCAGGGTGAGGAGATTGGCTTACCCCGGGCACAATCCAGAGTCAGGCGGCATGTTGTAGGAAACGCTTATCATCATAGACCCTGTCAGCTCCTGTTTTTTCCTCCTGTTTTTCCACAGGTCCATGAGCGTGCAATGGGTGGGTGGCTGGGCTCCACATCCATGGAGGCAGCCTTTCCCCTGGGCGTGGGCTCTCCCCATTCATGGCGGTGCACCTGTGCTGACACCCAGCTGCCACTGGATGTCAGTCTACAGTGTGCAGCACTGTTCCCCCTCCCTAAGGAAGGAGAGCTGTCTACAGACACTCAATCCTTCCTCACCCCTGCCAACCCCCGAGCAACCCAAGTCTGTTCCTGAACGGGTCACCAGCATGGCACTAGATGTTGCGTCCAGGGCCCCAGCCCTCAGCACCACCGGCTGGATGGAATTAGAAATCTTACAACCAAATTAAACTGGAAGATGTCTGGAATCTTTTCTAATTAAAAAATTAGGGTGGAATTTTTGCCCAGTTTCGTTACTGCTGCATGGATAGAATCCTGTCTTAGTCAATCAGGATCCAGGACTGTCCCTACCCATTTCACAAACACATTAATAAATGTAAAATAAACAGCAAGGCACAGTGACAAGACAGACATGTGTGGCGATGGATGGCAGTGCAGAGGTAAGAATGCTAAAGCCCTGAAACAGGCTAAGGGAGAGACTATATGGAGGCCTGACACAAGATAGTAGGTGCTCCAAACAGGGACAGAGCCAGAGGGAGGGCGACAGGAGCAGTTGAGATGGGAGAAGTTTCAGCTGGTGCCACAGTGAGCCAGGAGGTGAGGAAGCAGGTTTCGGAGTGAGAACACAACATGAAAAGGCTGAGTCCAGCAGATCAGTGAGGATGAGGAATGGATAAAGTGTGATGATCCCTGGAGCAGAGGAGCATGAGGACAGGGGATGGGAGAGAAGTCAGAAAGGCATGAGTGAAGGGACCCAAACCAGTATGTTCAGATGAAGGATGCACAGTGTGCTAGTGACCTGAGGTTAGGGAGAGGATTGATAGGGAGGAGTAGAGGGAGCAGGGCTGAGTCTGCGAGGCAGGGAGGGCTAGTAACAAATTGGTAGATGAGAGTTTTAGAGCTAGCTACAAAGATTTAAGTAAGCATTAAACCACTAAAGACCATGGTTCTACTGTGGAGATTAACCATGGATGGGTGGTAGGAGTCACCCTAAGCCTTCAGCGAGGGTTTGGGGCATAAGGGCGATGGTGAGTGCCTCCAACCACCCAATCATAGATTAATTCCACATTAGAACCATGGTCTCGAGTGGTTTTTAATAATCTTGTAACATGGCAAGGGTATTGCTAGTGTTACATCCAGACAGTCATTGCATATTACACACAGGCATTAATGTTGAGACACATGGGGCTTGTTAGCTGCTTGGTTTATTGAAATATGTTGCACCAACGTAGCGCTACTTAGATATATTGTGGAGGTGTTAGCTGAATATTAGAAACTTTGCTGTGAGGAGTAACTTTGTTGGTTACTAATATATGAGAATTTGGCCACAAACTACTCAGAAAACATTGGTTAAAATTACATTCTAACTCCTTACATCACACATTTCTACTTCCTGTAACTTCTAGCACTGCATTCTGGGATTGTACTGATGATGCTATGTCATTAGTATGCAGCGTTTTCAAGGTCAATTCTGTTTACATCGTATGGAGACCATCGAGAGAACTGCGCACACATTAAGATATTTCTTGCACCCTAGATGTAATTTTGGAAATTGTAAAGTTTTGCAGCATCAGAACACTGCTGTCAAAATTTAATCAGACAGTGATTTACTATTTTTCCCCCTACTGGTGTGAGAGTCATGCCTTCTGACACAGTCCCCATTTACTGCTTAATTGAAAAGCAGGAATTCTGCTCATACCTCTCAAGTGTCCCTGATTTTCAGGGACATCCTGATGCCCTCAAAAGTTTACTCTGTCCCTCCTAAAATGTTTGTTTTGTGGCTAAACCATGGGACTGTAAGCACAAAACAATGTCAAGCATTCAAGTTACAGACTTACTTCTTTATAAAATGCATTTTGCACTAAGCCCTATATTCTACTAGCTTTCTGGTGAATATCTCTAATGTTGAAGATGAGTCCCTGATTTTGGTCCTTTGTCCCTGATTTTTTAAGCCTTGTCCCTGATTTATGAGGCAGGGGTTGAGAGGTATGATTCTGCTACTATTTACTGGTGACTCCAAAGGTACTACATAAGCAACCATGGTTCTACTGTGGAATAAATCCGTAGCTGCTTTTTAGTCACCTGTTATTCCTTCACCAATCAGATTTTGTTATTTGGGAGTTCTTGAAAAAGCCATGTTACAAAGATGTTACAAAACACTTGCAATGAAGTAAGAATCTGACATGCCATTTCACTTCTAAAATAAGACATGTTTTGCCACCTTGCATAATTTGGAATTACAACATAACTGAGAAATATAAAAAACACTTACCATAATTTTAGAAAAGTACAAGAAGTGTAATTATTACAAAAGAACATTTTTTTAGAAAACGAGGTCTATCATGTGCCTTCCACCCAAAACATATTAATTTAAACCCCATTTAAGTTAAGATAAGCAGAAGAGAGGAAGGAGCTGTGACAGCACGTCCTTTGCCTAGGACCTCACTTGAGACTTCAAGGTATGACTCTGTGCAGTGAGATTGCTTTTTATCTCTGACATTAGGAGCAGATAAGGATGATCCTTTTATTTTATTTTATTCTTATTTTTGTATGATTGTATCTAAAAGTAGGAGAGACTTCCTCCATTAAAGATACATTATTTACTTACACTGCTTATCAAAATGATGTTAATTCTACAAGTTTTAAGTAAAGAATTAAGACAATATGAAATTTCCTGGTATTTCTTTTCCATTAAAGATTTTATTTATAAAGTTGTTGACTAACAATGCAAGGGTAAAACTTAACTGTGACTTTTGGTATACAATAATATTAAAAATAACTATAAAGGTTTAGGATAAGGAGATTAGAGTATGATTGTGGTAAGGTGGTTATAAAGTAATAACCAATTGGACACGCAACAATGTATATCGTCAGCACACCTAGTAGACTTCACCTATTCTAATTGAACTTCTGAATAGGGTGGTTGTTCCTGCCAGTTCAGAGATTATTCCCGAACACGGAACAATCCTTGAAGTCGTGGTCAAGGAACCGAGTCAGTAATTACCCTGACACTTCAGAAGGTACTACAAAGGGTGTCCAGTCTAGCAAGGGACATGAAGGGGCAGTGCCATAGACCACATCTGCCCAGCTGAAGACCACGAGCACCAGTTTGTTAACAAGCACCCGCTGGTCCTGGGGACAACATAGATGGCATTCCAGCATGGGCTGAGAAGCCAAACTGCTGTCAAACCACACACTGACATACTTGAAGGACTAAATCGCTTCAAGGGGTGTCATCCAGGGTGGAAAAGACAGGGTGAGTGGGGAGTCTGGCCAATGTCTGGCTGGTACCAAAGGTCAAGGTCACCGTTTTCTTAGTGTTGACCCATAATTGTTTGGAGTGAAACCAGCTCAGAGATGCTGTGACATTCTTGCTGGAACAAGCCTTGCACAGATGTAATAGAAGGACTGGATGTGAAGATGACCGTGTAATCTGCATACATGAAAATATATGAGCTGGCACAGGCAGACGGAAGGTCATTAAGAAAAATGGAGAAAGAATGGGACCCAGGATGAAGCCCTGTAGAATTCCAGACTGGATAGGTAGTGGTGGTGACAAGACACCACCTACCTGTACTGACTGTTGACAGTATGTGAGGTATGAACTGAACCAGTCAACAGCGGGAGCTGAGAGGCCAGCAGAACTCAGCTTGTCCAGGAGGAGTGGATGGATGCCAAATCAAAAGCTTTGGGCAGATCGATGAAAATAGCAGCAGTGAAGCAGCCATGATCCATCCCAGAGAAGATGGGGTAAGTGACCTGCAGCAATGGAGAGACAGTTCAGTGGTGCTTCTGGAAGCCAGACTAAAAGGAGAGACAAAACTGGAGAAGGTGAGGAAGTCAGAAAGTCAGGCACAGACAAGTTTCTCTTGCAGCTTTCAAGAGGGGAGGAGGAGATGGAACAGAAGTTAACAGGAAGGAGGGCCCCCTTTGTGAAGTGGATGAACTTGGCAACCTTCCAGGACTGAGGAACAGCACAGAAAGGGAATAAAAGGTTAAGGAGATGAATAAGGGGAGGCAATGGTAGGAGTTGGGTGTGAAGGAGTTTTGGATTCAGCCAGTTGGGGCTGGACTTGGACAGTTGAGGGAGGAAAGGGCAAGCAGGTTTTCTTGAGTAGTAAAGGGAAAAAGGAAACCTGGGGAGGGTTAGGAGGAGAGGAGAGTGGAGCAAGTGAGGAAGGAGAGGAGCTAGGAATGGGGGAGAAGGGAGGACAGAAGTGGATCTCTCCTTCCTCTCCCTTCCCTCCTCCCAGGAGGCATCTGAGAATACAGGCTCATACCAGCTCAGTACACGATGACTTTTCTTGTAAAACTTTTGAAATAAATAAAATAAATGAAAGTAGTGAAGAACTTGAAGATAGCTGCAACAGAGGGTCAGAAACAGGTGAATCACTTATGACAAGTAATGGGAGTGGACTGGGTAGGAGGGTCAAAAGGAAATGAATTACCTTCCAGAATTCAGCTAGGGACATTAAGGTTGTTCTGAAGGTTGACCTTGAAATAGTGTGATTTTGCAGCCTAGACAGCCTTTGTAGAACAGTTTCTAAGGGCCCTGTAGGAGAGGAGTTCTTGGTGGGGGTGGAATAATTTGTAGTGAGCCGAGGTGAGATCATGGGACTTGCACTGCTCTATGATTTTGGGGGTAATCCAGTGGTGGTGGGAAGTTTTGACCCAGGATTTTCTAAGGGGGGTGCATATCCCAGACTGAGGAAAATTTAGATGCAACATGGACAGGGCCACACTGATATCAGGGCAGAGAGCATGGCTGACCAATCTGTTGCAGCAAGGTCGCCAGTAGAGCACTGCTATCAGGCAACCGAGGAACCTTGACCAGATGTATTTTGGGAAGGAAAGGGGATGCCAAATTTTCCTGATGCAGAATGTCATGCAGGGGTCACTGAAAGCATCCAGCAGAATACCTGCTGCAGTAATATGGTAAGTGTGGGAGGAAGAACCCAGTCAAAGAGTGCGATTGGATGAGTGGGGTTGAGCTGGGTGGGTTCAGTGATAAGCTGCAAAATATTAAGGGACTCAGTCCTGTGGGTGGTAGGCCAGTAAGCCAGGGAGAGACAACTAACACTGAAATCCCCAAGGAGGAAGAGTCTACCTTCAGAGGGTATGAGGAAATGGTATAAAGAGAGTTAGCCAGGATGGAGGGGAGATTTGGGGTGAGGCATAGTAAGCCGTAATGAAAGCGGGTACAGAAGGGGACTGAAAGCCTGCAAGGAGAGAAACCTGTGGTGAGGAGGGTTCAGCCTCCTTGATAGCCACAGTTCAGGAGAGGCTCGGGTGGACATGGATGGCAACACCACCACCACATTTTTCCCTAGCCCTGCCTGAAGAGACGGAAGTCAGAGAGGTCATGCAAGAGTCAGGAGTCCTGGAGGAAAGCCCACGATTCAGAAATTCAGAGGATGTCAGAAGAGGTTGTGAAACCCAGACAGAAAGGCGGCTGAGTATAGGGAACAGGCTCCTAGCATTGAGATGAAAGATGTTAAGGCCTTTGGCAGCTGGTGAGGCAGAGGAAGGGAGAGGGATAGGCCAGGGTTGGTGTCCACATCACCAGACAGGAGCAGGAAGAGCAGGTGAAGGAGGATGGAACTGGACATCCATCCCTTGGAGTGGGAGGAGAGCAGGGGAGAGAAGACACACTAGAGGACTCCAAGTTAAGGGAGGGAAGAAGCCCAGGGTGGCTAGGATGACAGAAGAGAAGAGGGGTCAGATGGGTGGAGATGGGTGGGAGGAGCATAGATAGGTTGGCAGGGGAGGGAAGGGAGGAAGTAAGAATACGAGAGAAGAGAGAAGGCATAGGAGGCGAGGTGCATAGTAGACAGTCGGTGGGATTCAGCTACCATCAGTGAAGCAGAACAACAGTAGGGGTAAGGTGTGTGATCTCATAGTATAGCAGACTAAATATGGTTACAAACACAGCAACAGGTCCTAGTAGACACCTACAGCCAAGACGCCACGATGTGGCAAGTAGGGCTGGAGCAGGTAGAACCTGAGCTACCTAAACAATAAGAGTAAAAGTGGTTGAATGGCTATTGCTAATGAAATCAATTGAAAATTATGAACCTACGATTGTAAATAGAGAATCTGATTGGTGAGAGCTCTTTGAAGCCGTGATGATATCAAGCTACATCATCACGGCTTCAAAAGTTCTGGCACCACCAGCCTCCTTGCTGTCTACTGTCTGAGAACTATTTTTAAAAATGTACTCCTACATCACCCAAAAAGTCATTCATAAACATTTTAAAACCTGTTTCTTTTATTTTTTTATTTAAAACTTGAAACTGAGTTCATAATAGCAATAAGTCACTCCAAGGTGTATATCATGGGATATCATCATCTGGGTGAGTTGGACGCACTGCCCGCGCCTCGGCCCAACCACCCAAGGCATGATGATATCCCATGATATACCACACCCTGTCATGCCTTATTGCTTATTTATACAATGGGGTATGAAACCCTGTTACCTCATTGGTCAAACACATCACATGACCATGGTATATCCTGCAATAACTCATGGCTCAGAAATGGCATTTATAAAAACATACTTAAACACATTTAAAATTTATTTTACACATGGGCCATTATATAATCACAATAAGGCACTCCACGGTGTTGGTTATTGTGGGATTTTCTTTTCTTTTTATTTTATTGAAATCTAGGATTACAAATACCTTTGAGCAGGAACTGCTTCGTTCACAAAGGTTCACGTCGAAGGAATGGGGGGTACATACATACAAAGGTCAACATAATAATACATAGTTACACAATAACAAAGAAGAAGAGACTGAGGCTTAGGAAATTCCAGTAATTCAAAATGTGCCAAATGTTAGGTAGCATGACATAACCAGCCAAGGGCAATCTTGGAAATAAGCACTGCAGGTGAGAGGGAAGGGGTATGCAGGCAGGAAGGCCATTGTCGGAGGGTAGAGGGTGAGGTAAGAGCTCTAAAGGGGAGCGAGAGGAGGATAGAAGTCAGGAAATGCCCTAGGGAGGAAAGGAGAGGGGCAAGGGAGTAGGCAGGTAGAAGGAGGCAAGGCGGGAGAGAGAGCTTTCAAGACTGAAGTGGAGGGCAGGAACTGTGGGCCCCAATTAGGCGAGAGGCAGTCACAACGACTAGTTGAAATGAGATGAAGTCGGAGTTGTCTCTTAAAAGAGCAAGAGCAGCAGCAGTAAGAGTTTCTTTGTTGAGAGTATTGTACCACTGTGGTGCTCTGTGGGCAAAGGTCCTCTGGCCCATGGTAGTCCGGGCATCTGGGGACAAGGAAGGTTAGTTGTTGTGAACTTCTAGTTCTCTGGGTGCTGTGGTGGTCAATAAGTAGCTTTTCAATGCCTGGGGCATGACCCGAGGGAGGACTTTTTGGCTAAGAGGCAGGTTTGATACTGTATCCGCTGATGAGAGGTAGCCATCCTGCCCGAGTGTACAGGTCACAAGTGTGTGTGTCGATCAGCCCCAGTAAGCAGCCTGCATGCTTTGTTGAGTGCAACTGCAATTCAGTGGAGGGCAGAGGCGAGGCAGAGCCATAAATTACAGTCCGTGAATCGATGATGGAGGTGACAGAGCTGTTGATAGCCAACCGGAGAGTGTCAGAAGTCATGCAATGTTTGTGCCTGTACAGCAGGCCTATACAGATGTTGGTGGCTTTCGCGACAGAATCTATGTGCTGATGGTAGGACAGTGAGCTGTCCAATGTGACACCTAGGTATTTAAAATCAGGAACGTGTTCAAGTAAGGTCCCTGTTTGGTTTAGGGATGGTGAGGTCACGGACGGTACTTGCTCCTGGCGTTGTAGAAGGT
Organism: Neoceratodus forsteri; assembly: GCA_016271365.2. Classification (NCBI taxonomy): domain Eukaryota; kingdom Metazoa; phylum Chordata; order Ceratodontiformes; family Ceratodontidae; genus Neoceratodus; species Neoceratodus forsteri. Next base: position 54,468,277 of record CM028129.1, read on the forward strand.
CATAACCTTTGTTTTGCTGTAGTTCATGACCAGTTTGTGTGACTTGAACCATTCTTCGATGCACATGAATTCAAGCTGTAATTGTTTCTCGAGGAGCTCTGCGTTTTGGTGGTTGGTGAACATGACTGTGTCATCGTGAGAGCAGTAATTTCTGGTGGCAGACACTGAGAAGGTCATTGAGGAAGAGGCTGAAGAGTAGTGGCCCCAGGATGGACCCCTGTGGGACCCCTGAAAGGACTGGCTTTTCTTCCAGGTAACACCGGCAATCCTAACCCGCTGGACCCTCTCCCAAGGTAGCTTGAAACCAGAGCAGTGCTTCATTGAAGAGCCCAATGTTTGATAATTGCTTGAGTAGGAGTGGGTGGTTCACAGTATCAAAGGCTTGTAAGGTCGATGAATACTGCCCCATACAGTTTCCTTGATCAAGTGTGGTATGAATGAAGACTGTGAATTCTAATAGTGCAGTGGTGGTACTGTGCCCTTTCACAAACCATGTTGCTCAGGACACTGGATATCGTATTTTCCAGGTACTTGACTAATTGGTCTGAGGCGATGCACTCCAAGGCCTTAGACAATGGAGGGAGGATGGAGATAGGTCTGTAGTTGGAGTGCAGTGATTTGTCTCCACTTTGTGTACCGTGTGATGGTCGCTGTTTCCAGCGAGATGGGAACTGGGACATCTTAGTGATAGATTGAGAACCTTTGTCAAGGGTTCAAGGACTTCTTCAAGGACAAGTGCTATAATTTCAGGTCAAGGAGTCACCGCTGTAGCCTGCATTGTGAATGGCCTCTCAATATAGGTTCTGGCTTCATGCACTGGGATCTCCTTGAAGTAGAATTGTGGGGCAGATGTAGGGAGCGAGTAGTTGCAGGAGGGTTACTACCAGAGAGGGCAAAGATATTAGAAGGAGGACACTATCCAAGTTGGAGAACATTGTTAAAGGTGTTGGTGATGGTGTACAGGTCAGTTGTTGGTGTTCCATTTATGTTTAGCATGGTGGGTGGTGACTTAGGGTCCTTGCCTGTAAGGTCTTTCAAGGTACTCAAAATTTTTCCATCACCCAGGAGTTGGAAGAGTTTCCTTGAAGTATTTGCTTTTGGCTCTCCTAACTGCCCAGCGTGCACTCATTTCTGGCAGCTTTATATTTATGAATATCCCAGGTTTGGATGTTGCATGGGCACAGTGCCAGAGATGATCCCTATGTCTGAGTAAAGTGATTAGATCGGGGTTATCCAAAGGTTAGCTCTGCCCTGACCTTCAGCTTTTTGAGAGGTGCAAAGATATTGCAGGCGCATGAAGTGGCTGATGAAAAGGTCAAAGGCTTGGTTTACATCAATGGCAGAGTCGATTGGTGTCCAGTCCAGGTGGCTTAGGTGTGTCTTTAGTAGCTCAAGGTACCCTGCTTTAACACTCTGGTGTGGATTATTTTAGGAGGGGCTTAATGAATTTGTTTGTCCAGGTACATGTGACCGTGAGTGGACACTGATCCCATCAGGAGCACTGAGACTTTTGAGATCGTTCAGGGTGATTAGTTAGGATCCAGTCCAGAAGTGTTCGCGACCCTGTCCTATAGTTGCATCTGGTGGGGGTGGTAACAAGCTGGGTGAGGTTCTGTGACGTGACAGCATCCTTGTAGTTACTGGCCTCCAGTGATAGCCAATTTATGTTGAAGTCACCTAGTACTATGAGTTCAGAGTTATGGTGTAATCCCTGTAGGCTTTCCAATATGCTCATAAATCCATTGTACTGATCTTTAGGGGTAGGTACACAGAGGCAATGGTGAGCTCCTTGTTGTGCCTGAGTAGAACTTTAATAGCAAGAACCTCGAAGGTGGTTTAGGGTTTGAGAACGGAAGACTTGACCCAGATAGGAATTCCTCAGGTAGATGGCACACCCCCACCTCATTTGGAAACCCTGTCCTGCCTGAATATAGAGTATCCAGGGATGGTGACTGCAGTGTCTGGTATCTTGGGGTTAAGCCATGTTTCGACAACAGACAGTACATCAGGGCTATGTTGCTGGACCCAGGTTTGCAACATGTCAAGTTTGTTAAGGAGGCTGCAGACATTGATTGAGGCTAATGTGAGGGACCCTCCTGCCTTTTTTGTGGCATGGGGTGCTAGGCTGGTTTAACCACTTTTGTGTGGTTAAGTCACTAAGCTGTGCCTGTGACACACCACACAAAGCGTGAGTAAATCTAATAACACACCGTGTTGTGCCTTATTGCTAAGTTGATAAGCAGCACTATTAACTAAAATTGGTATAAAAGGTGAAAATAGGTATACCCAAATAGGGTGTTTCTAGGATTCACGTAATTATAGGATTATTTATATAATCTGAGGTTGCCTAAATGAGATGGAAACTGGTTGACAGGCAACAATGTTAAACCTAATGACCAAGCAATTTAACACCACAGTAGTATAAAAGTCTGTGAAAGAAGATGCCTATAGGTACACCCAGATAGGATGTTAATAGAATTCACACAAATTTAGTGCAGATTAGCAATGCAGCCAAGGACATGGGGAGGCCTACAGGAGTACAATGGGAGTAAAACACACTTATGAGAGGCTACCTTAACTTAAAAGAAGGTGACAAGACAACAGATTAGACAATCAGGAGGTAGGAGAATTGTCCAAAGAATCTAAAGCTGGTGTTGGACCCAGAAGGGTAAAATAACAAGTCACAGACAGTGCTCACAGACCAGCAGATAAGTACAGCACTTACAGTATGATTGAGACTCATGGCAGTGATGAGAGGAGGTGGACCAGGAGCAACATGTCAAGGCTGACTCCAGGCAGACCTCCTTAATTGTCCTTGCAATGCGGTTCTTAACATTCTGGACTGCAGCACTGACCACCCATGGTCTACTCCTTTAGAGGGAGATAACTCCACCCCCAGAGTCCCAGTGCTAGCATCTGATTGGCCAGATGCTCAGGAGAGAGGATACTGAAATCCAAAAGTCTGTGTTGGTGCTGGAGGGATGTCTGGAGCAGAGGGAGGGCTGGATTGATTGTGGAGACCTGTCAACCTCAGTGATAAGGTCCAGCAACTGTAGAGTGAAGTGCTGAAGTGTAGCTGTGCTCTTTCACACAAAGAAGCAGGATGTCAGAAATTGGAGGTCTCAATAACTCTACCCACAGAGTCCCAATGCTAGCATCTGATTGGCCAGAAGAGGAAGGCTCATCCCCTTTAAGGAGAAGGATTACTGTAGCCTATTTCCAGGCTTCAGGGACAGAGGTAGAGAAGGTGAGATTAGGTAGTGGGTAATAGTGAAGGTGATGGCTACTGGTGCAGATAAGTGTAAGATCTTGGGGTCAAGATCATCTGGGTTTGTATCTTTGTGCAGATTAAGAGCTAGGAGGGCCTTAAGAGTGCAGAGGAGGATAAGAAAGAAGGAAAAGGAGAAGGAAAGAAGAGGGTAGGGAGGGGGATGGGGAGAGGAAGGAGGATAGAAAGGGCAGAGGAAGTGAAGAAGGAGTTGAAAGAAGAAGCAGCAGTAGCAGGGTTTGTGATGTTGAGGACAGGGAGGGAGGGAGGGAGAGGACTGGGTTGGGGGAGAAAAAAGAGACTGGATAACTTTCTAGAACTTGGAGGAGTGATTAAGGTTTTCTGGGGTGTGGATGCAAAGTACTCAGATTTTGCAAGCCTGGTGGCTTTGGTGCAAGTATTGCAGAGGAGCTGGGAATTTAACAGGGTGGCAGGGGAGCCAGAGATCTTATAGACCACCAGCCCAGATACAAGCACAAAGCAGGCCAGCAGCTTGGCAGAGATACAGGAAAGGTGTGAACCTGGACCCTGGTTTTCCTGAGGGGGCTTGGTGGTCCCAGACAGCCACAAATTTGGAATGGAAGGAGTTGAGGGCTGAGTTGATATCAGTGACTGTACAGATGTGGGACTAGTCAGTGGCAGACAGGTCAGCTGGAGGGAGGATAAATTCAGCAATCTGAAGGACCACAGGAGAATTATTTTAGAATGGCTTTGAGTAATGGATCTTATTCATGCAGTAGACCATATGATGGCCATGAAGGATCAGGAGGATACCTGCATCCAGTATATGGTGGAGGTGAGAGGCGAATACCCAGTCCATGAGATTATGGTTCAAGCATTTGTAATTTAGATGGGTGGGGTCCAAGATTGGTTGGGATAACTGGATGGATTTAACATTCTAACAATGTTTGTGCACAGATGGAGAGAACCAATTAAAAATAAAATCCCCAAATATCTGCAACTCACCAGATGAGGGGTGGAAGCAGATGGAGGTGAGAAGTTCAGTGGTCAAAGCAGGGGACAGGCCAGGCCAGCAGTACACTCCAACAAAAGTGGGACTGTAAAGAGGAGGGTGAGTTTGAAGGAGCAGCTCATAGGTGGGGGAGGAGACTAATAGCGAGGCACAAATTGGATGCCGGAAGGAAGATATATTGCAACATCACCACCTCTCTGAGGGCTATGATGCCTAGCTATGGAGTAACCACGAATGGACACTGCAGAGTCATGGACTTTGTGGAAGAGCCAAGACTATGAAATGACAAGAACACTGGGCTGGTGGTTGACTATGAGGACCTGCAAAAGATCTGGCTTAGGGAGGAGGCTGCGGATGTTAAGATGAGCAACCCAGTTGTTTCTCTGTGTTTATTACTGAATTGTGTCTGTACCCTGTACTAATGTGTGTAACTGCTCCCTTGTGAAAAAGGCTACTGTATGTAGCTCATCTTGCTCTAGTATAAAATTTAAATGAAATGAAACTCTGCAGTCCTTTTGAAAGTTAAGTATTTGTGAGGTGGGGCAGGACCAGGATTAAGCTCAAAGGTATCTGCCACCAGAAGCAGTAGGATTACAAGGAGTTTAATTACTGGAGCCACAGAACTGAATAGTAGCTGACAGGTGTGGAGGTTGCTCCTCCGACACTCCCACACCTACCCCCATCAACAGAACCACTAGAGGCAACTTCACAGTCTGCTGCTCATAAATATATATAGTCACAAAATGAGTATAGTTCTAACATTGCTATATTTTTTATGTTAAGCTCAGCCCATGTGCGCAGTAAAGTTTAACACATTGGCATGATATGGGCTTTGAGAGGTGTGCGTCACTGTCAAGCCAATGCAGGGTAGTCTGCAAGGGGCTTGACACTGTCAGACCTATCATCATCAGCCAGGCTGATCATGACACTGTTCTGGTCTTTCTGGGTAGAAATGTCATGTAGTTCAAAGAAAAGAGTCATCTGAATCATGACAATGCTCGCTCCTTTGATCTGCATGACGCTGCACAGTAAGCAGAGCTGATCAGCATCATGATCAGCCTGCTGTGGTCCTCCACCCAACATAGAAACAATCCCTCCCACCCTCTGCCAAGTATCCTCCTCCTCCTACCCCCATGCTTCCCTTCTTAATTTTCTGACACTGGGGTGCCCAGTCCCTAGTGCCAGCCAATATTCCCCACTCCACTTATTTTCACTGTGTGACACCATGCAGTCACCCCCCACCATGCCACCAAACATAACACCAAATATCGGGCACAATATCCCCAGTGTCTGTATCTAAATAAAGAAAATTATCAATTATAGTCCTTTTTCATTTTGATAAACCCTGTAAAAAGAAAAAGCATGCATTGATGTATGTTACTGCCACTGGCGACTGCTGCTGTTATCTTTCACCCACCCCGACCTCCCACTCAGTACCCATAACCCTTTACTTTTTAATTCTTTGACACTGGGTGTCCAATCCCTGAAGCCAGCTAATGCATCCCACCCTGCCCAACACAGGGAAGATCACTCCCTACTGCGACAAGCATAACACCAGTACTGGGGTGCCCAATTCCCAGTGTCGCTACTCAAAATAAAGAAAACCATCACTCATAGCCTTTTTATTTTTATACCCCTGTAAAAGAAAATGCCCATCAATGTCTGTTGCCACTGCCAGCACACTGCCATCATTACCCTCCCCATCCCATCCCATCCAACACCCACTACCCCATACACCCCTACCTCTTACGGTACTTTTAATTTTCTGACACCGGGTGCCCAGTCCCCAGTGCTGGCTAGTACTTCCATCCCACCTCTTTTCACTGTGTGACACTGGGAAGCCCACCTCTGGTGCTACCAACATAACACCAACACTGGGGTGACCAATCCCCAGAGTTGGTACCTGAAATAAAGAAAAACAATCCCTTATAGTCTTTGCCATGGCCGTTACCCTCCCCCACCCAACCCTCTCACTTAGTACCCACCACCTTTCTTACTTTTTTTCTCTGACACTGTGGTTATCTAATCCCTAGTACCAGCTAGTACACCTCACCCCACTTGTTTTCACTGTGCGACACAGGGAAGCCCACCCCATGGTGCTACCACACATAACATCAATACTTAGGTGCCCAGTCCTCAGTGTCAGTACCTGAAATAAAGAAAGCAATCACTCATAGTCTTTTTTATTTTTATACACCCTGTAAAAAGAAAACTCATCCATAGATGTCTGCTGCCACCACTGGCATGCCACCGCCATTATCCTTCCTCCACCAGACCCTTCCATGCAGCACCCACTACCCCACACACACACACCCCATAATTTTAATTTTTCTGACAGCAGGGTGCCCAGTCCCCAGTGCCGGCTAGTACCATCCACCCCACCCCACCAAACATAACACCAGCACTGGAGTGCCCAGTCCCCACTGTCTGTACTTAAAATAAAGAAAAATTATACAATGCATAAAAAATAGCCACCCCTCATTGGGCGTTGGCACTATCACCCGCTGTAAACATAGCATTACCAACAGGAACAAGTGCCAGCTGTGCCAACCTCGTGTTGCAACCCATTAACAAAACACTTGACCCCGCTTCCAAATCCCAAAACCGCACTGTACATCGCGCTACGGAGTAAACCAAAACCCGCAGCTCACCTCAAAAATGAACATACAAACAACTTTCGACTTGATCGATAATGACGAGCTGGAAGCAATATTCAAATCAATCGAAGACGACGATATTAGCGAAATTGAAACGGAAAATCCATCACCGAAAAAACAACACCACAGCGCCACGAACGCCTGCTGCTCTGCCTCACATGCCCAGCCTGAACTTCACAAGCAGCCCACCAATAGCACGTCCAACTGCCGCAGAAGACTGCGATAAACCGAAATTAAAAAAAAATCCAGTACCTGAAAACCATTAATACTGCCACCAAGAAAGCTCGCCCTCTGCCTCACATCCCCAGCGTGAACGTCACACACAGCCCGCTCAGCAGCCCCTCCAACTACCGCAGAGCACAATTCAAACACGGCACTTCCTTCAAAGGCCCCACACCAGCCAATCCTAACACAAAAACAAAGCTGTATGGACTATTTTTTGCATGGAAGGATATTCCACTATTTCCTTACTTTCACTCACAACAAATTATCACAATTAAATTACTATTCACATTTTACCACACACAACATTTGTATAATTGCAATAAACCACTCCAGGGTGTTGGTGATGCTGGTTTTACCACGCCTGGCCGAGGTTTAGTCTCTCCCCTGCAGCCTCGTGGACTAAACCACGCCAGGCATGGGTAAAACCAGCATCACCAACACCCTGGAGTGGTTTATTGCTTAAACATCCCCATAGTCTTTTTTTTTTAATTTTTATATATCCTGTAAAAAATTGTCCATCGGTGTCTGTTGCTGCAGCTGGCACAGCTGCCATTACCCTCCCACTCTGCACCCCACCCCAACCCCTCTGCCCCTTACTTACATACTGGGGGTCCAACACCAAAACTTCTTGGCCAGAGACACATTCGCTTCTTCAATGCCTGAGCAGGAACAGAGGAAATTAGGTATGTGGTTCAATGTATTTCAGTGGGCTTTGAACTTGTCCACATAACTTTTTAAGATTGTTTCCCAAATTTTCAGCATAGCCTTTTGGGCCCAATATCATGAATAAATGCTGTAAAATTATGCAATCCATCTCAAAGGTGATTTTTGCATGGCTGTGCAAAATCACCTTCGTCACAATTTGAAAAATTTCTCCACTCTTGTTCATGAGGTGGGTTATAAGAAAGCTATGTTAAAAACTTGAGGTAAAGATATTAAAAACAAAACATTATGAGAGTAAGCTGAAAATTTTCAATGCATGCTCATAACTTTGGTTATTTTCAATCTTTTGACCCCAAACTTTCAACATAGCCATTTTTCTCACCACCTCATGAACCTGACAGCTGTCATTTTCAAATCGTGGACAAAATGTGTTTTCATGCTTGTGATGCAAAATGAGATTTTGGCCAGTATTTTATAAATGACACCTATCATGTTCACAAGGAGTGACCATAAAAGACTATGCTGAAAATCAGGGGTTAAAATGTGAAAAACAACTAAGTTATGATCGAAACCTTGAATTGTTCCAACATTTACTCATGTTATTGCTGCAGATTTCACCCTAATGTTCAACATATCCCTCCTGTTACTACACCTCCTGAACATGGCAGGTGTCATTTTCAAATCCCCTACCCAAACTTGCTTCCACAGTCACATGGCGAATCACCTTTCAGATGCCATTTAAAAATTCTGCCTGTCATAATCATAAGGTCAGGTCATAAAAGACGGAACATCTGGGGTCAAAACATGGGGCCCACTGAAAATTAGATATTTTCCTCTGGTCTGGCCTGTCCTGGGAAAATACAGTCTAAAAATGTGCAAAAGCAGAACAACTCTGAAAATGAGATATTGCATCTCATCTGGGCTATCCTGGGTAGATATATAGTAAATATGTGTAGATGCAAACCCAGTACAACAGCAATGCAAGCGGCATTCATTCAGCATTGACAGATGATTAAGCAATATACCACGAGAGGGTGTTGGTGATGTCAAGATTACCCGCCCTGGGGTGTTGTTTGACCAGGCGCAGCCAAGTGGCCAAAACACCCCAGGGCATGGGTAAATCCTGTCATCACCAACGTTCTCAAATGGCATATTGTGATTATACAATGGACATCTGTATATTTTGAGGTGGAAAAAGAAAAACTGTTGGTTTAGATGTTTTATTAGTTTTTTTTTAATTTGTTGTTACACTTGGAAAAATAGTGCTTTGTTGGTAGGCATGCTGTGCAGTGGTGCCAGCAAGCAGGCAGGAGATACTCTTAATGGTTACAGTTTGGGAAAACAGAGGCTGGAGGAAACTGCTGGTCAGGAGTCCAGCAATGTAAGCTGTACTAATGCATATTTAAAGGAGCAAACACTAAGAGGTAATTTTGTTGTGGGATGTTTTTACAGTGTCGCTGACAAACTGTAAGAACAGGGTTCTGAAAGTGAAAGGAAAGAAGAGCCCAGGGAAAAAACAACATGTCCCCCAAAAAAGCCAGAAAGAAAAAAAATGAATTTCCTGTGATTTGATTTTTTTAATTCATAGCTGAATTACATTTTGAAACTTGCCGGATTTTTCATATTGTTTTACTCCAGGGCTACATCGTGGCTTTGTGGGGTTTTGCCCTGCCACTGTCCGTGATTTTGCAGGTTTTGTGTTTCTGATGGTCGCATTGATTTCGGGGCGCTTGATGCTGCTTACTGGTGGCTGGCACCTCTTCCTGGGTGATTGTAGCTTTACAACGAGAGGTGTGCAGGTAGCCAATGAGATTAGAGGATTTGTGCTTCATTTCTATGCCCATGTATAATTCTCTGTATTTCCTGAGTGAATCAAAACCACTTCGAATCCCTTTGTTGAGCATTACACCCTTCCGGTTTGACCAGGACAAATTATTGGAAAAATAAGGTGCTTTATGCAATTGTCCCGTTTGCAAGACACAATTTAACGGGATAGACATTTGGTAGTTAAGTTATCAAACATGTCCGAGAAAGTCTTAGTATTTAGTTAAGTATATGCTATCTGATTGCTCCATTTTATATGAACTTGATGATTTTAGTGTCTTATAAATTGTTAATAGTTCAGTGTGAATATTACATTCCAATAAAAATCTGAATTCCAAATACTTCTCAAAATCCTCTCCTTCACATCCCTGTCTGGCAGGGTTGATTAGGCGTGTGTTGGGGCTTTGATGTCATCAAGTCTCTCTCAATTTTTCCTTTAAAGGAGACAGTAATAACACGAAACATTCTATTTCCCAAATCCCATCGGCTGGAGTGCGGTGCAAACTGTGAATCAACCATTCTTTCACTTCATGTCACCGCTGCCCTGTCCCGAACCTCCGGCGGAGCTGATGTCATGGCAGTGACTGGGTGTTCCCCTCCCGATTCTGGGAAAGGGACAACAAAGCTGGGGGTTTTACTGGCTCCAAACGCTTACACCTGCGCTCCGATTGGCTGACAACGTCTCAGAAGGAGTTCCACCTCCGGTTAAAAGTGCCGGAATGCCCCAGGCTCAGGCTGCGATCGGCGCTAGCGTAGTTTGTAAAGGCCAGTGACTTGCAACAGCTGGTAACGGGTGACAGAACAGTGGATTGGATCACCCGCCGGTACCATAGCGCAGCAGAATTGAGACCCTTACTCTAAGATCACACAGTCAGGAGGTATTTCGATTGCAATGGAGCTGAGTTCAGGGATCCAAAAGGTGAGTTTCACTTTTGTCTGCACTCCTAGTTTATTTTTCAACTGTGCACCTAACGACCCAACCTGGGAGAGTGTGTGCGTGCTTGAGCAGGTAGAGGTTGTTTCCAGCAAGTCCATGCAAGGGAAATGGAGATCAAGTTCCTTTTGTAAACCCATGATGTGAATGAACAAGTGTTCCTGTTGTCAGAACACGATGTGAATGAACTGTGTTGAGCTGGCTGACTGGTGCAGCATTACTTGCGTGGACGGTGCTTATCCTGGCTGTCCAGCTAGGAGACGCAGCCTGCTTTCTTAAATGAAACTTTCATTTTTACAACATATGTCTCCATGGGGCACACGCGGCTGATTAAACGGTGAAACCGTTCGGAGCCCGATGAAATATTTCATAAAAGTCTGTTTCCAAGTAGTACAGTAAAGTGCATTTTTTCCCATTCTGTTAGTTGCCCTGGTGGTTTTGGACAGTGACTGAGCAAGCCCCCGCCAGGTGACAGTCTGCCCTTTGATTGAGAACAGGTACAGTCCCGGGGTACATTATTTATTTTAACCCTCTGAGATCAGTATGACTAGTTTTGTCCTGTTGCTTGGAGGAGAAGAATAGCTTCAGTTAGATCAATACACTTCACTCAGGTTTGTTATGGGATGCAGCAAAGGGGACACGGGCAAGCTGGCAGCTATCAATAGTGCCCAGTGGGTTCAGTCACTTTCACCCAGGGTTGACCTCCCAGCACTGCCAGCCACTTCAAGTGGTGGACTCAGTTCCTGTAACCCAGGGTCACCTACCGGTCCCCCTCCCACGCTCTACCCAGCATGTTGGGCAGTGGACTCAGTCACTGCATGGAATCGCATCCACTGCCTCTCTCCCTCCATGCTCTACCAGCCATGTTCGGGCACTGGGCTCTGTCGCTGTCACCCGAGGTCACATCCATTGCCTCCCTCCCTGCTCTGCCAGTCATGCGGGCGTGAGACTCAGTTTCTGCTGCCCATGGCCACTTCCTGCCTCCCTGCTCTGCAAAGCATTCCCGTGGTGAACTTAGACGTTGTTACTTGAGATCACACTTTCTGCCCCCTCCCTACCCTGACAATCATTCCTGGGCAGTGGGCTCAGTCACTGTTGCTTGTGGTCACACTCTCTGCCACCCTTCTTGCTCTGCAAACCACGCCTGGGTGGTGGGACACAGTTACTCAAGGATTTTCTCCTGCATCCACCCTCCCCACCTCTGAAAACCCATCCTGGGTGGATACATCAATTGCTGCATCCTGGGGTAGCACTCCTGCCACCCTCCCTGCTGTGTACCAACCATTCCTGGAAGGTGGACGCTGTTGCTATTACCTAGGTTCACCCTCCCTGCTCTGCCAACCATGTCTGGATGGTGAGCGCTGTTGCTCTTACCTGGGTTTACCCTCCTGCCACCTCTCTGCTTTGCCAACTATGCCTGGATGGTGAACGCTGTTGCTGTTTTCTGATTCACCCTCCTGCCACCATCTCTGCTTTGCTAACTATGCCTGAATGGTGAGTGCCGTTGCTTTTACCTGGGTTCAGCTTGTGCACCCTCCCTGCCCTGCTAACCATGCCTGGATGGTGGATGCTGTTACCTGGTTTACATAGAAATATAGAATTTGGCAGGAGATAAGGACTGCTTGGTCCACTCAGCTTGCCCATTTTTCCATACCTACAGAGTCACCAGTGAGGGTGGAAAGGTCCACCTTCCCTGTCACCCTCTCTTCCCTGTTAACCATGCCTGGATGTTGGGCACTGTTGCTATTCAATCAATCAATCAATCAATCAATCAAAATCTTTATTTATTCAGGCGAACATCATTGAGCAAAGCTCATTTACAAGATGGACCTGAGTGGTCATACAAATGAGGATACAAGTATTATTGCATAGACAAGAATAGAATAAATAGCAATACAATGGCATGAAATGATTATATACAACAATTTACATATATACAAGTAACAATAGAACCATTTAGCCTGTAGGAAAAAGAGGACAAAGGGTATAGCAGTCCTAAAATATAAGTTATATGGTCTAACTAGTTTTAAGTGAATATAATAGGTGATTCGGAAGAAAGAAATTGAGTTAATATAATGGATAGAAAAGGGAGGTTTAGTTGGGTCAGATAGGTAGGGATTATGCTTATAAAAGCAATTGCAGAGCTCTGGAAAAAGTGGAGAACAATCTTTTGAAGGATGCCAGAGGTAGTAGGCTATCTAGCTTCATGGATTTTTTGAGAGAGTTCCATGCAACTGCTAAGGAATAGCTGAAGCAGCCCTCCCATACCGGGTGCAGGCATTGGGGACCTTTAATGTGATGAGTTTACTGATCCTTAAGGTGTATGGCCTGGTTGTAATTTGGGTAAAGCAATCAGTGATATAGGTCAGTAGTTTGCCTGTTAACGCTTTGAATATCCAGATAACAGCATTCCTATTTCTTCTGTGTTGCAATGATGTCCAGTTGACTGCCATATAAAGGGAGCAATGATGGGTGTTGGAGGGAAGGTCAGTAATAAATCTTATGGACCTGTGATACAGGGTGTCCAGCTTATGTAAGAGATGACTTGAACAATGGCAGTAGAGAACATCAGCATAATCAATGAGGGATAGGAATGAGGCCTGAATTAACCTTTTTGGAATCACTGTTTAGGTAATGTTTTATTCTAAAAATAGTCGAGCCTCTGTCTTAGCTTTTAAGTAACTCTTCAATATGGACAGAATAGTCAAGCCTGTTATCTATCCAGACTCCAAGGTATTTGAAGTTATCAACAAATTCAAGTTTCTCCCAAGTAAGGGTGGATATAGTAGGGTGTTGGATGCTGGGGTAGTAGTAGTACAACTCTTTGTGGTAAAGAACATAGCTTTTGTTTTTTTGCATTTAGAAGTAGTTTTTGTCAAGTAGATTGTGCTGCAGAATGGAGAATTCGGATTGTAGAAGTTCACAGGCTTTGGAAGGTGAGGATTGCTGACATACAATACAGTATCATCAGCAAACAGATGAATGTTAGATTGAGTGAGGTTGGCATCAATATTGTTTATATAAATAGCAAAGAGGATAGGGCCAAGAATAGAGCCTTAGTACGCCTTAGCAAGAAGGTTTTGAGGGATAGGTAATTCCATTTCTAACCAGTTGCGACCTATCTGAAAGGTAATCCTTAAACCAGTTGAGTGATAGGGAATCCAGGCCTAATGAGTTAAGGGAGGTGAGTAATAAGTCATGATCCACTGTGTCAAAGGCTTTACTCAAATCCAGAAACACAACACAGGTAAAAATTTTTTGTCCAAATTAGTCTGTCGTTGGTTACCTTGGCTAAGGCAGTAATGGTGCTATGCTTTGATCTAAATCCAGATTGTGCAGAATTTAGAAGGTTATTGTTATCCAGATAGTCCTTAACTGAGAGTTTACTAGTTTTCGAGCATCTTAGATAGTACTGGTAGGATGGAGATAGGTCTGTAATTGTTGAGATCCCTAGTATCACCAGATTTGAGTAATGGAACTACTTGAGCTGTTTTCCAAGTAGATGGAATGGATCCAGTAGTTAAGGAAAGATTGAAGAGATGAGTAAGGGCAGATAAGACATGTGAAGCAATTTTCAGGAAATAGGGATCCAGGGTCTGCACCTGCACTTTTAGTTGTGTCTAAATTAGAGAGAGATCTTCCACTTCTTTCACGGATATTGGGATGAAGGAAAAAGTTGAAGGGCCATTTGTCCCACAGTAGTTTGCAGGTTCAAGGAAGATCTCAGGATATTTGCAGGTGATGAGTCAAATGCTAGGCCAGCAGCTATTACCTGGGTTCACCCTCCTGCCTCCCTACCTGCTGTACCAACCACATCTGGGTAGATGTATCAGTTGCTGCTTCCTGGGTTTATCCTCCTGCCATCCTCTCTGCTCTGCCAACCATACCTGGATGGTGAGCATTGTTGCTTTACCTGGGTTCACCCTCCTGTTCTGCCAACCATGCCTGGATGGTGGGTGCTTTGCTGTTACCTGGGTTCACCCTCCCTGCCTCTCCCTGCTGTACCAACCATGCCTAGATAGTGGGTGCTGTTGCTGCAACTCTGGGTTCACCCCGCCACCCCTCTGCTCTGCCAACCATGCCTAGATAGTGGGTGCTGTTGCTGTTATCTGGGTTCACCCTCCTTGCTCTGCCAGCTACACCCAGGTGGTTGTCTCATCAACGCAGCCTCCTTCCTGGTTTCCTTCCAACCATGCACAAGCAACAGGCTCAGTTGCTGTTGTTCGGGTTGCACTCTGCCTCCTCCAGCTTTGCCAACTGCACCCGTGAGGTTGGCTCAGTCACTGTTGCCTGGGGTTTCCCTCGCTTCTCTGCCAACCATGCCTGGGTGACAGGCTCAGTCGCTGTTGTCCAGGGTCACACTCCTGCCTAACTCCTTGCTCTGACAACCATAGCTGGGTGGTGGGCTCAGTCGAATTGCTTAGGGCCACATTCCTGCCTCCCTTCATGCTCTGACAACCATGCCCATGTGTAGGGCTCAGTTGCTGTTGCCCAGGTCACACGTCCTGCCTCCCTCCCTACTATGACAACCAAGCTTGGGTTCACACTTCTGCCATTCTCCCTGCTCTGACAACCATGTCTGGATGGTGGACTCAGTTCCTGTTGCCCAGGCTTTTGCTCCCTGTCTCCCTCTCTGCTCTGGCAGCCATGCCCAGGTGGTGGGCTAAGTTGCTGTTGCCTGGGGTCACCTTCCATGCTCTGCCAACCATGACTGGGTGGTCAGTTCAATCACTATTGCCCAGTGTAACACTCTCTGACTTCCATTCTGCTCCGTCAACTATGCCTAGGCAGTGAGCTACACATGTTTTATGATCTCATACTGACCGACACAGCCAGGATGTGAATGGGCAGTGGCGGACTTAGTCTCTGTAATGGGGTGGGTCCTCCCTTCTTCCCTGCTCTTTGGGTCACACCTGAAACAGGAGCCTTGTACTCCAGTGTGTTTACCCAGAAATGCTAATAATTCAATACATTGGATATCTCCTTTTCAATGTGTAATTAATAGCAGATGGACAGTTTCATGTTACTAGACTCTGATTCAACTCACAGGCTTAACTGTTATCTTACAGGACATGCTGTGAGAAGGTGCTAAAACTCTTGCAGGTTCAGGGTGCCACTTGTGATGTAAGCATATTTGATACGTCTGTGGAAAGGAGGAGGCCGTGTTGTGATGGGGTGGGCATCTGTGTGTGGGGATGCCTTGGTGTGTGTGGAAAAGAGTCTGGAATGTGTGTGGTAGATAGGGATCTGTGTGTGGGCATGTGTCTAGGGTGTGTTTGGGGTATGTAGGTGTTTGTTTTGGGTTCATGAGTGTGGGTGTGGGAGAGTGTGCAGAGGGTAAGTGTGTGGGTGGGGGCTCGTGTGTGTGTGTGTGTGTGTGTGTGTGTATGTGTAGAGTGTGTCTGTGTGTGGCTGTGGTAGGGATGAGGATGGAGGGTTGTATATGAGAGTGTTGTGGGCAGTGTAGAAGAGCCAGCTACCATTTCTTGTCTGTAAGTCAGTGAAGGGCTGCTCCACCCTTAGTGGCTAAGGACAGCTAGTAAGAATGGTTAGCTGATGGCCTTGTTGGGACTAGCAGCCCCAAAGGCAGGTATAAGGGTAGGCACTGGTCTGTCATTTCTTGAGTACCAGCCCCAGCATGTAAGTCTGAGGCTGGCATATGTGGATGAATAGTCGTGACTATGCAGTGGTGGTGGTGGTGATGGGGGAGGGGAGTGATCAGGCTGGTGTCCAGTGACCATCCAGTCTTGTGAAGTTGTGAGGATCGAATAGACTGGAGAAGGTGTAACACGTCTCAAATTCCTAACAAATGGAAACAAATTCTGACATTGGTGCTGAGAACCTGATGCACCCACTCTCCTGTGGAGTACACAAGTGTGAACGTGGCTCAGTTGCTAGCATATCTGCCTGTGTGCCAGAAGGTCATGGGTTCTAGTCCCACAACAGAACTTGGGCTCCTACCATCAACTATGCCATGTGAGTGCAGTACTAGGGGATGCTGTACTGTTGGGTGTGCTGTCCTTCACATGA
Organism: Neoceratodus forsteri; assembly: GCA_016271365.2. Classification (NCBI taxonomy): domain Eukaryota; kingdom Metazoa; phylum Chordata; order Ceratodontiformes; family Ceratodontidae; genus Neoceratodus; species Neoceratodus forsteri. The sequence goes on from CM028129.1 coordinate 54,484,851, forward strand.
TATATTTAACCATGGTCCCTTCTGCCCATTTTAGTGGGTCCACATGGAAGCAAAACAACAAGGCACTTTTCGTGAGAGTAAAGGATTTTCTTCCCATATCCTGGCCAGTGTTCCCTTCCCATAAACCAGTTCAGGCAGTATTCCAAGGTATTGTCTGGGTGTTGATAGTGCAAAATGACAGCAGCTACAGGTGGACAATCACTTCACTACCAGTCTCTCTTACTTGTAAACAGTTTTGGGATACATATAAAAGGCTAAATAAATTCTTCTTCTTTGCAGGCTTGCTAAGACATGATCTACACTTAGGTGATAGCGGCAAGCCTTCAATGCAGTTTGTATAGGACTGAGGCTGTGGTAGGCTGTGGAACTATACAGTGGAAGGGGAGCAGGTTAGCATGTCTGAAAATGCATAGATGAACTTGAAGTGTGACCCTAAAGGGAGAAAGCATTAGTGAAATGTGCGTCTGGACCACTGCTGGCCTTGAGGAAGTGGCCCAAGGGCTGTGAAACATTGGCTTCAGCTAATTAGCTGGCTAACAGTAAATCATTAACAAATAGAAATATTTTTACTCAGCTCAACTGCCCACTTGCTCTGGCCGGGTTGCACCTACTCCCCTAACCACCCCTTCCCCTCTCTCCTACCAACTCCCCACTTGTCCTTTGTCCATTACCCCTCAATACCTTCCCTTCCACCTGCCCTCCGTCAAGTTCACCCACACTACCTCCTGCCGGTCCCTGTCCACTTCTCTGCCCCCCCACTCCTCCCTCCACCTGCCCTCTGTTCAGTACACCGCACTACCTCTAGTCCATTTTCTGACCTCTACCTCCCCCGTTGTTCTTTGGCAATGTCAGGCAGTGCTTTAACACATCTTGCTCAGATAGGGATGGCCCTCCAGGACTTTGGTTAGTGGGTCAGTGTTAGGTCGGGCTGTGGGTCTGGACCCACTTTGCCTTTGCTTCACCCTCCCTCCTGTGCACCTGCCCCTTTGGGACCCTTTTCTTGCTGCCCCACGTTTTCGCTTAGATTTGCGTGGTTCTCGCCTGGTGTTAAAATCCCAGGATCCGGAAAGGAAAACTTTCCCCAGCTGCAGGTGGCTGGCCCTCCTCCTTCACGACCCTGAGACTGGGTAATTACCACAGATAAGTCTGCTTTCCATAAGTCATCAAATCATTTCCAGTCTCTGCCAGTAACACCGGATAGGGTAACCCTGGGGCAACCCCTACCTTATAGTCTCTGTTTGGCCTCCCAGAGTAAGTGTAACCATAGCACCAGGATAAGCCTTTACATCCCCATGCACACATCGGATAGGGACGGGTTCTGATCCTGCCAGTATCGGGGGTTCACAATGGCTGCCCTGACTAAGGACTGGTGGCTTTCTGAGTCCACCAGAGCCTCCGTCTCTATCCCTTCTACCTTGACAGGGATCACAAAATCTCAGTATTCAGGCCCCACCCCCACTGTACAGTGAATACACATCTGTAAGCGTGCAGTCTATGAAGGTACAGTCCATGTGGGGCAGTTCTCTCAAAGTGACTCTTCCGTCCACATGAGAAACATGCCCCTGTGTCTCGGCTATGGGGTGAGCCTCTGGGTTTAGGCAGTGGGCCCTCAAAATGTCTCCTGGGCTGCTGGGTTGTCGTCTTTCCCAGAGTCTGACCCTTATTTGGCCCATAACCCCTTCCCTACATGCCCAAGGTCCCTTCACAGTTCCAGCCAATATTCCTTCAGTCTGGCTTCTGGGATGATTCCCCATCTTCCCAGGTGGCCTTGTAAGCTGGGTCACAGGGCGGAGGAGAGTTCAGCATCCAACACTTGTTCTGAGAGCTTCATGACCTCCGCTAGCATGGTGATCTTCTGTTTGCGGACCCAGCTCTGAATTCCGGGGCAGGATGCTCAAAATTGTTCCAAGATGATTAACTCGGCCTCCTCAGGGCCATTGTGTCCTTCGGGTTTTAGTCAACTCTAACACAGGTCCCTTGTTGTTGTCCACTGCTCTAGAGTCGTGCACCTGCTGCAAATTTGAAGCTCGGAACCTCCGTCCGGTAACTTTCTGCGTTGATGCCTAGGCGGTCCAGGATTGCTGCTTTCACCTCTGTGTACTACCCGACTATGGTACTGTCCATAGCTTGATAGGCTGCTTGGACTTCTCTGGTCAGACAGGGGCAAGGCGGACAGCCCACTGGGGTCTGGGCCATCCAGCAGCTTCCCCACTCTGCTCAGGACGTTACCAGGAAGGCCTCGGGATCATCCTCAGACATCATTTTGGTCAGCATGGCATTCATCCTAGGAACCCCTGGCCCCACAATAGCGGACAAGCCTCACCATTACGATCTTGTTGCGTGCTGTTGCACCAGGGACTGCAGGAGCTGCTGCTGTTGTTGCCCCAGCTGAATAAGAAACTGCTGTTGTGCCTCCTGTTGCGCTTGTGCTTGTTGGGCCTGTTGCACCTCCTGCTGCTGCTGAGCCAGCTGGGTGAGAACCTGCTGTTGCTGAGCCTGTTGTGCCCATTGTTGCACCTCCTGTTGGGCATGCTGTGCTTGTTGGGCCCGTTGTTGTGCCTCCTGCTGCTGCTGTGCCAGCTGCCTGAAAACCTGTTGTTGTTGTTCAGCGAGGAACTAGCAATTTCTTTATATCCATGTAACCCCCCTGCAAATGGGGGTTCCCAAAAATCTTCAGGAGCTTGCCTGAATGCTCCAAGTCTGGTGTTCAGCATTTAAGCTGTTTAAATGTAGTTTCAAGTGAGTGCTATTTGGGCCAGCCACAAGGGATTGTATGGGCAGTGACTCTGGAAATGTAGTTTTGACCTTGGCGCCTTTTTTCACCAACAGAGGGCGTCTCATTGAGATGACAGCCGAACCAGCCAACAGAATGGTGGGGAGCTAAAGGAAATGCCCTGCTCTGTGACTGAAAAGATCAGATCAGTTGTGGCAGTGAAGAGAGAAGGAGCTCTGTGCTTCTACGGTGTACAGTTTTGTGCGGAAGCGCATGTGAGGCCCTGAGGGTTCGGCCTGCAGCCGTTGTAAGTGCCAGTCCGGACTGAATCCGATTTGTGAGGAGAAAGAAGGAAGTCTGAAGAGTGGAAACCAAGCTCACCCTGTAGAAGACTGGAGAAATTGCTGAATCGTGCTCGGTCTGTCAGGAACTGAAGCTACTGTGTGTGCTCCAGGGTATTTTGCAGTAATGCGATCGGGATCTAGGAGCAGCCTGCCTGGTATAGTACTTTTTCTTTTACATATGAATGTGCTAGTGCTTCTAGGGAATCGCTATTTCCAATCCCTGTGCTGTGTGCTGTGTGTTGAAGCTGGAAGCAAACCCCAACTTGTCTCGGACCAAATCCGTTTGCTATTTGCTGCAGTGGGGTCCAGTCACAGGACCTTGTCTCCATGCCCTGTTGTTCTGGCAACCCACAAGAACATCCACCATCCGGTTCTCAGCTTGGGTATTGTAGTACAAATCAGGGTATTCCCCTGCAGCCTGTTTTTCAATTACAAGTGTGTCATCTAATTATTGTTGTTTCACTTCTTCATGGACTGAGCCATCCGGCTCCGGACTACAATTGGGTGTTGTGCGTATATATTCTTCTACAGGGCCCTGTCCGTCTGCACCTGCCGGCGAACCCCGGCAACGGACCTGGCTAGCCCCCTCAACCTGGGTACCCAGAGTGTGACTTTTCAGACCCTGTATGTGTGCACAGTACTGTGATTTAATTCTGCCAATTAATCTGATTGCCCCTCCGTGTTACTGTCCCTAACTAAATCAGATTTGTTGTTGTTATATATATACTGGCTGTGGTGTTGGTACTTATGGAAACAGTATTGTATGTTGCTGTGTATGTTGTTTAACCTTATTTTACAGGGGTCCTCAGAGGCGTGCTGCAGAATCATTCTCGAGGGTAAGTGGTACTTTATGAGTGAACAGTGTGCATACGTGGGTGTATTGGGGCTGTAACTCCTATGTACTGTGAGCCACTAGAGGGAATAAAAGGGGTCTCAGTGTCCCAGAGGGCTGTGACCAATCTAGTCTAACCACTACAACCCTGACCTCTGGGTGGAGGCACCAGCCATAGAACCTAGGCCCCTCAACCTGTCAGTAGTCAAGCAGGCAGGGTAGTAGCCTTGGGACAGTGCCACCCTGGGGTTACATCCATTTTCCAGAATGTAACTAGTCCTGCTCATTCCAGCAGGGGTTGAATCCACTTCTCACACACGTGTGACAAGCTGGCCTATAGTAGATGGAGAGGCAACACGCTGGGTTTAAAGTTCACAGAAGAAAATATACTTTATTGCTCCAAATGTAAGTTATTGCTCCAGAAAAGCATAATCAGGCAGTTCAGCTTCTCCAGCTTGGTCAGGTAACATAAAGGTTAACACAAAACAGTTCTTTCAGGCTGACTTGACAAAAGGAATCTTTGAACCACCTTTGTGGGCCAGCAGTTTTTCAATATACAGTCTCAAACAAAACAAATGGTTTGTGGCCAGCAGTTTTGAATGCACAGTCTCAAATAAAACACAAACAGTTTTCCCTTTTGCCTTATTTATTTATTGAAAAGTTTCACCAGGTAAGGTACACTAAACAACAAGTTGCTCGTCTCCGGGACGACCTGGGGAAAGGGTGATGGGAGTTACATAGTAAAAATAAGCACCATAAATTAAACAATAGCATAAAAAACATAGGTTATAAGTGAACAACATCTTGCAAGCAGAACAAATAATTGCAGGGTAGAGTAGATTAAAGTCCTGTAGCTAAGAACTAGTGGTGGTTGACAGAATCACGGTGAACATCACAGCAATTAGGACCAATGGACGACACACTTCAGACTAAAATGGCACAGAGCAAGCAAGTGAGGGTGGGATAGCTAAGTGGTAGAAGCGAGCCAGATCCCAGGCTAGGTGGGCCAGTTAAGGAGATAGACCAGTATAGAGAGAGAGAGAGAGTAAAGCAACCATACACAACTGGAGCAGGATAGGCTCCGGAAACTATAAGTGCATCGAATTGGTTGTGGTTGTGGTTAGGCAAGCAGGGCATCCAGACAGGGTGTGAGACAAGAAAAGGGGAGCTAGGGGCAGGTGCAGTTTACAGAGAGGAAATTATGTAGAGCTTGATTTAATGAGCCAGATGAGGAAGAGGATCGGATTTGTGTAGGAAGAGCATTCCACAGTTTAGGGAGACGATAGGAGGAGGAGGCCTGTCCACTAGAGGAGGCTCTCCAGGGAACAGTCAGAGTTCTGTGGTCATGGGATCTTAGAAGTCGAGAGGAGTGAGTGGGGGAGATTGGGAATTTAGATAGGAGGAGGGTACCAAGCCAGTACTTAGAGATAAAATTTGCGCAGTGATGTAGATGCCTATTTGTTGAGAGGGAAGGCTAAAGCTCGGTACAAGCAACAGTGGTGGGTAAGGGGGTGCATCCAGAGCAAACCAACAGAAGGAGTTGAAAAGGCTATCAAGTTAGCTAAGGAGGTGGCAGGAGCAGAGCAGTAGATGATATCGCAATAGTCAAAATCGGAAGGATCATTTTTGGATCAGTTCACGTCTTGCCTGGGGGGGAGGCAGGAGCGGCTTCTATAAAGGTGCCGAGTTTGGGGCATAGCTTTTTATTATGGCATCTATGTGGGCCGAGAAAGTGAGATGTTGATCCAACCAAACGCCCAGATACCTGAACGACTTGGTGGCAATTATAGTTGCTCCTTGAGGGTAGTGAAAAAGGGGCTGATTGGAGCCTTGACAGTTTCCGACACATGCCAAATGACATGGAAACAGTTTTCTTGGCATTTAGGAAGAGTTGGTGAGATTGAAACCAGCTCTGGACATTATTGAAATCATGTTGGAGCCTGAGGCAACATCCACGGGTGAGGACCCTAAGGAGAAAAGAACCGTGCTATCAGCATACATATGTATAGAAGATGAGGTACAGCCGGATGGCAGGTCATTTATAAAAGCGGAGAAGAGAATCGGGCCAAGTATGGACCCTTGAGCGACACAAGAGCATATGGTAGGGGAGGAGATGCAGTCAGATATTTTTACAGACTGTGAGCGGTCGTTAGATGCAGCTGAACCATTTTATGGCGTGTTCAGACAGCCCAGCAGATGAGAGGGGAGTGGAGCAAGAGGAGTGGGATACAGTGTCAAATCTTTAGCAAGATCAATAAAAATGGCAGTGGTAATGTGACCCCAGTCCATGCCTGTCAGGATTGTATCAGTGATACGGAGTAGCAAGGTAGTAGTGGAGTTATGTTTATGAAACCCAGATTAAAATTAGGTGAAGAAATTAATGTCAGAGAGGTATGAGGATAGTTGGTCTAGGACTAGATGTTCTTGTAGTTTGGCTAACATTGGGAGGAGTGATATAGGGTGGTAGTTCTTGGGGAGGAGGAGTCGCCACCCTTTGGGAGAGGGAAGACGATTGCATGTTTCCAATCAAGGGAATTTCCACCAATTGAACGAGAGATTGAGAAGGGCAGTCAGTGGGGAGCAATGGCGGCTGTTATTAGCAGTACATTCCACTCACTGTTTTTGGCCAGCTAGCTAGGCTGATCCTTTACCTTAGGACTCTCTCTGCTCTAGAAATGGTCTCTTTTTCAGCAGCAAGTTTCAACTTCTCCCCAAAGGCTCTCTCCAATAATTAACCATTCTCCTTGGCTTTCTGCTCTGGTTCCTGTCTTACATTCCACCCTCCATCTTGCAGTGTTCTCTGCCTAGGAGTACCTCCTCCTGCAGCAGTTTCCAGCTTCTAACTGACTCCTTGCTGATTCTCTCTGCCTTTTAGCAAACCTCTAATTAGCAACACCTGGGGAGGTACCCCCAAATGCCTGTTCATGTTGCATTCCCTGCATTTCTCAGCCTGAAACAAGATGTTAACCTCTTGTTTCCCAGTGTAATGTTTACGTCACTGTCACAATGCAAAAACAGAGCAGAATGAAATACTGTGAAAACATTAATCTTCTTCATTAACAAAGTGCTCCCATGCAAAAGTAGCCAGCTTTGTTGGGCAGCTGCTTTTGCATGGAGCACTTTGTTAATAAAGAAGATTAATATTTCCTGATATTCGTAGTCTCAGTTTTACATTTCCAATCAGTCAGTTACTAGAGGCTTGGTGTTTTTTAGCCAGAATTGCAAGCTACATAGTGTCTAACATTAGACCTTGTTGTCTAGTAAGGATCCAGTCTTTCACAGTTATTGAGCCATTCTGGCATTGTCTATCATGTGTTTGAACTAATTGGGTTAAACTACGTTTTGAAACCCATTCATTACTTTTGACCCTGAGTTTTCATTTCCCCAGTCCAGGTTAAAATCCCCAATGACAGTTTGTTCCTATTTGAGGTGCTCGGCAACATTAGTTTCTCCAGTATTAATAGGTCTGTCGGGAATACTAACATACTAAAATGCTACAGAATAGGCCTAACGGTCTTTTGCGTCTGCTTGTTTGGTCAGGCCCCCACCAGGAGCTGACCTTGCTGCCCCCTCGCCTTCTCTGGCTTCTCCTTCCCAGTTCTGGATATTCTCGCTGCATTGGATTTTGCTTCCAGAACCCTTCCCTGTACCTGTCCCACCTCTTGAACCCCTCCACCATCTCTGCCTCCACCAGCCCCTGGGCAGTGCATTCCATGGCTCCACCACCCTCTCAGTGAAGTAGCACCTCCTTCTTTCTCCCTGAATCTTCCCCTCAGCTTCCACCCATGCCCTCTAGTTGCCCCTCCTCCTTCCTTGAAGCACCTGACTGCTCCTCCCCTATTTACCCCTTCATGTACCTGAAGACCTCTATCATGTCCCCCGGTCCCTTCTCTCTTCCAATGTGTACATATTTAGCTCTTCAAGCCTCTCCCCTAGGTCCTGTCCCCAGGCCCCAAATCATTTGGTGGCCCTCCTCTGGACCCTCTCCAGGAGTTTAATGTCCTCTTTAAGTGTGGGCTTCCAAAACAGTGCCCAGTACTCGAAAAGCGGCCTTTTACCAAGTAGTTATAAAGAGGAGTATCACTTCCTCCTTCGGAGGTGATCCTCCAGCGATGCATCCCAGCATCTTGTTGGCCTTGGCTGCTGCCCTCCTATAAGTCTCGAGTTGTTCATCTTGACATCCATCACCACCCCCAGGTATATAAATACAGGAAAATATACTTGCTTTTCAAGGTTTTGGCCTAGTGAGAGATCTAAGGTCACATAGCGAATGTGGTGGTTGATTTGTACAGATTCCACCAGTGTAGCATTTATTGTTTAGAGGAAATAACTACACAGCCACCACATTTGCCCTTGTTGATCTAATTCTGAGATATTATATCCATCAGTGGGGACCATGCCATCGAGACAGTCATTTTGTTTTTTTTGTTTGTGTGTTATTTGTTTATGCTCCCTCCAGCTCTGGTCAGCCACTCCTTTGGGCCGAGTCTCGACCGCCCTGACCCACCAAGTACCTCCCGCCAAACATACTGCTATTTCATACTGCAACCCCCAGTTTGTTCTATGTATCCCTGTGCGGGAGGAGGGCTGCCCCAGACAGGGCATTAGGTAGGGGAGTGCTTGCATGAAAGCATGGAGAGTGGCTGGGGCTCACAAGCAGGATCGGCATGGGCACTCCCGGCTGTGTGGCAGTAGGGGAGACTGGCACCATCATCTGGCCAGCTGAGCAGGTGTTTTCTTGTTTCTCCCACCCACCCCTCCCAAGATGGTAGCATGTTGCAGTGTCCTGGTGAACACACCATGGCGTGTGGTCATCCACACCACAAGGTGTACCACTGCAACCAGCCACCAGGAGCCACACCAGAGCAATGCAGGCTCAACCCCACCCATGGGAGAAAGCATCCCTCTCTTGAAACCCTCCTTGCGGCATCTGCTCCCGCCATTTCTAAGTATACGTGCTGATAAGAAGCTCAGCTTACAGTCCCAAGCTGCACAAAATACTATAGTTGTATTATCTGTTTATTAGAGCAACAGCAGATAGGATAGTGTTAGATCCGTATGCTCTTGTTCTAATAAAGAGATCCTATAACACAACTGGAGTGTTTGTGTAGTTTGGGACTGTGAGACAAGTTTCTTATGAGTAAATTTTGAACAGTTTTCCATTGAGCCTAAGTGACCTTGGCCTTAGTTACCAGTGTGAGAGACTGGTCCCATTTCTATGTATGCTGTGCAAAAATTTACTAATGTATGGAAATTACCAACCCAGTTTATTACCAGGGTACCCTGTGTTTCCCAGGTAAGCAGATATTTTTGCAGGCTTAACATGCAGGCTTGTGCTGCCTTCATGTCCAATGTCTCCACTGGTAGGCTGTTCCATATGTCTGTACCCTCTGGAAGAAGTACCCACTGACACCCTGAATTTAAAATCATGAGCATAAAGCTGGCCCAGTGGTGTGGAGGCTGAGGCATCCGTGCCTCACCTCCTACCTCGCTTGACAACCCGTGTTAAGTGGTTTGAGCAGGTCACTGGGGATTGGTCAGGAGGAAGACTTGGCTGCCCCACTGAATGACTGCCCCCAGGTGGAGACCTGAGGTTGAGCAGGACAGGAGTGCCAATGGAAGATGGGTGCTGCAGGACTCCGAGTGTCGTATGCCTCTCCTACATGCTACATAGTTGTACCCCAGCAATGAGGAGGAACTGGTAGAAAAATGGAGGAAAAACACCTCACAGTCACGGGATGAAGATTAGACCCCACAGGCTCTGCACGGTGGCCAGACAGCCAATCCTGTGGCCAGGATGGCTCAAGGTAATATCCGGGAGTAACTGGGTGATGGGGCTGGGGGGATTGAGCAGATAGGGGCCATCGAGGGAGAACAAGGTGGAGAAAATATAGAAAAAAAAAACCTGTGAGCATCAAGGCATGATCCCATATCCTGCTTGAGGACATCAATTCAAACTTTTTGTCAAGTGACGTCAGTGCCCTGAACATGGGAAGACTGACATCTTGTCAGCCATCACTCTGTCCTCCTTTTCTCCAAGGTGGACATGTTAAAGGTCTCTAGCCTTTCCTCATATATAGCTTTTTGTCCTCCATAGCCCTAATAATTTTGGGGCCATCGTTGCACTCTCTCAAATGGCACAATATCCTTTTAGTACTGGGAGCCCAGAACTGCATGCAGTCCTCCAGCTGGGGCCTTACTGGGTCTTGGAACGCCAGGAGTATTCCCCTCTTCTTCTGGTTCACCCCCTTTGATACACTCCAGCATTTTTGCAACATTTTTGCCAGTAGTGTTACATTGCTTGTCATGATGAACCCCCTTTTCTATTATGATCCTATATCTTTTCTCCTCTACTGCAACAAGAGGAGGCCGCCTCATGTGTGGTCACTCCTCTGTTATTCCTTCCCAAGTGTGCTATCTTTCATTATCTTGATAGGTCACTATGTCCCCTACCCTGGACAAACCACACACCACACTAGTCTTGAAGGAAATGGCATTTATTAAATTACCAACATAATACTTACCAGAGTGATATGTACAGCTAGAAGTCTCAGTAAGTCAACCCCAAAAGCTTTGCACTTTTCCCATCATGGGCCATAAGCTTGAACATACTGAGGGAATGATGTGCCTCCCTGAGTTGGAACTCAAATCTCATGAGATTAGGGGGGCAACTGGCCAGGTGACAAGCGACCTACCTGTGTCTCGTGGTGCTGCACCTGCAAGCAAGACCAATGAGATTGGCTGCAACTCCCAAACAGGAACCAGGTCCTTTGGCCCCCCACCTCATGCCAACTGGGGAGAAGTGTGTTTTGTAAGAATTCAATATCTCCCGATTTTCATCTTGTACCACCTTCCTGAGAGACCCCAAAGCTGCTACAAGATGGTAGCAGTCTAACACCCAAGTAGCTCGCTCTAGATACCTCTAAGACATACCGTATTGATGCCAAGACATAACATAGTAAGTCCAAAATAAGTCACAACCATTGTCCATCAGTTGCACTGTAGCCTTGGCATCTCACCCAGGTCATGCCATGCCAAAGATGCCATGTCATACTGCAGACCCCAGATGAATGTGGAACAGTGTGTACCCTTGGTCCACACCCATGGATAAATCATGACCCTTCTTTACCCCAAGTGGCAGGTCATTGCCGTCTGAGACCCTGGATGTTCTGTCATGATGCCCCTATGGTGACTTCTGGAGACTTCCACAGGGGCCTGCAACTCCGGTTTGGGTAGAAGTGCATCCCAGCACATGCTTCATAGACCACCCAGCATGCCTGTGCTTGCTTGCAGGCATGCCATGTTCCTCCCCTCAGGTCATCACCACATTCCCTGATGCTCGGTGTGTGAAGCAGTGTCCATTAAACCATCTGAAGCATCTGGAAAAGACATAAAGAACAAGGTGAAAGATAAGAGGAACCCCACACTGTGTGTAGGTCCTACCTCTGTTTTCCCTCCCAGGTGTAGCATCTTTCATTTGGATACACTGAATCTGAGACTTCTGAAGTCTGCCCAGTTACCCAGCTGCCCAGTTGTAATCCTCCTAAGGGTCATCTGATTTTTAATTTGACTCCTGAACTGAATTTCCCGGTTCCCCCATTTCCACCACTGTACATGGATGAGGGAGTGGCAGTTACATCAGTTCTGTTGAGTCTGTGTCTTTTAGCATAACCATTACATCCTGAGGTATATTACAAGAACAAAGGAACACTTGTTTAATTTCTGTGTTGTGCAAGTTAGACTTTCTTCTAATGCCCTATAGCTGTTTTGCTTGCTCCAGACAAGCAGGCAAACTTCACTCCTGGGGCACTGACTATTAAAAAAATAAGATACTATTTTATTCAGCCATTTCAACTGACAGTTGCAGAAGAATGTATGTAAACGCTGAAGTAGTGTGACAAATTGGTTACTATTTATAACCAAACATTGTCTAATAGCTATGCTATCAGATTTTCTGAATGAGAGGGAGGCAAAGATATGGCAGATAAAGTCTATGCTAACTCAAGAACATGTCAGTGATATGCAAACTTTACAAATATGCAAGTTAATTTCTATTCCACTGCAAAATGAGGCAGGACAGTCTTCCCTGCACAACGAAAATAATTTGAGATAATGTCAGCATTTGTCAACATTCTGTATGGAAGACAGCTAGACAGACATCACAATAAGAAAAGTTAAGATAACTTTCTAAATGCAGACTGTTTAAAATGGTTTTGCTGCTGACATTCTTGTTTGAGAGAGCTTTACTGAGTGTACTGTAATTCTTTCTAAATTACACACACGCACGCACATTCACACACACACACACACACACTCGAGTTACATAATGGGTTGTTACAGGCTGTATAGTACAGATGATGGTATACATATTTAATTTGTATCTTTAAGTGCTTTTGTCATTCTTTTAATAGGGAGATGTGACAATATAGTTGTGTTCCAAACCTGTAGTTCAAACAGCATTTTCAAAATGTTTCAAGCACATTTGAAAAACACAACAAAAAATGAACAAACATAAAAGGGCAGACAGACATTGAGAGACTTCATGGAAAATTATATGAAAATGAACTGCATTTAAATTAAAATCTGCATCTATCATTTTGAAATAGAATCATGTAATAGGCTACATACCTTGTGCTTTTACTAAAATGAACCTGAAAATCAAGACAAAAACAGAATTTGTTTTCACACAGACTGCATCTCAAAGCAGTCTAAAGGAAAATGAAACAAAGGCCATTATGTCAACCAATGCTGTAAAATGCCTAATTGGGGGTTCTGACTGTAACTGATATTTTACAATACATTTTGTATTGGTTTTCTCCTTTATTCTTGGAATCTACTGACTGTCGACTGAGAGATCACAGCACCCATGCGTGCCAGAAGCCAAGCACTGGTAGAAGTGCTACAGGATGTTTTTATTTTGCTGTTGTTGTCTTTAACCCTAACAGGAAGGAGCTATCCTGGATCTGGTTAACTCTAATGGGCATTTCATTAGTGTGTCAGGGTGATGGAACCACTGGTGTCCAGTGATCACAATTTAGTGTGCTTTCTGAGTGACCTGGGGCCCATCACTCCAGCTCAGAATGAAGGTCCTAGACTTTAGCAAGGCAGACTGAGGAAAATGGGTGAGTGACTGAGGAAAAGATTGGCAGAGGTAGAGAGGCAGAGGGGTTCTGGCCAAATGGGGTATGATAAAGAAGGGATAGCTGAAGCTACTCATACCTACATTAAGCAGATGGGTAAGAACAGAAAGGTACAGAAATCAATTGTGATTTACCAAGGGGTATGGGAGACAGAGCTAAGAGGACAGCATTCTGAAGTACTGAAGGAGAGCAGAATGAGAGAACTAAGGAGAATATTTAGAAAACCAAAAGCAGGCCAACAGGACACTTAGGAAGTGGCAAGTTGAGAGGCTAGCTGCACAATCGAGCAGACTCGATAGACCGTAAGGCCTGCTTCTGCTGGCATTTTGGTATATTCATCATGAAGGCAATGGCAGATCCAGAGCTAAGAACCTGCAGAAGGGGTCAGGAGGGAAAGAAAGTATTCTTTTGTTATGTTAAGAGGAAGAATTGTGAGGCTAAAGAACGGAGTTGATGAGTCAAGGATGTCTGTAAAAGGCAGATATCCTGAATGAATACACACTGCTTGAAAAGTTGTTAGACTAAAATGGTGTTAGCATCTATCAGCACTTCAGAACAAATGACAAGGGATGTTTTGCTTATCAAATTATCATTTTATTCAAGTTTCCAGATGCAGAAAACTGTAGTAAACAGTGCAGCAACATTATACAAGTATTTATCAATGCAGAATGTTGTCTTGATGTGTAGTGGTAGTGCAGGAGATTAGAGGTGCATACTGGGTAGTGATGAAATATGAACCCGGCGTCAACCTCACCCACCCTGCAAGAGTGACAGGCATTGAGATGTCTTGCATCGTCGCTGCCGCTCATGCAATTTCACCTCACCCTACTCTGAAGACTCTGATAAGTGTTGTGTTGTGCTTTGGGGTCGTCGAGTAGGTTGAGATGGGTGCAGTATAGGAGAAAGAGGTGAACTTTGGGGCGAAGAGTCCAAGGCACACCCTGATGCCTGTCAACGCCTGCAGGGTGGGAGTGGGGGCAATGGTGTGAGCATTACAGCTGACAATCAAAAGGCACACCCCTGATGCCTGTTAGTCTGTATAGAGTGGGACGTTACGGTTAGCAACCCTAATGCCCTGGGCGTTTGTTGGTATTTGCACTCCAGATTTTCAACATGGTCTTATTGTGACCCCACCTCATGAAAGCATTTGGGACTTCTGTTCATGAAGTGGTGCTGTGATGTTGTTAATCTGTCCAGAATGTTGATTTCCACAACAACCATGCCATTCTGCGCCACTGTGAAAACAGAGTTTGGGCAGGATGTGAAAAATGACAACTGCACCATTCATAAGGAGGTGTGAAAAGATGGCAATTTTGAAAATCTGGAGTGTAAATATTAAAAATTCTTGAAGTTACTAGCGTGCATGAAACTGCACAATGTACGCTCATAACAGTCATTTTGGAATTCTTTCACCATATTTTTAAAATAGGCGTTTTGAGACCTCTGCTCATTAACAGTGGCCTTGTGATTTTCTTAATTTGTCCCAAATGCTGATTTCCCTGCGAATGAGCCATTGTGCGCCAGATGTGTGAAACGCATTTCAGGCAAGATGTGAAAAATTAGAGCTGTACTATTCATAAAGAGGTGTGCAAAATGGCAATGTTGAAAATCTGGAGTAAAATATTAAAATGCTCAAAGTTATGACTGCGTGGAAACTGCGAAATACACACTCATAACAGTAATTTTGTGAATTTTGTCATCAAATTTTCAATATAGGCATTTTAGGTACCTCTGCTCATGAACAGTGTTACTGTGATTTTCTTACTCTGTCCGAACATTGTTTTCCTACAGCGACTGCGCCATTGTGCACTGGATGCACGAAAACACATTTCGGGCAGGATGTGGAAAATGACAGCTCTACTGTTCATAAGGAGCTGTGAAAAATGGCAATGTTGAAAATCTGGAGTAATAATATTAAAATTCTCAAAGTTGGGTGGAAACTGCACAGCGACACGCATATAAACAGTCATTTCTTTAATTTATTCACCAAATTTGAACATTAAGATTTTGGGAGCCCACCTTATGAACAGTCACACTGTTGTTTTGAGTTAATCAGTCCTTAAAGGTGATACCATGCAGTGACCGTGGAATCACCTTTCAGGACCGAATAATGAGATGACAGTTACTGAATTCATGAGATGGGATCCCAAGAACCCATGTTAAAAATTTGGTGCCAAAATTCATAAAAATGGCCCAGAAATGCAAAAGTTGAAAACTCTATTTATGCCATTATAGAGCTTATGGCATTTCTTCAGTTTGCAGTTGGCTTCAAAGAGTGCAGACGTGTTCCCAGACCACCAAGATCATTGCACCGGCCCTGGAGGTAGGTATGGGGTGAGAGAGGTGTGAGGAAGGTGGAGTGCACAGAGGGTGGAGTGCGGGCTGGAGACCGGATGGAGAGGACCGTTTCCTTTGTTGCAGGTAACAGAAAAAAAAACACATGGACCATTTTCTGCTTTTTACAGGTTTTGCCACACTGGGGTGGGCTACCAGTGTGGCACACAATCGGGCCATCAGGGTGGAGCCATGCAGGAAAATGCCAATGCGGTGGGGCTAAACATGCCGACAGGAGGATTGGGCACCACCATCGGAAAGCATGTCTGTGTGTTGTAATTCCTGGAGGAGAGGAGGAGAGAGGGATATGATAGAGACATACAAGTATCTTACAGGGAGGAACAGGGTGTACGAATACACTATTTTTAAGTGAAAAGATGTTCCAGGACTAGAGGCATGGGATGAAGTTTGAGGAGGGACGATTCAGAGGAAACATGAGGAAGAATTTCTTCACAGAACGGTGGTGGACAAGTGGAACACCCTGCCAGAGGAAGTGGTGGGGGCTGAAACAATCATGAGGATTTAAGAATGCATGGGATAGACATAAAGAATTCTGGAGGTGGGGTAGGGGTAACAGACTTCTTGGAAAACATAAACTGAACTTACAAGCTCAAATGGGCAGACTGGGAGGGCCATAGGCCCTTATCTGCGACACTGTCTATGTATCTATGTTGGGCATGATGCAGAGGGGGACTGGGCACCTTGCAGCAAAAACACTAAAGGGGCCACATATGCCGACAGGGGATTGGGCACCCCGAAGTCAGCTTCTAGGGACTGTGAGAGGCCTGCTGCAAGTTTGCCATGTTTATTGAAATGTTACACCACGGACGGCACGCCCTGCAAAAGAGGGTGCTCCTCATTGCAGTAGCTAAATTGTTTCAAGTTGGTGGCTGCTATTTGCACTGTCATAGACAGTGCAGTCTAATCGTGCTATGGAGCCAGCCAGAAAAGCAGTATGCCACTGGCCACAACATGACCACGCCTCCAAAACCTGCTAATCCAAAGTTACTGAAACATGTTTTAGGCAGGCACAAGACAACGAAAGAACAGGCCTGCTTCCTGGCTCAGCTGCTAGTGCTTGGTTGTCTTAGCTTATTCAGACAGCTTTCACCCCAGTTAAATATGTGCCATTTACAAACTCCCCAGGCTAGGGGCAGCTTCAAAGAGCATGGAGGACACACACCTGTATCTGTCTATGTGCTGATGTTTCAACATCTAAACCATACCTTCTTCAGACTTGTGATTTAGATACCGAAAAGTCTGCACAGACTAGGCAATTTAGCCAAGAAGCAAGCCTGTTTTGATGTCACTCATTACTTGACAAGTGTGACCCCTTACAAATGGGAGTTCCCAAAAGTCTTCCTTGAGCTTGCCTAAACGCTCACTGCCAGGCTGATGTCCTGTGTTTTAGCAGTTTAAATGTAATTACCAGAGCTTGTATAGCCTCTGTGTACTGTCTCTTTAAAAGCTGCTTGATTACAGCATAAGTAATCTGAGATGAGCGCTGTTGAAAGATGTAACTATTTTCTGAAACCATTTAGAATGATAATGATAATGTAGTTTGTCTAACTTGTTGTCTTTGTAGCAAGGATTGTTTTGTTTGTCTCCACTATCTTGGTCCTGGACTGCAAAATGGACCAATCAGTTCTGGTGGGACCTAAAATGTAGTCGGACTACAGGAGCTGTCTGAATTCAAAATCTATAGGGACTTTATTTATATATTTATTTAGTTAACATCAGTTTAGAAACCTTTGAGCCAGAGGCTCATTTACAAAAGAGTACCCTGTCACAAAGAGGACATCAGAACAGTAATACAAGGGACACAATACTTACAAACAAAAAGTTACAGTTCAATTACAATTTTGTTACAATAGAATACAATCTCCAACGAAGCAAAAGATAACAAAAAAGTACAAAACTTATGGTCGGGAGAGCTGGTGAGGGTGAAGGGAGGGAGATAGGGAGGAGGAATTAGTAGGAAAGGAAGGGAGGGAGCTCAGTGAGCATTGTCAAACAGAGTATATATATATATATATATATATATATATATATTTTTTACACTAGGCTAGCGGCAGTTGCGCTTATGCAGAGCTAAGCAGGAAGTTTCTGAGCCTGGGCTTAAAGCAAGCTAAGGTTAGTGAGTTTGAGACACTGGCAGGGAGGGAGTTATACCAGTGGGGCCTACAGTGAGGAATGCCCTCTGACCTTGAGAGGTCTAGCTCTAAGAATAACTAGGGTAGCTCTTGACGAGCTGCACGTGATCAGGGCCTGCAGTACTTGCCAATGGAGGTTGGATAGGCCTATGGGGGATAGCCACGCAGGGCTTTTAAAGGTGAGCTGCATGTCTGATAGCATGAGTCGCTCTCTTCCAGGTTGAGTAGGGTAGCCAGGGTGTACAGCTCACATGTGTGAGTGAGTCTGGGAGCACCAGTGATAAGTCTGCAGGCCTTATTAGCTGTTAGGCGAACCCTTGTTGAGGGCAGTCTGATCTGCTGAGCCATAGACCAGAAGGCCATAGTCAATGAGAGACATGACAGAGGAGGTGACAGCCAGGCGGAGGGCATCAGGAGGGAGGCATTTCTTGTGCCGGAAAGAATGCCTAGGTAGTCTAGCAGTGAGTTGGCGACAGAATTTAGGGCAGATATATGTCCATGGAATGAAAGTGCAGGGTCAAAGGTTATACCAAGATATTTATAGGACTGCACCTGGTCAATGACGAGATTGGGTGTGGAGTGGACAGCTAAGGAAACTTGCTGTACTTATTTTGGGGGTGGGAGAAGAGCATCGTTTTTGTTTTCTTAAGGTTGATAAAGTGTTGGTGCTCAGTGAACCAGGTAGCTGCAGAGTCAAAGACTAGTTGGAGGGAGTTCTGTAGCAGCATGGTGTGTCATTGTAGGGAGAACGAACAGCATCATCAGCATAGAAAAGCATCTTACCCAGTACAACTGCTGGGTAGGGAGTTAAGAAAGAGTGAGAATAGTAGGGTCTAAGAATTGAGCTCGCACCCCAGAGCGAATGGGGGCATGTTTCAGAGAGAGTATCAGTTGACTTTCACACATTGGGAGCGTGGCGGGAGATAGCTGGTGCACCAGGAACAGGTCCTGAGGCAAAGCCTATTAGGTCGAGGGTGGAGAGCAAAGAGGATGCGAAACAGTATCGAATGCTTTAGACAGGTCAATGAATATAGCAGCAGCCAGGGCACCAGAGTCCAAGGAGGCATGGAGAAGCTGGAAAATTCCAGGAGTGCTGTATGGTGAGCTTATGACCTGCTCTGAACCCGTGTTGTTCAGAGCAGAGAACATTGTACTTACAGAGGTGTCAGAGACCTGGGACGCCCACAATTCTTCGAACGCCTAGAGAGGGGGGAGAGGATTGAGATGGGTCGGTAAGTTCCGAAGAGTCCTGTCACCACCTTTTATGGACAGGGGTAACTGTGGCAATCTTCCAGGCAGAGGGAATGTCCAAGACAGAGTGATTTGTTGAAAATGCACATAATAGGTGAGTGGACCTGATCCAGGACCTGACGTAAAAGGCAGGGGATCAAGTGAGTCATTACGACGGTGTTACCTTTAGGGCTTTTAGCAAGTAAGGCCTAGCTTCTTGCATGGTGACATGCACGCAGGTGGAAAGAGGCGCGGCAATGGGTGGTGGTACAGATGGAGGAGGTGGACTGTAAAAGTTACCAGGAAGTACTGAGCTAAGGTGGTAAAGGAGTTATTGGGTGGGTGGCAATGAGGGCAGGGTCAGAAGAGACGGTACCATTGATGTTGAGAGAAGGAAGGAGAGAGGACTGGGAGTGACCATTCAGTTGCTTGATGTTGTCCCAGAAGCACTGGGGTTCCCCAGGAGGAGGTAGAGAGAGGCTTTGGTAGTATCCGCCTTTGCTGCTATGGATGGCCCAGGTGCACTGGTTGCGGGCGGCAGCATAGGACTGCCTGTCAGCTGAACGGCCAGTAGCAACAGCAAGGTGCTAAAGATTGTCGCGTAAGCTTAAGTTGCCACATTAGGGCAGGGGTGATCCAAGGGGCATGTTTCACTTTGGACCTCCCAGCAGCTATGGAGCAAAGATATCACAGGCAAAGTTGAAAGTGCTTACAAAGAAGGCCGGGGCCAAGTCAACGTTGGTTGCCCTCATCAGAGGGGACCAATCAGTGTGGGCAAAGGGAAGCGCTTTAAGGCCTATGAGTCCCCCAGGCCTAAGCCGCCCTTCGAGAGGTGGTTTTGACCGGGATGAGAGCCGAGGGGTTTCCCCAGATGAAAAGCACAGGAGTGGTCACTGAGGCAGTAAGGGAGGATTTGGATGTTGTGATGCGTTTAGTTTGGAGCTTTTTTCCCTTTTGCAACTGAAGGGGGACTTTTGCTTGACTGACAGCCAAATCAGCCAACAAATCTTTTGGATCTTGGGAAGTCCGGGCTGCTTGCAGTTTTCAGTTAGAACTAAGCTGGAAGCTGAGCAAGAAGGAGCTGAAGTGATTCTGAGAGCAATCCTGGGTGGATTCAGTATGGGAGAACTATGAAAAGGCTGAGAGTTTGGCCTCCATGTCTGCTTGCTGCTCCTGAGAGGGAGGAGAGAAGATAATTATTTTGGACTAAATCCAAGTTTGTGTGACTAAAGTAAGTTACGAAGTAAATCAGGCTCAACCTGAAGAAGACCGAATATTTTGCTACAATGCAATAGGCCTGTCAGGAGTTCCAGCTACCCCTAATCTCCCAGTGTGCAGAGACTTGGCGATTGTGCCCAGGGAGTGCTTTGCCTGGTACAGTAGAATTCAATACATGTAAATGTACTCATTAGCTGCTAGTGGGTTGTGAGTTAGTTTCCCACTGTGTGAACTGTGTTCTGCTTCCTGGAAGCTATATCCAACCCAAAACGGACTCTTCTGAACTTGTTCCATGCAGTCTGGCTTTGCCAGACTGGCCCAGCCAGACTACCCACTGCACAGAGAAGCAATCGACGAGAGGACTGCCTGGCGATCAGCCCCCTGCTCCACGCTGAACGGAACGAAGCCTCTGCGACTTGTGTGGGCCCTGCTTCTCCTGGTATTCCAGATAAACCACCTGCAGTCTTGATTTTTCGTCCAGCCTGTGTCCAGTCTTGGGTATCGTAGTAAATACCAGGGTAGCTCCTACAACAACAGCTCAATCCTGAGTCGTCTTCTGATTGTCTTGTTGTTTCATTTTCCTTTACGAACTGAGCCCTCTGGTCCGGATTACAAATATCGTGTACTGTATGTCGTGATTTTCCATCACAGGGCCCCAACCAGCTGCAACCCCGGCAATTGTCCTGGCTAGCTCATCTCTTCTGGTACCTGGTACCCAGAGGTGGACTGTGCGGGGGACTCAAAGCGCAGCATAACTGCTTGATTGATATACAGTGGCGTGAAAAGTATTTGCCCCCTTCCTGATTTTCTCTATTATTGCATATTTGTCACACTGGATGTTTTCAGGTCTTTAGAGAAAATGTAATATTAGATAAAGGGAACCTGAGTGAACAAATAACACTTTTTTTTTTAATTTCACTTATTTAATGAAAAAAGTTAACCAACACCAACTGGCACTGTGTGAAAAAGTAATTGCCCCTTTACACTTAATAACTGGTTATGCCACATTTAGCTGCAATGACTGCAACCAAACCACTTCCTATAATTCAATATCAGTCTTTCACATCGCTGTGGAGGAATTTTAACCCACTCTTCCTCGTAGAACTGCTTTAATTCAGTAACATTGGTAGGTTTTCGAGCATGAACTGCTCGTTTCAGGTCCTGCTACAGCATCTCTATTAGGTTTCAGTCTGGACTTTGACTAGACCACTCCAAAACTTTAATTTTACTTCTTTTTAGCCATTCTGATGTGGACTTGCTTTTTGTGTTTGGATCATTGTCTGCTGCATGACCAACTACAGCTTCAGCTTCAGCTGACGGAAGGATGACTGACATTCTCCTTAAGAATTTTCTGGTACAGAGCAGAATTCATGGTTCCTTTAATTATGGCAAGTCATCCAGGTCCTTAGGCAGCAAAACATCCCCACACCATCACACTACCACCACCATGTTTGACTGTTGGTATGGTGTTCTTACTGTGGAATGCTGTGTTTGCTTTACGCGAGACATTATGGGATCCATGTTGTCCAAAAGTTCCACTTTGGACTCATCTGTCCATAGAACATTTTCCCAAAAGGCTTGTGGATCATCCAGGTGCTTCTTGGCAAATGAGAGACGAGCATTTATGTTCTTCTTGGTTAGCAGTGGTTTCCCGCCTTGCTACTCTCATGAAGCCCATTTTGCCCAGTCTCTTTCTGATTGTGGAGTCATGAACACTGACCTTAGCTGAGGCAAGAGTAGCCTGCAGTTCTTGGATGTTGTTTTAGGATCCTTTGAGACTTCTTGGATGATTTTACACTGTGCCCTTGGAGTAATTTTGGCAGCCCACTCCTGGGAAGGTTCACTACTGTTCCAAGTGTTCTCCATTTGGAGATTATGGCTCTCACTGTGGTTCGATGGAGTCCCAGAGCCTTAGAAATATCTTTGTAACCCTTTCCAGACTGATAGAGGGCAACAATTTTTTCTGATCTTTTCAGGAACTTCCTTTGATCATGGCATAATGTGCTTGTTGAATCTTTGTGCTGGCAACTGACTCTGATGGTAAGGGCCAAAATAAGTGAGGTTTATATTGAGCAGGGCTGGCTGTAATCAAGCCTGGCTGTGTTCAATCAGCTGACTCTAATTATCCCTTTAATTGGGTTGATTTAACTAGGGGCAATTACTTTTTCACACAGTGCCAGTTGGTGTTGGTTAACTTTTTCATTAAATAAATGAAATAAGTAAAAAAAAAAGTGTTATTTGTTTACTCAGGTTCCCTTTATCTAATATTATATTTTGTCTAAAGACCTGAAAACATCCAGTGTGACAAATATGCAATAATAGAGAAAATCAGAAGGGCAAATATTTTTCACGCCCACTGTAACCTTTTAAGCTAATTAACCTGA
Organism: Neoceratodus forsteri; assembly: GCA_016271365.2. Taxonomy (NCBI): domain Eukaryota; kingdom Metazoa; phylum Chordata; order Ceratodontiformes; family Ceratodontidae; genus Neoceratodus; species Neoceratodus forsteri. The sequence continues at coordinate 54,507,199 of CM028129.1, forward strand.
TTTTGCCCCTCCCTTGTTCAAAGTCCCCAAATGAATCAGATCTAACTTTTTCTGCATGTAATCTGACTGTGGTTCCAGTTTGTGCTCAAAGTACTGTACTGTTGCAATTTGCCATGCATAACCTTGTTTTACAGGGGGTCCCCAAGGTGAGCCAGAGGAACCAGCCCTGGTGGTAAGTGCAAATAGTGTAGGTACTTGAATGGTGTACCAGGGGTATTAGCAAGTTATTATTGTACAGTATTCAGGCCACTACAGGGAAAGAGGGGATTTCAGTGTTCGGAGGCTGTGCCCAGGTTAACTTGACCACTACCAAACCTGACCTCCGGTGGAGGCACCCGCTTCAGAACTCATGCCCCTTAACCTGCTACTAGCCAAGCAGGCAGGGGTAGTAGCCCTTGGGATAGTGCCACCTAGGGGTTACACAAGCATAGTGTCTCCCCACTATTGAGTACCGAATAACAGTTACTTTGTAATAGCAGAGTCTAATCAGTGTGAGCAGAACGATTGGTGTAATGGTTAAAGTGATATCCAGAATTAATTTCTTTGTTCAGTATTTACAGTTGAAGGAGGTGGGCCACTCTCAGATTGTTGAGTCGGTCCTGAGGAGAACAAGGAAGTGGACCAGAGGTAGCAATGGTATCCGTGGAAAATGTGTGCAAGGGACTGAAGGCTCGGAAAGTGAATAAATCACCAGGACCGATGGTATGCACCGTAGGGTGTTGAGAGAGATGAGTTAGGCACTGGTGACACCGCTGTCTGATCTGGTTAGCTGCTCTTTGAAATGGGTTGTGCCAGTGGATTAGAAGGTTGCTAGTGTGGTACCACCCACAAGAGTGGAGAAAGAAATGACCGGGAAACTACAGGCCAGTGAACTGAACCTGGAAGATAGGAAGCTGCTGGAAGGAGTACCTGGTGGTAGAGTTCCTATGGAGCTAGTAGACTACAGGGCAGGAGGCAGCATAGGTTATGGCAGGATGATCATGCCAAACTCTCAACTTTTTTGATTGGGTTACAATGGCAGTGGATGGGAGACCAGGAGTTGAAATGCTGTACATGGACTACAGCATATAGATTAGTGGATGGTGACCGTCCACAACAAGGCTGTGTTCCATCGAGGGAGTTGATGACATCACAGAGACCTCGACAGTGAAGCATGAGAGATCTCTCTGATGTCATCAATTGCCTAGATGTAAACGCAGTTCTTAGTTGTGGATGATACCCATCCACTGTTTTTATAGTAGTATACGGTTAGGCTTATCGCCAATTTTTTTCTTTTCCAGTGCCTTTGTCACAGCTTTTTGTACCTTCTGCATTATTTGTTGCTCCCATTCACACTTCTCCCCCCTGCCACTCCCTCTGGCTTCTCTCCACTCTCCCTGAATCTGGCTTCTCCCTGCTCTTGCTGACTTTCTGTTACTGATAGTGTTTATTTTAAAACTATTAGAGAAAGAATTCATTTTTGTGACACAAAGCAGTGTGTGAGGCTACTGTGTCAAAAGTAGGAAGATCCACTTTTCATCACTCGCTTAACTGCGATGCCATGTTTTCCTATTTTTCTCCATTGCAGCTAGTTGAGTGAACCAATCAGGAGGCAGTACAAGGCTGAAAAGTTGTTGTACTAGCGATGTGATGTCAGAACGATAGTACAACTTTTGACCTTTGAACTGCCCTACAACAAGATTTGAAAGCCACTGATTTCTATCGACAATAAGGACTAACCATATACTATAAGGCTTTTGACACTGCACAGCACAGAAGGATAGTTTATTTATTTACTTATTAATTAAAAGTTAAATATTACAGGCTAAGTTCCATGAAATACAAGGTCATGTTTACATACCATCCCATGGCATGATACGGTAGACAAAGACTGACAAAGAAGTTGCAATTAATGTAAATAGTTAATAGTCAACTATTAAAACATTCTAAGTTCCATGCAATACGAGGTCTTGTTTACATAGCATCCCACGTCATAATATGATAGACAAAGAGAGACAGACAAATTACAGTTAATATAAATAGCCAGCCTCCAGCTTACTGACTCCATTCTCTCAGGCATGGATCAGGGCCTTGTCACCTCCGCCATCTTTGTCGACTGACCAAAGCCTTCAGCACTGTAGCCCACCCCTTCTTCTTGACAAACTTATAGCTGCAGGGTTCTCTGACTCGCTACTAACTGGTTCCACTCCTACCTTGAGGGTAGGACTCAGTCTGTTAGAACTGGAGACTCCTTATCCCCCCCCACCCAGTCAGCACTGGTGCCCCCTAGGGTCTGTCCTTGGCCCAGTACTCTTTTCAGTCTTCCTGAATGCATCCCCACTGCCTGCCCTCTGCATCCATTTCTGTGTTCTCAGATGGAACAATGCTATTTGCCTTTAATTCCTCCCCTCTGATCTGATGGCCAGAGCTCAGCTGGACTTCAACAGCGTTCAGCACTAGTTCTGGTCAAATTCATTATCCTCAGTGGCAAGGAAATGGTTTCCATGACCTTTGCACTAGGCAGATGCTCACTAGGCTCCCACCCCCACATAGATGGGACCACAATCGATGATGTTCCCTCATTTAAGTACCTCAGGGTCTGGCTCGACTTGCAACTCGACTTTTAAGGGCATGTGGATGCTGTCCACAAAAAAATTTACTAAACTAAATGCATTATGCAAGCAATAATACCTGGCAGAATTGGGCAGTATTAGGCAATACTGACCGCCTAGGGGTGTGTAATAAGGTCCGATGCTACAGGCGGCAGGTCTTATAGGCCCAGAAGGTCTGGTGTTGCCAATATCACCCACCCACCCTGGAGGGTATTATTTTACTTAGAAAATTAGCTACATGCATCATTTTTTATAAGATTACAAATAAATCTAAAGTAATGCTATAAAATGACTACAACTGAATGTTTATTCCTTTGTGGTAACGAGTCCCTTACTGCATCAGGTCAGTAGAGGGCTCTGTAGTGTTCCCCAGGTATTTTGTCTGTAAGATATGTTCCCCCAACATTTACTTTTTTTTTCATGCCCCTGCACTTGTTTTCTTTTTATTTTGTTTTATCTTTTGATTTTCCATTTTAAAAGACTGTGGGGTTGACTGTGAGCAGGTGACTAAGTGGAGGAAGGGCACAAGAGCACAAACAGCTCTGCCAGACTTGACAATTGAAAGGAGCCACTTCACATGAATGTTGACTTGCTGAATAGTAAATTCAGAATTTACCTGCACACACTTGAAAGGGACAGTAACTTCGGCCGGCTGCAGCACGACTGTCTGGCGGTGCCATGGTGTGGATCAATAGAGCATCATGGATCGGACTGTTGGGAGATGCAATGAAGCTTGAGAGGGAGTGCTTCGCCTGGTGTGTTTGTCGGAGTGTTTGTGCTGGGGATGACTCGATCTTGGCATTTTCCTCTCGGGGTGGTGTGTGACAGTAAGGAGGGTGAGCGACTTCATGTCAGGGCAATCTGTGCTGCCACTACAAATCACAGGCAGGTTCATTTTCGGGAGTGAGTAGGTGGCGGTTGGAGGAGGGATGGGCGAGGCGCGGTCAGGTGTCGAAGATCCCGCTATGTACAATCATTAGGCAATGGGACAAAAGGGCACTGTAAATAAAAAGAAATACAAAAAGGGAGAAATGAGCCAACGAGAGCTTGTGTGTGGTTTCACTGCGGCATTGAACAACTCTACTTGGGAGGGCTAGTATCTCTCGCTAAGCGAGATAAAACAAATGGTGGCATCTTCATATTTAAATTAGAAAGTTTAGCCAATTAGAAAGTGGGGTGGGCAGTAGGATTCTTTAGTGAGTGAAAGGGCAGCCCTACTGGTCACTATCTCGTCGCTCTACAGCACATGTCAAAACCGCACAACAGGAACAGCCTTGGTAGGGAAAGAGCGAGGTTCAAAACTGCAAAAGGGTGAGTGCGTGGTAGTGTACCCTCTCACCTTCCCAGGCAGAGGACAAGACCTCTGCTGAGACAGGGCCAACAAGCAGTTGCGGTGGCTCAATAAGATGAGCCACAGGCAGCAAGGAGGCAGTCGTCTGTGGATCACGTTTGATTTCCAGTCCAAGTGCATGGAATTTTCTCTTATTTTTGCACTTTGTGTAAATTTAAGTGTTAACCCCCACCCTGGAGTTTGTTATTTTAGTTGGGGGTTGGGGCAGAGCCCCCGCAGACAGAGTTTGAGGTTACAGCAATACCGCACTGTATTGGCAGTGTGGTATATTGCTGCAGCATAATGTCTTCAGACATTATGACCCTGTGCCAGGGTACTATAGTCTATGGTCCTTTTATTTCCTGGGCATCTATTGAAAGTTAATGTACCCACTTACCCCCCGGCAAGGATACTTGCCAATCAGATGCCAGGAAATAAAAGCCCATTTTCTAAACATGAATAGAGGTTCTGTTCCTCTTCCGGCTCGCCAAGCCATTGTCCTGAAAATGATTCTCCCCATTTTACTACCACGACATTGCCTACAGTGCTGCTCCCAAGACCACCCTAGCCAGATTGACTCCCTCCACTCCTTCTGTTGTTTTGCCTTGGACTGTCCACCCTGCACACACGATTGCTTCCTATATTCCTACTCTCCTTCCCTCCCTTGAAGCCAGATGCCTCACTGATTGTACTTCCTTTATCTCTACATACTGTCTCGGCTCTCCCTCTTACCTAACTCTCTTCTCCCCCACCCAACACCTTCCTCTTACACCCCTAGCACCCTGGCTGTCATTCCTTGCACTCCCTTCAAGGAAATCCTTAACTGGCCAGGCTGCTTTCTCTTGCCACTTCCCCAAACGATGGCATTCTCTCCCCTACCCATCCGCTGTGCCTTTTCCAATGCTCACTCTCTCTCCTCCTCCCTTCTCTCTTTCTCTTCTCTTCTCCACGATTTCACTTCTCACCCTGAAATTGTACCCAATACCTGTCCCTGTTCCACTACTCACGATCTTTTACCCCATCCTCTCCTACTCCTCCTCATCTACATTTGATTACACCCTTTTTCTCCCTCTCTAGCAACTAGTCCCAGCTCCTACTGTTATCCCCGTTAGCTCTGCACTTTGAACTGTATTTTCCTTGATACCCACTGAATAGCATTCTTTGCCTCTTTCCTTACATAAATTGCACTTTGCACTCTAATTGTATTTTCTTGATACCCACTGGATTGCATTCTCTGCCTTATCCTTGCATAAACTGCATAAACTGGCTTTCAATCGTAACTTAATAATTCTTTTTGTTTGTTTTACCTGCCATGTAATTTATTGTTCTGATTGTTATTCATTGCCCTCCTCTATACCCCCAGGACATTTCTGGAAATGAGATGTTAGCAGCTCAGTATGTCTTTCCTGGTGAACCTTTTGAAATAAATAAATAAATAGTTAATACTCAAGTATTAAAACATTTCCAACAAGACTCAGCAATTAACATATTCGTTTTACAGCATTAGTAAAATCCTATCCTAGCACAATTTCTGAGATGAAGTTCCAAGATCATTCCATGCATAAGGTGCTAGCGTTGCTCTGGCAAGGTATATTTCAGTCATATTTTGGCAGTTGATAACCAAGAATACGAAACATTGTGTAAGCCATACTACGGGCTGGAGTCAGCAAGAGGTTGGATAAGTATGGGACAATCTGGTTGTTTACTGCTTTGTAAACCAAAGACAACCAGTTAAGATTGCTCCTGTGAGATAGTGGTAGTCAACAATTATGTACATTTCATTTTGCCTTTGGAAAAAAAACATGACAACTAATAAAGACTACATTAAAAGAAACCAAGCAAAACTCAGATGTCTATTGATAAATTACATCCGGTAGTCCACAGTGGAAAGAAGTGCCTGAACCACAATGTGCTTCCTATTCACTCGGATAGGCTATGCCGAGCATGTTTTAAATGGTCTAGACAAGAGCGGATTTTAAAACTATATTTTCAATTTGAATTTTGAGAATCATTCAAGAATCAAAAGTCAAACTTAAATGTGTAAACTCCATCACTTTTCCAGTGGTTATTTTTTTCAAGGTAATAGAAAGAGAGAATGCAGATTTGATAAAGCATGTTGAGAACCAAACAACATGATTTGTGCCTTTTCCTGTAATCCCCACCACCCCACCCCACTGGAATGTGCACATCCAAATGCGCTAGTAAGCAGTAAGGCTTGGACTAAGATTCGCCCGGTGAAAAAGGATTTTCCTCTCTGAGGAACATCACTGGTTCTATGGCATGGCAGCCAATCAGCTTCTTGGGATTATTTTGCCATTGTATTATAACCCTTGCTCTCTGTTCTTGAAAATTGTTCTATCTTTTTTATTTTCTCTTTACCCCTGTTCTAACCCAACACTGTCACCCAGCTGCCTACCTGACGCTGACTTCTGCCGAGTGCCCCCATAGATCCCTAGCTTACCACTCCCCCAGGTGGGGGACACAGTGAGGGGTGGCCCAAACCCCCACCTCAGAGGCATCAAATCATCATCGGAGAGCTCTGGTGATACCGTGGCCATGAGCAGGTGAGGATCCACTATTGGGTACTCACATCGGTGTTGCGCCAGGAGAGGCATTTTTTTTACAGTACACCTCCCAAAGTGTGACATGCCACTACACAAGGCTAATGCCGGAATACATCATGCTGTCTCTCTCTAGTGCAGGCATTGGGCTCTGATACCTCTGGCAGTCCCAGAGGTCAGGCCTCCCTGAGGAGTACCCCGGAGGAGCTGAGCAGTCCATCGGATGCTCAGACATCCTCTCCCGGCCGCCCTCTGGTGCCTGAGTCTGCTCCCAAACCTTGGTCACTGGCATCACAAGCGGAAATCCAACTGCTGCGTGATGGGCCGCCCTGTTCTGTTTATATTTATGCAAATGACTCTACTGTTTACTTTCTGCACAAGTCTGTTCCTACCCTTTCTGTTACTTTACAGCAAGATTTTGAAGAAAGAGTTCATAGGTTTTCAGAAAACTTATTGATCCAAAATGAGAATTGGAAAAGAGTTCTGAATTTTTTCTGTCTGGTCAATAAACACACTGCTTGGTACTATGGACACTACTGAGGAGTTTAAAGTTAATCTGATCTAAAACAAAGCGCTCTAACCTGTTACAGTCCATGTCTGAAAGTTTAAGCCATGGTTCTGGACATATGCATTAGCAACAACATGGCTTCAACTTTTAAACACGGATTATAAAGGTTAGGCTTGTTTTAGACTGGATTAACTTTAAACTCTTCAGTAGCATCTATCCTACCAAGCAGTGTGTTTACTGAATAGGCAGAAAAATTTCAGAACTCACCCATAAACGAAGTTTACCCATAGATCTAAGCAGTCTGGTGCTTGTGAACGATGGGACCATCGGCAGCCTGTCTCAAGGTGGACTGCTTAACAATGAATTTTAGCTCAAAAAATCAAAAGTAGCAAAATGATATACATCCTGTGGCACTGATTCATTTCTTAGTGCTTCTTATGCCAACAGGATAACTACAGACATGCAATTTGAAATTTCAAATAAGAGGTGACAATGTCCCTTTAAATAAGTCCTGGTTGTTTTCATGGTGGACATAAAACCTTTGCAATTGTTCGTTAATGGCAGTACATAAAATCCATTTCAGTCCAAAGCCAGTAGTTTAAACAGTACCTTAGAATATTCTACCAGTGGGCGGCCGGTGGCACTGAGGGTTGTGGCGCTGGACGCCACATCTCGCCTATGCCAGTGACCCAGGTTCGGGAACAACCTTGGGTCACCAGAGTGCTGACACAGGTGGGGAGGGTGAAAGCGGCATGGAGCAGTGGCTCTTCTCCCAGGAAGGGGGTCACCCACCATAGTCCCACCATCACCAGATGGAGGTCCGGTGATAGGCACAGATAGTACCGGAGCGACCGGTAGGGTGGAGCATCCCATAGGGCATGCATACGCAATGCTTCCACATTAATGAGTCATGTCAGGAACACTGGGAGTGGGGCTGGGGAGAAAAACGAAAAAGTATAAAATACTTACGGAAAAAAAGAAAATGCTACCCACCAGTGACAAAATATTGCATGCTACAGCTATTGATCCTTTTATAATAAAACACAATACTTGTGGCTGCTAATGAGTTAAATTAGTCACTAACCAGAAGACAGTTATACTAGCACTGGCTAGTACTAATATACCAGCAACAGCTTAATCTGGTTTAATTTCAGTTGGTTTGCATCTGTACCCCTCCCGCCAACAAGGCTGAAAATAGGAAGTATTGTCTAGCTAGCCCTTCTTTCCCAGTCAACTAAAACTAAATACCAAAACAGTAGTATTGCTTAAATTGTGCCCCACTTTGCTACTAGTAAGACACCTTGGCAAAATGCTAACCCGATATTGAAGCTTAGTAACAGGGCATAGTTACTGTAACATCTGGGTGATTGGCAAGTGCTTGTCTGAAATTGTATGTGAATATAAAGGGATGAGACAGGTAGGCAAATAACCCTGCAGTGCCCCCCAACATGAACCACACACCACCTATTGGCACATGACCTGCCTGACCAAGCGGGCATCTGGAGAGACTTGGCACCCCCAGCATCCCTGCCACAGGGAGCAAGCTGTAAGGAGCAAAGGAACAGGTAGCCCTGTAATAAGTCCCAGAGACAGTGGGTGATGCAGTTGGGGTGGTGTCAGCAGAAGGGGCCAGTCAGGCATGGATGGAGCATAAAGAATACAAAGTTTAAAAACTGTCCTCTGGGAAATGGTGGGGGGTCTGGGACAACCTTGAAAATAAGCTGCCTTGCTGAGATGGTGAACATAATATTCCTGAGTGCCCGCCCCCCATTGTTTTGATTTCATTGTTAAGCAAGGACAAATTAAGAGAGCTAGTGGAAATATCTGATCACCTTATCAAAAACAGTCAGCCCATCTCAGTTTTATCGTGAATTCACACATTGTTGCAAGGAAAGCAGACTGCTGCCAGGAATGTGCTCTCAGAAGGCTAAATATGTGCAGTGGCTCCACTTCCATTAGTTTTCCTGTCAAACTGTAGGCTGGAACTTGGCAGTCAGAGCAAAATAGTTTGCCTATCTAGTGCCTTTCTGCATTCCAGTTTCTTTGGGACATGAGAAACCTTTCTTAATTAAGCTACGCCCCTATTAGTCTGCGTCAGTTACCATTTCTTCTTTTGATACCAGGATTGAAATCAACTGAAGAATGTATTCAAAGGTTGCAGTACAACTTAAACCTGCAATAGGAATAAGACTTATAGCCCTTGGGTGTGGAGACAGTATTGCCCTTTTGGAATTTATAGTTTATTATTTAAAAATAATGCAATACAAGATTGTAACTCACAGCCATAATTCACAGCCAGCATCTGGAATAGCTTAAAATATAGGCTGGAGGGTTGCTGTTCCAGTTATCAGCAGGTCAGGTATTTCATCCACGCATGACACAGAAAACACTTTGCAGTACAGTATATGTTAATAGCCATCAAATTATGGTGCTATACATACCTAGTTATTAATCTCACAAAATACTGTAGAACTTGGAAATTTTCACTGTCAATATAATTTTCACTATTTTTGCTGGAGCACCAATTTCGTGAAATTAAATTTGCATAGCACAGCACTTTTTCCATTATAGTGCATGTAGCGATTGTGACTTTGCACAAAAATAAATGTACACAATTATGATTGCATTTGTTTGCATTAAATTTACTTTGCATGAGAATAATCAGTTTGTAATATCTGGCTACAACTCTGTGGGTTGAAAATATCCCTTCTACAGAGGTGACCCCATAGGTCTGGGATCACCAGGAGTAGGTAAACCATTAAACGGGAGACTGAGATTTAGCGACTCAGATTTGAGTGACTCAGTCTCAAAGTGCATTTTAAAGTTTTTTTAATTCTGGATCTTAGAATCCAAATGAGCGTCTATCATGCAACACCAAGTCTCAAAGCTTGCCACACAGATCACACATGCAAATATTCAGGCAGTGTCACCAAATTTGCATCAAAGTTATTGAGGAGCAAAGTTTAGAATTAGCGTATATGGGGTTAACATTAACCAGCCTGGCCAGTCCGAATTATACTTGTGCTACTGAAGAAGTATATTATATAGATATGTATCTAAATAAACATTTATATATATATATATATATATACATATACATATATGTATAAATATATATCTATAGAAAGTGAGATGCATATGTAACCCCTAGATGGCGCTATCCCAGGGGCTACTACCCTGCCTGATTTGCCACTAACAGGTTGAGGGGCCTGGATCAATAGTGGGTGCCTCCACCCAGAGGTCAGGTTTTGCAATAGTTAAACTTACTTGGTCACAGCCCTCTGGGACACTGCAACCCCTTTCTTCCCACTAGTGGCCCACACAATATAGCAGAATTACCTTCACAGTATACACTTACCCCAAGGCTGGTTCAGGCACGGGACATCCTGTAAAATAAGATACAGTGCAACAATCACAGTACAGTACTTTAACATAGACAAATACCTCAGGCAGTATAACTTTGTTGAAACAAACAGCTCTGATTTATTTAGGGGATATAACAAGGACAGGGAAATCAGTTAATTAGCTTATCACTTTACTATCTACCTATGGCTCTGTGCACAGGCCTATCCCTACCAGTTACTGTCCCTGGGTACCCAGGCCCTAGTGGCTAGTCCAAACCGTGGCAGCTGGTAGGGCCCTTTCACACAGAGAAAAGGAAAATTAAACAGTCAGCAGTACAGTAATTCCATTTGGATTTAATGTGGCAATTCAACAGGAGGCGAACCAATTAGTACTCACGACCTCCAAACAAGATATGGTCCTTCAATGTCAGCAGGGCTACTTTTGATCTCAAGAGACTCCTCACACATTTATATGGTAAAAAAAAAGCACTATACCAGGCAGGCTGCATCTGTATCCCAATCGCAATTACTGCACAATAACCAGGAGAACACACAGCAGATTCAGTTCCTGACAGACCGAGTGTAATTCAACAATTTCTTCAGTCTTCTACAGGGTGAGCCTGGTTTCTACTCTTCAGAGATCCTTTGATTCTTTTCACAGGACGATTCAGTCCTAACAAGCAGTTACACAAGTTGTAGACCGGAACTCTGGGCCTTGCACGTTTTTGACTGAAACTGTGCACTGGAGCACAGGTTTCTTTCCCTTCACTTTCAGATCTCAAACTGAAACTCCCAACAGACAAAAAACCGGCACTTCCTTTGAGTTCCTCCCAGTTCTTGACTGGATTGGCTGTCACTCACAATAGACTGCTGCTGTTGGTCCAAAAGGCACCGAAGTCTAAACTACATCTCCCAGAGTCACTGCCCATACAATCCTCTTGTGGCTGGCTCAGATTAGGAGTCCCAAGTTCTGATTCGTCTAAGGCATCATTTTAGAGCTAGTTTACCCCACACTGATTGGTCCAGTTCAGCAGTTCAAAACCAGAATGGGGAACTAGGCAGACAGTTCTGACTGCAAAGAAAGCAGGTTAGACAAACTGTAATTTTATTATTACTGTAAATGATTTCTGGCAATCAGTTACATCTTTCAGACAGGTTCCTTTGCACTCCTAGTGACTGCAAAATGGGGTGAATTGGCAGCAGCTTGGTGGTACTCAATCAAAGAAACACACAGTCCCCCATACAAACTAATTATGTCTGCAAGCAGACAGCTCTTAAAGAGACAGTACCAGAGGTTCTAAAACACTCACTGATAAATGGATCAAACGCAAACACCATTCAGGCTTGGAGCATTCAAGCAAGCTCCTGAAGTCTTTTGGGAACCCCCATTTGCAGGGGGTTACACCCTTCCTGGCCTGGGAAAAGCTTGACGTCCGCGTCAAGCAAGTACCCATAAGTTTCAACTGCAACCATATACATTTGCATTAGGCTCACACATGTAATCATCAGTCAATACATCATTTTACAAGAACCATTTCTGAAACATTGCAGTACGTCCTCTTTACACAGTATAACACACACATTGTACCATAACTCAAGTTATTACCTCTTGTACATGAAACCTGAAGAGAGGACCCTTCCCTATCAGTTACCTTAGGGCTGGACGGGGCAAGGGCACCATAACAGAAGGGCAACACAAGTAACTTGAGTTAGCACTAACGCTCAGTTTGGGCAATGAGCTCGGGGACACATACACTCCTTTATGGACAACATTGAGAGGCAGGTCCACTGGCGCCCAGGGAATCATAACTGAGGTGCACCACAGGCTTTACAGCTGACCAGTCTTTCTAGGGGAGCTGTTACAGTCTCTGCACTCTGAGCCTCATTTTCAGCATTGTTCTCACTTGTCAGGGAGTCTCCATGGGGGTAGAGAGGCTAGAACTTGGGGCACTTTCAGCTCCAGGAGTTACAGTTTCTGAGTCCACAACATTTGGCTGCATGGAGAGCTTTCAGACACTGGCAGTGGACTGTCAGGGCACTCAAAATACTCTTCTTGTTCAGGTGTATCACCAGTCTGCCCCAATCTATCATTTCCTCCCTGAAAGCTCAAACAGTTCAACCATGCACAATGATTCCATTTCATCTGATCTGATGCTTTGCACTTCACTTTCTGGGAGCATTGGCTCCAGGGATGAAGCTGGGGCATAGACAGTCCAGAAGGCCCAGCTTTGTCTCCAGTATTGACTAGGGGATTGCCCCGAAACAATTGACTCAGTTCAGTAAGAAGGATAGTATTCAAAGTCACTCTCACTTTCTTCTGATATGGACTGACAGTCATGCTCAACTGGGACTTGTGCAGGGGAACACTTTAACTCTGCTTCTGTAGGTGCAGACTTCCTTGATCTTTTCTTAGCAGCAGCTCTAGTCACTGGTCCAGAGGGGCATCTTCTGGGGGCTCAGACTCAATCAGGATTTGTCCAATGGGTAGTAAATGATTTCTATGCATTGTTTTACATCTTTGAATTGTTCTCAGGCCTTACTTTGTACACTGGCAGATCATCTAGTTTGCCCACTACAATGTGAGGGAGATGGTGCCATCTGTCAGCAATCTTGTGTTTGCCATGCAGTCCCAGATTTCTTAGCAATACCGATCTCCCTCCTGGAGTTCCTGTGCTTTCACCTTTTTATCATACCTTTCTTTGTTGGCCAGATTTCTTTGGCAGCCATGGTTTGAGCCAGTTGGTACGCATGATTAGCTGGGCCTTTAACTTTTGCACATACTGTAAATAGTTGTCAGCTTGAACCCCATCAGGAGACCCCAAAACACACATCTACGGTAGTGAGCTTCTCTTCCAAACATCAAGCGGTAGGGGAGAACCAGTGGCATCACTTTTGGTGCAGTTATAAGCATGTACCAGGGTGCTAATTTGTTGGCTCCATCTAGGCTTGTCCTTTGGGTGCAGGGTGCCTAGCATATCTAGCAAAGTGCGGTTGAAAGCTCAGGCTGTGGGTCCCCTAGGGGGGTAGGAGGAGTGGTTCTGGACTTTCTCACTCCCCACAGAGAAAGCATCTCTTTGATCAGACGACTCTCAAAGTCTCTCCTTGATCAGAATGGATTCTTTGTGGAGCCCATAGTGAACAAAAAGTTTTCTCACGAGTACTTTGGCTACAGTGGATGCTTTCTGGTCTTTGGTGGGGAAAGCTTGGGCATATCTTTCAGAAATGGTCAGTGACCACCAGCACATTACTGATATTTCTTTGATCTGACTCCAAACTCAGAAAATCAATACAGACCAGCTCCATGGGTGCACTGGTGGTTATGTTAACAAGGGGGCAGCCCTCTGAGGCAAAGCTTTCCTCTGTAAGCAGCGACTACAAGTTAGTATGTGTTGCTCCACATCAGCCCCATCTTAGGCCAATAGAATCTGGATCTCACCAAGTCAAGTGTTCTGTCTATACCAAGGTGCCCCATGTGGTTGTGCAAGGACCTCAATACTGAGTCTCGAAGGCAGTGGGCAGCACCAGTTGTTGTTTGTCTACTTGTCCCCTCTGTCTACTGTTTCTCTATATAACAGTTTATTGACTGCTTTCAACTTAGGACCTTCTTTGTATAACAGTGCAGTTCTCAAATCAGTGGGCGTAATTTGGACACATCTTTTCCTGCATAGAGGGTCTAAAGCTGATTTGATCATGGGATCGGCAGAGTTGAGCTCGCCTAATACTGTCATTGTCCAGCTGAGGCAGTGCACCAATGTCTATTGCAGAAAAGTGGCAATAAGCAGCAGGTATGCAATTCTCAGAGGGTCCCAAGCAATCCACCATGCAGTCCACTGCGTCCAGTGGACATTTGTTCCTCCCTGTCAAACTTCTGCAGAGTGCCCGAATGTCGAGGTTCTGCCAATCGGACCCAATCATTCTGGGGAACAGGCCTCCGGAGAGAGCATCAGCATCTATGTGGTTCAGACCTGCCTGCATTCGAGAGCATAGTCATATGTAGACAATGCAGAAAGCCACCTGTGGCCAGTGGCATCCAACAGCTGAGGTCTGCACATAGGTCAAAGGATTATTGTCAGTTTTACTAGTATTTTAGCCCCATACAAGTACTCATGGAATTGGTCAACAATAGCCCACTTCAAAGCTAGGAACTCTAACTTATGTACAGGATAGTTCTTTTCGGATGGGGTCAGGCTTCTACTGGCAAAGGCCACTGGTCTCAGGCCATTCTCGTGCTCTTGGTACAACACAGCCCCCAACCCTTGCAAGCTAGCATCAGTGTGCAGGACGAAGGTTTTCTTGGATCGGCATAGGCCAGCACTGGAGCATGGGTAAGTTGATATATGATCTCATGAAAAGCAGTCTCACAATCAGGAGTTCAGCGGCCCCAAATACTTCACTCGGATGAAAATACACTCTTTCAGTCTTGAGGGACGCTGACTTTTGGTATTTTTGTGGGTTGGGGATACCCTTGAGTAAGGTTAAAAAAAGGCGGATCACTCTTGAATAGTCCTTGATGAAACGCTAATAACCACAGAATCCCAGGAATCTTTGCAGTTCTTTTTTAGATTTTTGGGCTGTGGCCAGGTGGTCAAGGCCTCAACTTTACTTGGGTCGGTCTCTATTCCTCGGTGGATACTATGTGTCCCACATACTTTACTGATGTTTGAAAGAATTGACACTTATCAATGGACAGTTTAAGGCCAAAGTCCTCCAGTCGATCCAATACCTTAAATAATCTGCTCTCATGTTCCTCCAGTGAGCTGCCAAACACAATAACATCATCTAGGTATACCAGGCACTCTAGTAAGTTCATGTCCCCACTGCACGCTCCATCAATCAGTTGAAAAGTGGCTGGGGCACCTGAAATCCTTGAGGCATCCTCATGAATTCATAGAAGCCGCTTGGACAGATAAAGGCTGGCTCCTCTCACTGTCCTTCTGGGGCCATCGGGATCTGGTAGTACCCACTGCGGAGATCCAGCACAGAGAACCACTTGCTCCGCTTAGGCAGTCCAAGCATCCTGAATGCGGGCATTGTGTACTGATCAGGGATAGTCCGCGGTTTAAGTGCGATAATCCACGCACATCCTTACTGTCCCATTCTTTTCCTCACTACCACAATGGGGAAGCATAAGGGCTTCTGATTCTTGTATTACACCAGCGCTAACATCTCTTGCAGATGCTGTCTCACATCATCTATATCAGCAGGTGCCAGGCGTGAGACCTCTCCACGAAATGGTCTTTCGCTCATGCAGCGGATATTGTGCTCAGCCTTGCACGCATCCTACGCCCCATTCCTTTAAAGAAAACACTGGTCTCTCTGGGCAAGCTTCTCACTGATCCTCATTTTCCATTCAGCTGGCAGGGGGTTGCGAAATCAAACAAGTCAGGCGTTACTCTGTCATTCTTCCTTGAACTCTTGCTGCTGGGTAGCACTGCAGTGTCTGCACAATGCACATTAGCCAGGATGCAACCTCTATTTACTGAATGTCTCTTTCAGACACATTATGAACTTGGACCATTACCCTTCTGGCATAAGCATGGGCTCTGCGGCAAAATACTAGGCTTGACCAGCAGTCCTCTGGCAATTTCCACGCCTGGTGCATCCAACATTACATTTTATTCTTAACATCCTTTCTGATACGGACCTCTCCTGTAAGGTACACTGGGCATTTGGTGCCAGGATCAGAACTCAGGATCCTTCTTCCATACAATTCCGACCGGTTCCTCTGGTTCTATATTTTCAGCATCTCTGTGCCTCATAGGCCTTCTTAATTAAAGCCGAACTCTTAAAGCTCTACTAGTCTTTGACCCTGTTTTTCATAACACAAATGTGCCAGCCTTCTGAACATATGAGCATTTGTTCCAATCAACAAAGGGACACCATCATACAGTCCAGTGGGGACACACTAAGGCTAGGGTCTCTACTTGTTCGGCCACTCCAGCCACGGAGGTGGGGAAGACAGCCAAATTCGGATATACCCAGAATAGGGTAGGCCTTCTCACTTAACCCCCATACATGCAGTCCTTCTAATGGTTTGTAAGGGTACGTCTGACAAATGCTTCTGATACAATCTTGAAACATAATTGTCACTTGGGAGCCACTGTCTAATACAGCTCTTGTAGACACTCCATTTACCTTTACAGTGGTCTCCATGGAGGACCCACTATTCTGGACCAGTCTGGAGGCGGTAGTGGGGCCTGGGCAACTGACCTTGCCACAAAGGGCGATGAATTAGCATTTTGGTGCCCTCACTGGGATCATTTAGGCACCTCTTAACCACTGATTTGTTCTCCCAAGCCTCCTTGTAGCCTATATGCAACTTTTGTCAGTGTCTTTTGGGATTGGTATTCCTTTATGTGCCCATCCTTCCCACAATTATAGCAAAACATACTTTTGGAGTTTGAGCTGGCCGAGGTGCCACACTGGGAGCCAGGGCGGGGTATTACTAACTGGAAACCTTGGTGCCATCTCTGTCTCGCGGGCGTGATAAGCATTTGGAGACATCTCGCCAGTTTCTCCACTTCCATGGTCAAGGAATCGAGTTCGGACTGTTATCAGCAGGAGATACATGGGTGGTATCCCCCACCCCATAGCTAGATGCAGTCGGATATAGGTCGGGGTCTGCACTTGCAGGCGTGGCTTTCATAAAGGGACTGTTTTTGAATTCTCGGATCTTCTCAACAGTTCGGCCCCATTGTGACATATCTTTTTCCTTATCAGAGCACTCATTGACTGCCAACCTCTGCCCCTGAACTTACTTGATGGGCCACCCTCAGTCACTCGGGTCATAGCCACAGCTATTGGTGAGGTCCCTCCCGGAGGTCGCTTTTCTCAACTCCTCGAATTTCTCTCATTAACTCATCATAGGAGGGTGGGGATTCCAGTCGATTTGGCATAGGCGTAATCAAGCAACAGCAGTTCTGAGAAGGGCAGACTTAAGGATTCTGTCCAGTCTGGTTCGGTCCAGTTCAATCGCTGGCAACTACCCTTTCTGAGGCATTCTTGCAACAATTTTTCCAGCGAGACATACACAGACAACAACTCCCTTGGTACTGTTGTGTATTTCTTACTCTCCACCATAGGTCCTCATCAGAATCTGGGCTCCCTATACAATTCTCCAAGGCCTCAAGATAGGCTTGTGCAGTCGCCTAGGGTTACTGGCCGTTTAGCACGGATGGTAGCCAGGGCAGGACCTCGGAGGCTCTCACTAACCCTCTTTCGCTGCTTCCCGAGCATTACCATTCTAGCACTTGGGGGCAACATAGTCTATCCAGGTCTCCCAGTCATCCTCCCTTGGGGGTGGGGAGGGTGCCAGAAGATCCTCAACCTTCCGTGAAGTCGTGACTAATGGCAGGTGCAGAAATAGGAGTCTGCATTGGTTCAGCCACCATTACGGGTACTGGAGCAGGAGAGGGTGTTGGGGAGGAACACCCCAGGTGGCAAGAATAGTTTCTTCAAGTCCTCCACAGTTTTCCCTTCTCCCAGCAACCATTTGCAAATTTCTCCTCAAAGTTTCAGATAGTGGTGGGGGCTCATTCCCCAGGTCTTTACTGTCCTTAGTTATCACTCTCCAAGCAGTGAGGGCTCCCTCTGGGTAATGGTCTGTGGTACTTTGGAGCTATCTATGGGATCCTTAAACTCTACTAGGGCCAGGAAAGTGTGGGTGAGCAGATTAGCGTGCCGACCCACCACCACACAGGATTTTGTAAACCTTCCACCTTGGAAAGTACTCCCTGCACAGTGTCATATTGATACCCAGGGGATGTCCAGGATAAACATAGCATTTTGAGGTCCGATCTCCTCCCCAGTACACCACTCCACCAGCGGTGCACAGCCACTCTGTCGGGTACCCATTTATTTATTTATTTATTTTTTTCCTTAACAGTGGTTTGTAAATATGGCCACTAGAGGACACACAATCCCAGCGGTGAGCCTCCAAAATGTAACCCCTAGATGGCGCTATCCCAGGGGCTACTACCCTGCCTGATTTGCCACTAACAGGTTGAGGGCCTGGATCCAATGGCGGGTGCCTCCACCCAGAGGTCAGGGTTGCAATAGTTAAACTTACTTGGTCACAGCCCTCTGGGACACTGCAACCCCTTTCTTCCCACTAGTGGCCCACACAATATAGCAGAATTACCTTCACAGTATACACTTACCCCAAGGCTGGTTCAGGCACCGGACATCCTGTAAATAAGATACAGTGCAACAATCACAGTACAGTACTTTAACATAGACAAATACCTCAGGCAGTATAACTTTGTTGAAACAAACAGCTCTGATTTATTTAGGGGATATAACAAGGACAGGGAAATCAGGTTAATTAGCTTATCACTTTACTATCTACCTATGGCTCTGTGCACAGGCCTATCCCTACCAGTTACTGTCCCTGGGTACCCAGGCCCTAGTGGCTAGTCCAAACGTGGCAGCTGGTAGGGCCCTTTCACACAGAGAAAAGGAAAATTAAACAGTCAGCAGTACAGTAATTCCATTTGGATTTAATGTGGCAATTCAACAGGGAGCGACCCGAATTAGTACTCACGACCTCCAAACAAGATATGGTCCTTCAATGTCAGCAGGGCTACTTTTGATCTCAAAGACTCCTCACACATTTATGGTAAAAAAAAAGCACTATACCAGGCAGGCTGCATCTGTATCCCAATCGCAATTACTGCACAATAACCAGGAGAACACACAGCAGATTCAGTTCCTGACAGACCGAGTGTAATTCAACAATTTCTTCAGTCTTCTACAGGGTGAGCCTGGTTTCTACTCTTCAGAGATCCTTTGATTCTTTTCACAGGACAGATTCAGTCCTAACAAGCAGTTACAATGTTGTAGACCGGAACTCTGGGCCTTGTACACGCTTTTTTGACTGAAACTGTGCACTGAAGGAGCATAGGTTTCTTTCCCCTTCACTTTCAGATCTCAAACTGAAACTCCCAACAGACAAAAACTCGGACTTCCTTTGAGTTCCTCCCAGTTCTGACTGGATTGGCTGTCACTCACAATAGACTGCTGCTGTTGGTCCAAAAAGGCACCGAAGTCTAAACTACATCTCCCAGAGTCACTGCCCATACAATCCTCTTGTGGCTGGCTCAGATTATGAGTCCCAAGTTCTGATTCGTCCAAGGCATCATTTTAGAAGTTTACCCCACACTGATTGGTCCAGTTCAGCAGTTCAAAACCAGAATGGGGAACTAGGCAGACAGTTCTGACTGCAAAGAAAGCAGGTTAGACAAACTGTAATTTTATTATTACTGTAAATGATTTCTGGCAATCAGTTACATCTTTCAGACAGGTTCCTTTGCACTCCTAGTGACTGCAAAATGGGGTGAATTGGCAGCAGCTTGAGTGGTACTCAATCAAAGAAACACACAGTCCCCATACAACTAATTATGTCTGCAAGCAGACAGCTCTTAAAGAAGACAGTACCAGAGGTTCTAAAACACTCACTGATAAATGGCTTAAGCATCAAACACCATTCAGGCTTGGAGCATTCAAGCAAGCTCCTGGAAGTCTTTGGGAACCCCCATTTGCAGGGGTTACACATACACAGTTGAGAGTAAGAATGGCCAGATAAACGGATTTCTTTCCGTTGATGATTATCAGCATTTATTTCCACTCAGGGATCATCGTAAGATTCCAGAACACGTCAGGACTTCTAAGTGATGTCAGTTCTTATGGGGACTTATCTGGAGCACTTGAATGCTTTCTTCTTTTGCATGTGTTCTTGAGACTTTCCAGATCATCTCTCATCCAGCTGCATGGCCACAGTGAACTGATTTGTTGGGAGGGTGACAAAAGTCCAGATGCAAACTTTGGAGGTATCTTTTAATAAAACACAGAGATGTGAGTGGTGAAACTTGCCTTGCTCAAGAGGCTCCACCTTTAACTTTTTCTTTTTCTCTAACTGCTATGTTGCATCTTGATTTGGTTATCCTGGGTAAATAAACTGTGCTTTTCAAAACACCCCTCTGTTCCTTCTACTACTTCATCTGCCGCAAAACCTCTTGACACAAATCAACTTACACTCTTGCCTCAAAGTCTCAGTTTCTTGGGATCCTCAGCGTATCAACACTTAGACTGGCACAGCTCACAAACAGCAGAACACACTTTCAGGTAGAGCATTCCAGTGCCCCAAACTACACCAACAATTGGTACACCCATCCATAACACCAGCTTGGGATGAGGTCTTGTTACAAGGGTAATCATCAGATACTGTGATATGTCACTTCCCATATAACTGCAGGTGGCTGACTGGGCAACCTGATGAAGACCTACTTATTAGGTTTGGCCTGCTTTTGGAAAGAACTCTGACAAGTGAACTTGTAAACTTAATGTACAGCCTTGGGAGAACTTGGACTGCTCTGCTTTTCTTGTGACTGTCGGGGTCTAAGGCTTGGGGAGGTAAGCTAGTCACGTACATTTGGATTACATTACATTCAAACTGCTGCACTGAAGGGAAATTCATGGCACAATGCAAATGATGGTGTGATATCTGTACTGAAGTGTGGTGGTGCAGAGGCAATGTGGTTCTGGGTGGCCTTCCTCTGCAGGTATTCTGTGGGGAAGTATAAACTGAGTATGCAGTTTGTACTGTGGGATTGCATGTTAAATCTGAATTTATGACTGCCTGGGCAAGGTGGGGGGTGGGCATGGACCCTCTCAGATGGTAATAACATACTAGCTGGTGATGGTTGCGACACCAGGAAAGGGTTGGTATATCCCCCAACAGCTGGGCTAGAAAGCCTTACTAACTAACTTTTAATGGCACAGGGATCTCCTGCCCTCTTTCTGTCTTACTTTCTGGCAGGGCCTATTTAGGCCTCCATATTACATGTATCTGACCTCTACTGCAGGCTGTGGTGGTGGTGGTGGGGGGAGAGTGGAGTGGTGGGGTGGGGAGGGGTGGTTGGGCTGGTGGGTGTTGGTGGTGGTGGTGGTTGGGTTGGTGGGGTTGGGGTGGTGGCGGGGGTGGTGGCGCCATGTTCTCGTTTCCCAAATTTGCTGCCAGCCACTCAGACCAAACTGGGCAAATTACAAACAACCCCTATATTTATGAAGGGTGAATGGGTCCTGAGTTGTCATCCATTGGCTCTAAAATTATTTTTTCACAGTGTGATAGCCTTCTCACCTGCTTGTACATAGGGGCTAAGTAGGAGGAGCCTTATTGAGCCTCTGCTCGACTTTGTTGGGGGTTCTGCCATAGTTGGGTGTCATCAGAAGCCTGCTGTGTTAGAACCATGCTGGTTTGAACTGTATGATAGGAGAAGGGTGGAGTCCTAGTTAAAAAAACAAAAACACAAGCAATACTCTAGCTACGTCAGAGCATAAGTGCCACTTAAAAGGGAAAAGCAAAGAAAATCCCCATGGCAGGAAACAAAATAGGAATTATATAAGGCACATATGACCAGGAACCCAAAAACTGAAGTGAGCATGACCCCTGTCAAGCCTCAGATTTGGTGTGAAATGCTGAGGATTTTGATCACGGCCGGTGGTTCTGTCTCCTTGCTGGGAGGTGTAAGTGCCTTTTTTAACTGTGCACTTTTCAATAAAGTTTCTTTTTTTTCACCTCAGTTTTGGGTTCCTGGTTATGTGTGCCTTGTCTGGAGTCCTGTTTTCAGTGGGTAACAATATGGATGACGTACTACAGAACCGGCTACTGGGAGGAAGAAACCCGATTCTGTTGGTGTCTCATAAGGGCACATCTGGGTCTATATCCAAGGCTTTGATGAGAGCTGTGCATTTTCCATCAACAGCCAAAGTGATTACACCTTGATGTTACTGTTGATATGTTTTACTGCTTGGCTTACTGTTTTACCTCTTGTTATAATGTCTGTCACACCGATTACTGGTTTAACGGGTCATCTGGCCTACAGCAGAGAGCAGGTCTACCCTATCAAGTAGGCGGGGCTTGTCACGGCACTCTGGGGGTGACCCTCCAGTCTACACTACTTTGGATAGGGCTGGTCAAGCTGAGCTTAAAGAGCAAGTGCTTAGTAAGGATGTATATCTTAAAGAATGAAGCTTTGGGCCTTTTGATGCCTCTGTAATAATTTGGTTTGCTTTTATTTTTATTTTAATTACCTTTTCACAATTTTATTTGTATTTTGCTAACTACTAGCAAAATGCAATGGAATTCTCTTATTATGATGTCAGAAAGGTTTAGCTGGCAAGGCTGACAGTGCATTTCAATGTGAAACTGCAAACTTTTTCAGATTTTATGGAAAAATAACACTACCACCAAAATAGTACATATTCAATGGAAATATGGGATTTTTGATAACCTATGATATTTGTTATAATTTATCAGGAGGCATTTTCTTCATAATGAGATTTTATTTAGTGAGAAGAACAAAGCCAATTACTATTGTAAAAATTGTGAAGTTATACAGATGCACCCATGATAGTCCAGACATATAAAAGGCAAAGCGTGCTGTTGAAGGAAGTATCTATTTCTTTTGAAAATATCGGAAAATGTAATTAGTTTCTCATTGAACTACACTGGGCTCATAAGCAGCTGGCAGTTTCTGACATCGCAATTCCAGAATTCTATTGAATTCTCTTTACTAGCAGTGTGAAAAGCAAATGTAACCCCTGCAAATGGGGTTCCCAAAAGACTTCAGGAGCTTGCTTGAATGCTCCAAGCCTGAATGGTGTTTGGCATTTAAGCCATTTTATCAGTGAGTGTTTTAGAGCCTCTGGTACTGTCTCTTTAAGAGCTGTCTGCTTGCAGACATAATTAGTTTGTATGGGGGACTGTGCTTCTCTGAGTACCACTCGAGCTGCTGCCAATTCACTTCATTTTGCAGTCACTAGGGTGCAAAGGAACCTATCTGAAAGATGTAACTGTTTGCCAGAAATTATTTAGAGTAATAATGAAATTACAGTTTGTCTAACCTGCTTTCTTTGCAGTCAGAACTGTGTCTGCTAGTTCCCCATTCTAGTTTTGAACTGCTGAACTGGACCAATCAGTGTGGGGTAAGCTAGCTCTAAAATGGTGCCTTGGAGCGAATCAGAACTTGGACTCATAATCTGAGCCAGCCACAAGAGATTGTATGGGCAGTGACTCTGGGAGATGTAGTTTAGACTTCAGTGCCTTTTTGGACCAACAGCAGCAGTCTATTGTGAGTGACAGCCAATCCAGTCAAGAACTGGGAGGAACTCAAAGGAAGTGCCGGTTTTGTCAGTTGGAGAGTCAGTTGAGCTTTGGCAGTGAAGAAGGAAGGAGCCCTGTGCTTTTCAGTGTGCAGTTTTAGTCAAAACGTGTGTAAGGCCAGAGTTCCGGTCTGCAGCTTGTTAGGACTGAATCCGTCCTGTGAAAAGAATCAAAGGATCTCTGAAGAGTAGAAAACAGGCTCACCCTGTAAGACTGGAAGAATTGCTGAAAATTGCACTCGGTCTGTCAGGAACTGAATCTGCTGTGTGTTCTCGGGTATTGTGCAGTAATTGCGATCGGGATACAGATGCAACCTGCCTGGTATAGTGCTCTTTTATATGGATGTGTGAAGGGTTTGTGTACCTCAAGTGAGCCCTGCTGACATTGAAGGACCCTATCTTATTTGGAGGTCGTGAAGTACTAATTCAGAATTCGCTCCTGTTGAATTACCACATTAAATCAAATGGAATTACTGTACTGCTGACTGTTTAATTCTCCTTTCTCTGTGTGAAAGGGCCCCTACCAGCTGCCACGGTTTGGACTAGCCACTAGGGCTTGGGTACCCAGGGACAGTAACTGATAGGGATAGGCCTGTGCACAGAGCCATAGAGAGATTATTAGAGTGATAAGCTAATTAACCTGATTTCCCCTGTCCTTGTTATATCCCCTAAATAAATCAGAGCTGCTTGTTTCAGCAAAGTTATACTGCCTGAGGTATTTTGTCTATGTTAAAGTACTGTACTGTGATTGTTGCACTGTATCTCATTTCACAGGAGGTCCCAGTGCGGAACCAGACCTGGGGTAAGTGTATACTGTGAAGGTAATTCTGATATATTGTGTGGGCCACTAGTGGGAAGAAGGGGGGTTGCAGTGTCCCAGAGGCTGTGACCAAGATTAGTTTAACTATTGCAAACCCTGACCTCTGGGTGGAGGCACCCTTCATTGGATCAGGCCCTCAACCTGACAGTATGCAAATCTGGGCAGGGGTAAGTAGCCCCTGGGATAGCGCCATCTAGGGGTGCAACACAAAGCGTGAAAAGCCACTTGTTTCACTGCACTAACACATACTTTAAGATAAATGGTAAAATGTAATTACTAACATATCAAAGTACAATAACAAAATAGCAAGTTGTCTATTAGAAGTAAGCACCTACTCTTTAACATTATAACTTACAGTGTGAAAGGGTTGGCAAATCTGGTGATATGTGTTTTTTTCATTATTTTACAGTTTTTGGCCAGGAAAGGCGCACTAAGCAGAAACTTGTTTCCAGGTGTGTCCTGGGAGCACAAGGAAGTTAAATGACTTGCTCCTGGTCACACAGTATGCAAGTTTTGGCTGTAGGATTCAAAACCAGTTCTCTGGTTTACAGCTCAGTACTCTTAACCACTCGCTGTACTGCTTCCCAAAATGGGTGACCAGCACGACCTGCCCATCTCCATGGCTGACCACCAACATCTAGCACCCTTGCAGATTCTAAAGGTCCACTGTCAGCTTTGCCCTTCGTTTTTGAGAAAATCTAATCAGTGTGCCTGTTGGCACCACCAATCATATCTGCACTGTGGAATGCCCCCATCAGTATAAAAAGTAGTTGTACCTGTTTTTATGATTTTAGCAAAATCCCTTATTCAGTCGGGCCGAGCTTAAGTAACCCACCACGGAAGCATCTCCATCTTCAGACGCACCTCGAGAAAAGAGCACATCGCGGTGTAAGTTTTTCCTATGCTGACTGAAAAGAGATGATCAGTGGATAAAAGCTGTAATTCTGAGCCTTTTGTGGTACCTGCTAATTAAAACCCGAGCACTTAGGGGCGCAATGTATATTTTTAGTGGGGCGAAATTCTGCGCATGCGCATGAGTGCTAAAAATCATGAAAACAGGTACAACTACTTCTTTTTATACCGATGGGGGCATTCCACAGTGCAGATATGATCGGTGTGTGCCAACAGGCACACTCATTAGATTTTCTCAAAAACGATGGTCAAAGCTGACAGTGCCCCTTTAACAGATTGATATGTAGCGGGTGCTGCAGCAATTACAGAAGAAGAAGGCCCCTTGGCTTTGCTACTGGAGACCCATCTAACACAAGCAGTGATAAAATACTAAAACAAACCTGGGCAGGTGAATGTTATTCCTCCTCCTACCAGTAACACCCAGAGAGGTGGACAGTGGTGGTGTTGGTGCCGGGGCCTCCCATTACAGGTGGATAGAATAGAGGACAAAGACAAGGGTCAGTATGTCTACACAGAAGGCCTGTATAGGGCTACACCATTTGCCTTACTGAAAATATATGCCCTCTTCTTAGTTCAGGAGACAGTGGTGTTCTATCAAAACATCCTGTTGAGATTTCCCCAGATGCTGGGAAGTGGTATATTTTGGGGAGAATGACTTCAACACGTTTAAGAATGCTCAGGAGGATAGTAGGGTAACTTGTGACAAACCCCAGGTTGCAGACAGAAGCAGCGAGATGGGCCTCGAGGATTCCTGGAGAACACAGCATCCTCGAGACTTAGATTTTACTTTTAGTCTGCATCCCAGGACTCCTACTCCAGAGTCGATAAGATTTTCTTGTCCAAAGAATGGCTATACGCAATACAGAACACTTTCATAAGTAGTATTGCCCTGTCTGACCCACACTTCTAGTTTGGTGGGACTAACAATAGAATCTTTTCAAAGGAACTGTGCCTGGAGTCTTAATAATTCCTTTTAAATACCCCTGAGTTTATGTCCATGCTCAAAACCAAAATTGGTGACTATCAGTTACATAACCTAGAGGGGATACCTCCTTAGGGGACAGGTGGCATGGTATTAAGGCCTCCCAAATGGTTGATATTATTAAGCTTGCCTCACAGAAAAGAAGAGGATATAGCCAAAAGGCTATCTTTAGAGCAAAAATTGTTGGACGAAGCCACCCTCAAAATTACCATGGATGCCACTCTGCTCCCTAAGATACAAGCCTGTAGACGTAATTTACAAGTCTACATTGAACAAAAAAACTTTAGGGGCAGTTGAGATTCACTAGGCAGAGGTTTTATGAAGCTAGCAACCAAACAGGTTGGCTGCTGGTGTGGCAAATCACACACAACAAACCAATAGAGCAGTTCTTAGGAGTCAGGAGCAGGGAGGAGAGGGGTCTGTTGTTACTCACCCAGAAAAGGTAGCTGAGGGCGTCATTCAAGTATTGCCATGCAGTTTGAAAGTGGCGAAGGTAGTGCAAACTTCTGAGTATATACAACAGCTTAAGCTCCCACCACACAACCAATGATCAGCTACCAAGTGAGCCCAACACTTCACTCCAATGAGCTTCATCAGGAGGGCAGAAAACACTAGTTTCCACCTCAATAAATACCCTAGAGTGCAACACCTGAACAACACTGACTCTCATGAATTAAAACTGTTGACTAAGAACTTCATTGCATTTTGTGCCTTATAATTGCTCCACTGATGCCAAGTTGGTGAAGTGACACAGTACATTTCATGATTACTTTTCTGGGCTTACTTCCATTGAGTCATTTAGACTCTTGGCTTTTACAAAAAAGGTGCTTTATACTCCTAGCCCCACGCTCACCTCAGCCGTCTACATGACAGCAGTACTGGCTTTGTGGTTTGGATTGTAACATGATCCTGAGCTGAGCACTCCCCTGCTTCACTCAGTGTATGCTGAACTGCCCTGCCACACCATGCCTTCAACCAGTTGTTAAAAGACCTGGAGTGGACTGTCATTTCCTTTCCCCAGCTGTATATAAGTAACACCTCAGCAAAAACACCGTTCATGCCACCTGCTCAAGGCCCCTTCCAGCTCCCTGAAATTTTCTGCCCCCTACCCTATCCCTTGCCAGGTCATTGGTCCCAGGTCAATAATGACACCTAGCTCCCTCCATAGAAGTTATCGGCAGATAAGAACCACTTGGCCCACCTAGTCTGCCCTAAATTCCTGCCTCTAATGCCACTGGAGACCCTACTTGGACTCTGACTTACACCCCTGTCTTGCTTCTAAGATGTATGCACTGTTTTGTCTTAGTCTGCAATATTGTACCCCTTTCCCCAGGGTGCATCTGGAATTCAAGCGGTACTCCGCTCAGTATGCCTTTCCTGGAAATCTCTTAAATAAATAAATTCCCTTGAATCTATCCCAGACATTCTTAAATCATGTGATCGTTTAGCTCCCACCATTTCCTCTGGGAGGCTGTTCCATGCATCCACCACCCTCACCATGAAGATACTTGCTCACATTTCCTCTTGCCCCCCAGCTTCATAATTTGATCCCTTATCCTTGAACATCTTTTCCTTTGCAAAATACTCCTTTCTCTACCTTGTTTATTCCTGTAGGGTATCTGAGGTCTCTATCATATCCCTCTATACCCTCCTGTCTTCTAGAGTACATATTTAAATCGTAATCCTTTCTTAGTAGGGCTTCGACATAGGCCCTGCTCATTTTAGTTGCCCTCCTTTGCACCGCCTCCACCTATCTATGTCCTTTCATAGATGGGGCCTCAAATCTGCACACAGTACCTAAAGTGCAGCCCTAGCGATCTTCTGGATCCTCTCTATCCCACCAAGCTGAAGCACCTTTCAGGCAGTTCACCTCTCCCTCTCCCTTCCACCACGCCCCGTTCCCAAATATAAGTCCCTAATAATAGAGTCCCCACACATTGACAACAGAATAAGATGACAGCAGATAAGGACTGTAGGCCTATCTAGTCTGCCCATTTTCCTGCCTACTATAAAAGCCACAGACCCTACTTGATCTCCGGCTTTGCCTCCGCTTTATTGCTAGGGTTCCCTATGCCTGTCCCATGTATGCTTGAATCCCCACTGTGTTTGCTCACCACTCTACTGGGAGTCTATTCCATGCATCCACCACCCTTTGAAGAAATACTTCCTCACGCTACCCCTTAGTCTACCCCTTCTAACCTTATGTCATGCCCCTCATTCCTGTGCATCTCCTTTTACATAGAAATATAGATACATAGAAGTTGAGGCAGATAAGGACCCATAAGGCCCATTCAGTCTGCCCATTTTTCTACCTTTCTACAGTACCTTTCTGAAAGATGTTACCCTCTGGTACCCTATTTATGCCTTTTAGATATTTGTAAGCTTCTATCATATCTCTCCTTTCTCTTCTCTCCTTCAGGGTATACATATTGAGGTGTTCCAGTATCTCCTCATATGACTTTTGGTGGAGGCCCTGCATCATCTTTGCTGCCCTTCTTTGAACTGCTTCCACCTTGTCTATGTCATTACAGAGATGCGGCCTCCACCCTGTCTATGTCCTTACAGATGCGGCCTCCAGAACTGGACACCTTGTTCCAAATGAGGCCTCACTAATGATCTGTAGAGTGGCATCACCACCTCCTTCCTTCTGCTGGTGATACCTCTCCTAAGCACCCCAGCATCCCACTGGTTCTCCCCACAGCCTTGGCACATTGTTTAGCTACCTTTAGGTCATCAGATATGATTACCCACATATTCCTTTCCTGTTTGGTGACCATCAGTTTCTCACCCCCCACCATGTAATCCTCCCTGGGTTCTTGCGCTCCAAATGCATGATTTTGCACTTTTTCACATTAAATCTCAGCTGTCACACTCTGGACCATTCCTCCAGTTTATCTAGGTACCTCCTCATTTTCCACCCCTCCTGGAGTGTCTACCCTGTTGCAGATCTTTTGCCATCTGCAAAGAGGTACACCTTCCCTCCAGCTCCTCAACATGTCACTTATGAAGACATTAAACAGTTCTGGGCCCAGGACTGATCCTGTAGCACCCACTGGTCACCCTCCTTTCCTCACATTGAACACCATTTACCATTACCCTCGGTTTTCTATCACTCAGCCAGTTCCTAACCCAGCTTACGCCTTGTGTCCCCTCCCAGGCTGCCCTGGCCTCAGGCTGGGACCTATTCCTCCTTGGGGCCTCCTTCCTGAGGGCCCCCACTTCCTCCTTCCACTGCTACTGGTGACTCCTCCTGGCTGCCCTATCCCACCACATTACGGTGAAGAAATTCTGAAGTCATACAGGCTGAAGAGTGTGTACCCTTCCTGCCATTCCTACCCTCCCAGAGTCCACCAATGTCCAACCGCTGTCTCTGTCCTTGGCGTAATTGGTGGAGCAGCAGCAGACTTAGTGGCCCCTGGGTGAGGGCAGAGGTTCTCTGCACATGTGCCAATTCAGCCTGAGTCCAGCAACCTCTGCCCTCAACCCAGAGGTGAGTACAAATGGAGCAGCACCTCAGTCTCCAGAAAGTGTCCCAGGACTGTGGCCCTGCACCAGTTGCACTGCACCACTCCATGATCTGTCCTTCTCTTATATTAGTGTCTGTTGAAACTTTGTCATACCTTACTGCCCCATTTCTATGCTCCCTGAATTCCTACCTCTCCCTGTGCTTGGCTGAAATTTATTTGGTACCTTACATTACTTAGGGTATCCCTGTTTTCCTTTTTTCAACCCGCTACATATGTCTAACTTACTCTGGATGTATACTACTTCTTCCCACCTTGCCTGAACCTTATTCATTACCTAACCTAGAGAGGTGTCTCCTAATTTCCCTTTTCAGACCTCCTACCTGTACCTACCTTATCCTGGTGCCTACTGCTCCTTACACACTAGGTGTTAACACACTACATGTAGCTACCTACCCTGAAGATGACTGTTTCAGTATACCAGAACACAGTAGTGTGCTATCTGCTACCTTGGCCTGGTGTTCCCTGCAGATTTTCCTGCAGACTGTGGTTTATCTGCAGATGCCTGTAGAGCCTCAGTCTGATTCCCCACCCCAGCACTGTTCCACTTGTGCGCTGGGACATGTGCATGATTGGACATGCTGAACAAAGGAATCTTTTAGTACTCTGTTTATAATTGTTTTTTTTCAAGTTTTACCAGGAAAGACATACTGAGCTGGTAACAGCTCATTTCAGATGTGTCCTGGGTGGGTGTGTGTGTGTGTGTGGGAGTGTACAGTACATGATGTGCAAGTGAAAATTCATAAGGTAAGGTGCCACAGTAATAAAAATAAGAACCGTAAACACACAATAAAATAAATAACAGTGCAAAGTCATAATTTACAGGCAAAATATTCAGGGCTACAAAAATAAAGATGAAATATAATTAAAAGCAATAATGCCCGACAGAGTGTGTGTTGTGCAGGGATAGCGTCACGCTTCAGGTGGCTGGGCATGAGGCTGCAGGCCGAAGTGCGTCCAACAACTGAGGCATGACGTTATCCCAAACGATACACACCCTGGAGGGCATTATTGCTATTATACAATGGCTCATTGTTATACAGAATAAAACAAATCATTTTAAAGATGTTTTTGTTAGTGTGGAAAAATATTTTTGTTTTTTAAGAGCAGATAAAACAGTCAAGCTGCTGAAGATGCTCAACCTCATCTGCAGGTTCACAGTAAGGCTGAGACTAGAGCCGTGATGTTGTATGGGATAACATCACGGGTCCAGCCCAAGACTGACCAATCAGAGTCCAGGATTGTTTCTTGCCACTGTATAATGCAAATTAAGATACAGGTGCTGTACTTACAGGGAGCAATGCCAGGTAGTAGCAGGATTAGCACCAGGAAGGCAGTAAGCCTTTGGCAGCTCCACCTCCCAGTCACCACCCCTGAGTCAAAGGGCTTTCTTAATCTACTCACCCCAAGATTAATTTCCTAAACCAGGTTCACCACACTACCTGTTACAAATTTAAAGACAAGTCTCAAAGTGCCCCAAACACTAACTAAAAAATCTTTTCCACCATCTACCCTCTTATACTGCTACTTAAAGTGTGGAGAGAAAAATATATATACATACATCTAGGTTTAAGCTGGGTGCTTACTCTCATCTCTAGCAACAGTTCTAGCACGTCCAGCGGAAGTAGTGGAGGCAAAATTCTATGTTTCTAAACACATAGGAGTGAGGCCACTAGTAAGTTCTAGTGGCTGCACTTTGAGGCCCTTTGAGATTGCTAAAATGTGGGTCTTGGGAGCCCTCAACTGCTCCAATGTAGTTATTTCATCCCTGGGCTCTAATTCCTCCCAACTGCTCCAACATGGTTATTTTATCCTTTTGTTTATTTTATTTCTTTATAGTATATGGTTACCCTTTGTCATGTATAAAAATCAGCCTGCTCAAAAACTTTGTTAAGCATATTCTTAACCATTATGCACATTCTAAAGTGTTGTTATGCGCATTCCAAACAATTATTATGCACAGTTCAAAGGTCATACACTTTACATTTCTCATTTATTCTACACCTATACTTACTAACCACCCAGTGCCCAAAGTCATACCTTTTACCTTTCAAAAGTCTGAAATTTGATTTTGATATGTGAGTAGAACAAAGAAATGGCAAGATTTTTGTTTTCTCTTCAGTGGGGTCTGTCACTCTAGTGTAAAAACCATATACTATAAAAATAAAATATGGGTAACCACACACAACTCGGCATGTGTTTCCATCTCAGAGTTGAGAAGACAGCATGGACCTCTCGAGCTTAGCTCTCAAGGTTCATATGCCGTCATCTCAACCCCGATGGAAATACAGCCTTGTTATGTAGTTATCCATACATTATTCTCTATATAGAAATGTTTCACCAGGAAGGCACACAACAACAAGTTGCTTGTCTCCCTATGCAGTCTGGGAGGAAGTGGTAGAATGCATCTATGAAAATAGATAACAGTCGCAACAGTATGCAATGCATAATACAGCAAGTGGTAGGAATACAGGTAATCAATGACGGAGCACCCTTCAGGTCTACACCGATGGCGAAACACGAAAAAAGACCATTATGGTGACAATCACGGTAATGGTCCTTTTTCCATGTTTCGCTTTCCCCAGTGTTCTGCCCTCCTGACCAACTCTGACCTGGAGTTGGAATCCTAAAATCCGGGGTGCGGGGGTACAGCCCCCACATGGGGTGTGTGGGGCGACATCCCCACAGAAAATCACTTGAACGGGAGGCACAGTACCTGCATCGGTATTGTGTCGTTGATTGTGGGGAGGTCGCCATTTTCACTGTCGACCTCCTTGGTGCTTCCATCAATGCATAGTACACACATGGAAGGATACAGCATATGCAATACAACTGGTTAACAAATTAATAGAACAGTTAAAGTGCAATTTCTATGTCCATAGGTGCAGCAAGTTACCATCGAACTTTGACCCTGCTAGGGGTGGCGTGCAAGACAGAGAGAGACAGAGAGACTAGGGAGGCTTAAGATTGGGGAAACAGGTACAGTTAGGAGAAAGGAAGTTTAGAAGGGCAGGGAGAGAGTTAGAGGAAGAGGACTGGCGAATTTCCTGGGGAGGGCGCAGTTCCAAATTTTAGGAAGCAGTGAAAAAGCAGCTTGTCCTGCGAGTAGAGCAGCGAAGGATCACGAAGGTATGAGAGTCAGTGGATCTTAAGGAGTGAGCTGGCGGGGTGGGGTAGAGAGTGGAGGATAAGTATGAGGGAGCAAGCCTTTAGAGAAATATTTGGCGCAGTGGAGAGGCACCTATTAGCAAGTGAGGGAAGGACAGAGAGTGATAGAGAATGCAGTGGTGAGTGCGAACAGGAGAGTCCAGGGCAAAGTGGCAGAAAGAACTGAAAAGGGGATGTCTAATGCCCTCTGACTGCTCTAATATGTTTATTTCATCCACGTGTCCAGTGGAATCCTCTCCCTAGCCCCACTGGACCATGTGTGGCTTGTTTTCACAAGGTCTATCATTGATCTCAGTCCCATGTTACATCCTCAGGGAGCCACCTCATGCCATCTCAATCCCTATGGAACTACTTCACACTGTTCTACAGGGGCTGGTGGTGCTGTGACATGAGGTAGCTCTCCTGGGGCTGGGAGAGAGTATCTGTGCAAAGCGCAGCACTTTGTTGCTTCTCCCGCCCCTTTCATGTTGCTATAAATCCAGAAAGGGAGAACAGAGATTAAATGGACCGAAAGCATGCTGAATTAGTAAGTTGTTGGTTAATGTTAAATAAATCATCTTCCTGAGCTGCCGTGCTAGGAACAGTGCATCATGTGATCAAAAATTCAATCTATTCTTTGACCAACTAAAGGTGACTCAAGGAGCCGAGGTGCCTAGTGGGCCCAGAAACCTCTAAAGAAATAAAGAATGTAATTGTAACCCCTAGATGATGCCATCCCATGGGATACTACCCTGCCTGCGTGACCAATGGCGTGTTGAGGGGTCTGGGTACTGAAAACGGCTGCCTCCACCCAGACAGGGTTTGTAGTGTAGCTGACCTGAAAAGAAGCCCTCCGGCCACACTGTTACCCCCTTTTTCCCCTCTAGTGGCCTAAATGATTCACAGAGTACACAATTGCAATTAGCCCTGACATCAGTTTTAACCCCACACTTGTTGCACTTACCACCAGGGCTGGATCAACTGACTCGGCCCTGAGACCCCTATAAAATAAGATTTAGCACAACAACCAATAATATTTCAGTGCTGTTTGTATAAATGTACACCACAACCAGTTTCAATGCAAAAGATTTAGGTAGAAGACTTGGTTTGCTGGCCAAGGCACCTAGCTTCACCTGAGCTCTTTCCTTCTAAGACTGCTTGAAAGGCAGAGTAGAGAAACTTACCAGAGCAAGGAGAAGGATTAAGACTTAGTTTGGCTAAGCAGATTTACTGTGTGGTGGTGTTTTTATTTTTACTCACAGGGATTGCTACTGTTTGTTGCTAACATTTCATTGCTTTATTTTTCTCTGATTCAAATTATTGTTGCTGGTATACCTTCTTCTGCATTATTACAAGGTGTGCCTACAGTGTGTGCTAACAGATTACTGCTGTAATCTTCTGATTCAAATTGTCTTTTGCAAGTATATCTTCTGTTACTGCTTTATTTTTCTGTGGAGCAAAGTGTTTTACATGGTATATCTTCTGAAATTATTACAGGTGGTGCTTTACAGGTTTTACAGTTTTATCTAACATTAGGATAAGCTTTCAGGGTTACTGCATTTGTTGTTGACTGATTGTTTCTGCTCTTACCTCCTTGTTCTTTCGTCCAGTGGTTCTTCTTTTAGGCAGGGGAAGGGCCCAACCACCCACCCCATCCCCAACCACCCCACGCTACACTCCTTTATAGGGTACCACAGTTGTGACATTTCCTGTGGCAGAGCAGGAAGGGCGGATCAGTGGGGCTCCACAAGGTGATCTCATTTACAGGGGCACTAGTAATTTAACTTGTTATAACAAGTTAAACAAAGCACAATTAAACCATTACTTGCATTTTTTTCCTTCTAATTACTCTGACTAGGTTACAAACCCAGCAACTTATATGGAATGGATTCATTAACTGCAGGTACTGTGGAACAATTTTCAGAAGGACAGTCTTACAGGATTTAGGACACTGTCCTACATGTTGGCCTTTGGAGATCTTAGGTCTCAGCTCCGGGCAGCATGGGCAGAGATTGCACGCCTCAAATTTCATATTGAAGAGGAAATACATTATAAGAACCACCGCCATTTCCCCAGCATCCAACAGAAAAACCTCGACCACTGAAGGTAGTTGGTCAAGAGGTTGGCAGGTGGTTAGGAGGAGCAAATCAGGTGCCCCATCACTCTCTGCCTCCAACACATTACCTCCAAAACCATATAAACACTACAAACAGGTATCTGCCTCTATCTCTGAAATCAAATAAAGAGGCAGAAGACACTGCAGAGCAGGACACTGCGCACAGGAGCTAGCACAACAATACTCACCCAAATCAGGAACCAAACTAAACAAGCACAAAGGAAATCCAAAAACTTCTGATCATAGGAGACTCCATGATTCGGGAGTTGATACCCATCTCCAGCCAGGGGTGATGGTCAGATGTCTCCAGGTACATCAGCATGGAGACACTGACGCATTGCTAAAATTATTCACAAAGCAGGAGAAAACATTGATGTCCTAGTACACATAGGGACTAATGATCTCGCCAGCCGGTCAGTTGTGGAGACCAAGGAACACCTGACTAGGCTGGGTGACAAACTATCATCTATTTCATTCGCATCTCCTTCTCTAAGATCCTGCCAGTCTGGGAGAAGGGAGCAGATGGACGGAAGGTCAGAGAAGGGGAGATAGGGAGCTAAACACGTGGCTCAAGGACTGGTGCCAGGAAAAGGACACAGATTTGTAGGAACTGGCAACAGTTCTGGGAGCGAAAGTTCTTTAAATTTGATGGACTGCATCTGACTAAAGAGGAGTCAGTGCATTGGGGCAGAAGTTTGGCGTCTTTGCAGAATATTTAAACTAGCAAATGGGGAGAAGGGGCAGCACCCACTACGTCGAATGGGAAGAACACCCCTTCCCTCAGCTAGTGGTCAAACAGGAATTCAGCGTGTTTGCCGCTCATTTGCATCACCAGGTAAGAAAAAAGGTTTGTCTCCCCATACGATGCACAGGGGTAATGCCAAACTTCACCCAACAACCAACACACCAAAATCTGGCCAATGGAAAATCATGTACACAATGCTCACAGCCTGGGAAATAAGATCCCAGACCTGCAGGCAATAATGTCAGAGGCTAAACTGGACATAGTAGCAATTAGTGAGACGTGGTTTACCAGTAACCACACTAGGAGACTTCAGTACCTGGCTATGTATTGTTCAGAAGAGACCGAGGTGCAAAAAGGGGGAGGAGTGGCCCTGTATGTTAATGAAAATATCAAAGCTACAGAAATTCAGAATACACATAAGGAGCCAGAAGAACTGTGGGTCACCCTGGAAACAGAAATGGGACAGCCATAAGAACTGGGGTTGTCTACAGGCCCCAGACCAGAGGAGGACATAGACACATTACTGTTGGAAGATATACAAAACATGACAGCTAAAGGGAGGTTCTGATAATGGGAGACTTCAACATGCCAGATACAGATTGGTCAATACCAGCAGGAACATCTGCCAGAACTAGACTCATAGTGGATTCCCTGCAGGGAGGGCCTCAAACAACTGGTACAGCAACCCACAAGAGACAGGGCTATCCTAGATCTAGTACTGACTAACAAAGAAGGGATCACAGATCTCCAGGTAGAAGGTCACTTGGGGCCAGTGACCATCACATGGTATGGTTCAATTTGGCTACTACATCTAAATCATCCCATTCCAAGGCAAAAGATGGGACTTCAGAGGAGCTGACTTTGATAAGATGGCCAACAGAGTTAAGCTAGCCCTGGCAAAAGAAACACAGGTGAGGTACAGGCAAAGTGGGCAAGCATTAAGGATACAATACTTGAAGCAACATCCCATTGTGTTAGACAGAAAAGGAAGTGCAAAAGAAGAAGGAAACCAC
Organism: Neoceratodus forsteri; assembly: GCA_016271365.2. NCBI lineage: Eukaryota > Metazoa > Chordata > Ceratodontiformes > Ceratodontidae > Neoceratodus > Neoceratodus forsteri. Next base: position 54,543,953 of record CM028129.1, read on the forward strand.
TTTGGTTCTCAAATACAGTAGCAGAAAAGGTCAGAGCCAAAAGGCTGGCCTTCAGAAAATATAAGGGAACACAGCGGGATGAAGATAGGAGGCATACCAAACTGCCCTAAGGAAGCAGGTAAGGCAGTAAGGCAGGCAAAGTCCCAAACTGAGAAACACTAGCACAAACAGTAAAAGAAGGTGACAAGACTTTCTATAGATACATTAGTGAAAGGAGAAAGTCCAGAGGGGTATTGCTAAGCTTAATGGAGAAAAGGAGCATGTGAGGAGGAGGACCCTGTAAAGGCATCTATCCTAAATAGATACTTTTGCTCAGTATTTACTGAAGAGAAGGTGGGCAGGGCCCACAGCTCAGCATCATGGACACAGGGGAGGGAGGTGAGCACTACTCCCTTCACAAAGAAAGGGTCCTACAAGAGCTTGCTAAGCTTAGGGTGGATAAGGCAATGGACCTGATGGCATACATCCCAGGGTACTTAAGGAGCTAAAGGAGAACTAGCAGAGCCATTAGCAGAATTGTTTAGTGAGTCTCTGAGCACAGAGAGGTCCCAGAAGACTGGAGAAGGGCTCATGTGATCCCTCCACAAGAGTGGTAGCAGGAGGAGGCGGGAACTACAGACGGTCAGTCTTACCTCAGTAGTGGGCAAGATTATGGAGGCATTCCTCAAGGAAAGGATAGTGCAACACCTGAATCCATAGGGCACAGGATCCAAGACAGCATGGGTTTACAAAGGAAGGTCCTCTCAAACTAATCTCATAGATTTCTTTGACTGGTAACCAAGAGTGGTGGACCAAGGGGAGCAGTTGATGTCGCCTACCTTGACTTCAGCAAAGCTTTTGACACTGTTCCACATAGAAGATTGATAAATAAGCTAGGTAGGCTCGGGTGGGTCAGAAGTTGGTCAACTGGGTGGCAAACTGGTTGACTGGCAGAAAACAGAGAGTGGTGGTAAATGGTATACAGTCAGAAGAGATGCAAGTCACAAGTGGGTACCTCAGGGGATCAGTCCTGGGGCCAGTCCTATTCAACATCTTCATTAGTGACCTCGCAGATGGACTAGAGGGTAAGGCTTGTCTGTTTGCAGATGACACCAAGATCTGCAACAGAGTAGATGATCCAGATGGGGTGGGCAGAATGAGAAGAGATCTGGATAAACTAGCAGAATGGTCAGAAGAGTGGCAACTGGATTTAATGCAAAGAAGTGCAAAATCATGCACATAGGGAAGAGAAACCTGAAGCCACTTATAGGCTGGGAGGGAGTTGCTAGCAGTCACAAAGGAAGAAAGAGACTTGGGCATCATCATCACTGATGACCTAAAATCATCAAGCAGACCTCTAAAGCAGTAGGTAAGGCTAGGGGGTGTTAGGGTGTATTAGTAGGGTATCACAAGTCGTAAGAGGGAGGTAATAATCCCTCTGTACAAGACATTGGTTAGGCCCCATCTGAGTACTGCGTGATATTGGAGGCCACCTTCACAAGGACATTAACTAAATTGAGGCAGTCCAGAGAAGGGCAACAAAATGGTGCAGGGACTGCATCAGAAGACATATGAGGACAGATTAACGGAGCTCAATATGTATACCCTTGAGCAAAGGAGGAGAGAGGTGATATGATCGAGACATTTAAACACCTTAAGGGCATAAACAAGGTGAAAGAGTCTAACATGTTTAAATATAAGAAAATAGCAGGACAAGAGGACACAGCATGAGATTAGAGGGAGGCCGATTAAGGGGAATGTGAGGAAATTCTTTTCACAGAAAGGGTGGTAGATGCATGGAATGGCTTACCACAAGAAGTGGTGGCTATGAATACAGTGCAGGGCTTCAAACAGGCATGGGATAGGCATAAGGGGCAATACAAATGACTATGAATAGATAGGTCACTGACAGAGCAAAGGCCGATGGCACATTTATAAGGTAGAAAAAGAAATGGGCAGACTGGATGGGCCTTGCGGTCCTTATCTGCTCGTCAACTTCTATGTTTCTATGTTTCTATGTAGATCTGATTTATTTAAGGGACAGTAACAAGGAAGGGGCAGAATCTGGTGGTTGATTCGAGATCTGAATAATTCAGGCTATAAGGCATGCACTCAAAGGTCCCTGTAACACAGTCACACTACTCTGGGTACCCAGTTGGAACTATGGCTAGCCTGAGCGTTGCCAGGGGTAGTCAGCGTTGCAGCTGGTTGGGCCCTGTGATGGAAGCATGCACTTTAACCCACAATTTGTAATCCGAGCCGGATGGCTCAGTCCCAAAATGATTAGCCACAACAATTAAATCAGTTGACACACTTTGATTTGAGCTTTGTTGCAGGAGTTACCCTGGTGTTTACTCATGCTACCCAGTACAGGATGCAGGATGGGCGAAATGGAGACCTCAGGCTGAAGTGCTGGATTGCCAGGAGAAGCAGGGCCCAGAAGCACCATGGTGCAGATCCTGTTCATTGGTGTTGAGCAGAATGTTTCTCTGCAGCATGAGCAGCTGTCTGGGCCGAGGTGGCAAGGCCCAGACCGGATGAACAGTTCAGAGAAAAGTCCGGTAGTTGCTGGATGAGCTTCCAGCAAGCGTGACACAATCATGCAGTGGGAACCAAATCACAACCCACTAACAGCATTCAGCACACTTATAGTAAAGATAAAGAAATACCACAATTCGGATGACAGTCCAGTTGCAATACACAGGGTTTTCTGCAAACCAGACGGCTGTGCGGCAGTCTCAAGTCCTGACAGGCCGATTACCGAGGCAAATCTTCGGTCCACACAGGCGAATTTCACTTTGTCACAATTCAGGATTCTCGTCACAATCACAGCAAATTCGGATAGAGTTGGTGTTTCTGTTATGCTGAAAACTCCTCACAGGGAAGATGGGGCAGGCAGGCCAAGCACAGCCTTCCCACCAGTTTCCATGCTACTACATGGGGAGCAGCTGCTTTCAGTGTCTGGAGTGTTCACTCTTCCAACTCCAAACTCAGACTGACTCTCTGCTGCAGGCAGCTTGGGACTTTCCCAGAGATCCAAAAGGTTCGATTAGTCGATTCATCTGTCTGTCACAGCTAGAGCTCCCCTCCAGGTCCATTTAGGCATCAAAGTGCAAAAGCTACAATTCCTACAGAAATTAATTCCCACAAGACCCCTGGGGACAGACTCCATTTTAGGGTCCCTAAAGGTACTGATTGGTCCAAACTAGGCAGTTCAGAACCAAGATGGTGGTGATTAACAGAAATGTCCATGCTGCAAATGAAGGCAGGTTAGACAAACTACAATATCTTTACTAATAAAGCAGATAAACAGTAAACAGTATCAGAGTCTAGTAGGGCCCCTCTGCACAAGTAGCGATGGCAGAATGGAACAATAACACTGCAGCCGGGTGGGACTTGAGCATGAAACTACTCGCCTACCCAGATCAATTATACACCACAGAATAGAGCAGCTCTTAAAGAGACAGGCATGGAGGCTAACAGGCACTCACATGCAAACACTTCTAAATTATTGGGACACAGAACACCAGCCTAGCAGTGGGCATTTATGCAAGCCAAGGAGGACTTTTGGGAACCCCCATTTGTAGGGGATTACACCCTTCCCGCCTGGAAAGAACTTGGCGTCACGTCAAGTCTGTACCACAATAGCATGGAAAAGACAATATGCTATATGTTATATACGTGACATTACTATACAAGACAAGATAATGACTGATGCATCAGTTGAGGCGTAAACCTGTCACATTACTCTACTCATTCAGTATTCTCTATACATATACTGTATTCATAATGACAACAGCTTTGCATTTTTCATACATTTCAATACTGATTTTACTATGAACTACATGTAACCCCCTACAAATGGGGTTCCCAAAAAGTCTTCCTTGAGCTTGCCTAAATGCTCACTGCCAGGATGGTGTCCTGCGTTTAGCAGTTTAAATGTGATTACCAGAGCCTGTATAAGCCTCTGTGTACTGTCTCTTTAAGAGCTGCCTGACTGCAGCCTAAGTAATCTGAGGGGCTCTTGCTTTGACTGACAGCCAAATCAGCCAACTGAATCTTTTGGATCTTGGGAAGTCCCGGCTGCTGGCAGTTTTCAGTTAGTTCTGAGCTGGGAAGTGAAATGAGAAGAGCTCAGGTGCATTTTGGGCAGTAATCCTGAGTGGATTTGCATGGGAAAACTGTGAAAGGACTACGTTTTGGCTTGCATGTCTGCCAGCTGCTCCTGAGAGGGACAGAAGAGAATTATTGTGGACTAAATCCAAGTTTGTGTGACTATAGTAAGCTACTGAAGTGGACAAGGCTCAACCTGAAGCAGTCCAAGATTTTGCTGAATGCGATCGGCCTGTCAGGAGTTCCAGCTACCCTATGCTCCTGGTGTGTGCAGAGACTTTGGGATTGTGACGGGAGCACTTTGCCTGGTACAGTAGAATTCCCGTACATGTAAATGTGCTATGAGCTGCTAGTGGGTTGTGAGTTAGTTCCCCACTGTGTGAACTGTGTTCTGCTTGCTGGAAGCTGTATCCAGCCCAAAGCGGACTGCATCGGATTTGTCTCCATCGGTCTGGGCCTTGCCAGACTGGCCCAGCCAGACTACCCACTGTACAGAGAAGCCATCAACGAGAGACTTGCCTGGGGATCAGCCCCTGCTCACGCCTGAACAGGAGCGACACCTCTGCGACTCGTGTGGGCCCTGCTTCTCCTGGCATTCCAGATCAACTACCTGCAGTCTCGATTTTAGTCAGCGTGTCCAGTCTTGGGTATCATGAGTAAATACCAGGGTAGCTCCCTGTAACAACAGCTTAATCTGGGTGTGTCATCTGATTGTCTTGTTTCGTTTCCTTCTGAACTGAGACCTCTGGCTCCAGATTACAAATATTGTGTACTGTGCATGTTTTGTTTTCCATCACAGGGCCCCAACCAGCTGCGATGCAGGCCAACCCCGGGCAACAGTCCTAGCTAGCCCATCTCTTCTCCACCTGGTACCCAAAGGTGTGACTGTGTGGGGACTCAAACCGCATGTGTAACTGCTTGATTGATATAAATTTTAAGCTAATTAACCTGATTTTGCCCCTCCCTTGTTCCGTCCCTGAATAAATCAGATCTAACTTTTTCTGCATGTAATCTGACTGTGGTTCCAGTTGGTGCTCAAAGTACTGTACTGTTGCTATTTGCTGTGCTTAACCTTGTTTTACAGGGGTCCCCAGGGTCGGAGCCAGAGGGAACCAGCCCTGGTGGTAAGTGCAAACAGTGTGGGTACTTGTGTGGTGTACCAGGAGTATTGTGAAAGTGATTATTGTACAGTGTTCAGGCCACTAGAGGGGAAAGACGGGGTTACAGTGTCCTGGAGGACTGTGCCCAGGTTAGCTTGACCACTACCAACCCTAATCTCTGGGTGGAGGCACCCATTTCAGAACTCAGGCCCCTTAACCTGCTACTAGCCAAGCAGGCAGGGGTAGTAGCCCTTGGGATAGTGCCACCTAGGGTTACATACACAATAACATTACTATACCTAGTCACATAATAGTTTCTTGCACTTTGAACACTACAGATGGGGACCCATTCCTATCAGCTAACTTAGGGCTAGATGGGGTAGGGGCACCATGTTCTGAGGAAGAACAATTAGCTTTGAAGTGGCAGACAGGCTCAGTTTGAGCAGTGAGCTCTTGGAAATATAAGCGCCCTTGTGAACAACACTGAGAGGCAGATCCACAGGCCTCCCAGGAGTCATAGCTAAGGCACATCACTGGCTCAACAGCTCATCCAGATTTTCTGAGGAACAGACACAGGTTCTGGGCGGTCAACACTGGCATTAGTTTCTTCTCCTGTAGTGAGGGATGCCTCTGCACTGGTTGAAGTGTCCAGATGGGGACCACTGTCAGCTCCTTGCTCTGTAGATTCTGTTTCCACAATACTTTGCTCATTATTTATTATCTTCTGAAGAGGGCCCAGGTTGCTCATCCTGCGGATACTCTGATACAATTGGATTTTGTGGCATTGGAGGGTGCTGTCAACACTTTCATAGGATTCTTCAAAGGCTGGTATATCACCAGAGAGCTCACTATGTCAGATTTCTCCTTGGGTAGTTCAAATAGTTCTACTAGACACACGGAATCTGCTATTTCAGATGTAATACTCTGCACCTCACTTTCAGAGGGCATTGGCTCCAGGGAAGAAGCTGAGGGTTAGGCAGTCCTGAAGGCCCAGCTTCATCCCCATGATTATACATAGGGTTACCTCAAACAATTGACTCAGTTCATAAGATGAGTAATAAGAATTGTCACTCACTATCATCAGAGATGGACTGACAGTCACTGTCATTCTGGGCCTGCCAGGAAGGCCTTGGGTCCTGGAACAACTGGGGCAGGTTGACTCTGTCTCTTTTAGCAGCAGCACATGTTGTAAATAGTTCTCAGCTCTGACCCCATCCAGGGAGACTCCAAAGCAGACATCTATGGGCAACTGGGCTTCCTCCCGAACATGGGCGACAGGAGAAACCCAGTTGCATCACCTTTGTTGCAATTGTAAGCGTGTACCAAGGTGCTAATCTGCTGGCTCCACTTAGGCTTGTCTTTAGGATGAAGAGTGACCAACATGTCCAGGAGAGTTCTGTTAAAGCGTTCAGGCTGGGGTCTCCTTGGGGTGGTAAGGAGTGATTCTAGACTTTCGCACCCCCACAGGGAGAGCATCTCCTTAATCAATCTGATTTCAAAGTCCCTTCCTTGATCACAATGGATACATTGGGGTGCACCATAATGGACAAAGAACTTTTCTACTAGCACCTTGGCCACCGTAGAGGCCTTCTGATCCTGAGTCGGAAAGCTTGTGCATATTGGGTAAAGTGATCAGTGACTACCAGTACATTGCCAATGTTCTTTTGATCAAGTTCCAGACACAGAAAGTCTATGCAAACCAGTTCCATTGGGGCACTGGTTGAAATGTTAACAAGAGAGCGGCTTTCTGAGGTAAAGCTTTTCTCTGAAGGCACCAATTGCAGGTTTTGACATTGTTTTCAACATCAGCCCCATTTTGGGCCAATAGAATCTAGACCGCACCAAGTTGACGGTCTGGTCAATACCGAGTGTCCCATGTGGTTATGCAGGGACCTCAGTACTAGCTGCTTGAAAGATGTGGAGACTACCAATTGCTGTTTGTCCAACTGACCTCGATGATCTACTGTCTCTAGATAGAGTAACTGATCTTGCCATTTTAGTTGGGGCCTTCCTTGAATAATAAGGCAGTTAATAAGTTGGTAGAATGTAGTTTAGACACATCTTTCCCTGCTCAAAGTGCATCAAGTGCAGGCTGAATCATGGGATCTTGGGATTGGGCCCACTGAATACTGTCATGATCAAACTGAGGTAAGACACCGAGGTCCAATGCAGAAAAATAACAATAGGCTGCAGGTATGCAAGTATCAGGGAGCCCTAAACAGTCCACCAGACAATCCACTGTATCTGCAGATGGCTGCTCGTCTTTGTCAAATTTTTGGCACAATGCTTTAATAGAGTGTTCTGACAGCCTCACCCAGTTGTCTTGGGAACTTGGCCACCATGAAAGAGCGTCAGCATCAATATAGTTCAGTCAGGGTGGTATTCAACTGCATAATCATAAGTCGACAGAGCAGAAAGCCACCGGTGGCCTGTGGCATCCAACTTTGCTGAGGTCTGTACATACATTAGGGGTTGTTATCATTTTTACCAATATTTTGGCCCTATAGAGGTACTCGTGAAATTGGTTGACTATGGACCACTTTAGGCGAAACTCCAACTTGTGAGCGTGATAATTTCGTTCAGATGGTGTCAGGTTTCTGCTAGCAAAGGCCACAGGTCTCGGGCCATCTTCATAATCTTGATACAACACGGCCCTGAGTCCTTTCAGGCTGGCATCCGTATGCAGGACATATGTCTTAGTAGGGTCAGCATAGGCAAGTACTGGGGCATGAGTAAGCTGATATATGATCTCAAAGAATGCTGAAGAATGCTGCCTCGCACTCAGGGTCAACAGGCTCCAAATGGTTAGCCTGTTCAGAATACACCTTTTCTTCTTCCTTGAGGATCCCTTTTGTACCTGTAGTTGGTAGGAGGATAACCTTGAGTGAGATTGAGAAGTGGCCAGATTACCTTTGAATAGTCTTTAATGAACCCGATAATAGCCACAGAACCCCAAGAAAGGCTGCAGTTCTTTTAAGTTAGTTGGATGGGGCCAGGTGGTCAGAGACTCTACTTTACTGGGGTCTGTCTGTATTCCTTGGCTGACACTATGTCCCACATATTTTACAGATGTTTGGAAAAACTGACACTTGCCTATAGATAATTTGAGGCTGAATTGTTCCAGACGGTCAAGAACTTTGAATAACCTGATCTCATGTTCTTCTAGGGTGCGTCCGAAGATGATGACATCATCCAAGTATACTAGACATTCTAAAAGATTCATATCTCCTACTGCATTCCATCAACCTCTGGAAAGTTGTGGGGCACAAATCCCTAGAGGCATTCTCAGAAATTCGTAGAAGAAGAAGAAGAAGTAGCATTTATATAGCGCTTTTCATACACGGTATCCCAAAGCGCTTTACAAGCAATGCTAGACTGGTAGTGAAGTGTGACTGAATGTCGTGATGGCCATATAGCACATCATCACCCACACAGCCTGGATAATTGCATGGGAAGGGAATGTTGGCCAGGACAAGGGAATATTCCCTGCTCTTACGGAGAGTACCCTGGGTTCTTTACTTCCACCTGGACACCCACCAGGATGGGCAGAAGGGACCTCGTTTAACGTCTCATCCAAGGACGGCACACCCCAGCAGTACAGCACTCCCAATACTGTACTCGGATGCCAGCAATTTTAGGTGCAAGTCCATCCCGTGTGGGACAAGAACCCACGACCTTCTGGTCAGAGGTGGATGTGCTACCAACTGAGCCATGCTGACACCCCAGTGGACAGATGAATGCTGTTTTCTCATGTCCTCTGGAGCCATCAGGGTTTGATAATACCCGCCGTAGATCAAGTACTGAAAATCCTGATTTCCATTCAGGCAGTCCAGGGCATCCTGTATGCAGGGCATGGTGTATTGATCTGGTACAGTCCGATCGGTTTATGGTCCGATAATCTACGCACATCCTCACAGACCCATTCTTCTTGCGCTTACGACTATGATGGGAGGCGGCTTGGGGCTTCTATGACTCTTGAGTAATGCCAGCAGCTAGCATCTCCTGTAGATGCCACCAAACATCATCGATGTCCAGCTAGGGCAAAGCTGAGGACTGTGCCCTGAAGGAGGCCTGTCATTGTGAAGTCTGATCATATGCTCAGCACAATGGACAAACCCCATCCCATTCCTTCAGGAAAATACTTGGTCCCTCTGAGCAAGCTTCTGACTGACTCGGGCCTTCCATTCAGCAGACAGTGGGGAATCACCAAAGTCGAATAGGTCCGGGTCCCTCCTCCTTTTACTGGAATATTTATTGCTGGGCAGCACTGCAGTGTCCGCTGATGTACCATAGCTAACTATACACCCCGTTCCTCCGAATTTCTCAATCAGACATGTATTGGATTTGGAGCATCGCTCGCCGTGCATGGGCAGAGGCAGGTAAGATACTGGGTTTAACCGATAACCCCTCTGGCAACTTCTCTTCACCAGGGGCATCTAGCATCAGTATTTTATTTTTCACATCCTTTCTAAGGCAAATTTCTCCGTGAATGGTGCACTGAGCATTGGGTGGTAGTACCAGAGAATCAGGATCTTTCTTCCACACTATCCTCACCGCTCATCTCTGTCCACTTCGGTAGTCTGTTTCTGCAGGTCATAGGCTCTCTTTATCAAGGCTGGGATTCTCAGGGCCCACCCTGTTCGTTGATCTTGTTTCTCTTGACACAGCTCGCTAGTCTTCCAAACATATGGGTGTTGGTTCCAGTGAGCAAAGGAACCCCATCATACAATCTCGTAGGAGGACACACCAGAGCTAGCATCTCTACTTGTTCATCTACTCCGGCCACCACAGTAGGGAAAGACAGCCAGGTCCGAATATGTCCCAAGTATGGGTGGGACTTTTCACTTAACCCACACACATGCAGCCCCTCCAGGGACTGCAGGGCACATCAGACAGGTATTTTCTGTACCAGTCTTGAAACACTATGGTCACTTGTGATCCGCTGTCGAGAACGGCCCTTGCAGATACGCCATTCATTGTTACAATGGTCTCCATTGACGGCCTACCACCTCTGACCAATCAGGTAAAGTGGACTTAGTCTTCTGTTTTCTGGCAGTCTTAGAGGAATAAGTCTTTCTCACAGGTGCAGTCTGAGGCCTTATATTTCTTCAACACATTAAAGCCAGTAGCCTTGTAGTAACCTTTCTCAGAATCTCAGGCAGGCTACAGTTGGGCCTGGTATGCCCATCTCCCACAGTGGTAACAAAAGATGGGTTATTTAGAGTTTCTAGGGGAGGGGATTACCCCCTGTTTGGGCATGGCAGGCAAGTTCCAGGGTCCATCTCTGATCCAGGGTTCACTTTGCTTATTTTCAGAGCCTCCAGGAGTCAGCTACTTGGGTGGCCATAATGAGGTCTCCTACCAGGGCTGTCAACACTTGCACTTCATCCAACAGATTACTCTCTGTCCGGTTTCATAGAAATGACATGTTCCCCACACCTCCGGTGGGATCTTACTCTTTGCTCAATAGGTGCTTGACAAGGGTTTGCATCTTTCGCTGCCTTGGCAGCTTGTTGACTAGCCCTCATCTCTTTCAGTTCTTTAATTAGTTCCCTCATCTGTTGTAGTTCTGACTCATCACTTTGATCAAGGGTCTGACTGGTACATACAACCCCAGCATAGGCTCCCACCTCTCTTTAGCATTCTCCGCTTTGCAAATCTCTTTCATAAGGTAGCAATATTCAGGAGGTTTGCCCTCCTATCTTGCAACTTCAGTTTCAATATCATTACACTAGAGTACCTGGTGGACTTCAAAATATGCTCTAATCAAACTCGATTCTATTCATTTGCAGGCACTCTCCCTTTTCTGTGGGCCCTCTGCAGAACCTGCTCAATTCTGGTAACAAACATGGATAACTTCTCGTTCTTCCATTGTTTGGAAGACTTGAATTTCCACATCAGGTCGTCCCCCAACTCAGTGCTACCAAGACCCCTCTAGGGCAGAGAGGTACTGAGCAGCAGAGGCCTCTGGGCTGGTGGAATGAAGAAAGCAGATGGCCTCCAGTACAGGGCCCCTCAAGCTTTCCATTAGTCTTTTCCTTTTCTCTCCCTTAGAGCACTGCCACTCCTGGACCGGGGATGGCATAGTCCATCCATGTTTCCAGGTCCTCCTCCCCACGGGCACCAGTACCATGCCGAGAAGAGTCTCAGTCTGCGGTAGAGGCCAGGTGTACTGAGGGTATCACAATAGGGAGGTTACCACAGGGGAAGCTATAAGGGTGGCAGGGATGCTATAGGGACTGCAAGGGAGTGGTGTCTTCAGAAAGATCTAACATCTGTACTAACTCTTTGGCAGGTCTCCTCAGTAGCTAGCAGTCTAAACAATTTGTCTTTAAACTCCTCTACACTTGGGGATCCCGGAGCAGCGGGTCACTATGCAAATGAATGACCCACCACCTTCTCTGGGACCCTTCAGATCAAAATAACAGGGAGCTCTCTCAGGATCTATGGGAGGCTACAGAGAGGAGGGCCACCGTGGTTTGATCAAACAGATTCGAGTCCCTCCCTTTTACCAACCTTCCCCAAACACTTAACTTGTTCAACAGTCTCTATAATAGTTGCATTGGTGGTCCCTGATTGATTTCCATTAACAAAATGGCCTGCTGGGGTCTACCCCTCGGTCTCGCTCCACCCCATCATACAGTACACTCAACAGCTTATGGGGCAATCTTAGACTTAGGTGTAGCAAGCGCCTCCATTTTGCTACAGTTTTAAGTGTGGGGTTGCAGTACCCACTTGTGACCACTAGAAGGTGCAAATCCCAGCGTGCCTCCAAGAGGTAACCCCTAGATGGCGCTACCCCAAGGGATACTACCTCTGCCTGCAAGACCAAGTGCAGGTTGAGGAGCCTGGAGTACTGAAAATGGGTGCCTCCACCTGGAGGACAGTGTTGGTGGTAGCGTGGCTGACCTGGGTACAGCTGTCCAGGACACTGTTCCCCTCCTCTTTTCCCTCTAGTGGCTTAAATGATTCACAGAATACACAATTGCAATTTGCCCTGACAACAGTTTCAACCCCACACTTGTTGCACTTATCACCAGGGCTGGTTCAACTGGCTTAGCTCTGGAGACCCCTTGTAATATAAGATTTAGCACAACAACCAATAATATTTCAGTGCTGTTTGTATAAATGTACACCACAACCAGTTTCAATGCAAAAAGATTTAGATCTGACTTCTTTAAGGGCCATTAATAAGGAAGGGGGCATAATCTGGTGGTTGATTCAAGATCTGAATAATTCAGGCTATAAGGCATGCACTCAAAGGTCCCTGTAACACAGTCACACACACCGTGGTACCCAGTTGGAACTACTGGCTAGCCTGAAGCATTGCCCAGGGTAAGCCAGAATTGCAGCTGGTTGGGGCCCTGTGATGGAAAGAAAACATGCATGCACTTTAACCCACAATTTGTAATCTGGAGCTGGATGGCTCAGTCCAAAATGCAACAACAATTAAATCAGTTGACACACTTTGATTTGAGCTTTGTTGCAGGGAGATACCCTGGTGTTTACTCACGCTACCCAGTACAGGATGCAGGGTGGATGAAATGGAAACCTCAGGATGAAGTGCTGGATTGCCAGGAGAAGCAGGGCCCACGAAGCACCATGGTGCTGATCCTGTTCATTGGTGTTGAGCAGGAGCCAAATCCCCAGGTGGGTCTCTCATCGGTTGCTTCTCTGTGGCATGAGCGGCTGTCTGGGCCGAGGTGGCAAGGCCCAGACCGGGTGAACAGTTTGGAGAAAAGTCCAGTAGTTGCTGGATGCAGCTTCCAGCAAGCGTGAACAGTCATGCAGTGGGGAACCAAACTGCACCCACTAACAGCATTCAGCAAACTTATAGTAAAGATAAAGAAATACCACAATTCAGATGACAGTCCAGTTGCAATATACAGGGTTTTCTGAGCAAACCAGACGCTCTGTGGCAGTCTCAAGTCCTGACACACTGATCGACTCGAGGCAAATCTTCGGTCCACACCAGGCAAATTTCACTTTGTCACAATTCAGGATTCTGGTCACAATCACAGCAAATTCGGATAGAGTCTGGTGTCTCTGTTATGCTGAAAACTCCCTCACAGTGAAGATGGGGCAGGCAGGCCAAACACAGCCTTCCACCAGTTTCCGAGCTATTATTCAGGAGCAGCTGCTTGAATGTCTCTCGAGCTGTTCACTCTTCCAGCTCAAATTCAGACTGACTCTCTGCTGCAGGCAGCAGGACTTTCCAGAGATCAAAAGGTTGGATTCGAGTTGATTCATCTGTGTGTCACAGCTAGAGCTCCCTCCAGATCCATTTAGGTGCCAAACTGTGAAAACTACAATTCCTACAGAAATTCACCCCACAAGGCCCCTGGGACAGGCTCCATTTTAGGGTCCCAAAGGTACTGACTGGTCCAAACTAGGCAGTCCAGGACCAAGATGGTGGTGATTAACAGAAATGTCCATGCTGCAAATGAAGGCAGGTTAGACAAACTACAACATCTTTACTGTTGAAGCAGATAAACAGTAAACTGTCACAGATTCTAGTAGGGTTCCCGCTGTGCAAATAGCGATGGCAAAATGGAGCAATAACACTGCAGCCGGGTGGGACCAGTCTGAAACTACTCTTCCCTACCCAGATCAATTATACACCACAGAATAGGCAGCTCTTAAAGAGACAGTCAGGAGGCTAACAGGTACTCACATGCAAACACTTTTAAATTATTGGGACACAGAACACCAGCCTAGCAGTGGCCATTTATACAAGCCCAAGAAGACTTTTGGGAACCCCCATTTGTAGGGGATTACACCCTTCCCGCCTGGAAAGAACTTGGCGTCACGTCAAGTCTGTACCACAATAGCATGGAAAAGACAATATGCTATATGTTATATACGTGACATTACTATACAAGACAAGATAATGACTGATGCATCAGTTAGGCGTAAACCTGTCACATTACTCTACTCATTCAGTATTCTCTATACATATACTGTATTCATAATGACAACAGCTTTGCATTTTTCTACATTTCAATACTGATTTTACTATGAACTACATGTAACCCCCCACAAATGGGGTTCCCAAAGTCTTCCTGAGCTTGCCTAAATGCTCACTGCCAGGATGGTGTCCTGCGTTTTAGCAGTTTAAATGTGATTACCAGAGCCTGTATAAGCCTCTGTGTACTGTCTCTTTAAGAGCTGCCTGACTGCAGCCTAAGTAATCTGAGGGAGCTCTTGCTTTGACTGACAGCCAAATCAGCCAACTGAATCTTTTGGATCTTGGGAAGTCCGGGCTGCTGGCAGTTTTCAGTTAGTTCTGAGCTGGGAAGTGAAATGAGAAGAGCTCAGGTGCATTTTGGGCAGTAATCCTGAGTGGATTGCATGGGAAAACTGTGAAAGGACTATGTTTTTGGCTTGCATGTCTGCCAGCTGCTCCTTGAGAGGGACAGAAGAGAATTATTGTGGACTAAATCCAAGTTTGTGTGACTATAGTAAGCTACTGAAGTGGACAAGGCTCAACCTGAAGCAGTCCGAAGATTTTGCTGAATGCGATCGGCCTGTCAGGAGTTCCAGCTACCCCTATGCTCCTGGTGTGTGCAGAGACTTTGGGATTGTGACAGGGAGCACTTTGCCTGGTACAGTAGAATTCCCGTACATGTAAATGCTATGAGCTGCTAGTGGGTTGTGAGTTAGTTCCCCACTGTGTGAACTGTGTTCTGCTTGCTGGAAGCTGTATCCAGCCAAAACGGACTGCATCCGGTTTGTCTCCATGCGGTCTGGGCCTTGCCAGACTGGCCCAGCCAGACTACCCACTGTACAGAGAAGCCATCAGCAAGAGACTTGCCTGGGGATCAGCCCCTGCTCCACGCCTGAACAGGAGCGACACCTCTGCGACTCGTGATGGGCCCTGCTTCTCCTGGCATTCCAGATCAACTACCTGCAGTCTCGATTTTCAGTCCAGCCTGTGTCCAGTCTTGGGTATCATGAGTAAATACCAGGGTAGCTCCCTGTAACAACAGCTTAATCTGAGTGTGTCATCTGATTGTCTTGTTTCGTTTCCTTACGAACTGAGACCTCTGGCTCCAGATTACAAATATTGTGTACTGTGCATGTTTTTTTCTCCATCACAGGGGTCTCAACCAGCTGCCATGCAGGCCAACCCCTGGCAACAGTCCTAGCTAGCCCATCTCTTTCTCCACCTGGTACCCAAAGGTGTGACTGTGTGGGGACTCAAACCGCATGTGTAACTGCTTGATTGATATAAATTTTAAGCTAATTAACCTGATTTTGCCCCTCCCTTGTTCACGTCCCTGAATAAATCAGATCTAACTTTTTCTGCATGTAATCTGACTGTGGTTCCAGTTGGTGCTCAAAGTACTGTACTGTTGCTATTTGCTGTGCTTAACCTTGTTTTACAGGGGTCCCCAGGGTCGGAGCCAGAGGAACCAGCCCTGGTGGTAAGTGCAAACAGTGTGGGTACTTGTGTGGTGTACCAGGAGTATTGTGAAAGTGATTATTGTACAGTGTTCAGGCCACTAGAGGGGAAAGACGGGGTTACAGTGTCCTGGAGGACTGTGCCCAGGTTAGCTTGACCACTACCAACCCTAATCTCTGGGTGGAGGCACCCATTTCAGAACTCAGGCCCCTTAACCTGCTACTAGCCAAGCAGGCAGGGGTAGTAGCTCTTGGGATAGTGCCACCTAGGGTTATATACACAATAACATTACTATACCTAGTCACATAATAGTTTCTTGCACTTTGAACACTACAGATGGGGACCCATTCCTATCAGCTAACTTAGGGCTAGATGGGGTAGGGGCACCATGTTCTGAGGAAGAACAATTAGCTTTGAAGTGGCAGACAGGCTCAGTTTGAGCAGTGAGCTCTTGGAAATGTAAGCGCCCTTGTGAACAACACTGAGAGGCAGATCCACAGGCCCCAGGAGTCATAGCTAAGGCACATCACTGGCTCAACAGCTCATCCAGATTTTCTGAGGGAACAGACACAGGTTCTGGGCGGTCAACACTGGCATTAGTTTCTTCTCCTGTAGTGAGGATGCCTCTGCACTGGTTGAAGTGTCCAGATGGGGACCACTGTCAGCTCCTTGCTCTGTAGATTCTGTTTCCACAATACTTTGCTCATTATTTATTATCTTCTGAAGAGGGCCCAGGTTGCTCATCCTGCGGATACTCTGATACAATTGGATTTTGTGGCATTGGAGGGTGCTGTCAACACTTTCATAGGATTCTTCAAAGGCTGGTATATCACCAGAGAGACTCACTATGTCAGATTTCTCCTTGGGTAGTTCAAATAGTTCTACTAGACACACGGAATCTGCTATTTCAGATGTAATACTCTGCACCTCACTTTCAGAGGCATTGGCTCCAGGGAAGAAGCTGAGGGTTAGGCAGTCCTGAAGGCCCAGCTTCATCCCCATGATTATACATAGGGTTACCTCGAAACAATTGACTCAGTTCATAAGATGAGTAATAAAATTGTCACCTCACTATCATCAGAGATGGACTGACAGTCACTGTCATTCTGGGCCTGCCAGGAAGGCCTTGGGTCTGGAACAACTGGGGCAGGTTGACTCTGTCTCTTTTTAGCAGCAGCACATATTGTAAATAGTTCTCAGCTCTGGCCCATCCAGGGAGACTCCCAAAGCAGACATCTATGGGCAACTGGGCTTCCTCCCGAACATGAGCGACAGGAGAGGGCAGTTCGTCCTTTTGGTGCAATTGTAGCGTGTACCAAGGTGCTAATCTGCTGGCTCCACTTAGGCTTGTCTTTAGGATGAAGAGTGACCAACATGTCCAGGAGAGTTCTGTTAAAGCGTTCAGGCTGGGGGTCTCCTTGGGGTGGTAAGGAGTGATTCTAGACTTTCGCACTCCCCACAGGGAGAGCATCTCCTTAATCAATCTGATTTCAAAGTCCCTTCCTTGATCACAATGGATACATTGGGTGCACCATAATGGACAAAGAACTTTTCTACTAGCACCTTGGCCACCGTAGAGGCCTTCTGATCCTTAGTCGGAAAGCTTGTGCATATTGGGTAAAGTGATCAGTGACTACCAGTACATTGCCAATGTTCTTTTGATCAAGTTCCAGACACAGAAAGTCTATACAAACCAGTTCCATTGGGGCACTGGTTGAAATGTTAACAAGAGGGCTTTCTGAGGTAAAGCTTTTCTCTGAAGGCACCAATTGCAGGTTTGACATTGTTTTCAACATCAGCCCCATTTTGGGCCAATAGAATCTAGACCGCACCAAGTTGACGGTCTGGTCAATACCGAGTGTCCCATGTGGTTATGCAGGGACCTCAGTACTAGCTGCTTGAAAGATGTGAGACTACCAATTGCTGTTTGTCCAACTGACCTCGATGATCTACTGTCTCTAGATAGAGTAACTGATCTTGCCATTTTAGTTGGGGCCTTCCTTGAATAATAAGGCAGTTAAGTAAGTTGGTAGAATGTAGTTTAGACACATCTTTCCTGCTCAAGTGCATCAAGTGCAGGCTGAATCATGGGATCTTGGGATTGGGCCCACTGAATACTGTCATGATCAAACTGAGGTAAGACACCGAGGTCCAATGCAGAAAAAATAACAATAGGCTGCAGGTATACAGAAGTATCAGGAGCCTAAACAGTCCACCAGACAATCCACTGTCTGCAGATGGCTGCTCGTCTTTGTCAAATTTTTGGCACAATGCTTTAATAGAGTGTTCTGACAGCCTCACCCAGTTGTCTTGGGAACTTGGCCACCATGAAAGAGCGTCAGCATCAATATAGTTCAGTCAAGGGTGGTATTCAACTGCATAATCATAAGTCGACAGAGCAGAAAGCCACCGGTGGCCTGTGGCATCCAACTTTGCTGAGGTCTGTACATACATTAGGGTTGTTATCATTTTTACCAATATTTTGGCCCTATAGAGGTACTTCGTGAAATTGGTCGACTATGGACCACTTTAGAGCGAGAAACTCCAACTTGTGACGTGATAATTTCGTTCAGATGGTGTCAGGTTTCTGCTAGCAAAGGCCACAGGTCTCGGGCCATCTTCATAATCTTGATACAACACGGCCCTGAGTCCTTTCAGGCTGGCATCCGTATGCAGGACATATGTCTTAGTAGGGTCAGCATAGGCAAGTACTGGGGCATGAGTAAGCTGATATATGATCTCAAAGAATGCTGAAGAATGCTGCCTCGCACTCAGGGGTCCAACAGGCTCCAAATGGTTCAGCCTGTTCAGAAATACACCTTTTCTTCTTCCTTGAGGATCCCTTTTGTACCTGTAGTTGGTAGGAGGATAACCTTGAGTGAGATTGAGAAGTGGCCAGATTACCTTTGAATAGTCTTTAATGAACCATGATAATAGCCACAGAACCCAAGAAAGGCTGCAGTTCTTTAAGTTAGTTGGATGGGGCCAGGTGGTCAGAGACTCTACTTTACTGGGGTCTGTCTGTATTCCTTGGCTGACACTATATGTCCCACATATTTTACAGATGTTTGGAAAAACTGACACTTGCCTATAGATAATTTGAGGCTGAATTGTTCCAGACGGTCAAGAACTTTGAATAACCTGATCTCATGTTCTTCTAGGGTGCGTCCGAAGATGATGACATCATCCAAGTATACTAGACATTCTAAAAGATTCATATCTCCTACTGCATTCCATCAACCTCTGGAAAGTTGGGGGCACCGAAATCCTAGAGGCATTCTCAGAAATTCGTAGAAGAAGAAGAAGAAGAAGTAGCATTTATAGCGCTTTTCATACAGGTATCCCAAAGCGCTTTACAAGCAATGCTAGACTGGTAGTGAAGTGACTGAATGTCTTGGTGGCGGCCATATCGCACATCATCACCACACACAGCCTGGATAATTGCATGGGAAGGAGAATGTTGGCCAGGACAAGAGAATATTCCCTGCTCTTCTGGAGAGTACCCTGGGTTCTTTACTTCCACCTGGACACCCACCAGGATGGGCAGAAGGACCTGGTTTAACGTCTCATCCGAAGGACGGCACACCCCAGCAGTACAGCACTCCCAATACTGCACTCGGATGCCAGCAATTTTAGGTGCAAGTCCATCCGGTGTGGGACAAGAACCCACGACCTTCTGGTCCAGAGGTGGATGTGCTACCAACTGAGCCATGCTGACACCCCAGTGGACAGATGAATGCTGTTTTCTCATAGTCCTCTGGAGCCATCAGGATTTGATAATACCGCTCGTAGATCAAGTACTGAAAATCCCTGATTTCCATTCAGGCAGTCCAGGGCATCCTGTATGCAGGGCATGGTGTATTGATCTGGTACAGTCCGATGGGTTTATGGTCCGATAATCTACACACATCCTCACAGACCCATTCTTCTTGCGCTTACGACTATGATGGGAGGCGCTTGGGGCTTCTTGACTCTTTGAGTAATGCCAGCAGCTAGCATCTCCTGTAGATGCCACCAAACATCATCGATGTCAGCTAGGGCAAAGCTGAGGACTGTGCCCTGAAGGAGCCTGTCATTGTGAAGTCTGATCATATGCTCCAGCACAATGGACAAACCCCATCCCATTCCTTCAGGGAAAATACTTGGTCCCTCTGAGCAAGCTTCTGACTGACTCGGCCTTCCATTCAGCAGACAGTGGGGAATCACCAAAGTCGAATAGGTCCGGGTCCCTCCTCCTTTTACTGGAATATTTGTTGCTGGGCAGCACTGCAGTGTCCGCTGATGTACCATAGCTAACTTACACCCTGTTCCTCGAATTTCTCAATCAGACATGTATTGGATTTGGAGCATCGCTCGCCATGCATGGGCAGAGGCAGGTAAGATACTGGGTTTAACCGATAACCCCTCTGGCAACTTCTCTTCACCAGGGGCATCTAGCATCAGTATTTTATTTTCACATCCTTTCTAAGGCAAATTTCTCCGTGAATGGTGCACTGAGCATTGGGTGGTAGTACCAGAGAATCAGGATCTTTCTTCCACACTATCCTCACGGCTCATCTCTGTCCACTTCGGTAGTCTGTTTCTGCAGGTCATAGGCTCTCTTTATCAAGGCTGGGATTCTCAGGGCCCACCCTGTTCGTTGATCTTGTTTCTCTTGACACAGCTACGCTAGTCTTCCAAACATGTGGGTGTTGGTTCCAGTGAGCAAAGGAACCCCATCATACAATCTCGTGGGAGGACACACCAGAGCTAGCATCTCTACTTGTTCATCTACTCCGCCACCACAGTAGGGAAAGACAGCCAGGTCCGAATATGTCCCAAGTATGGGTAGGACTTTTCACTTAACCCCACACACATGCAGCCCTCCAGGGACTGCAGGGCACATCAGACAGGTATTTTCTGTACCAGTCTTGAAACACTATGGTCACTTGTGATCCGCTGTCGAGAACGGCCCTTGCAGATACGCCATTCATTGTTACAATGGTCTCCATTGACGGGCCTACCACCTCTGACCAATCAGGTAAAGTGGACTTAGTCTTCTGTTTTCTGGCAGTCTTAGAGGAATAAGTCTTTCTCACAGGTGCAGTCTGAGGCCTTATATTTCTTCAACGCATTAAAGCCAGTAGCCTTGTAGTAACCTTTCTCAGAATCTCAGGCAGGCTACAGTTGGGCCTGGTATGCCCATCTCCCCACAGTGGTAACAAAAGATGGGTTATTTAGAGTTTCTAGGGGGGGATTACTCCCTGTTTGGGCATGGCAGGCAAGTTCCAGGGTCCATCTCTGATCCAGGGTTCACTTTGCTTATTTTCAGAGCCTCTCAGGAGTCAGCTACTTGGGTGGCCATAATGAGGTCTCCTACCAGGGCTGTCAACACTTGCACTTCATCCAACAGATTACTCTCTGTCCGGGTTTCATAGGAAATGACATGTTCCCCACCCCTCCGGTGGGATCTTACTCTTTGCTCAATAGGTGCTTGACAAGGGTTTGCATCTTTCGCTGCCTTGGCAGCTTGTTGACTAGCCCTCATCTCTTTCAGTTCTTTAATTAGTTCCCTCATCTGTTGTAGTTCTGACTCATCACTTTGATCAAGGGTCTGACTGGTACATACAACCCCAGCATAGGGCTCCCACCTCTCTTTAGCATTCTCCGCTTTGCAAATCTCTTTCATAAGGTAGTAATATTCAGGAGAGTTTGCCCTCCTATCTTGCAACTTCAGTTTCAATATCATTACACTAGAGTACCTGGTGGACTTCAAAATATGCTCTAATCAAACTCGATTCTATTCATTTGCAGGCACTCTCCTCTTTCTGTGGGCCCTCTGCAGAACCTGCTCAATTCTGGTAACAAACATGGATAACTTCTCGTTCTTCCATTGTTTGGAAGACTTAATTTCCACATCAGGTCGTCCCCAACTCAGTGCTACCAAAGACCCCTCTAGGGCAGAGAGGTACTGAGCAGCAGAGGCCTCTGGGCTGGTGGAATGAAGAAAGCAGATGGCCTCCAGTACAGGGCCCCTCAAGCTTTCCATTAGTCTTTTCCTTTTCTCTCCCTTAGAGCACTGCCACTCCTGGACCGGGGATGGCATAGTCCATCCATGTTTCCAGGTCCTCCTCCCCACGGGCACCAGGACCATGCCGAGAAGAGTCTCAGTCTCGGTAAGAGGCCAGGTGTACTGAGGGTATCACAATAGGGAGGTTACCACAGGGAAGCTATAAGGGTGGCAGGAGATGCTATAGGGACTGCAAGGGAGTGGTGTCTTCAGAAAGATCTAACATCTGTACTAACTCTTTGGCAGGTCTCCCTCAGTAGCTAGCAGTCTAAACAATTTGTCTTTAAACTCCTCTACACTTGGGGATCCCGGAGCAGCGGGTCACTATGCAAATGAATGACCCACCACCTTCTCTGGGACCCTTCAAGTCAAAATAACAGGGAGCTCTCTCAGGATCTATGGGAGGCTACAAGAGGGAGGGCCACCGTGGTTTGATCAAACAGATTCGAGTCCCTCCCTTTTGCAAACCTTCCCCAAACACTTAACTTGTTCAACAGTCTCTATAATAGTTGCATTGGTGGTCCCTGATTGGATTTCCATTAACAAAATGGCCTGCTGGGGGTCTACCCCTCGGTCTCGCTCACCCCATCATACAGTTACACTAACAGCTTATGGGGGGCAATCTTAGACTTAGGTGTAGCAAGCGCCTCCATTTTGCTACAGTTTTAAGTGTGGGGTTGCAGTACCCACTTGTGACCACTAGAAGGTGCAAATCCCAGCTGTGCCTCCAAGAGGTAACCCCTAGATGGCGCTACCCCAAGGGATACTACCTCTGCCTGCAAGACCAAGTGCAGGTTGAGGAGCCTGGGTACTGAAAATGGGTGCCTCCACCTGGAGGACAGTGTTGGTGGTAGCGTAGCTGACCTGGGTACAGCTGTCCAGGACACTGTTCCCCTCCTCTTTTCCCTCTAGTGGCTTAAATGATTCACAGAATACACAATTGCAATTTGCCCCTGACAACAGTTTCAACCCCACACTTGTTGCACTTATCACCAGGGCTGGTTCAACTGGCTTAGCTCTGGAGACCCCCTGTAATATAAGATTTAGCACAACAACCAATAATATTTCAGTGCTGTTTGTATAAATGTACACCACAACCAGTTTCAATGCAAAAGATTTAGATCTGACTTCTTTAAGGGCCATTAATAAGGAAGGGGCATAATCTGGTGGTTGATTCAAGATCTGAATAATTCAGGCTATAGGGCATGCACTCAAAGGTCCCTGTAACACAGTCACACACACCGTGGATACCAGTTGGAACTACAGCTAGCCTGAAGCATTGCCCAGGGTAAGCCAGAATTGCAGCTGGTTGGGGCCCTGTGATGGAAAGAAAACATGCATGCACTTTAACCCACAATTTGTAATCTGGAGCTGGATGGCTCAGTCCTAAATGCAACAACAATTAAATCAGTTGACACACTTTGATTTGAGCTTTGTTGCAGGGAGATCTCCTGGTGTTTACTCACGCTGACCCAGTACAGGATGCAGGGTGGATGAAATGGAAACCTCAGGATGAAGTGCTGGATTGCCAGGAGAAGCAGGGCCCACACGAGCACCATGGTGCTGATCCTGTTCATTGGTGTTGAGCAGGGAGCCAAATCCCCAGGTGGGTCTCTCATCGGTTGCTTCTCTGTGGCATGAGCGGCTGTCTGGGCCGAGGTGGCAAGGCCCAGACCGGGTGAACAGTTTGGAGAAAAGTCCAGTAGTTGCTGGATGCAGCTTCCAGCAAGCGTGACACAGTCATGCAGTGGGGAACCAAACTGCACCCACTAACAGCATTCAGCAAACTTATAGTAAAGATAAAGAAATACCACAATTCAGATGACAGTCCAGTTGCAATATACAGGGTTTTCTGAGCAAACCGTGACGTTCTGTGGCAGTCTCAAGTCCTGACACACTGATCGCACTGAGGCAAATCTTCGTCCACACCAGGCAAATTTCACTTTGTCACAATTCAGGATTCTGGTCACAATCACAGCAAATTCGGATAGAGTCTGGTGTCTCTGTTATGCTGAAAACTCCCTCACAGTGAAGATGGGGCAGGCAGGCCAAACACAGCCTTCCCACCAGTTTCCGAGCTATTATTCAGGAGCAGCTGCTTGAATGTCTTGAGCTGTTCACTCTTCCAGCTCAAATTCAGACTGACTCTCTGCTGCAGGCAGCTTGGGACTTTCCCAGAGATCAAAAGGTTGGATTCGTGATTCATCTGTGTGTCACAGCTAGAGCTCCCTCCAGATCCATTTAGGTGCCAAACTGTGAAAACTACAATTCCTACAGAAATTCACCCCACAAGGCCCCTGGGACAGGCTCCATTTTAGGGTCCCTAAAGTACTGACTGGTCCAAACTAGGCAGTCCAGGACCAAGATGGTGGTGATTAACAGAAATGTCCATGCTGCAAATGAAGGCAGGTTAGACAAACTACAACATCTTTACTGTTGAAGCAGATAAACAGTAAACTGTCACAGATTCTAGTAGGGTTCCCGCTGTGCAAATAGCGATGGCAGAATGGAGCAATAACACTGCAGCGGGAGACCCGAGTCTGAAACTACTCTTCCCTACCCAGATCAATTATACACCATAAAATAGGCAGCTCTTAAAGAGACAGTCAGGGAGGCTAACAGGGTACTCACATGCAAACACTTTTAAATTATTGGGACACATAGCACGGCCTGGCAGTGGCCATTTATACAAGCCCAAGAAGACTTTTGGGAACCCCCATTTGTAGGGGTTTAGCAATGTGACACTTACCATCCTTAATGAGATGAAGCATGTGGATGAGTGGGCATCCAGTAGGTATCAAGGCAAAATGGTGGAGACTGAGCAGACAAGGAGGATAGTAGGTGGTCTCCCACTTGGGGCACAGTGAAGCATGGCCACCCACAGCAGGCCGCCCCAGTGGTGCAGAGACTGTATTATGTGGTGCTCCGTGGTCACATCTATAAGGTATGAAGCAACCCGACCCAGAACAGGCAGGGGTGGCTCCTTGTGATAAGCTAATATTAGTTTACCACTAGATACTGAGTCCCCCCCATCTCTCCCAGGCAGATGGTAGATGTGGGGTATTGTCTACATATGTTTGGTTGGCAGTGTTACAGACTGTTATAACGAGCATAAGATAGCCTCCTTCAGACACAGAAAGTAACACAGATGGGATCCTCTGTGTGCGCTATAAATATAACTAGTGGGTGACCTTGGGCTGCAGAAGATTTGGTCCAAGTTCATTTTTAATGCACTTGGGACTAGGAAGTTCGGATGCATGGATACTGTCAGCATGACATTTGAGATGAAATTCCTGTATAGCGGGGTGAGCACTATATATGTCTGTGTGTACTTCTATTATGTCTAAATTATATGTTGTACATTGTTTTGGAAAAACTTCAATAAAATATACTGTTTAAAAAATTAGGTGACCTTGTGTTCTGACAAAGTTATGCTCAGTGTATGTGAGTTATGATGCTAATCAGTGTTTTTTCACGCCATGAAGTCTGGGCGGAAACCAACAGTTTAAGAGTTTTTTCTCTAAACCCAGCCCAACGCTCACTGGCATCTCTGCTAAGTTAGGTTGGTCCCCTGTGGTAAGATCCTGGCTGTCCATCTTGTTGGCCGTATGTGTTTGTTTATGTGCATCTGTCCAGCCTCACACCCATACTCTAAGGCTGCAATCCTAAAGCAAAGCATCGTGGGTATGCAGATTCCTTGTGCAGTTCAGTCTGACAAGGCTTCACCAGATCAGACGTATCACCTGTTAAACAGGCTTATTTATTTCACGTAGTTATTTGTAAGTTCTGACCCAGGAAGGCACAATAAGCTAATATAGCATGTTTCCAGGTGCGTTCTGCAGGGTGGGTTGCATGGATCTCTTGGGGAATGTTTGCCATGACACCAGGAGAACTCCTCAGCTCTTCTTCAATAAGTGCCATGGGATCTTTTACTTCCATGTGGACAGGGACCAGAGATGGGCAGCAGGGACCTTGATTTAACATCTCATCTGAAGGACGGCACCTCACCAGTGCAGCACCCCTTGCACTGCAGTACAGTGTCAGTTATGGAATTCCCAGTGCCTGGTGTGGGACTAGAACCCACGACCATCCGATCTTTCAGCCCTAGAGGCGAGTGTGCTAACTAATGAGCCACTGA
Source organism: Neoceratodus forsteri (assembly GCA_016271365.2). Lineage (NCBI taxonomy): Eukaryota > Metazoa > Chordata > Ceratodontiformes > Ceratodontidae > Neoceratodus > Neoceratodus forsteri. The sequence goes on from CM028129.1 coordinate 54,569,737, forward strand.
CACTGTATATCTGATCCACAATAGGCTGAAAATAACCAACTAGAGACCCCCGCCCCGTTTAGGAATCCTCAGTGTGGGTTGTGCATTCATTGTTTGTGCAGTGCATGTTAGAGCTTTTAAGCTCAGATCAGTTGTTTGCTGCTCCTGCTGTTCTGCCAGGGCCAAGTACAGTTCTCCCAGCAGGAACAGCAAACAAAACATCAGAGGCCAGATATTGAAAATGGGTAAAATCAGGGTGCAAAGGTTTGTGCTGCACTTGCACCAGTGGCCGACCCAGAGGCTGCAGTATTTAGTCTGATAGTGGGCGGCACTATCCAACTGAATATCGTCTCATGTCGGTGCAGCGCTTAGTAACTGTGCACTGCCCCAATATGGAACTGGGCTGCATGCAGTCCACAGGAATGGCACCCCAGGACTGGATAACATGGTAGCCATGGTGCAATATTCAGCTGCACCATGCACATGAGCCCATGCCATAGCAAGGCATTAAGGGACCATTTGCATGCCCACTATGGGCTGATGGTGCAGGGGCTGCAGTCGCGGGGAATCATCCTGCAGCTAGTGTGGATATTTCCACTTTTGTGACCCTACCCTACTTCCAGATGTCAGGCCTAGCCTGAGGCTCTAGCATGACCCTGTGGAGAGGCAAGTTCCCTGGCCCACTGCAGGGGTATCTAGAGTGGCAGGACCTGATGGCATGCCTCCTGGGTTGGGAGCACTGTCAGCAGCACCTACCCCTGCCCTTGGGGTCACCCGGCTGGCTCGTGGGTATGTCTTTGAACCTGGGTCACCAGCATTGGAGCCAGCATAGAGCTACCCACTGGGTGTTTGGGCAACTCTTTACCTACACACTTGCATTTAATAATAGAGTGTCCTTTTCCCATTTTGGAGTCTGCTTTAACTTTTGTGGAGGTGAAATATTTATGAGAGTTCCTTTTAATATAGCTTACCCGGTGTTTCCATCAGTATTTTCAGCTGTTTTTGAATTCCCTTTGTTTATCATCACTTTCCGTGTGACTTAAGTGAACTAGCTTGCAACATACAAAGCTTCCCAACCTTCTGGGGCAGTGGATGTTGAAAACAGCTGAAAACACTGAATAAAAACTCCCTGGGGTAGCCATTTAAACTATACCCTTAACTATTTTAAATCAAAGCAAAATGCTAAAGTAGACACAAAATGAGGTATTAGTGCCATGAATGCCAACCTATGGGTGTAACAGGCATCCAAGGCTGTAGACCGAGTGCTTTTAGCCCTGGAAGTACATTCAGGGCACTACTAACAACAACCTGCTGTGTCTTTTGGACTTATAAAATGGGTTTAGGATAGTACAGAAACATAAAGAATAGAAAGAAATAGTTATAATTTGGAGTTAATAGTTTTGTTTTCCAGTTATTTCATCTGCTGGTTCCAGAAATTGATGCATGGTAGTACCTGTGAACAACTCAAAGATAACTGGAAGAAAGTCTGTCATTTTATTTTATTTTGTGAATCAGAGAATTGAGGTTTTCAATTTTGAAACTGAAATTTCTAGATGGCATTGTGGGATTTTTTTTTACGTGATGGAAGTACTGTAATTAAGATCCCTTGGGCCTTGGATTCCCAAACATTCTCCCCACTAGTGGTTTCGCTCTCCAGTGTGCCAAAGTCCATAAAATGTACTGGTCGACCTTTCAGTAATCAGTGGCTACAGCTGTTTTACATGAGATGGAATGCTGTAGCACCAGGGTGGCAGACGTGGACATCATGAAATGGTCCAGGAAAATCCTGTCACCTCATTGTTTCAAACACACCACATTACCGTTGATTATTTTTGACAACCGACACCTCACCTGAGCTAGATCATTTTTTTTAAATTAAGTGTTTTCTCCTGTCTCGCATAGCTTCCTCCTCCTCTTCCTCCCCAGTCACCCCACCCCCATCATCTACTGTCCTAGTGACTTACCAGGTGGGAGGTTCCTCATGGATATACCCCCTCTGGGGGATCAGAGGAGGAGGCGTTCTCCCCTCCCCAAAGCACAGTCCAGATTCCCTCTGGGCTCTGAGGGTTGTGTGAGGATGAATCATCCTGCAGCTGCTGGGAATATTTTGTTTTCCCTAGGGCCAGTCGTGTGCAGTGATGTGCATGCTGACTTATCCACACATTACAGGCATCTGTGTCAGTTCCTCTTCCCATGGCACTCACCTGTCACACACCCCAGCCTCCAGCTGGAGCAGGTGATAGTGCAGAGAAATGCCAAACCTGCTCCCCAAAGAGGACAGTAGTCCTTAGGACACTCAATCCTCTTGTCCCCGGCCAGCTCTGAGTGACCCTGCTCTGTTCCAGAACCCAGGTCACCAGTGTGGCAGGAGGTAAGGTATCCAATGCCTCCATGCCACTGGGCTGGAAACTAGATAATTTTCAGCAAATGAAAGTGCATTTTAAAGTGGGATACCACACTCCAGGGTATGCAGTCATAAGGAAAAAATGTTACTTCTCAGGTGTTACTCAGCTATGCCTTGGGCCTAGCAACCACCTGAGGCATAATTTATTCCTCTATAACTGCTCATCCAGTTATGTGTTATCTCTTACATGATGGATCTTCAGTATTTCATGAAGAAGGAGAGGAGGGCCACGAAAAAGTAATAGGACCTTAGGAGGGAGGAGGTGGACACTCGTCCTTTTCAGAGGAGGGTGTCCTCAAGGGACTCGCAAATCTGAAAATGGACAAGCGATGGGGTCAGATGGGGTGCATCCAAGGGTATTGAGGAAGCTTGGGGAGGTACTGGCTGCACCTTTGACAGTCCTATTTAATAACTCACTTGAAACAGGAGTGTTTTCAGAGGACTGGAGAAGGGCAGATGTAGTCCACTTCATAGAAGTAACAGGGTGGAGGCTGGCAGCTGTAGACCAGTCAGCCTGATATCAGTGGTGGGATAGTTAATGGAATCCCTACTGAAGGAAAAGTTGTGGAATATCTTGAAACCAATGGGTTGCGAGACCTAAAAACTTAGTTCTGAGCATGTCAGACAAATCTTGGATTGCATTGACTGGGTGCCCAGGGAACTAGATCAGGGTGGAGCAGTTGGAGGCGGTGGACGTGACCTACCTAGATTTCAGTAAGGCTTTCAACACCATTCACATAGGAGGCTCATAGGGAAGTTGGACAGCTCGAAGGGTGGTAAACTGGGTAAGAAACTGGTTGGGGATAGGCAACAGAGGGTGGTGGTAAATGGAGTTCACTCTGGAGATGGGAGGGTGACCAATGGGGTGCCTCAGGGATCAGTGCTGGAACCGGTCCTCTTTAATGTCTTTTTAAGAGACATTGCAGAGGAGCTGGAAAGGAAAGTCTGCCTGTTTGTGGATGGCGTCAAAATCTGCAAGAGGGTGGACACTCGGTGGGGAGGTGAAGAATGAACAGAGACCTGAGAAAATTCAGGAGGGCCAAGGTATAGCAGCGGTTTCAATGCAAAAACATGCCAAATCATGCACAGGGCATAGAAACCCAGGCTGGAGTACAAAATGAGTGGCGAGATAGTGACAACCACCAAACAGGAAAGAGACCTGAGGGTAATCATAGCTGATAACTTAAAGGTGGCCAGGTAGTGCAAAGCAGTTGGGAGGGTTAATGGGATGCTGGATGATTAGTGAGGTATCACCAGCAGAAAGAGGAGGTGGTGTTGCCTCTGTAAAGATGACTGGTAAAACCCACCTAGAGTACTGTGTCCAGTTCTGGAGACCACATCTCCAGAAGGACATAGACAGAATGGAGGCTGCCTAGGAGGAGGGCAACTAAAATGTTGGGGTCTTCACTAAAAGCCTATGAGGGAGACTGAAGCTGTGTTTACAAGCCACCCAGTTACCTTGCATCACTACTCCTGTGCTGCTTCAAGTTTCCGCTATGCTGATGTGGGTTTACACAGCCCCTTAGCACTGATGCAAGATGCACTGGTGAGGGGCCATGACCTAGGGAAGCTCGCGGCTGCTTGACTTTACCTTAAAGCAGAAGGCACAGCCTGACCACGTGGCTGCTTGAGCTGCTCACTCTGGTCAGTATCCCCAGGATCGTGTGGATCCCAAAGTGGCATACTCAGCTACCTGTCATGATCCAATAAGTGTTTTCAGGGCAGCCTTTGCATCAGGACAGCACACGACTCACCCTGCTCCTGTGCAAGTGCAACTGGTAACAGGGGCTTAAAGGACCTCAATATGTACACCCTGAAAGAGAGAAAGGAGAGGAGGGTATGATGGAGACCTTTAAATACCTCACAGGAGTAAATAAGGTACAGGAGGGAAGTATTTTTCAGAAAAGAAGAGGTGAACAACAAGGAGACATTCAATGAAACAAAAGGGGCAGATTCTGGAGAGATGTGAGAAGCACTTCACAGAAAGAGTGATGGATGCCTGGAACAATGTTCTAGCAGAGGTGGTGAGAAGCGAAAAGAGTAGTGCGGTTCATGAATGCATGGATAGGCATAAAGGAAGCTTAGTGGAAAGGAAAGGGGTGGTATCTGTAGTGACAGTGTATGTAGGGAAAATGGGCAAACCAGGTGGGACAAATTGTCTTTCTACAGTATGTCATCAAATTCCGTGTTTCTGTTTCTTATGTTCCTGTGTGTTGTTTTTAACCATTGTGCTGTAAGGACAGCATGGAATGTTAACATCAGCCTAGCTGAAAGTGGAAACAGAAGGAATCAGTACCATACAATTTCAGTTGATGGTATGCACTGAATTACTTGATGTGGCAGATTAGGTGGGTCCTGTTATATTTATGTCAACTCCCCAAACCTTTCCAAAGGTTTTCATCCAGCACCAACGGCAGACTGAAACGGTGTTGGTAGTTACTTGCAGTTCCCCAAAACACATTCAGAGGTTGTTTCCAACTTTACTTTTATATTTCACCCTTATGCTTGTGCCAAGTGAATACGTTGGTGTGATAGTAGGTTTCGAGAGGTGTCACTGTCGGTTCGACAGTGACAGACCAATCGCCAGCCAGACTGTTCATGACACTGTCCTGGTCTTGCTGGCGGTAGACCCCGAGTCAGTTGAATAACCAATTATGACTGACTTACAAACATTAGGACTGATTTTTCAACCGGTTTAAAATTTATGACTGCAACTCACTAAAGAAATTCCAACCAATTTTTTCAACTTTTCGCCATCGTGGAATTTTATTTATGTACTTGCAAGTGGTACTTTTGAGTGCAGTCAGTGGAAAACGTTGCAGCACATTCATTTACCTAGTGTTTACTCAAGCCATCACAGAGACCTGGTGTAATGATAACCACAACTGGGGATGGCAGTGCCAACTACAACACAACTATAAGACACAGGGCAGACTGGAAGGGAAGATGAGCAGCCCTTTATATGACAGATGGCATAAAGGACACAGAGGTCCAGGAGGAACAAAATGGGGGAGGGATACAGCGGTTAAACTGGAAAGGAAAACAGGATCAGCTATCCGCATGGGGGTGTTCTACAGACCTCCAGCCCAGGAAGAAGAGACAGATAGGGAGTTAATGCTAACCATACAAAGGATGGTGGGCAGGGGAGGTAGTGCTGGTTGGAGACTTCAGTATTCCACATGTGGACTACAGCCTTCCAGAAACAGCATCAACCAGGAGCAGACTTATCTTTGACTCCCTTCAAAGTGCCTTCCTTAAGCAACTGTGTGGAACCAACTGGCAGAAGGCAATGCTGCCTTGTGATCACAAGGGGACATTGTGATAGGGATGTCAGTGGGGAGCACCTGGGGAACAGTGACCACTGATGACTGTGGTTTGAAATCACAGAAGGAGTTTAAACCAAACCCCACAAAACAAGTACAGTATCCTGATTCTGTGAGGGCAGACTTTGGAAAATGGGGACATGCTTGATAAAGAGGCACTAATGGGAATGGGGCAGGAATCAGGGTGGAGGAACAGTGAGCAATATTTAAATCGGGATTACAAGAACAACAGAATTATGTGTTAAGCAGGTTAGCAAGGGAAAAGGAAGAGGAGGCATTATGGTTTTCCAAGAAGGTCTACAAACTGAAGTGAGCAGACTGGGTGGGCCATAGACCCATATCTGCCGACAGTATCTATTAAGCCCAAATGCCAATGCCAACACCCATAATATACACATCATAGACAAATGGCTGCAAGCAATTTATGAGTCAAAAGTGTACAAAGCAGGGCTCGTAGATGCAGCTAGGTCATTTCCAGTAGCTCAGGGCACTTTTACTGTATATTGCTTACATTCTTTCCTTTGAATATGATTATTCAGGATTTTTCTGTAATAGCCAGTTTAACAAGTGTCTAGGAACAATGTTGCTGCTCCATTTCCCAAACAGACAGGGACCCCTGAGTTTCTGAAAGCCAGTACATACACCAGTGTCAGTCAAACGAAAATCATCAGAATGCCCCATTTACAGGCAAGTGTCATTTGCAGCCTCAAAATCACTAAATAAATCTGTGCCACCACACCACCACACAAAACAAGTCACCACTAGATGAAAAAGCATCCCATATCAGTCTATGCCACTGATCAAGAGAGAGGAAGCTGCCAGGCAAAAGAACCAAACCCTAAGTGTGCTGAGACATACAAGCAATCAATAAGATTCCAGTCCAACACAAGCTACACAGATTATTCCTCATGCTTGCTGCTGCATGGGGAAAAGCTCCTGCACTTGATAGTTACGCTCCAGTGCTGCTAACCATGAAAAGCAATATAGTCAGGTTATTATGGCTTTAGAAAGGGCATAGTACTACCACAGCTTATTAGAATTCACAAGCTCATACAACAGGCCATCGGTCAAGGCAAGACTGTAGGTGCAGCCTTTGTTGACCTAACAAAAGCCTTTGACACAGTGAATCACACACCATTGCTTGGCCAACTCTCTAAAACTGGTGCTACCTCAAAACCCTGAAATGGTTACAAGCTACCTCGGTGATAGACTGCAGAGGGTGAGGATATCAAATGTAGTTTCGGAGCAGAAACTGTCTGATCAGGGGTACCTCAAGGCTCAATCCTAGGTCCCTTATTGTTCAGTATTATCCTGAATGACCTTCCAGCTGTCTGCAACCAGCATACTCTCCTCTACGCAGATAGCGTGGTCATCTTTACTAGCCACTTGGATCCCAATGCTCTTGAAAACAATCTTCAACAAGGCTTCACAGAAGCAGAGATGGTTTAATAATCACAAACTAGTGCTAAACTACAAAAAACTAAAGTCCAGCTGTTTTCGTCATCTTGGAGTAAGTTTAAAGCCCACCAACTCAATATCATCAACAACCACTGAGGCGGCTCTTGAAAAAGTTAGCTTTTCAAATGCCTAGGTCTAACCCTGGATAGTCACCTTACCTTGTGCCTCACATTGAAAATGTTGCCAGAGATGTTAAGACCAGAATTGGGCTCCTCTTCAGACACAGACAAAGTCTTATCCAAGAAGCCCTGAAGGTTGTAGTTCACAGCTCAGTTCTCTCCATCGTTGATTATGGTCTAATCATATACTGTGCTGCAACCTCCACATCTCTTAAACGGCTCACAGTTGCCCTGAACAACAAAGCCTGTAGGTTAATTATGGGTGCTGGATGCCTCACTCATACTTATGAGTTATATGCTCCAATCTGTTTGGCTCCAAGTAACAGGATCAAATATGAAACCTGCCTCCTGTCCAAAAGATCTACTTGGATTACTACCACCGAGCATTGGTTGCCAGCTAAACAAATCCCCTAAGACCCAACACACATGTACCTCAGTTTCTGACCTCCTTCTAGTACCCCACTGTTGACTGCTCAATACCAGTGATCCTTTCAATACAGACCCTCTGTGGTTTTATAATCTAAGCAACCAACTGAGCATTCTTTCTAGTCTGTCCCAATATAAACTTATGCTTCATCAGCATCTCTAACCAAAAGCACTTGTGATTGTTACACCTAGTTTCCACCTCTGCGGACATCCTTATACCACTTTTTCACTCTCCGATGCACTTACTTGGCTTCCTGTTTGTTCACCTCTCCTGACAGAACAATTTCCCCTTCCCCTGCCACCTCCTGCCTTACCACACCCCTCCTTGCTCTTATCCCACTGATCCCCCCTCTTCCTGGACCTGCCAGGCCCTCTAGTCCCCACTCTCTCTTATCTTCTTTTCCCTTCATCCTCCTCCTTTTCCCCTTTTCCCCCTTCTCCCACCTTAGCCTCCCCTCTCTCTCACCCTCGACAAGGCCTCTAGCTGCCATAATTTCTTTTCCTTCTCTATCTGGACCCTGTCCTCATCTCCCTACCCTCCTTCTCTCCCACTTCCCCAACCTCTCTGATTAGCAATGTTGCTTCAAATGTACCTTATGGTTTTCTATGCTTGCTTGTAATCTTGAGTGTGCAGCACTGTTCCACATATTTATTTTATTTATTAGCTTTTTGGTAACCAGGTAAGTGCACTAAACAACAATCCTGCCTATTTTCAGGACCGACCCAGGAGAGCACAGGACATTGGTGTACACAGTACAGTAGTACATAATAACTTATTACAGTAGAACATAATAACAATCAGGGTAAACAATGACAGCAAGAGCAATTAACAACATAAGGTGATTAGAGCATCAACGTCAGATACAGTGCATAAAAGACATATAGTAACAAAATAGACTAGAGGTACTGCCACAGGCCAGCAGTAGGGTGAAGCAGATTAGCATTTGCAATGACCAAGGGTGTGAAGGTGAGAGAAAAGCAAGTTTTTAAATTCCTGTGTGAGGCAGAATTTTTAACCTGAAGGGAGTGAGTTCCAGAACTTAGAGCAAAGTGAGAGGAATGCCTGTTCGCCCATTTTAGTTGCACAAGGTCTGGTAGAGAGCATTGGGACAGAGGTGGACGTGAGGGTACGGGTTTGGGTGGCAGGAGTCAGCAGGTTAGCCAGAAGTCGGTTAGGGGGTCTGGACAGTGAGCCAATAAAGCACCCCAGGAGTAGGCCTGTAGATCCTTAGGTGACAGCCAATTTAGACCAGAGTAGAGAGACAGTGATGAGTAAGGCGAGGGGCAGTTAAAGAAGGCGAATCTGCAGATGTTGTTATAGGCGGTGTCCTATTTGCTAAGTACAGAAGAGTTGGCAGCGTAGAAGAGCATATTGCAGCTGGGGTAAAAGGATTCCCTAGCTACTGATAATCTGGCAGAAGGTGTGAGGGAGTGGCGGACTCGATAGGCGCCACCAATTTTTGCATTGACAGCACGACAAACCGTGTTGACATGTAATGACAGGTCAAGGGATGGATCAAGAGTGACCCCAGATATTTAAAGGACATTGTGTTAGTGATGGGGTACCATCTAGGCAGTGAACCAAGAGCCTGGGGGCAGTGGAGGTAGTTTTTGAGGAACCAAACAGCATTCACGTGTTTTGTCCTAGTTAAGGTTTTGATTGCTGTTCGAGAGCCAGAGTTGAAGGACTGGAAATCATTTGAGAGGGTGGAGTTGATGTCCTCTATTGTTTTAGACCCTGAGTAGAGGACAAGGTCATCCAGCGTACACATTAGAGTGCAGCTGTGTCGGGAAAGACGGGAATATCATTTAGGGAGAGGGAGAAAGGAGAGGTCTGAGAGTGGACCCATGTGGGACTACCCAGGAGATCTTTATGGGGAGGAAGGGCCTTGTGAAAAGCTACCGCCTGAGTGCGATTTTCCAGATAACTGCAGAACCAAGATAGAGTTGAGTCAGATGCTCCTACGGATTGGAGCTTATTAAGCATGAGAGGGTGATGAACCATGTCAAAAGCTTTGGACAGGTCTATGAAGACAGCACCAGTGAGTAGGCCCGGTCCATGTTACTTTTGATGTCGCTGGTTAGTTGTGTCAGGGCTGTAGTGGTGCTGTGACAAGGCCTAAAACCATGTTGGCAGTGGGTTTGGAGTTTAAACTTGGCAAGGTGTTCAGTGAGCTGGTGGTGGACTAATTTTTCAAAGTTTACTTAGAGTGGGTAGGAGAGAGATGGGACGGTAGTTGGACATGAGTTTGACATCGCTCTTTTTTGTGAATGGGATATTTACCAGTTGACTTGGTGTGCTCTGTTGATACCAAGAATGCTGTCTGTACCTCCCTAACATATTGTAACCTTTTCCTTTGACGTGGAATCTTTGTAAATGAGTTGCCTCAAGCTCAAAGGTATTTGTAATCTGAGGTTTAAATAAATAAATAAATAAATACAAAATATATAGGTCAGGAGGATGCATTGCCATAAATTAACTTGTTAGTTTGGCTACCATATTGTAAAAACACATTTTTTAGCCAAAACCACCACACCAATATCTCCTCCATTGGGGGTTTATCTTGTAACACCTCTACTGTTGTGCATCTGTCATGTTGTGGTACGTTTCAGAATCAGCAAGCCAGTCTGAAAGTTTATTGTGTGAGAGGAATAAGTGACCTCTTAGACTAGAGGCACTGGCAGCTAGAACACTCATGAATTTAGACTCAGTACCCTGGCTATGTACAGTATGTGGCCTGCCAGTCAGTACAGCTGCTTAAAAACAGCACCTATTGCTCTTACTGTATAACCATGGAGATTTGAAAAGGCAAAACTAACTAGAGGTCAGTAATGAGGGGTGGGAGTTTTGGATTCTGTTCTTTACAGCACAAAACATTTGTTTCTTTAGACCCCATTTTATCACTTTGACTTTGAATTCATTTCACACCATTTCCTCTAAGCTGTCCCAAATGAAGGCACTTTTGCATTTTCCACAATCCACATAAGACAGTATGGACTGGGGGGCTTTTATTTATGTCCTTCTGACCATCCACAACATCAGAGCACATTAATAAAAGCAAACTAACTTCACAAAGCAAAATCCAGACTGGAACTTTTAACTTACCTATTGGGTCCTCAACCTTTACTCATTCCTTTTACCTGGGCCTTGCTCCCCACGGGTACTTTTGCTGTGGTTTTCTTTGGTTGGCTCACCGGCTTCCTTGCTGAATGGTCTGCAGTGCAGCCTGTCCCTACTTCAGTCTGACCAATGACTTCTCTTTTACCAGTGCTGGCCCCATAGCCCAGCCCAGTGCTCATGTTTGGCTTCCTTCTGGCCCCATTTTTCTTTTCCTGCCACCCTTCTGGCCCAGTAACTGGATGCTCGCCTGTCCTGCCTGCCACAGCCCTCCACCTACAGTATGGCAGGGCAACCAGGAGTATGGTATAGCCTGCTGCCTCCTTCTGCTTCACTTAGTCCTCCGAGTCCCTTCCACTTCTCTTCTGTCCTTCTCCTCCTAATAGGCTGCTTGCTGGTGTGTTTGGTGACTTATCCTAGGCCCAACCACTTGCCACCAGTTGGTCCTGCTCTGACCTGCTTGTCACACCAACAAACAGTGCTCACAGGCTTCTTCTCTCTCTCTGGACTTCCCTTCTTCTCGGGCATCTCCCATTTCCAGTACAACTTCTTCCTTCTCCCTCAACCAGTTCTCCTTCAAGTGGACATGACTATTGATATTCTGTAACTCTACATATTCTGCTGTCAGGGGACTGTGCGGTGATTGTATGTCCAAGCAACTTGTTTTGAGTCATCAGTGATTTCCTGGACTATTCAGGATTTTGTGACATGAAGTATTTACTGCCGAGGGTGTGTGTCGGTTTTCTGGCTTGGACTTTATAGCAGAGTTACAATGGATCCTTCCCTCTATTTGAAATTTATGGATTAGATTGGTTTGTATGATCCTGTATGAAACCATTTTGGAAGAGGCCACTTATGATTTATAAGATACTTTTTCTGCAAATTGTTTCTCCAGTGTGTATTAAACTTAAGTCTGTCTGGTTTCAAGGGACTGCACTGAAGGTATTTTCGTGCAGGAACCCTGATTTTTGTGACACTTGAGCCCTGACTGAGTTAAAGGTTGGATTGTTGTGTTCTGGCTTCATGAAGGAGACAGCTGGAGTTGACACTTCTTGTTGGATGTAAATTTTGGCGGTTCCTCCTGGAGTCTTTCTAGCCCTGGCCTGACTCAGTGGTGGCAGTGTCAGGGCTGGTAGGGATAATGCAGCACTGATACATGGGGGTACTTATAATGTATTGGAACAATTGTAGCAGTGTCTGTGCTGGTGGTGATAATTGTAACAGCACTGATACATCAGTACTTATACTGTATGGGGATTACTGTAGCAGTATCAGGGCTGAGTGGGGATAACTGTAGCAGCACTAATACATGGGGTACTTATACTGTATGGGAGTAGTGTTAGCAGGGTCAGTGCTGGTGGGGATAATTGTAGGAGTGCTACTACATGTGGTACTTATACTGTATGGGTTAATTATAACAGTGTCTAGGCTGGTGAGGATAATTGTAACAGCACTGATACATCAGGTACTTATACTGTATGGGGTTAATGAAGCAGTTTCAGGGCTCGTGGGGATAATTGTAACATTACTGATGAAAAGAGGTACTTATACTGTATGAGGTAATTGTAGCAGAGTCAGGGCTGATGGGGAAAATTGTAACAGCACTGATACATGGGGTTCTTATACTGTATGGGATAATCGTAGCAGCGTCAGGGCTGGTGGGGATAATTGTAACAGCACTGATACATGGAGTACTTATACTGTATGAGGTAATTGTAGCAGTGTCAGCGCTGGAGGGCTAATTGTAACAGCACTGATACATGGGTTACTTAAACTGTATGGGGTAAACTGTAACAGTGTCAGGTCTGGTGGGGATTATTGTAGTATCATTGATACATGGGATTCTTCTTCTGTATGGGGTAACTGCAGCAGTTTCGGGGCTTGTTGGGATAATTGTAGCAGCACAGATATATGGGGTACTTACACTGTATGGGGTATTTGTAGCAGTGTCAGTGATGGTGGGGATAATTGTAACAACACAGATACATCGGGTACTTATACTGTATTGAGTAATTGTAGCAGTGTCCGGTCTGGTGGGGCAATTGTAGCAGCACGGATACATGGGGTACTTATACTGTATGGGGTAATTGTAGCAGTGCCAGGGCTGGTGTGTAGAATTGTAACAGCACTGATTCATGGGGTACATATATAATGTGGGATAATTGTACCAGTGTCAGGCTGTTAGCGGTAATTGTAGCAGCACTGATACTTCGGGTACTTATACTGTATGGGGTAATTGTAGCAGGGTCAGTGCTGGTGGGGATAATTGTAGGAGTGCTACTACATGTGGTACTTATACTGTATGGGTTAATTATAACAGTGTCTGGGCTGGTGGGGATAATTGTAACAGCACTGATACATCAGGTACTTATACTGTATGGGGTTAATGAAGCAGTTTCAGGGCTCGTGGGGATAATTGTAACATTACTGATGAAAAGAGGTAGTTATACTGTATGAGGTAATTGTAGCAGAGTCAGGGCTGATGGGGAAAACTGTAACAGCACTGATACATGGGGTTCTTATACTGTATGGGGTAATCGTAGCAGCGTCAGGGCTGGTGGGGATAATTGTAACAGCACTGATACATGGAGTACTTATACTGTATGAGGTAATTGTAGCAGTGTCAGCGCTGGAGGGGCTAATTGTAACAGCACTGATACATGGGTTACTTAAACTGTATGGGTTAAACTGTAACAGTGTCAGGTCTGGTGGGGATTATTGTAGTATCATTGATACATGGGATTCTTCTACTGTATGGGGTAACTGCAGCAGTTTCGAGCTTGTTGGGATAATTGTAACAGCACAGATATATGGGGTACTTACACTGTATGGGGTATTTGTAGCAGTGTCAGTGATGGTGGGGATAATTGTAACAACACAGATACATCGGGTACTTATACTGTAGTGAGTAATTGTAGCAGTGTCCAGTCTGGTGGGGCAATTGTAGCAGCACGGATACATGGGGTACTTATACTGTATGGGGTAATTGTAGCAGTGCCAGGGCTGGTGTGTAGAATTGTAACAGCACTGATTCATGGGGTACATATATAATGTGGGATAATTGTACCAGTGTCAGGCTGTTAGCGGTAATTGTAGCAGCACTGATACTTCGGGTACTTATACTGTATGCGGTAATTCTAGCAGTGTTAGGGCTGGTGGAGGCAATTGTAGAAGCACTGATATATGGGGAACTTTTACTGTATGGGGTAAATGTAGCAGTGTCAGGGCTGGTGGGGGCTATTGTAGAAGCACTGATACACGGCCATGGGGTACCTATACTGTATGGGGTAACTGTACCAGTGTCAGGGCTGGTGGGGATAATTGTAACAGCACTGATACATGAGGTACTTACACAGTATGGGGCAACTGTAGCAGTGTCAGGGCTGGAGGGGATAATTTGTAACAGCACTGATACATTGGGTACATATACTGTACGGGGTAACTGTAGCAGTGTCAGGGCTGGGGGGATAATTGCAGCACTGATACATGGGGTACTTATACTGTATGGGGTAAATGTAGCAGTTTCAGGGTTGGTGGGGATAATTGCAGCAGCACTGATACATGGGGTACTTATTCTGTATGGGGTAATTGTAGCAGGATCTGGGCTGTAGGGGATAATTGTTGCTGCACTGACACATGGGGTACTTATACTGTAAGGAGTAATTGTAGCAGTGTCGGGGCTGGAGGGGATAATTGTAACAGCACTGATACTTGGGGTACTTTCTCGGTATCTGGTAATTGTTGCAGTGTCAGGGCTGGTGGGGTAATTGTAGCAGCACTGATACATGGGGCACTTATACTGTACATGGAAAGTGTAGCAGTGTCAGGGCTGCTGGGGATAACTGTAGCTGCACTGATACATTTGGTACTTATACTGTATGGGGTAATTGTTGCAGTGTCAGGGCTGGTGGGGATAATTGCAGCACTGATACATGGGGTACTTATACTGTATGGGGTAAATGTAGCAGTTTCAGGGTTGGTGGGGATAATTGCAGCAGCACTGATACATGGGGTACTTATTCTGTATGGGGTAATTGTAGCAGGATCTGGGCTGGAGGGGATAATTGTTGCTGCACTGACACATGGGGTACTTATACTGTAAGGAGTAATTGTAGCAGTGTCGGAGCTGGAGGGGATAATTGTAGCAGCGCTACTACATGAGGTACTTATACTGTATGGGTTAATTATTGCAGTATCTGGGCTGGTGAGATAATTGTAACAGCACTGGTGCATGGGGTACTTATACTGTGTGGGGTAATTGCATCAGTGTCAGGGCTGGTGGGGATAATTGTAACAGCACTGACACTTTGGGTACTTTTTCGGTATGGGGTAATTGTAGCAGTGTTTGGGCTGGTGGGGTAATTGTAGCAGCACTGATACATGGGGTACTTATACGGTATATGGAAAGTGTAGCAGTGTCAGAGCTGTTGGGGATAATTGTACCAGCACTGATACATGGGGTACTTATTCTGTATGGGGTAATTGTTGCTGTGTCAGGGCGATTGGGGATAATTTTAGCAGCACTTATACATGGGGTACGTATACTCTGTGGCGTAATTGAAGCAGTCTCACGGCTGGTGGGGATAACTGTAACACCACTGATACATGGGGTACTTATACTGTATGTGCTAACTGTAGCAGTGTGAGGGCTGGTAGGTATAATTGTAACAACACTGATACTTGGGTACTTATTCTGTATGGGGTAATTGTAGTAGTGGTATGGCTGGTAGGGAATTGTGTCTGCACTATTACATGGGGTACTTATACTGTATGGGGTAATTGTAGTAAGTGTCAGGGCTGGTAGGGATAATTGCAGCACTGATACATGGGGTACTTATAATGTATTGGAACAATTGTAGCAGTGTCTGTGCTGGTGGTGATAATTGTAACAGCACTGATACATCAGGTACTTATACTGTATGGGGTAACTGTAGCAGTATCAGGGCTGGTGGGGATAACTGTAGGAGCACTAATACATGGGGTACTTATACTGTATGGGGTAATTGTAGCAGGGTCAGTGCTGGTGGGGATAATTGTAGGAGTGCTACTACATGTGGTACTTATACTGTATGGGTTAATTATAACAGTGTCTGGGCTGGTGGGGATAATTGTAACAGCACTGATACATCAGGTACTTATGCTGTATGGGGTTAATGAAGCAGTTTCAGGGCTCGTAGGGATAATTGTAACATTACTGATGAAAAGAGGTACTTGTACTGCATGAGGTAATTGTAGCAGAGTCAGGGCTGATGGGGAAAATTGTAACAGCACTGATACATGGGGTTCTTATACTGTATGGGGTAATCGTAGCAGCGTCAGGGCTGGTGGGGATAATTGTAACAGTACTGATACATGGAGTACTTATACTGTATGAGGTAATTGTAGCAGTGTCAGAGCTGGTGGGGATAATTGTAACAGCACTGATACATGGGTTACTTGAACTGTATGGGGTAAACTGTAACTGCGTCAGGTCTGGTGGGGATTATTGTAGTATCATTGATACATGGGGTACTTCTACTGTATGAGGTAACTGCAGCAGTTTTGGGGCTTGTTGGGATAATTGTAGCAGCACAGATACATGGGGTACTTACACTGTATGGGGTAATTGTAGCAGTGTCAGTGATGGTGGTGATAATTGTAACAATACTGATACATGGATACTTATACTGTATGGAGTAATTGTAGCAGTGTCCAGGTCTGGTGGGGCAATTGTAACAGCACTGATACATGGGGTACCCATATGCGGGGTAATAATAACAGTGCCAGGGCTGGAGGCGATAAGTGTGACAGCACTGATGCATGGGGTACTTCTACTGTTTGGGGTAACTGTAGGAGTGTCAGGGCTGGTGTGGATAATTGTAGCAGCACTGATACATTGGGTATAAACTCTATGGGGTAATTGTAGCAGTGTCAGGACTGGTGGGATAATTGTAGCAGCACTAATACATGGGGTACTTATACTGTAGAGTAATTGTATCAGTGTCAGGGTTGGTGGTGGTAATTGTATATCACTGTTACATGGGGTACTTATACTCTAAGGGGCTATTGTAGCAGAGTCAGGGCTGGTGGGGCAATTGCAGCAGCACTGATTCATAGAGTACTTATACTGTATGGGTTACTGCAGCAGTGTTAGGGCTGGTGGGGATAATTGTAACAGCACTGACACATGGGGTTCTTCTGATGGAGTAATTGTAGCAGTGTCAGGGCTGCTGGCGATAATTATGCAGCACTGATATGTGGGATACTCATACTGAATGTGGAAACTGTAGCAGTGTCAGGGCTGCTGGGATAATGTAGCAACACTGAAACATGGGGAACTTGTACTGTATGGAGTTTGTAGCAGTGTCAGGGCTGGTGAGGATAATTGTAGCGCTGATACATCTGAAATACGTATACTCTTGAGGGTAATTGAAGCAGAATAAAGGCTGGTGGGGATAGTTGTAACAGCACTGAAGCATGGGGTACTTATACTGTGCAGGGTAACTGTAGCAGTATCAGGGCTGGTGGGGATAACTGTAGCAGCACTAATACATGGGGTACTTATACTGTATGGGGTAATTGTAGCAGGGTCAGTGCTGGTGGGGATAATTGTAGGAGTGCTACTACATGTGGTACTTATACTGTATGGGTTAATTATAACAGTGTCTAGGCTGGTGAGGATAATTGTAACAGCACTGATACATCAGGTACTTATACTGTATGGGGTTAATGAAGCAGTTTCAGGGCTCGTGGGGATAATTGTAACATTACTGATGAAAAGAGGTACTTATACTGTATGAGGTAATTGTAGCAGAGTCAGGGCTGATGGAGAAAATTGTAACAGCACTGATACATGGGGTTCTTATACTGTATGGGATAATCGTAGCAGCGTCAGGGCTGGTGGGGATAATTGTAACAGCACTGATACATGGAGTACTTATACTGTATGAGGTAATTGTAGCAGTGTCAGCGCTGGAGGGGCTAATTGTAACAGCACTGATACATGGGTTACTTAAACTGTATGGGGTAAACTGTAACAGTGTCAGGTCTGGTGGGGATTATTGTAGTATCATTGATACATGGGATTCTTCTTCTGTATGGGGTAACTGCAGCAGTTTCGGGGCTTGTTGGGATAATTGTAGCAGCACAGATATATGGGGTACTTACACTGTATGGGGTATTTGTAGCAGTGTCAGTGATGATTGTAACAACACAGATACATGGTACTATACTGTATTGAGTAATTGTAGCAGTGTCCGGTCTGGTGGGGCAATTGTAGCAGTGTACATGGGGTACTTATACTGTATAGGAGTAATTGTAGCAGTGCCAGGGCTGGTGTGTAGAATTGTAACAGCACTGATTCATGGGGTACATATATAATGTGGGATAATTGTACCAGTGTCAGGCTGTTAAGCGGTAATGTAGCAGCACTGATACTTGGTACTTATACTGTATGGGAGTAATTGTAGCAGGGTCAGTGCTGGTGGGGATAATTGTAGGAGTACTACATGTGGTACTTATACTGTATGGGTTAATTATAACAGTGTCTGGGCTGGTGGGGATAATTGTAACAGCACTGATACATCAGGTACTTATACTGTATGGGGTTAATGAAGCAGTTTCAGGGCTCGTGGGGATAATTGTAACATTACTGATGAAAAGAGGTAGTTATACTGTATGAGGTAATTGTAGCAGAGTCAGGGCTGATGGGGAAAACTGTAACAGCACTGATACATGGGGTTCTTATACTGTATGGGGTAATCGTAGCAGCGTCAGGGCTGGTGGGGATAATTGTAACAGCACTGATACATGGAGTACTTATACTGTATGAGGTAATTGTAGCAGTGTCAGCGCTGGAGGGGCTAATTGTAACAGCACTGATACATGGGTTACTTAAACTGTATGGGTTAAACTGTAACAGTGTCAGGTCTGGTGGGGATTATTGTAGTATCATTGATACATGGGATTCTTCTACTGTATGGGGTAACTGCAGCAGTTTGAGCTTGTTGGGATAATTGTAACAGCACAGATATATGGGTACTTACACTGTATGGGGTATTTGTAGCAGTGTCAGTGATGGTGGGGATAATTGTAACAACACAGATACATCAGGTGACTTATACTGTAGTAGTAGTTGTAGCAGTGTCCAGTCTGGTGGGGCAATTGTAGCTTACGGATACATGAGGGTACTTATACTGTATGGGGTAATTGTAGCAGTGCCAGGGCTGGTGTGTAGGAATTAACAGCACTGATTCATGAGGTACATATATAATGTGGGATAATTGTACCAGTGTCAGGCTGTTAGCGGTAATTGTAGCAGCACTGATACTTGATTGCTTATACTGTATGCGGTAATTCTAGCAGTGTTAGGGCTGGTGGAGGCAGTGTAGAAACACTGATATATGGGAACTTTTACTGTATGGGGTAAGTAATCTTAGCAGTGTCAGGGCTGAGTGGGGGCTATTGTAGAAGCACTGATACACGACCATGGGGTACCTATACTGTATGGGGTAACTTGTACCAGTGTCAGGGCTGGTGGGGATAATTGTAACAGCACTGATACATGAGGTACTTACACAGTATGGGGCAACTGTAGCAGTGTCAGGGCTGGAGGGGATAATTTGTAACAGCACTGATACATTGGGTACATATACTGTACGGGGTAACTGTAGCAGTGTCAGGGCTGGGGGGATAATTGCAGCACTGATACATGGGGTACTTATACTGTATGGGGTAAATGTAGCAGTTTCAGGGTTGGTGGGGATAATTGCAGCAGCACTGATACATGGGGTACTTATTCTGTATGGGGTAATTGTAGCAGGATCTGGGCTGTAGGGGATAATTGTTGCTGCACTGACACATGGGGTACTTATACTGTAAGGAGTAATTGTAGCAGTGTCGGGGCTGGGGGGATAGTGTAACAGCACTGATACTTAGGAGTACTCTCGGTATCTGGTAATTGTTGCAGTGTCAGGGCTGGTGGGTAATTGTAGCAGCACTGATACATGGAGCACTATACTGTACATGGAAAGTGTAGCAGTGTCAGGGCTGCTGGGGATAATTGTAGCTGCACTGATACATTTGGTACTTATACTGTATGGGGTAATTGTTGCAGTGTCAGGGCTGGTGGGGATAATTGCAGCACTGATACATGAAGTGCATATACTGTATGGAAGTAAATGTAGCAGTTTCAGGGTTAGTGGGGATAATTGCAGCAGCACTGATACATAGAAGTACTTATTCTGTATGAGGTATTGTAGCAGGATCTGGGCTGGAGGATAATTGTTGCTGCACTGACACATGGGTACTTATACTGTAAGGAGTAGTGTGATGTCGGGCTGGGCGGATAATTGTGGCCTTTACTACATAATTCATCTGTATGGGTTAATTATTGCAGTATCTGGGCTGGTGAGATAATTGTAACAGCACTGGTGCATGGGGTACTTATACTGTGTGGGGTAATTGCATCAGTGTCAGGGCTGGTGGGGATAATTGTAACAGCACTGACACTTTGGGTACTTTTCGGTATGGGGTAATTGTAGCAGTGTTTGGGCTGGTGGGGTAATTGTAGCAACACTGATACATGGGAAGTACTATCACGGTATATGGAAAGTGTAGCAGTGTCAGAGCTGTGGGGATAATTGTACCAGCACTGATACTTGGGGTGCTATTCTGTATGGGGTAATTGTTGCTGTGTCAGGCGATTGGGGATAATTTTAGCAGCACTTATACATGAAGTGCGTATACTCTGTGGCGTAATTGAAGCAGTCTCACGGCTGGTGGGGATAACTGTAACACCACTGATACATGGGTACTTATACTGTATGTGCTAACTGTAGCAGTGTGAGGGCTAGTAAGTATAATTGTAACAACACTGATACTTGGGTACTTATTCTGTATGGGGTAATTGTAGTAGTGGTAATGGCTGGTAGGGCAATTGTGTCTGCACTATTACATGGGGTACTTATACTGTATGGGGTAATTGTAGTAGTGTCAGGGCTGGTAGGGATAATTGCAGCACTGATACATGGGGTACTTATAATGTATTGGAACAATTGTAGCAGTGTCTGTGCTGGTGGTGATAATTGTAACAGCACTGATACATCAGGTACTTATACTGTATGGGGTAACTGTAGCAGTATCAGGGCTGGTGGGGATAACTGTAGGAGCACTAATACATGGGGTACTTATACTGTATCGGGTAATTGTAGCAGGGTCAGTGCTGGTGGGGATAATTGTAGGAGTGCTACTACATGTGGTACTTATACTGTATGGGTTAATTATAACAGTGTCTGGGCTGGTGGGGATAATTGTAACAGCACTGATACATCAGGTACTTATGCTGTATGGGGTTAATGAAGCAGTTTCAGGGCTCGTAGGGATAATTGTAACATTACTGATGAAAAGAGGTACTTGTACTCATGAGGTAATTGTAGCAGAGTCAGGGCTGATGGGGAAAATTGTAACAGCACTGATACATGGGGTTCTTATACTGTATGGTGTCGTAGCAGCGTCAGGGCTGGTGGGGATAATGTAACAGTACTGATACATGAGTACTTATACTGTATGAGAGTAATTGTAGCAGTGTCAGAGCTGGTGGGGATAATTGTAACAGCACTGATACATGGGTTACTTGAACTGTATGGGGTAAACTGTAACTGCGTCAGGTCTGGTGGGGATTATTGTAGTATCATTGATACATGGGGTACTTCTACTGTATGAGGTAACTGCAGCAGTTTTGGGGCTTGTTGGGATAATTGTAGCAGCACAGATACATGGGGTACTTACACTGTATGGGGTAATTGTAGCAGTGTCAGTGATGGTGGTGATAATTGTAACAATACTGATACATCGGATACTTATACTGTATGGAGTAATTGTAGCAGTGTCAGGTCTGGTGGGGCAATTGTAACAGCACTGATACATGGGGTACTTATCCTGTACGGGGTAATAATAGCAGTGCCAGGGCTGGAGGCGATAATTGTAACAGCACTGATGCATGGGGTACTTCTACTGTTTGGGGTAACTGTAGGAGTGTCAGGGCTGGTGTGGATAATTGTAGCAGCACTGATACATTGGGTCCTTAAACTCTATGGGGTAATTGTAGCAGTGTCAGGACTGGTGGGGATAATTGTAGCAGCACTAATACATGGGGTACTTATACTGTACAGGGTAATTGTATCAGTGTCAGGGTTGGTGGTGGTAATTGTAGTATCACTGTTACATGGGGTACTTATACTCTAAGGGGCTATTGTAGCAGAGTCAGGGCTGGTGGGGGCAATTGCAGCAGCACTGATTCATAGAGATCTTATACTGTATGGGTTTACTGCAGCAGTGTTAGGGCTGGTGGGGATAATTGTAACAGCACTGACACATGGGTGCTTCTAATGTGCAGGGTAATGTAGCAGTGTCAGGGCTGCTGGCGATAATTGCAGCACTGATATGTGGAGTACTCATACTGAATGTGGAAACTGTAGCAGTGTCAGGGCTGCTGGGATAATTAGCAACACTGAAACATGGGAACTTGTACTGTATAGAGTTTGTAGCAGTGTCAGGGCTGGTGAGGATAATTGTAGCGCTGATACATCTGAAATACGTATACTCTAAGGGTAATTGAAGCAGAATAAAGGCTGGTGGGGATAGTTGTAACAGCACTGAAGCATGGGGTACTTATACTGTACGGGGTAACTGTAGGAGTGTCAGGGCTGGTAGGGATAATTGTAGCAGCACTGATACATGGGGTACTTATACTGTATGGGGTAATTGTAGCAGGGTCAGTGCTGGTGGGGATAATTGTAGGAGTGCTACTACATGTGGTACTTATACTGTATGGGTTAATTATAACAGTGTCTGGGCTGGTGGGGATAATTGTAACAGCACTGATACATCAGGTACTTATACTGTATGGGGTTAATGAAGCAGTTTCAGGGCTCGTGGGGATAATTGTAACATTACTGATGAAAAGAGGTACTTATACTGTATGGGGTAATTGTAGCAGAGTCAGGGCTGATGGGGAAAATTGTAACAGCACTGATACATGGGGTTCTTATACTGTATGGGGTAATCGTAGCAGCGTCAGGGCTGGTGGGGATAATTGTAACAGCACTGATACATGGAGTACTTATACTGTATGAGGTAATTGTAGCAGTGTCAGCGCTGGAGGATAATTGTAACAGCACTGATACATGGGTTACTTAAACTGTATGGGGTAAACTGTAACAGTGTCAGGTCTGGTGGGGATTATTGTAGTATCATTGATACATGGGATTCTTCTTCTGTATGGGGTAACTGCAGCAGTTTCGGGGCTGGTTGGGATAATTGTAGCAGCACAGATATATGGGGTACTTACACTGTATGGGGTATTTGTAGCAGTGTCAGTGATGGTGGGGATAATTGTAACAACACAGATACATCGGGTACTTATACTGTATTGAGTAATTGTAGCAGTGTCCGGTCTGGTGGGGCAATTGTAGCAGGATAAATGGAGTACTTATACTGTAGAGTAATTGTAGCAGTGCCAGGGCTGGTGTGTAGAATTGTAACAGCACTGATTCATAGGGTACATATATAATGTGGGATAATTGTACCAGTGTCAGGCTGTTAAGCGGTAATGTAGCAGCACTGATACTTGAGTACTTATACTGTATGGGGGTAATTGTAGCAGGGTCAGTGCTGGTGGGGATAATTGTAGGAGTGCTACTACATGTGGTACTTATACTGTATGGGTTAATTATAACAGTGTCTGGGCTGGTGGGGATAATTACAGCACTGATACATC
Source organism: Neoceratodus forsteri (assembly GCA_016271365.2). Classification (NCBI taxonomy): domain Eukaryota; kingdom Metazoa; phylum Chordata; order Ceratodontiformes; family Ceratodontidae; genus Neoceratodus; species Neoceratodus forsteri. Next base: position 54,593,321 of record CM028129.1, read on the forward strand.
AGGTACTTATACTGTATGGGTTAATGAAGCAGTTTCAGGGCTCGTGGGGATAATTGTAACATTAGTGATGAAAAGAGGTAGTTATACTGTAGGAGTAATTGTAGCAGAGTCAGGGCTGATGGGAAAATTAACAACACTGATACATGTGGGTTCTTATACTGTATGGGGTGTCGTATTAACAGCGTCAGGGCTGGTGGGGATAATTGTAACAGCACTGATACATGGAATTACTTATACTGTATGAGGTAATTGTAGCAGTGTCAGCTGGAGGGCTAATTGTAACAGCACTGATACATGGGTTACTTAAACTGTATGGGGTAAACTGTAACAGTGTCAGGTCTGGTGGGGATTATTGTAGTATCATTGATACATGGGATTCTTCTACTGTATGGGGTAACTGCAGCAGTTTGAACTTGTTGGGATAATTGTAACAGCACAGATATATGGGTACTTACACTGTATGGGGTATTTGTAGCAGTGTCAGTGATGGTGGGGATAATTGTAACAACACAGATACATCGAATTACTTATACTGTATTGAGTAATTGTAGCAGTGTCCAGTCTGGTGGGAACGAGGTAGCAGCACTTATTACATCGGATACATGGGGATACTTATACTGTATGGGGTAATTGTAGCAGTGCCAGGGCTGGTGTGTAGAATTGTAACAGCACTGATTCATGAGGTACATATATAATGTGGGATAATTGTACCAGTGTCAGGCTGTTAGTAGTAATTGTAGCAGCACTGATACTTGGTACTTACTGTACTGCAGTAATTCTAGCAGTGTTAGGGCTGGTGGAGGCAATTGTAGAAGCACTGATATATAGGGAACTTTTACTGTATGGGAGTAAATGTAGCAGTGTCAGGGCTGGTGGAGCAATTGTACCAGCACTGATAAATGGAAATTTATACTGTATGGGATAACTGTAGCAGTGTCAGGGCTGGTGGGGCTATTGTAGAAGCACTGATACAAGCCATGGGTACCTATACTGTATGGGGTAACTGTACCAGTGTCAGGGCTGGTGGGGATAATTGTAACAGCACTGATACATGAGGTACTTACACTGTATGGGGCAACTGTAGCAGTGTCAGGGCTGGAGGGATAATTTGTAACAGCACTGATACATTGGGTACATATACTGTATGGGGGTAACTGTAGCAGTGTCAATGCTGGTTGGGATAATTGTAGCAGCACTGACATAGAATTACTTATACTGTATGGGGTAATTGTAGCAGTGTCGGGGCTGGTGGGGATAATTGTAACAGCACTGATACTTGGGGTACTTTCTCGGTATGGGGTAATTGTAGCAGTGTCAGGGCTGGTGGGGTAATTGTAGCAGCACTGATATATGGGGTACTTATACTGTACATGGAAAGTGTAGCAGTGTCAGGGCTGCTGGGGATAATTGTAGCTGCACTGATACATTTGGTACTTATACTGTATGGGGTAATTGTTGCAGTGTCAGGGCTGGTGGGGATAATTGCAGCACTGATACATGGGATACTTATACTGTATGGGGTAAATGTAGCAGTTTCATGGTTGGTGGGGATAATTGCAGCAGCACTGATACATGGGGTACTTATTCTGTATGGGGTAATTGTAGCAGGATCTGGGCTGGAGGGGATAATTGTTGCTGCACTGACACATGGGGTACTTATACTGTAAGGAGTAATTGTAGCAGTGTCGGAGCTGGAGGGGATAATTGTAGCAGCGCTACTACATGAAGTACTTATACTGTATGGGTTAATTATTGCAGTATCTGGGCTGGTGAGATAATTGTAACAGCACTGGTGCATGGGGTACTTATACTGTATGGGGTAATTGCATCAGTGTCAGGGCTGGTGGGGATAATTGTAACAGCACTGACACTTTGGGTACTTTTCTGGTATGGGGTAATTGTAGCAATGTTAGGGCTGGTGGGGTAATTGTAGCAGCACTGATACATGGGGTACTTATACGGTATATGGAAAGTATAGCAGTGTCAGAGCTGCTGGGATATTGTACCAGCACTGATACATAGGGGTACTTATTCTGTATGGGAGTAATTGTTGCTGTGTCAGGGCGATTGGGGATAATTTTAGCAGCACTTATACATGGGGTACGTATACTCTGTGGCGTAATTGAAGCAGTCTCACGGCTGGTGGGGATAACTGTAACACCACTGATACATGGGGTACTTATACTGTATGTGCTAACTGTAGCAGTGTGAGGGCTGGTAGGTATAATTGTAACAACACTGATACTTGGGTACTTATTCTGTATGGGGTAATTGTAGTAGTGGTATGGCTGGTAGGGGCAATTGTGTCTGCACTATTACATGGGGTACTTATACTGTATGGGGTAATTGTAGCAGTGTCAGGGCTGGTAGGGATAATTGCAGCACTGATACATGGGGTACTTATAATGTATTGGAACAATTGTAGCAGTGTCTGTGCTGGTGGTGATAATTGTAACAGCACTGATACATCAGGTACTTATACTGTATGGGGTAACTGTAGCAGTATCAGGGCTGGTGGGGATAACTGTAGGAGCACTAATACATGGGGTACTTATACTGTATGGGGTAATTGTAGCAGGGTCAGTGCTGGTGGGGATAATTGTAGGAGTGCTACTACATGTGGTACTTATACTGTATGGGTTAATTATAACAGTGTCTGGGCTGGTGGGGATAATTGTAACAGCACTGATACATCAGGTACTTATGCTGTATGGGGTTAATGAGCAGTTTCAGGGCTCGTAGGGATAATTGTAACATTACTGATGAAAGAGAGTACTTATACTGTATGAGGTAATTGTAGCAGAGTCAGGGCTGATGGGGAAAATTGTAACAACACTGATACATGGGGTTCTTATACTGTATGGATGTCGTGCTTAGCGTCAGGGCTGGTGGGGATAATGTAACAGTACTGATACATGAGGTACTTATACTGTATGAGGTAATTGTAGCAGTGTCAGAGCTGGTGGGGATAATTGTAACAGCACTGATACATGGGTTATGAACTGTATGGAGTAAACTGTAACTGCGTCAGGTCTGGTGGGGATTATTGTAGTATCATTGATACATGGGGTACTTCTACTGTATGGAGGTAACTGCAGCAGCAGTTTGGGGCTTGTTGGGATAATTGGCAGCACAGATACATGGGGTCCTTACCTGTATGGGGTAATTGTAGCAGTGTCAGTGATGGTGGTGATAATTGTAACAATACTGATACATCGGATACTTATACTGTATGGAGTAATTGTAGCAGTGTCAGGTCTGGTGGGGCAATTGTAACAGCACTGATACATGGGGTACTTATACTGTACGGGGTAATAATAGCAGTGCCAGGGCTGGAGGCGATAATTGTAACAGCACTGATGCATGGGGTACTTCTACTGTTTGGGGTAACTGTAGGAGTGTCAGGGCTGGTGTGGATAATTGTAGCAGCACTGATACATTGGGTACTTAAACTCTATGGGGTAATTGTAGCAGTGTCAGGACTGGTGGGGATAATTGTAGCAGCACTAATACATGGGGTACTTATACTGTACAGGGTAATTGTATCAGTGTCAGGGTTGGTGGTGGTAATTGTAGTATCACTGTTACATGGGGTACTTATACTCTAAGGGGCTATTGTAGCAGAGTCAGGGCTGGTGGGGGCAATTGCAGCAGCACTGATTCATGGGGTACTTATACTGTATGGGTTTACTGCAGCAGTGTTAGGGCTGGTGGGGATAATTGTAACAGCACTGACACATGGGGTGCTTCTAATGTACGGGGTAATTGTAGCAGTGTCAGGGCTGCTGGCGATAATTGTAGCAGCACTGATATGTGGGGTACTCATACTGAATGTGGAAACTGTAGCAGTGTCAGGGCTGCTGGGGATAATTGTAGCAGCACTGAAACATGGGGAACTTGTACTGTATGGGGGATTTGTAGCAGTGTCAGGGCTGGTGAGGATAATTGTGGCAGCGCTGATACATCTGGTACGTATACTCTGTGGGGTAATTGAAGCAGAATAAAGGCTGGTGGGGATAGTTGTAACAGCACTGAAGCATGGGGTACTTATACTGTACGGGGTAACTGTAGGAGTGTCAGGGCTGGTAGGGATAATTGTAGCAGCACTGATACATGGGGTACTTATACTGTATGGGGTAATTGTAGCAGGGTCAGTGCTGGTGGGGATAATTGTAGGAGTGCTACTACATGTGGTACTTATACTGTATGGGTTAATTATAACAGTGTCTGGGCTGGTGGGGATAATTGTAACAGCACTGATACATCAGGTACTTATACTGTATGGGTTAATGAAGCAGTTTCAGGGCTCGTGGGGATAATTGTAACATTACTGATGAAAAGAGGTACTTATACTGTATGGGGTAATTGTAGCAGAGTCAGGGCTGATGGGGAAAATTGTAACAGCACTGATACATGGGGTTCTTATACTGTATGGGATAATCGTAGCAGCGTCAGGGCTGGTGGGGATAATTGTAACAGCACTGATACATGGAGTACTTATACTGTATGAGGTAATTGTAGCAGTGTCAGCGCTGGAGGGGATAATTGTAACAGCACTGATACATGGGTTACTTAAACTGTATGGGGTAAACTGTAACAGTGTCAGGTCTGGTGGGGATTATTGTAGTATCATTGATACATGGGATTCTTCTTCTGTATGGGGTAACTGCAGCAGTTTCGGGGCTGGTTGGGATAATTGTAGCAGCACAGATATATGGGGTACTTACACTGTATGGGGTATTTGTAGCAGTGTCAGTGATGGTGGGGATAATTGTAACAACACAGATACATCGAATTACTTATACTGTATTGAGTAATTGTAGCAGTGTCCAGTCTGGTGGGGCAAGTGTAGCAGCACGGATACATGGGGTACTTATACTGTATGGGGTAATTGTAGCAGTGCCAGGGCTGGTGTGTAGAATTGTAACAGCACTGATTCATGGGGTACATATATAATGTGGGATAATTGTACCAGTGTCAGGCTGTTAGCGGTAATTGTAGCAGCACTGATACTTCGGGTACTTATACTGTATGCGGTAATTCTAGCAGTGTTAGGGCTGGTGGAGGCAATTGTAGAAGCACTGATATATGGGGAACTTTTACTGTATGGGGTAAATGTAGCAGTGTCAGGGCTGGTGGGGCAATTGTACCAGCACTGATAAATGGGAAATTTATACTGTATGGGATAACTGTAGCAGTGTCAGGGCTGGTGGGGGCTATTGTAGAAGCACTGATACACGGCCATGGGGTACCTATACTGTATGGGGTAACTGTACCAGTGTCAGGGCTGGTGGGGATAATTGTAACAGCACTGATACATGAGGTACTTACACAGTATGGGGCAACTGTAGCAGTGTCAGGGCTGGAGGGGATAATTTGTAACAGCACTGATACATTGGGTACATATACTGTACGGGGTAACTGTAGCAGTGTCAATGCTGGTTGGGATAATTGTAGCAGCACTGACACTTAGGGTACTTATACTGTATGGGGTAATTGTAGCAGTGTCGGGGCTGGTGGGGATAATTGTAACAGCACTGATACTTGGGGTACTTTCTCGGTATGGGTAATTGTAGCAGTGTCAGGGCTGGTGGGGTAATTGTAGCAGCACTGATATATGGGGTACTTATACTGTACATGGAAAGTGTAGCAGTGTCAGGGCTGCTGGGGATAATTGTAGCTGCACTGATACATTTGGTACTTATACTGTATGGGGTAATTGTTGCAGTGTCAGGGCTGGTGGGGATAATTGCAGCACTGATACATGGGGTACTTATACTGTATGGGGTAAATGTAGCAGTTTCAGGGTTGGTGGGGATAATTGCAGCAGCACTGATACATGGGGTACTTATTCTGTATGGGGTAATTGTAGCAGGATCTGGGCTGGAGGGGATAATTGTTGCTGCACTGACACATGGGGTACTTATACTGTAAGGAGTAATTGTAGCAGTGTCGGAGCTGGAGGGGATAATTGTAGCAGCTCTACTACATGAGGTACTTATACTGTATGGGTTAATTATTGCAGTATCTGGGCTGGTGAGATAATTGTAACAGCACTGGTGCATGGGATTACTTATACTGTATGGGGTAATTGCATCAGTGTCAGGGCTGGTGGGGATAATTGTAACAGCACTGACACTTTGGGTACTTTTTTGGTATGGGGTAATTGTAGCAATGTTAGGGCTGGTGGGGTAATTGTAGCAGCACTGATACATGGGGTACTTATACGGTATATGGAAAGTATAGCAGTGTCAGGGCTGCTGGGGATATTTGTACCAGCACTGATACATGGGGTACTTATTCTGTATGGGGTAATTGTTGCTGTGTCAGGGCGATTGGGGATAATTTTAGCAGCACTTATACATGGGATACGTATACTCTGTGGCGTAATTGAAGCAGTATCACGGCTGGTGGGGATAACTGTAACAGCACTGATACATGGGGTACTTATACTGTATGTGCTAACTGTAGCAGTGTGAGGGCTGGTAGGTATAATTGTAACAACACTGATACTTGGGTACTTATTCTGTATGGGGTAATTGTAGTAGTGGTATGGCTGGTAGGGTCAATTGTGTCTGCACTATTACATGGGGTTCTTATACTGTATGGGGTAATTGTAGCAGTGTCAGGGCTGGTGGGGAAAATTGCAGAACTGATACATGGGGTACTTATACTGTATGGGGTAATTGTAGCAGTGTCAGGGCTGGTAGGGATAATTGCAGCACTGATACATGGGGTACTTATACTGTATGGGGTCAATTGTAGCAGTGTCAGGGCTGGTGGGGATAACTGTAGCAGCACTGATACATGGGTACTTATACTGTATAGGGTAACTGTAGCAGGGTCAGGGCTGGTGGGGATAATTGTAGGAGTGCTACTACATGTGGTACTTATACTGTGTTGGTTAATTATAACAGTGTCTGGGCTGGTGGGGATAATTGTAACAGCACTGATACATCAGGTACTTATGCTGTATGGGGTTAATTAAGCAGTGTCAGGGCTGGTAGGGATAATTGTAACATTACTGATAAAGAGAGTACTTATACTGTAGGGAGATAATTGTAGCAGAGTCAGGGCTGATGGGAAAATTGTAACAGCACTGATACATGGGGTTCTTATACTGTATGGGGTAATCGTAGCAGCGTCAGGGCTGGTGGGATGATTGTAACAGCACTGATACATGAGGTACTTATACTGTATGGGATAATCGTAGCAGTGTCAGAGCTGGAGGGGATAATTGTAACAGTGCTGATACATGGGGTACATATACTGTGCGGGGTAACTGAAGCAGTGACAGGGCTGTTAGGGATAATTGTAGCAGCACTGATACATGGGGTACATATATTGTACAGGGTAACTGTAGCAGTGTCACCGCTGGAGGAGATAATTGTAACAGCACTGATACAAGGGATACATATACTGTACGGGTAACTGTAGCAGTGTCAGATGCTCGTTAGGATAATTGTAGCAGCACACTGATACATAGGAGTATAAACTGTATGGAGTAAATGTGTAGCAGTGTCCAGTGCTGAGTGGGGATAATTGTTGAAGCACTGATACATAGGTACTTATACTGTGTAGGTAGCTGTAGCAGTGTCAGGGTTGAGTGGGGATAATTGTAGTAGCACTGATACATGGGATACTTATACTGTTTAGGATTACTGAAGCAGTTTCTGGGCTGGTGGGGATAATTATCGCAGCACTGATACATGGGGTACTTATACTGTATGGGAGTAATTGTAGCAGTGTCAAGGGCTAGTGGGGATAATTGTAGCAGCACTGTTCAAAGGGCAATTCTAAACTGTGTGGGAGTAATGTAGCAGTGTCAGGGCTGGTGGGGATAGATGAAGCACTGATGCATGGAGGACTTAAACTGTATACAGAATAAATTGTAGCAGTGTCCAGGGCTGGTGGAGAAAGGTGTAAAAACACTGATACATATGGTACTTATACTGAATGAGATAACCGTAGCAGTGTCAGGGCTGTTGGGGATAATGTGGTAACTGATACTTGGGGTATAATACTGTATGGGGAAATTAAAGCAAAGTCAGTGCTGGTGGAGATAAATGTAGCACTGATACATGGGGTACTTATACTGTATGGGATTACTGTAGCAGTGTCAGGGCCAGGTGAGGATAGTGTGACAGCAGCACTGATCGTGGGGACTCATACTGTACGTGGATACTGAAGCAGTGTCAGGGCTGTTGAGGAGAGAATTGTAGCAGCACTGATACATGGGTACATATAATGAATAGGATTTTGTAGCAGTGTCAGGGCTGGTGGGTATAATTGTAGCAACACTGATACATAAGGTGCAATATGCCCTAATGAGTCAATTAGAAGCAGTATCATGGCTGTTGGTTAAAATTGTAACAGCACTGATGACAAGTACTATACTATGCGGGTAATTATAGCAGCATCAGGGCTGGTGGGGATAATTGTAACAGCACTAGTCATGCAATTACTTATGCTGTATGTAGGCAACTATGTGAGTGTCAGGGCTGGTGGGGATAATTGTAGCAGCACTGATACATGGGGTACTTATACTTTGTGGGGTAATTGAAGCAGTATCAAGACTGTTGGGGATAATTGTAACATGACTGATACATGGGGTACTTATACTGTATGGGGTAATTGTAGCAGTGTCAGGGCTGGTGGGGATAATTGTAACAGCACTGATACTTGGGGTACTTTTTCTGTATGGGGTAGTTGTAGCAGTGTCCAGGGTTGGTGGGGATAATTGTGAGCACTGATACATGGGAGTACTATATACTGTATGGAGATAATTGTAGCAGTGTCAGGGCTGGTAGGGATAGTTGTAGTAGCACTGATTCATGGGGTACTTATACTGTATGGGGTAAGTGTAGCAGTGCCAGGGCTGAATGGGAGAATTGTAACAGCACTGACACGAGAGAGTACTTCTACTGTACGGGGGTAATTGCTGGCAGTGTCTGGGCTGCTGGGATAATTGTAACAGCACTGATACATGGGGCACTTCTACTGGACATGGAAAGTGTAGCAGTGTCAGGGCTGCTGGGAAAATAGTAGCAGCACCTGATACATAGAAGGGACAATATACTGTATGGGGTAATGTTTCAGTGTCAGGGCTGGTGGGGATAATTGTAGAACACTGATACAGAGTATCACGTATACTCTGTGGGGAAATTGAAGCAGTATCAAGGCTGGTGGGGATAACTGTAACAGCAATGATACAGAGGTACTTATACTGCACATGGTAATTGTAGCGGTGTGAGGTCTGAGTGGGGATAATTGTAACAGCGGCTGATATATGGGTACTTATACTGCTTAATATACTAAATGTAGCAGTGTAAGGGGCTGGTGGGTATAATTGTAACAACACTGATGCTGGGGTGCTTATTCTGTATGGGAGTAATTGTGGTAGTGTCATGCATGGTGGGGGAGCAATTGTGTCAGCACTGATACATGGAGTTCTTATACTGTATGGGGTAATTGTAGCAGTGTCAGGGCTGGTGGGGATAATTGCAGCACTGCTACATGGGGTACTTATACTGTAAGGGGTAATTGTAGCAGTGTCAGGGCTGGTAGGGAAATTACAGCACTGATACAAGGAGTATTTATACTGTATGGGGTAAATTTAGCAGTTTCAGGGCTGGTGGGGATAATTGAAGCAGCACTGATACATGGGGTACTTATTCTGTATGGGTAGTTGTTGCAGGATCTGGGCTGGTGGGGATAATTGTTGCTGCACTGATACATGGGGTACTTATACAGTATGGGATAATTGTAGCAGTGTCAGGGCTGGTGGGGATAAGTGTAGCAGCACTGATACATTGGGTACTTGTAATGTATTGGGACATCTGTAGCAGTGTCTGTGCTGGTGGTGATAATTGTAACAGCACTGATACATCAGGTACTTATACTGTATGGGGTCACTGTAGCAGTGTCAAGGCTGGTGGGGATAATTGTAGCAGCACTAATTCATATGGTACTTATACTGAATGGGGTAATTGTAGCAGCGTTGGGGCTGGTGAGGATAATTGTAGCAGCGCTTCTACATGGGGTACTTATACTGTGTGGGGTAATTGTAGCAGGATCTGGGCTGGTGGGGATAATTGTTGCTGCACTGATACATTGGGTACTTTTACAGTATGGGTAATTGTAGCAGTGTCAGGGCTGGTGGGTATAAGTGTAACAGCACTGATACATTGGGTACTTATAATGTATTGAGACAATTGTATCAGTGTCTGTGCTGGTGTTGATAATTGTAACAGCAGTGAAACATCAGGTACTTATACTGTACGGGGTAACTGTAGCAGTGTCAAGTTTGGTGGGGATAATTGTAGTAGCACTAATACATGGGGTACTTATACTGCATGGGGTAATTGTAGCAGTGTCGGGGCTGGTGGGGATAGTTGTAGCAGCGCAACTACATGGGGTACTTATACTGTATGGGTTAATTATAGCAGTGTCTGTGCTGGTGGGCATAATTGCAACAGCACTGATACATATAATTCGCTTATAATGTATGGGATAATAGTAGCAGTGTCAGGGATGATGGGGATAGTGAAACAGCACTGATACATGGGATACTATACCGTATGGGCGAAAAGTTGTAGCAGTGTCAAGGATGGTGGGGATAATTGTAACAGCACTAATACATGAGATACTTATACTGATCGGGGTAATTGTAGCAGTGTCAGGGCTGGTGGGATAATTGTAGCAGCACTGATACATGGGATACTTACACTGCTTAGGGAATTGCGCAGTCTCGGCCTGGAGGGATAATTAACAACACTATTCATGGGTACTACACTGTATGGGGTAGTGTAGCAGTGTCAGGCTGATGAGGATAATTGTAAAACACTGATACATGGTACTAATAAGATGGGAATAGTGCAGCAGTGTCAGGGCTGGTGGGGATGATGCAACAGCACTAATACATAGGGTACTTACTCTATGAAACTGTAGCAGTGTCAGGGCTGCTGGGGATAATGTAACAACCCCTAATACATGGTGTGGAATTATACTGTATGAGATAACTGTAGCAGTTTCAGTGCTGGTGAGGATAATTGTCCCAGCACTGATTCATGGGGTACTTATACTGTAGGGGTAATTGTAGCAGTATCAGGGCTGGTGGGGATTATTTTGCAGCACTGATACATAGAAGGCATAAACTGTATGGGAGTAAATTGTAGCTTAGTGTCCGGGCTTGTGGGGATAATTGTAAAAGCACTGATACATGGTGTGCTAAACTGTAAGGATAACTGAAGCAGTGTCCTGGGCTGGTGGGGATTATTGCAGTAGCACTGATACATGGGTACTATAATAAAGGCATTAATTGTAGCAGAGTCAGGGCTGGTGGGGAAATTGCAGCAGCACTGATTCATGGAGCACTTATACTGTATGGGTTTACTGCAGCATTGTCAGAGGCTGGTGGGATAATTGTAACAGCTACTGACACATGGGGTGCCTAATGTATGAGATAATTGTAGCAGTGTCAGGGCTGCTGGGGATAATTGCAGCACTGATACATAGGGTACTCACATACTGTAACGTGGAAACTGTAGCAGCAGTGTCAGGGCTGCTGGGGATAATTGTAGCAACACTGAAACATAGAGCTACTGCTATACTGTATGGGGTATTGATGGCCGTGTCGAGGCTGGTGGGGATAACTGTGGCAACACTGATACATGGGGTACTTATACTATGCAGGGGTAATTATAGCAGTGTCAGGGCTAATTGAGATAATTGTAACAGCACTGATACATAGAATAAATATACTGTATGGGTAACTGTAGCAGTGTCAGGGCTGGTGGGGATAGTGTAGCAGCACTGATACATGGGATACTTAAACTGTATGGGGTAATGCTTAGCAGAGTCAGGGCTGATGGGGATGTTTTAGCACACTAATACATGGGCTACTTATACTGTATGGGGTAAATGTAGCAGTGTCAGGGCTGGTGCGGATGGTTGTAGTATCACTGATACATGGTACTATACTCTAAGAGGTTATTGTAGCAGTGTCTAGAGCTGGTGGGGAGCAATTGCAGCAGCACTGATTCATAGGGTACTTATACTGTAACAGGGTATACTGTAGCAGTGTTAGGGCTGGTGGGATAATGTAACAGCACTGACACATAGAAGGTACTTCTAATGTCTGGGGTAATTGTAGCAGTGTCAGGGGTTGCTGGCGATAATTGTAGCAACTGATTCATGTGGGTACTCATACTGTACCCAGGAAACTGCTAGCAGTGTCAGGGCTGCTGGGGATAGATGGCAGCAACACTGATACATGGGGTACTTATTCGTTATGAGATAACTATAGCAGTTTCAGGGCTGGTGGGGATAATTGTAATAGCACTGATTCATGGGAATTGCTTATTCTGTATCAGGGCAATTGTAGCAGTGTCAGTACTGGTGGGGGCAATGTAGCAGCACTCATTCATAGGGTACTTATTCTGTATAGAAATAGTGTAACAGTGTCAGGGCTGGAAGGATAATTGTAACAACACTGATACATGGGGTACCTATACTGTATGGGTAATTGTAGCAGTGTCAGGGCTGGCGGGGCAATTGTAACAGCTCTGATACATGGGGTAAATATGCATTATGGGAGTAGTATATCAGTGCCAGGGCTGGTGGGGATAATTGTAGCAGCAAAATACATGGGGTATTAATAATGTATGGGGTAGTTGTAGCAGTATCAGGACTGGTGGGGACAATTGTAACTGCACTGATACATGGGGTACTTATACTGTAGGGGGTAATTGTTGCAGTGTCTGGGCTGGAGGGTATAATTGTAAAAGCAATGATGCATGTAGTACATATACTGTACGGGGTAAAAGTAGCAGTGTTAGCGCTGGTGGGGGGATAATTGTAGCAGCACTGATACACGGGGAACTTAAACTGTATGGGGTAATTGTAGCAGTGCCAGGGCAGGTGGGGATAATTATAGCAGCACTGAGACATAGGGTAAATATACTGTATGGGGTAAATGTGTCAGTGTCAGGGCTGGTGTGGATAATTGTAGAACTGATACATGGGGTACTTATACAGTATAGGGTAACTGTAGGAGTGTCAGGGCTGAGTGGGGATAATTACAGCAGCACTGATACATGGGTACTTAAATCTCTATGGGGTAATTGTAGCAGTGTCACGGCTGGTGGGGGATAGTTGCTTAGCAACTTTACGTGAGTTATTAAACTGTAAACAGTAGCAATTGTAGCAGAGTCAGGACTGGTTGGGGATAATTTTAGCAGCACTAATACATGGGGTACTTATACTGTATGGGGTAATTGTAGCAGTGTCATTGCTGGTGGGGATAATTGTAGTATCACTGAATCATGGGGTACTTATACTCTAAGGGTTATTGTGGCAGAGTCAGGGCTGGTGTGGGCAATTGCAGCAGCACTGATCCTTGGGGAACTTATACTGTATGGGGTAATTGTAACTGTGTTAGGGCTGGTGGGGATAATTGTAACAGCACTGATACATGGGGTACTGATACTGTATGGGTTAATTGTTGCTGTGTCAGGGCTGGTGGGGATAATTGTAAAATCACTGATACATGGGGTACCTATACTGTATGGGGTAATTGTAGCAGTGTCAGGGCTAGTGGGGATAATTGTAGAATCAAAATACATGGGGTATTTATACTGTATGGGGTAGTTGTAGCAGTGTCAGGGCTGGTGGGGGCAATTGTAGCTACGCTGATACATGGGGTACTTATACTGTATGGGGTAATTGTTGCAGTGTCAGGGCTGGTGGGGATAATTATTGCTTATGTATCAGTGTCAGGGCTGGTGTGGATAATTGTTGCACTGATACATGGGGTACTTATACTGTATGGGGAAAATGTAGCAATGTCAGGTCTGGAGGGTATTATTGTAAAAGCAATGATGTATGTAGTACATATACTGTACGGGGTAACGGTAGCAGTGTTAGCGCTGGTGTGGATAACTGTAGCAGCACTGATACACAGGGAACTTAAACTGTAAGGGGTAATTGTGGCAGTACCAGAGCTGGTGGGGATAATTATAGCAGCACTGATAGATGGGGTACTTATACTGTATGGGGTAAATGTAACAGTGTCAGGGCTGGTGTGGATAATTGTAGCTCTGATACATGGGGTACTTATACTGTATGGGGTAACTGTAACTGTGTCAGGGCTGGTGGGGACAATTGTAGCAGCTCTGATACTTGGGGTTCTTATACTGTATAGGATCACTGCAGCAGTGTCAGGGTTGTTGGGGGCATTAGTATAAGAACTGAAACATTGCCATGGGGGTACCTCTACTGTATGGGGTAACTGTAGCAGTGGCAAGGCTAGTGGGGATAATTGTAACAGCACTGATACATGCGGTACTTAAACTGTAAGGGGCTAATTGTAGCAGTGTCAGAGCTGGAGGGGATAATTGTAACAGCACTGATACATGGGGTACTTAAACTGAATGGGGTAATTGTAGCAGTGTCAGGGCTGGTGGCGGCAATTGTAACAGACCTGATACATGGGGAACTTGTCCTGTATGGGATAATCGTATCAGTGTCAGGGCTGGAGGGGATAATTGTAACAGCACTGATACACGGGGTACATATACTGTGCGGGGTAACTAAAGCAATGTCGGCACTTAAGGGGATAATTGTAACAGCACTGATACATGGGATACATATACTGTAATGGGTAACTGTAGCAGTGTCAATGCCATTGGGATAATTACAGCAGCACTGATACATGGGGTACTTAAACTGTGTGGAGTAAATTGTAGCAGTGTCAGTGCTGGTGGGGATAATTGTTGAAGCACTGATACATGGGGACTTATACTGTATGAGATAACAATAGCAGTGTCAGGGTTGTTGGGGATAATTGTAGTAGCACTGATACATGGGATACTTATACTGTATGGGGTTACTGAAGCAGTTTCAGGGCTGGTGGGGATAATTGTTGCAGCACTGATTCATGGGGTACTTAAACTCTATGATGTGATTGTAGCAGTGTCAGAGCTGGCTGGGATAATTGTAGCAGCACTGATACATAGGCTACTTAAACTGCATGGGAGTAATTGTTGCAGTGTCAGGGTTGGTGGGATAGTTGTAGCACACTGATACATGGGTACTAAACTGTATAGGGTAAATTGTAGCAGTGTCCGAGGCTGGTGGGGATAATTGTAAAAGCACTGATACATGGGGTACTTATACTGTTTGGGGTTATTGTAGCAGAGTCAGTGCTGGTTGGGGCAATTGCAGCAGCACTGATTCATGGAGTACTTATACTGCATGGGTTTACTGTAGCAGAGTCAGGGCTGGTGGGGATAATTGTAACAGCACTGACACATGGGGTACTTCTACTGTACGGGGTAATTATAGCAGTGTCAGGGCTGGTGGGATAATTGTAACAGCACTGATGCATAGAGAATACTATATTGTATGGAAACTATAGGGTGTCAGGGGCTGGTGGGGATAATTGTATCAACACTGATACAAGAATCAATATACTTTGTGGGGTAATTGAAGCAGTATCAAGACTGTTGGGGATAATTGTAACATGATGGATACATGGGGTACTTATACTGTATGGGGTAATTGAAGCAGTGTCAGGGCTGGTGGGGATAATTGTAACAGCACTGATACTTGGTTTAATTTTTCTGTATGGAGTAATTGTAGCAGTGTCAGGGCTGGTGGGGTAATTGTAGCAGCAATGATATATGGGTTACCTATACTATATGAGATAACTATCGCAGTGTCAGGGCTGGTGGGGGTAATTTTAGTAGCACTGATACATGGGGTCCTTATATGTATGGGGCAATTGTAGCAGTGTCAGGGCTGGTGGGAGCAATTGTAGTCGCACTGATTCATGGGGTACTTATACTGTATGGGGTTAATGTGGCAGTGTCTGGGCTGGTGGGAATTATTGTAACAGCACTGATACATGGGGTACTTCTACTGTACGGGGTAACTGTAGCAGTGTCTGGGCTGCTGGGGATAATTGTAGCAGCACTGATACATGGGGCACTTACACTGTACATGGAAAGTGTAGCAGTGTCAGCTCTGCTGGAGATAATTGTAGCAGCACTGATACATGGGGTACTTATACTGAATTGGGTAATTGTTGCAGTGTCAGGGCTGGAGGGTATAATTGTAGCAGCACTGATACATGGGGTACGTATACTCTGTGGGGTAATTGAAGCAATATCAAGGCTGGTGGGGATATCTGTAACAGCACTGATACATGGGGTACTTATACTGCACGGGGTAATTGTCGCAGTGTGAGGTCTGGTTTGGATAATTGTAACAACGCTGATATATGGGGTCCTTATTCTGTATGTGCTAATTGTAGCAGTGTGAGGGCTGGTGGGTATAATTGTAACAACACTAATACTTGGGGTACTTATTCTGTATGGGGTAAGTGTAGCAGTGTCATGGCTGGTGGGGGCAATTGTGTCAACACTGATACATGTAGTTCTTATACTGTATGAGGTAATTGTAGCAGTGTCAGGGCTGGTGGGGATAATTGTAGCAGCACTGATACAGGGGGTACTTATTCTGTATGGGGTAATTGTTGCTGGATCTGGGCTGGTGGGGATAATTGTTGCTGCACTGATACATGGGGGTACTTATACAGTTTGGGGGAAATTATAGCAGTGTCAGGGCTTGTGGGGATAAGTGTAACAGCACTGATACATTGGGAACTTATAATGTATTCGGACAATTGTAGCGGTGTCTGTGCTGGTGGTGATAATTGTAACAGCACTGATACATCAGGTACTTATACTGTTCGGGGTAATGGTAGTAACAGTGTCAGGGCTGGTGGGTATAATTGTAGCAGCACTAATACATGGGGTACTTATACTGTATGGGGTAATTGTAGCAGTGTTGGGGCTGGTGGGGATAATTGTAGCAGCACTACTACATGGGGTACTTATACTGTGTGGGGTAATTGTAGCAGGATCTGGGCTGGTGGGCTAATTGTTGTTGCACTAATACATTGGGTACTTATACAGTATGGGGTAATTGTATCAGTGTCAGGGCTGATGGGGATAAGTGTAACAGCACAAATACAATGGGTACGTATAATGTATTGGGACAATTGTATCAGTGTCTGTGCTGGTGGGGATAATTGTAGCAGCACTAATACATGGGGTACTTATACTGTATGGGGTAATTGTAGCAGCGTCGGGGCTGGTGGGAAGAATTGTAGCAGCGCTACTACCTGGGGTACTTATACTGTATTTGTTAATTATAGCAGTGTCTGTGCTGGTGGGGATAATTGTAACAGCACTAATACATCAGGTACTTATACTGTACGGGGTAACTGTAGCAGTGTCAGGGCTGATGGGGATAATTGTAAGAGCACTGATACATGGAGTACTTATACTGTATGAGGTAATTGTACCAGTGTCAGGGCTGGTGGGTATAATTGTAACAGCACTGATACATGGAGTACTTATACTGTATGAGGTAATTGTACCAGTGTCAGGGCTGGTGGGTATAATTGTAACAGCACTGATACATGGAGTACTTATACTGTATGGGTTAATTGTAGCAGTGTAAGTGCTGGTGGGGATAATTGTCGCAGCACTGATTCATGGGGTACTTCTACTGTATGGGGTAATTGTAGCAGTGTCAGGGCTGGTGGGGATAATTGTAGCAGCACTGATACATTGGGAACTTATACTGTATGGGATAATTGTAGCAGTGTCTGGGCTGGTGGGGATAATTGCAGCAGCACTGATACATGGGGTAGTTACACTGTGTGGGGTTTTGTAGCAGTGTCAGGCCTGGTGGGGATAATTGTAACAACACTGATTCATGGGGTACTTATACTGTATGGTGTAATTGTAGCAGTTTCAGGGCTGATGGGGATAATTGTAAGAGCGCTGATACATTGTGTACTTATACTGTATGGAGTAATTGTAGCAGTGTCAGGGCTGGTGGGGATATATTGTAGTAGCACTGATATATGGTTTTCTTTTACTGTATGGGGTAATTGTAGCAGTGTCAGGGTTGGTGGGGATAATTGTAATAGCACTGATACATGTGGTACTTATACTGTTTGGGTAACTGTAGCACTCTCATGGCTGGTAGGGATAATTGTAACAGTGCTGATACGTGGGGTACTTATCCTGTATGGGTTAATTGTAGCAGTGTCTTGGCTGGTGGGGATAATTGTAGCATCACTGATTCATTGGGTACTTATAATGTATGGGGTAATTGTAGCAGTGTCAGGGCTGGTGGGGATAATTGTAACTGCACTGATACAAGGGGTACTAACCCTGTATGGGGTAGTTGAAGCAATGTCTGGGCTGGTGGTGATAATTGTAGCAGTGCTGATACATGGGGTACTTATACTGCATAGGGTTATTGTAGCAGTGTCGGGGCTGTTGGGGATAATTGTAACAGCACTAATACATGGGTACTTATACTGTATGAGAAACTGTAGCAGTGTCAGGGCTGCTGGGGATAATTGTAACAGCACTAATACATGGGGTACTTATACTGTATGAGATAACTGTAGCAGTTTCAGGGCTGGTGAGGATAATTGTCGCAGCACTGATTCATGGGGTACTTATACTGTATGAGAATTGTAGCAGTATCAGGGCTGGTGGGGATTATTTAGCAGCACTAATACATAGAACTTAAACTGTATGGAGTAAATTATCATGATGTCCGGGCTGGTGGGGATAATAGTAAAAGCACTGATACATGGGGTACTTATACTGTTGGAGATAACTGTAGCAGTGTCAGGGCTGGTGGGGATTATTGTAGTAGCACTAATACATGGGGAACTTATATTCTAAGTGGTTATTGTAGCAGAGTCAGGACTGGTGGGGGCAATTGCAGCAGCACTGCTTCATGGGGTACTTATACTGTATGGTTTACTGCAGCATTGTCAGGGCAGGTGGGGATAATTGTAACAGCACTGACACATGGTGTACTTCTAATGTACGGGGTAATTGTAGCAGTGTCAGGGCTGCTGGTGATAGTGTAGCAGCACTGATCGTGAGGTACTCATACTATGCGTGGAAACTGTAGCAGTATCAGGGCTGCTGGGGATAATTGTAGCAGCACTGAAACATGGGGTACTTATACTGTATGGGGTATTTGTAGCCATGTCAGGGCTTTTGGGGATTATTGTAGCAGCGCTGATACATGGGGTACGTATACTCTGTGGGGTAATTGAAGCAGTATAAAGGCTGGTGGTGATATTTCTAACAGCACTGATGCATGGGGTACTTCTACTGTATGGGGTAACTGTAGGAGTGTCATGGCCGGTGGGGATAATTCTAGCAGCACTGATACATGGGGTACTTATACTGTTTGGGGTAATTGTAGCAGAGTCAGGGCTGATGGGGATAATTTTAGCAGCACTAATACATGGGGTACTTATACTGCAAGGGGTAAATGTAGCAGTGTCCGGGCTGGTGTGGATAATTGTAGTATCACTGATACATGTGGTACTTATACTCTAAGGGGTTATTGTAGCAGAGTCAGGGCTGGTGGGGGCAATTGGAGCAGCACTGATTCATGTGGTACTTATACTGTATGGGTTTACTGCAGCAGTGTTAGGGCTGGTGGGGATAATTGTAACAGCACTGACACATGGGGTACTTCTAATGTACGTGGTAATTGTAGCAGTGTCAGGGCTGCTGGTGATAATTGTAGCAGCACTGATTCGTGGGGTACTCATACTATATGTGGAAACTGTAGCAGTGTCAGTGCTGCTGGGGATAATTGTAGTAGCATTGATACATGGGGTACTTATACTTTATGAGATAACTATAGCAGTGTCAGGGCTGGTGGGGATAATTGCAGTAGCACTGATTCATGTGGTACTTATTCTGTATGGGGCAATTGTTTTGCAGTGTCAGGGCTGGTGGGGGCAATTGTAGCAGCACTGATTCATGGGGTACTTATTCTGTATGGGATAATTGTAACAGTGTCAGGGCTGGAGGGATAATTGTAACAACACTGATACATGGGGTTCCTATGCTGTTTTGGGTAATTGTAGCAGTGTCAGGGCTGGCGGGGGCAATTGTAGCAGCTCTGATACATGGGGTACTTATACATTATGGGGTAATTGTAGCAGTGCCAGGGCTGGTGGGGATAACTGTAGCAGCAAAATACATGGGGTATTTATACTGTATGGGTAGTTGTAGCAGTGTCAGGACTGGTGGGGGCAATTGTAGCTGCACTAATACATGGGGTACTTATACTGTATGGGTAATTGTTGCAGTGTCAGGGCTGGTGGGGATAATTATAGCTTCACTCATACATGGGGAACATATAGTGTATGGGGTAAATGTATCAGTGTCAGGGCTGGTGTGGATAATTATAGCACTGATACATGATGTACTTTTACTGTATGGGGCAACTGTAGCAATGTCAGGGCTGGAGGGTTTAATTGTAAAAGCTATGATGCATGTTGTACATATACTGTACGGGGTAACAGTAGCAGTGTTAGCGCAGGTGGGGATAATTGTAGCAGCACTGATACACGGGGAACTTAAACTGTATGGGGTAATTACAGCAGTGCCAGGGCTGGTGGGGATAATTATAGCAGCACTGAGACATGGGGTACATATACTGTATGGGGTAAATGTATCAGTGTCAGGGCTGGTGTGGATAATTGTAGCACTGATACAAGTGCCTAAACTGATATGGGGTAACTGTAGGAGTGTCAGGGCTGGTGGGGATAATTGTAGCAGCACTGATACATGGGGTATAAACTCTATGGGGTGATTGTAGCAGTGTCACGGCTGGTTGGGATAATTGTAGCAGCACTGATACATGGGGTACTTAAACTGTATGGGAATTGTAGCAGAGTCAGGACTGGTGGGGATAATTTTAGCAGCACTAATACATAGGGTACTTATACTGTATGGGTAATTGTAGCAGTGTCAGGGCTGGTGGGGATAATTGTAGTATCACTGATACATGGGTACTTATACTCTAAGGTGTTGTTGTAGCAGAGTCAGGGCTGGTGTGGGCAATTGCAGCAGCACTGATTCATGGAGTTACTTATACTGTATGGGTTTACTGCAGCAGTGTTAGGGCTGGTGCGGATAATTGTAACTGCACTGACACATGGGGTACTTCTAATGTACGCAGTAATTGTAGCAGTGTCAGGGCTGCTGGCAATAATTGTAGCAGCACTGATACGTGGGGTACTCATACTGTACGTGGAAACTGTAGCAGTGTCAGGGCTGCTGGGGATAATTGTAGCAGCACTGAAACATTTGGTACTTATACTGTATGGGGTATTTGTAGCTGTGTCAGGGCTGGTGAGATAATTGTAGCAGTGCTGATACATGTGGTACGTATATTCTGTGGGGTAATTGAAGCACAATCAAGGCTGGTGGGATTAGTTGTAAGAGCACTGATGCATGGGGTACTTATCCTGTATGGGGTAACTGTAGGAGTGTCAGGGCTGGTGGGGATAATTGTAACATCACTTATATTTCGGGTACTTATTCTGAATGGGGTAATTGTAGCAGTGTCAGGGCTGGTGGGGTAATTGTAGCAGCATTGATACATGGGGTCGTTATACTTTATGAGATAAATATAGCAGTGTAAGGGCTGGTGGGGATAATTGTAGTAGCACTGATTCATGGGGAACTTATTCTGCATGGGGCAATTGTAGCAGTGTCAGGGCTGGTGGGTGCAATTGTAGCAGCACTGATTCATGGGATACTTATTCTGTTTGGGGTAATTGTAACAGTGTCAGGGCTGGTGGAATAATTGTAGCAACACTGATACATGGGGTACTTATGCTGTATTGGGAAATTGTAGCAGTGTCAGGGCTGGCAGGGCAATTGTAGCAGCTCTGATACATGGGTACTTATACATTATGGAGTAATTGTAGCAGTGCCAGGGCTGCTGGGAATAATTATAGCAGCTCTGATACATGGGGAACTTATACTGTATGGGGTAATTGTAGCTGTGTTAGGGCTGCTGGGTATAATTGCAACAGCACTGATACATGGGGTACTTATACTGTATGGGGTAATTGTTGCTGTGTCAGGGCTGGTGGGGATAATTGTAACATCACTGATACATGGGGTACCTATACTGTATGGGGTAATTGTAGCAGTGTCAGGGCTGGTGGGGATAATTGTAGAAGCAAAATACATGGTTTATTTATACTGTTTTGGTTAGTTATAGCAGTGTCAGGGCTGGTGGGGGCAATTGTAGCTGCACTGATACATGGGGTACTTATACTGTATGGAGTAATTGGTGCAGTGTCAGGGCTGGTGGGGATAATTATTGCTTCACTCAAACATGGGGTACATATAGTGTATGGGGTAAATGTATCAGTGTCAGGGCTGGTGTGGATAATTGTAGCATTGATACATGGGGTACTTATACTGTATGGGGCAACTGTAGCAATGTCAGGTCTGGAGGGTATAAATGTAAAAGCAATGATGCATGTTGTACATATACTGTACGGGGTAACTGTAGCAGTGTTAGCGCTGGTGTGTATAATTGTAGCAGCACTGATACACAGGGAACTTAAAATGTATGGGGTAATTGTGGCAGTACCAGAGCTGGTGTGGATAATTATAGCAGCACTGATAGATGGGGTACTTATACTGTATGGGGTAAATGTATCAGTGTCAGGGCTGGTGTGGATATTTGTAGCACTGTTACATGGGGTACTTATACTGTATGGGGTAACTGTAGCTGTGTCAGGGCTGGTGGTGGCAATTGTAGCAGCTCTGATACTTGGGGTTCTTATACAGTATGGGATAACAGTAGCAGTGTCAGTGTTGTTGGGGGCAATTGTAGAAGCACTGAAACATTGCCATGGGGTACCTCTACTGTATGGGGTAACTGTAGCAGTGGCAAGACTGGTGGGGCTAATTGTAACAGCACTGATACATGCGGTACTTAAACTGTATGGGGCAAATTGTAGCAGTGTCAGTGCTGGAGGGATAATTGTAACAGACACTGATACATGGGTACTTATACTGAATGGGTAATTGTAGCAGTGTCAGGGCTGGAGGATAATTGTAACAGCACTGATACATAGAAGTACATATACTGTCTTGAGGTAACTGAAGCAATGTCAGCACTTAAGGGGATAATTGTATCAGCACTGATACATGGGATACATATACTGTGCAGAGGTACTGTAGCAGTGTCAATGCCGTTGGGATAATTGTAGAAACACTGATACATGGGGTACTTAAACTGTATGGGGTAAATTGTTGCAGTGTCAGTGCTGGTGGGGAAAATTGTTGAAGCACTGATACATGGGGTTACTATACTGTATGAGATAACTGTAGCAGTGTCAGGGTTGGTGGGGATAATTGTAGTAGCACTGATACATGGGATACTTATACTGTATGGGGTTACTGAAGCAGTTTCAGGGCTGGTGGGGATAATTGTCGCAGCACTGATTCATGGGGTACTTATACTGTATGGGGTAATTGTAGCAGTGTCAGGGCTGGTGGGGATAATTGTAGCAGCACTGATACATGGGGGCATAAACTCTATGAGGTGATTGTAGCAGTGTCAGAGCTGGTTGGGATAATTGTAGCAGCACTGATACATAGGGTACTTAAACTGTATGGGGTAATTGTAGCAGTGTCAGGGCTGGTGGGGATAGTTGTAGCAGCACTGATACATGGGTACTTAAACTGTATGGGGTAATTGTAGCAGTGTCAGGGCTGGTGGGGATAATTGTAGTAGCACTGATACATTGGGTACTTATACTGTATGGGGTTACTGAAGCAGTTTCAGGGCTGGTGGGGATAATTGTCGCAGCACTGATTCATGGGGTAGTTATACTGTATGGGGTAAATTGTTGCAGTGTCAGTGCTGGTGGGGATAATTGTTGAAGCACTGATACATGGAGTACTTATACTGTATGAGATAACTGTAGCAGTGTCAGGGTTGGTGGGGATAATTGTAGTAGCACTGATACATGGGATACTTATACTGTATGGGGTTACTGAAGCAGTTTCAGGGCTGGTGGGGATAATTGTATACACTGATTCATGGGTGCACTATACTGTATGGGGTAATTGTAGCAGTGTCAGGGCTGGTGGGGATAATTGTAGCAACACTGATACATGGGGTACTTAAACTGTATGGGGTAAATTGTAGTAGTGTCCGGGCTTGTGGGGATAATTGTAAAAGCACTGATACATGGTGTACTTATACTGTAAGATAACTGAAGCAGTGTCAGGGCTTTTGGGGATAATTGTAGTGGCACTGATACATGGGGTACTTATACTGTATGGGGTTATTGTAGCAGAGTCAGTGCTTGTGGGGGCAATTGCAGTAGCACTGATTCATGGGGTACTTATATGGTTTCGGTTTACTGTAGCAGTGTCAGGGCTGGTGGGGATAATTGTAACAGCACTGACACATGGGGTATTTCTACTGTACAGGGTAATTGTAGCAGTGTCAGGGCTGCTGGGGATAATTGTAGCAGCACTGATTCGTAGGGTACTCATACTGTACGTGGAAACTGTAGCAGTGTCAGGGCTGCTGGGGAGAATTGTAGCAGCACTGATACATGGGGTACTTATAATGTATGGTGTACTTGTAGCAGTGTCATGGCTGGTGGGGATCATTGTAACAGCACTGATACATGGGGTAAATATAATGTATGGGGTAACTGTAGCAGTATCAGGGCGGGTGGGGATAATTGTATCAGCACTGATCCATGGGGTATGTATTCTTTGTGGGGTAATTGAAGCAGTAGCAAGACTGTTGGGGATAATTGTAACATGAATGATACATGGGGTACTTATACTGTATGGAGTAATTCTTGCAGTGTCAGGGCTGGTGGGGATTATTGTAGCAGCACTGATACATTTGGTATTTATACTGTATGGGAAAATTGTAGCAGTGTCTGGGCTGGTGGGAATTATTGCAGCAGCACTGATACATGGGGTACTTATAACTGTAGTGGGTATTGTAGCAGTGTCAGGCTGGTGGGGATAATTGTAACAACACTGATTCATGGGGTACTTATTCTGTATGGGGTAATTGCTTAGCAGTTTCAGGGCTGATGGGGATAATTGTAAGAGCGCTGATACATTGGGTACTTATACTGTAAGGGGTAATTGTAGCAGTGTCAGGGCTGGTGGGGATATATTGTAGTAGCACTGATACAAGGGGTACTTATACTGTATGGGGTAATTGTAGCAGTGTCAGGGTTGGTGGGGATAATTGTAATAGCATTGATACATGGGGTACTTATACTGTTTGGGTAACTGTAGCAGTGTCAGGGCTGGTGGGGATAATTGCAACAGTGCTGATACATGGGGGTACTTATCCTGTATGGGGTAATTGTAGCAGTGTCTTGGCTGGTGGGGATAATTGTAGCATCACTGATTCATTGGGTACTTATAATGTATGGGGAAAGTGTAGCAGTGTCATTGCTGGTGGGGATAAATGTAGCAGCACTGATACATGGGGTACTTATTCTGTATGGGGTAAGTGTGGTAGTGTCATGGCTGGTGGGGGCAATTGTGTCAACACTGATACATGTAGTTCTTATACTGTATTGGGTAATTGTAGCAGTGTCAGGGCTGGTGGGGAGAATTGCAGCACTGATTTATGGGGTACTTATACTGTATGGGGTAATTGTAGCAGTTTCAGGGCTGGTAGGGATAATTGCAGTACTGATACAAGGGGTAATTATACTGTATGGGGTAAATGTAGCAGTTTCAGGGCTGGTGGGGATAATTGTAGCAGCACTGATACATGGGGTACTTATTCTGAATGGGGTAATTGTTGCTGGATCTGGGCTGGTGGAGATAATTGTTGCTGCACTGATACATGGGGTACTTAAACAGTTTGAGGAAATTATAGCAGTGTCAGGGCTTTTGGGGAGAAGTGTAACAGCACTGATACATTGGGAACTTATAATGTATTCGGACAATTGTAGCGGTGTCTGTGCTGGTGGTGATAATTGTAACAGCACTGATACATCAGGTACTTACACTGTTCGGGGTAACGGTAGCAGTGTCAGGGCTGGTGGGTATAATTGTAGCAGCACTAATACATGGGGTACTTATACTGTATGGGGTAATTGTAGCAGTGTTGGGGCTGGTGGGGATAATTGTAGCAGCACTACTACATGGGGTACTTATACTGTGTGGGGTAATTGTAGCAGGATCTGGGCTGGTGGGGATAATTGTTGCTGCACTAATACATTGGGTAATTATACAGTATGGGGTAATTTTATCAGTGTCAGGGCTGGTGGGGATAAGTGTAACAGCGCAAATACAATGGGTACATATAATGTTTTGGGACAATTGTATCAGTGTCTGTGCTGGTGGTGATAATTTTAACAGCACTGATACATCAGGTACTTATACTGTATGGGGTAACTGTAGCAGTGTCAAGGCTGGTGGGGATAATTGTAGCAGCACTAATACATGGGGTACTTATACTATATGGGGTAATTGTAGCAGCGTCGGGGCTGGTGGGGAGAATTGTAGCAGCGCTACTACCTGGGGTACTTATACTGTATTTGTTAATTATAGCAGTGTATGTGCTGGTGGGGATAATTGTAACAGCACTGATACATCAGGTACTTATATTGTACGGGGTAACTGTAGCAGTGTCAGGGCTGATGGGGATAATTGAAACAGCACTGATACATCTAGTACTTATACTGTATGAGGTAATTGTAGCAGTGTCAGGGCTGGTGGGGATAATTGTAAGAGCACTGATACATCAGTTACTTATGCTGTACGGGGTAAATGTACCAGTGTCAGGGCTGGTGGGTATAATTGTAACAGCACTGATACATGGAGTACTTATACTGTATGAGGTAATTGTAGGAGTGTTAGGGCTGGTGGGGATAATTGTAACAGCGCTAATACATGATGGTACTTATACTGTATGGGTTAATTGTAGCAGTGTAAGTGCTGGTGAGGATAATTGTTGCAGCACTGATTCATGGGGTACTTCTACTGTATGGGGTAATTGTAGCAGTGTCAGGGCTGGTGGGGATAATTGTAGCAGCACTGATACATTGGGAACTTATACTGTATGGGATAATTGTAGCAGTGTCTGGGCTGGTGGGGATAATTGCAGCAGCACTGATACATGGGGTAGTTACACTGTGTGGGGTTTTGTAGCAGTGTCAGGCCTGGTATGGATAATTGTAACAACACTGATTCATGGGGTACTTATACTGTATGGGGTAATTGTAGCAGTTTCAGGGCTGATGGGGATAATTGTAAGAGCGCTGATACATTGTGTACTTATACTGTATGGGGTAATTGTAGCAGTGTCAGGGCTGGTGGGGATATGTTGTAGTAGCACTGATATATGGTTTACTTTTACTGTATTTGGTAATTGTAGCAGTGTCAGGGTTGGTGGGGATAATTGTAATAGCACTGATACATGTGGTACTTATACTGTTTGGGTAACTGTAGCACTCTCAGGGCTGGTAGGGATAATTGTAACAGTGCTGATACATGGGGTACTTATCCTGTATGGGGTAATTGTAGCAGTGTCTTGGCTGGTGGGGATAATTGTAGCATCACTGATTCATTGGGTACCTATAATGTATGGGGTAATTGTAGCAGTGTCAGGGCTGGTGGGGATAATTGTAACTGCACTGATACAAGGGGTACTAACCCTATATGGGGTAATTGAAGCAATGTCTGGGCTGATGAGGATGATTGTAAGAGCGCTGATACATTGGAGCTTATTCTGTATGGGGTAATTGTAGCAGTGTCGGGGCTGTTGGGGATAATTGTAACAGCACTAATACATGGGGTACTTATACTGTATGAGAAACTGTAGCAGTGTCAGGGCTGCTGGGGATAATTGTAACAGCACTAATACATGGGGTACTTATACTGTATGAGATAACTGTAGCAGTTTCAGGGCTGGTGAGGATAATTGTCGCAGCACTGATTCATTGGGTACTTATACTGTATGGGGTAATTGTAGCAGTATCAGGGCAGGTGGGGATTATTTTAGCAGCACTAATACATGGGGTACTTAAACTGTATGGGAAAAATTGTCACAGTGTCCGGGCTGGTGGGGATAATAGTAAAAGCACTGATACATGGGGTACTTATACTGTAGGAGATAACTGTAGCAGTGTCAGGGCTGGTGGGGATTATTGTAGAAGCACTGATACATGGGGTACTTATATTCTAAGTGGTTATTGTAGCAGAGTCAGGACTGGTGGGGGCAACTGCAGCAGCACTGCTTCATGGGGTACTTATACTGTATGGGTTTACTGCAGCATTGTCAGGGCAGGTGGGGATAATTGTAACAGCACTGACACATGGTGTACTTCTAATGTACCGGGTAATTGTAGCAGTGTCAGGGCTGCTGGCGATAGTGTAGCAGCACTGATCAGTGAGGTACTCATACTGTGCGTGGAAACTGTAGCAGTATCCAGGGCTGCTGGGGATAATTGTAGCAAGCACTGAAACATGGGCTACTTATACTGTATGGAGTGTTGTAGCCGTGTCAGGGCTGGTGGGGATAATTGTAGCAGCGCTGATACATGGGGTACATATACTCTGTCGGGTAATTGAAGCAGTATAAAGGCTGGTGGTGATATTTATAACAGCACTGATGCATGGGGTACTTCTACTGTATGGGGTAACTGTAGGAGTGTCAGGGCTGGTGGGGATAATTGTAGCAGCACTGATACATGGGGTACTTAAACTCTATGGGGTGATTGTCGCAGTGTCAAGCTGTTTGGGATAATTGTAGCAGCACTGATACATGGGGTACTTAAACTGTTTGGGGTAATTGTAGCAGAGTCAGGGCTGATGGGGATAATTTTAGCAGCACTTATACATGGGGTACTTATACTGTATGGGGTAAATGTAGCAGTGTCAGGGCTGGTGTGGATAATTGTAGTATCACTGATACATGGGGTACTTATACTCTAAGGGGTTATTGTAGCAGAGTCAGGGCTGGTGGGGGCAATTGAAGCAGCACTGATTCATGTGGTACTTATACTATATGGGTTTACTGCAGCAGTGTTAGGGCTGGTGGGGATAATTGTAACAGCACTGACATATGGGGTACTTCTAATGTACGGGGTAATTGTAGCAGTGTAAGGGCTGCTGGCGATAATTGTAGCAGCACTGATTCGTGGGGTACTCATACTATACGTGGAAACTGTAGCAGTGTCAGTGCTGCTGGGGATAATTGTAGTAGCATTGATACATGGGGTACTTATACTTTATGAGATAACTATAGCAGTGTCAGGGCTGGTGGGGATAATTGCAGTAGCACTGATTCATGTGGTACTTATTCTGTATGGGCAATTGTTGCAGTGTCAGGGCTGGTGGCAATTGTAGCAGCACTGATTCATGGGGTACTTATTCTGTATGGGGTAATTGTAACAGTGTCAGGGCTGGAGGGATAATTGTAACAACACTGATACATGGGGTTCCTATGCTGTATTATGTAATTGTAGCAGTGTCAGGGCTGGCGGGGGCAATTGTAGCAGCTCTGATACATGGGATAATTATACATTATGGAGTAATTGTAGCAGTGCCAGGGCTGGTGGGGATAACTGTAGCAGCAAAATACATGGGGTATTTATACTGTATGGGTAGTTGTAGCAGTGTCAGGACTGGTGGGGGCAATTGTAGCTGCACTGATACATGTGGTACTTATACTGTATGGGTAATTGTTGCAGTGTCAGGGCTGGTGGGGATAATTATAGCTTCACTCATACATGGGGTACATATAGTGTATGAGGTAAATGTATCAGTGTCAGGGCTGGTGTGGATAATTATAGCACTGATACATGATGTACTTATACTGTATGGGGCAACTGTAGCAATGTCAGGGCTGGAGGGTTTAATTGTAAAAGCTATGATGCATGTTGTACATACACTGTACGGGGTAACAGAAGCAGTGTTAGCGCAGGTGGGGATAATTGCAGCAGCACTGATACACGGGGAACTTAAACTGTATGGGGTAATTACAGCAGTGCCAGGGCTGGTGGGGATAATTATAGCAGCACTGAGACATGGGGTACATATACTGTATGGGGTAAATGTATCAGTGTCAGGGCTGGTGTGGATAATTGTAGCACTGATACAAGGGGTACTTATACTGTATGGGGTAACTGTAGGAGTGTCAGGGCTGGTGGGGATAATTGTAGCAGCACTGATACATGGGGTACTTAAACTCTATGGGGTGATTGTAGCAGTGTCACGGCTGGTTGGGATAATTGTAGCAGCACTGATACATGGGGTACTTAAACTGTGTAGGAGTAATTGTAGCAGAGTCAGGACTGGTGGGGATAATTTTAGCAGCACTAATACATGGGTTACTTATACTGAATGGAGTAATTGTAGCAGTGTCAGGGCTGGTGGGGATAATTGTAGTATCACTGATACATGGGGTACTTATACTCTAAGGTGTTATTGTAGCAGAGTCAGGCTGGTGTGGGCAATTGCAGCAGCACTGATTCATGGAGTTACTATACTGTATGGGTTTACTGCAGCAGTGTTAGGGCTGGTGGGGATAATTGTAACTGCACTGACACATGGGGTACTTCTAATGTCTTGATAATTGTAGCAGTGTCAGGGCTGCTGGCAATAATTGCAGCAGCACTGATAAATGAAGTACTCATACTGTGCGTGAAACTATAGCAGTGTCAGGGCTGCTGGGGATAATTGTAGCAACACTGAAACATGAAGTACTTAAACTGTATGGGGTATTTGTAGCTGTGTCAGGGCTGGTGGGGATAATTGTAGCAGTGCTGATACATGTGGTACGTATACTCTGTGGGGTAATTGAAGCACAATCAAGGCTGGTGGGGATAGTTGTAAGAGCACTGATGCATGGGGTACTTATACTGTATGGGGTAACTGTAGGAGTGTCAGGGCTGGTTGGGATAATTGTAGCAGCACTGATACATTGGGTACTTATACTGAAAGGGGTAATTACAGCAGTGTCAGGGCTGGTGGGGATAATTGTAACAGCACTTATACTTGGGGTACTTATTCTGAATGGGGTGATTTTAGCAGTGTCAGGGCTGGTGGGGTAATTGTAGCAGCACTGATACATGGGGTACTTATACTTTATGAGATAAATATAGCAGTGTAAGGGCTGGTTGGGATAATTGTAGTAGCACTGATTCATGGGGAACTTATTCTGTATGGGGCAATTGTAGCAGTGTCAGGGCTGGTGGGTGCAATTGTAGCAGCACTGATTCATGGAAGTACTTATTCTGTTTGGGGTAGTGTAACAGTGTCAGGGCTGGTGGAATAATTGTAGGAACACTGATACATGGGGTACTTATGCTGCATTGGGAAATTGTAGCAGTGTCAGGGCTGGCGGGGCAATTGTTGCAGCTCTGATACATGGGGTACTTATACATTATGGAGTAATTGTTGCAGTGCCAGGGCTGGTGGGAATAATTGTAGCAGCACTGATACACGGGGAACTTATACTGTATGGGGTAATTGTAGCTGTGTTAGGGCTGGTGGGTATAATTGCAACAGCACTGATACATTGGGTACTTATACTGTATGGGGTAATTGTTGCTGTGTCAGGGCTGGTGGGGATAATTGTAACATCACAGATACATGGGGTACCTATACTGTATGAGGTAATTGTAGCAGTGTCAGGGCTTTAGGGGATAATTGTAGCAGCAAAATGCATGGGGTATTTATACTGTTTGGGTTAGTTGTAGCAGTGTCAGGGCTGGTGGGGGCAATTGTAGCTGTGCTGATACATTGGGTACTTATACTGTATGGAGTAATTGTTGCAGTGTCAGGGCTGGTGGGGATAATTATTGCTTCAATCAAACATGGGGTACATATAGTGTATGTGGTAAATGTATCAGTGTCAGGGCTGGTGTGGATAATTGTGGCACTGATACATTGGGTACATATACTGTATGGGGCAACTGTAGCAATGTCAGGTCTGGAGGGTATAATTGTAAAGCAATGATGCATGTTGTACATATACTGTGCAGGGGTAACTGTAGCAGTGTTACGCTGGTGTGGATAATTGTAGCAGCACTGATAGGAACTTAAACTGTATGGGTAATGTGTGGCAGTACCAGAGCTGGTGGGATAATTATGCAGCACTGATAGATGGGGTACTTATACTGTATGGGGTAAATGTATCAGTGTCAGGGCTGGTGTGGATATTTGTAGCACTGATACATGGGGTACTTATACTGTATGAGGTAACTGTAACTGTGTCAGGGCTGGTGGTGGCAATTGTAGCAGCTCTGATACTTGGGGTTCTTATACTGTATGGGATAACAGTAGCAGTGTCAGTGTTGTTGGGGGCAATTGTAGAAGCACTGAAACATTGCCATGGGGTACCTCTACTGTATGGGGTAACTGTAGCAGTGGCAAGACTGGTGGGGCTAATTGTAACAGCACTGATACATGCGGTACTTAAACTGTATGGGGCAAATTGTAGCAGTGTCAGTGCTGGAGGGGATAATTGTAACAGCACTGATACATGGGGTACTTCTACTGAATGGGGTAATTGTAGCAGTGTCAGGGCTGGAGGGCACTTATAACAGACCTGATACATGAGAACAATCATATTAGGATAATGTATAGGGTCAGGGCTGGAGGGGATAATTGTAACAGCACTGATACACGGGGTACATATACTGTGCGGGGTAACTGAAGCAATGTCAGCACTTAAGGGGATAATTGTAACAGCACTGATACATGGGATACATATACTGTACGGGGTAACTGTAGCAGTGTCAATGCCGTTGGGATAATTGTAGCAGCACTGATATATGGGGTACTTAAACTGTATGGGGTAAATTGTTGCAGTGTCAGTGCTGGTGGGGATAATTGTTGAAGCACTGATACATGGGGTACTTATACTGTATGAGATAACTGTAGCAGTGTCAGGGTTTTTGGGGATAATTGTAGTAGCACTGATACATGGGATACTTATACTGTATGGGGTTACTGAAGCAGTTTCAGGGCTGGTGGGGATAATTGTCAGCACTGATTCATGGGGTACTTATACTGTATGGGGTATGGCATTGTAGCAGTGTCAGGGCTGGTGGGGATAATTGTAGCAGCACTGATACACGGGGTACTTAAACTCTATGAGGTGATTGTAGCAGTGTCAGAGCTAGTTGGGATAATTGTAGCAACACTGATACATAGGGTACTTAAACTGTATGGGGTAAATTGTAGCAGTGTCCGGGCTTGTGGGGATAATTGTAAAAGTACTGATACATGGTGTACTTATACTGTAAGATAACTGAAGCAGTGTCAGGGCTGGTGGGGATAATTGTAGTAGCACTGATACATGGGGTACTTATACTGTATGGGGTTACTGTAGCAGAGTCAGTGCTGGTGGGGGGCAATTGCAGTAGCACTGATTCATGGGGTACTTATACTGTTTCAGTTTACTGTAGCAGTGTCAGGGCTGGTGGGGATAATTGTAACAGCACTGACACATGGGGTACTTCTACTGTACGGGGTAATTGTAGCAGTGTCAGGGCTGCTGGGGATAATTGTAGCAGCACTGATACGAAGGGTAGTCATACTGTACGTGGAATCTGTAGCAGTGTCAGGGCTGCTGGCGAGAATTGTAGCAGCACTGATACATGGGGTAATTATAATGTATGGTGTATTTGTAGCAGTGTCATGGCTGGTGGGGATAATTGTAGCAGCACTGATACATGGGGTACTTAAACAGTACGGGGTAATTATAGCAGTGTCAGGGCTGGTGGGGATCATTGTAACAGCACTGATACATGGGGTAAATATTATGTAAGGGGTAACTGTAGCAGTATCAGGGCTGGTGGGGATAATTGTATCAGCACTGATACATGGGGTACGTATTCTTTGTGGGGTAATTGAAGCAGTATCAAGACTGATGGGGATAATTATAACATGAAAAATACATGGGGTACTTATACTGTATGGGGTAATTCTAGCAGTGTCAGGGCTGGTGGGGATTATTGTAGCAGCACTGATACATTGGGTACTTATACTGTATGGGATAATTGTAGCAGTGTCTGGGCTGGTGGGAATTATTGCAGCAGCACTGATACATGGGGTACTTACACTGTGTGTGGTTTTGTAGCACTGTCAGGCCTGGTGGGGATAATTGTAACAACACTGATTCATGGGGTACTTATACTGTATGGGGTAATTGTAGCAGTTTCAGGGCTGATGGGGATAATTGTAAGAGCGCTGATACATTGGGTACTTATACTGTATGGGTTAATTGTAGCAGTGTCAGGGCTGGTGGGGATATATTATAGTAGCACTTATACATGGGGTACTTATACTGTATGGGGTAATTGTAGCAGTGTCAGGGTTGGTGGGGATAATTGTAATAGCATTGATACATGGGGTTCTTATACTGTTTGGGTAACTGTAGCAGTGTCAGGGCTGGTGGGGATAATTGTAACAGTGCTGATACATGGGGTACTTATCCTGTATGGGGTAATTGTAGCAGTGTCTTGGCTGGTGGGGATAATTGTAGCATGACTGTTTCATTGGGTACTTATAATGTATGGGGAAAGTGTAGCAGTGTCATTGCTGGTGGGGATAAATGTAGCAGCACTGATACTTGGGGACTTATTCTGTATGGGGTAAGTGTAGTAGTGTCATGGCTGGTGGGGGCAATTGTGTCTACACTGATACATGTAGTTCTTATACTGTATTGGGTAATTGTAGCAGTGTCAGGGCTGGTGGGGAGAATTGCAGCACTGATTTATGGGGTACTTATACTGTATGGGGTAATTGTAGCAGTTTCCGGGCTGGTAGGGATAATTGCAGTACTGATACAAGGGGTAATAATACTGTATGGGGTAAATGCAGCAGTTTCAGGGCTGGTGGAGATAATGTAGCAACACTGATACATGGAGTGACTATTCTGAATGGGGTAGTTGTTGCTGGATCTGGGCTGGTGGGGATAATTGTTGCTGCACTGATACATGGAGTACTATACAGTTTGGGAAATTATAGCAGTGTCAGGGCTTGTGGGGATAAGTGTAACAGACACTGATACATTGAGAACTTATAATGTATTCGGACAATTGTAGCGGTGTCTGTGCTGGTGGTGATAATTGTACAGCACTGATACATCAGGTATTACACTGTTCGAGAATAGCGTAGCAGTGTCAGGGCTTGGTGTGTATAATTGTAGCAACACTAATACATGGAGTACTTATACTGTATGGGAGTAATTGTAGCAGTGTTGGGGCAGGTGGGGATAATTGTAGCAGCACTACTACATGGGGTAATTATACTGTGTGGGGTAATTGTAGCAGGATCTGGGCTGGTGGGGATAATTGTTGCTGCACTAATACATTGGGTACTTATACAGTATGGGGTAATTGTATCAGTGTCAGGGCTGGTGGGGATAAGTGTAACAGCACAAATACAAAGGGTACGTATAATGTATTGGGACAATTGTATCAGTGTCTGTACTGGTGGTGATAATTGTAACAGCTCTGATACATCAGGTGCTTATACTGTACGGGGTAACTGTAGCAGTGTCAAGGCTGGTGGGGATAATTGTAGCAGCACTAACACATGGGGTACTTATACTGTATGGGGTAATTGTAGCAGTGTCGGGGATGGTGGGGAAAATTGCAGCAGCGCTACTACCTGGGGTACTTATACTGTATTTGTTTATTATAGCAGTGTCTGTGCTGGTGGGGATAATTGTAACAGCACTGATACATCAGGTACTTATACTGTACGGGGTAACTGTAGCAGTGTCAGGGCTGATGGGGATAATTGTAACAGCACTGATACATGGAGTACTTCTACTGTATGAGGTAATTGTAGCAGTGTCAGAGCTGGTGGGGATAATTGTAAGAGCACTGATGCATCAGTTACTTATACTGTACGGGGTAAATGTACCAGTGTCAGGGCTGGTGGGTATAATTGTAACAGCACTGATACATGGAGTACTTATACTGTATGGTGTATTTGTAGGAGTGTTAGGGCTGGTGGGGATAATTGTAACAGCGCTGATACATGATGGTACTTATTCTGTATGGGTTAATTGTAGCAGTGTAAGTGCTGGTGGGGATAATTGTCGCAGCACTGATACATTGGGAACTTATACTGTAATGGATAATTGTAGCAGTGTCAGGGCTGGTGGGGATAATTGCAGCAGCACTGATACATTTGGTAGTTACACTGTGTGGGGTTTTGTAGCAGTGTCAGGCCTGGTGGGGATAATTGTAACAACACTGATTCATAGAATCGTATCTGTGTGGAGTAGTGTAGCAGTTTCAGGGCTGATGGGGATAATTGTAGAGCACTGATACATTGTGTACTTATACTGTATGGGAATGTGTAGCAGTGTCAGGGCTGATGGGGATATATTGTAGTAGCACTGATATATGGTTTACTTTTACTGTATGGATAATTGTAGCAGTGTCAGGGTTGGTGGGGATAATTGTAATAGCACTGATACATGGGTACTTATACTGTTTGGGTAACTGTAGCACTCTCAGGGCTGGTGGGGATAATTGTAGCACTGATACATGAGAATACTTATCCTGTATGATGTAATTGTAGCAGAGTCTGGGCTGGTGGGGATAATTGTAACTGCACTGATTCATTGGGTACTTATAATGTATGGGGTAATTGTAGCAGTGTCAGGGCTGGTGGGGATAATTGTAACTGCACTGATACAAGGGGTACTAACCCTGTATGGGGTAATTGAAGCAATGTCTGGGCTGGTGGGGATAATTGTAGTAGTGCTGATACATGGTGTACTTATACTGTATGGTGTAATTGTAGCAATATCAGGGCTGATGAAGATGATTGTAAGAGCGCTGATACATTGGTGCATATACTGTATGGGGTAATTGTAGCAGTGTCGGGGCTGTTGGGGATAATTGTAACAGCACTAATACATGGGGTACTTATACTGTATGAGAAACTGTAGCAGTGTCAGGGCTGCTGGGGATAATTGTAACAGCACTAATACAAGTTGCTTATACTGTATGAGATAACTGAGCAGTTTCAGGGCTGGTGAGGATAATTGTCGCAGCACTGATTCATTGGGTAATTATACTGTATGGGGTAATTGTAGCAGTATCAGGGCAGGTGGGGATTATTTTAGCAGCACTAATACATGGGGTACCTAAACTGTATGGGGTAAATTGTCGCAGTGTCCGGGCTGGTGGGGATAATAGTAAAAGCACTGATACATGGGGTACTTATACTGTAGGAGATAACTGTAGCAGTGTCAGGGCTGGTGGGGATTATTGTAGAAGCACTGATACATGGGGTACTTATATTCTAAGTGGTTATTGTAGCAGAGTCAGGACTGGTGGGGGCAATTGCAGCAGCACTGCTTCATGGGGTACTTATACTGTATGGGCTTTCTGCAGCATTGTCAGGGCAGGTGGGGATAATTGTAACAGCACTGACACATGGTGTATTTCTAATGTACGGGGTAATTGTAGCAGTGTCAGGGCTGCTGGCGATAATTGTAGCAGCACTGATACGTGAGGTACTCATACTGTACGTGGAAACTGTAGCAGTATCAGGGCTGCTGCGGATAATTGTAGCAGCACTGAAACATGGGGTACTTATACTGTATGGGGTATTTGTAGCCGTGTCAGGGGTTTTGGGGATAATTGTAGCAGCGCTGATACATGGGGTACGTATACTCTGTCGGGTAATTGAAGCAGTATAAAGGCTGGTGGTGATATTTATAACAGCACAGATGCATGGGGTACTTCTACTGTATGGGGTAACTGT
Organism: Neoceratodus forsteri; assembly: GCA_016271365.2. Lineage (NCBI taxonomy): Eukaryota > Metazoa > Chordata > Ceratodontiformes > Ceratodontidae > Neoceratodus > Neoceratodus forsteri. The sequence goes on from CM028129.1 coordinate 54,630,997, forward strand.
AGGAGTGTCAGGGCTGGTGGGGATAATTGTAGCAGCACTGATACATGGGGTACTTAAACTCTATGGGGTGATTGTCGCAGTGTCAGGGCTGTTTGGGATAATTGTAGCAGCACTGATACATGGGGTACTTAAACTGTTTGGGGTAATTGTAGCAGAGTCAGGGCTGATGGGGATAATTTTAGCAACACTGATACATGGGGTACTTATACTGTATGGGGTAAATGTAGCAGTGTCAGGGCTGGTGTGGATAATTGTAGTATCACTGATACATGGGGTACTTATACTCTAAGGGGTTATTGTAGCAGAGTCAGTTCTGGTGGGGGCAATTGGAGCAGCACTGATTCATGTGGTACTTATACTGTATGGGTTTACTGCAGCAGTGTTAGGGCTGGTGGGGATAATTGTAACAGCACTGACACATGGGGTACTTCTAATGTACGGGGTAATTGTAGCAGTGTCAGGGCTGCTGGCGATAATTGTAGCAGCACTGATTCGTGGGGTACTCATACTATACGTGGAAACTGTAGCAGTGTCAGTGCTGCTGGGGATAATTGTAGTAGCATTGATACATGGGGTACTTATACTTTATGAGATAACTATAGCAGTGTCAGGGCTGGTGGGGATAATTGCAGTAGCACTGATTCATGTGGTACTTATTCTGTATGGGGCAATTGTTGCAGTGTCAGGGCTGGTGGGGGCAATTGTAGCAGCACTGATTCATGGGATACTTATTCTGTATGGGGTAATTGTAACAGTGTCAGGGCTGGAGGGATAATTGTAACAACACTGATACATGGGGTTCCTATGCTGTATTGGGTAATTGTAGCAGTGTCAGGGCTGGCGGGGGCAATTGTAGCAGCTCTGATACATGGGGTACTTATACATTATGGGGTAATTGTAGCAGTGCCAGGGCTGGTGGGGATAACTGTAGCAGCAAAATACATGGGGTATTTATACTGTATAGGGTAGTTGTAGCAGTGTCAGGACTGGTGGGGGCAATTGTAGCTTCACTGATACATGGGGTACTTATACTGTATGGGTAATTGTTGCAGTGTCAGGGCTGGTGGGTATAATTATAGCTTCACTCATACATGGGGTACATATAGTGTATGGGGTAAATGTATCAGTGTCAGGGCTGGTGTGGATAATTATAGCACTGATACATGATGTACTTATACTGTATGGGGCAACTGTAGCAATGTCAGGGCTGGAGGGTTTAATTGTAAAAGCTATGATGCATGTTGTACATATACAGTACGGGGTAACAGTAGCAGTGTTAGCGCAGGTGGGGATAATTGTAGCAGCACTGATACACGGGGAACTTAAACTGTATGGGGTAATTATAGCAGTGCCAGGGCTGGTGGGGATAATTATAGCAGCACTGAGACATGGGGTACATATACTGTATGGGGTAAATGTATCAGTGTCAGGGCTGGTGTGGATAATTGTAGCACTGATACAAGGGGTACTTATACTGTATGGGGTAACTGTAGGAGTGTCAGGGCTGGTGGGGATAATTGTAGCAGCACTGATACATGGGGTACTTAAACTCTATGGGGTGATTGTAGCAGTGTCACGGCTGGTTGGGATAATTGTAGCAGCACTGATACATGGGGTACTTAAAATGTAAGGGGTAATTGTAGCAGACTCAGGACTGGTGGGGATAATTTTAGCAGCACTAATACATGGGGTACTTATACTGTATGGGGTAATTGTAGCAGTGTCAGGGCTGGTGGGGATAATTGTAGTATCACTGATACATGGGGTACTTATACTCTAAGGTGTTATTGTAGCAGAGTCAGGGTTGGTGTGGGCAATTGCAGCAGCACTGATTCATGGGTTACTTATACTGTATGGGTTTACTGCAGCAGTGTTAGGGCTGGTGGGGATAATTGTAACTGCACTGACACATGGGGTACTTCTAATGTACGCAGTAATTGTAGCAGTGTCAGGGCTGCTGGCAATAATTGCAGCAGCACTGATACGTGGGGTACTCATACTGTACGTGGAAACTGTAGCAGTGTCAGGGCTGCTGGGGATAATTGTAGCAGCACTGAAACATGGGGTACTTATACTGTATGGGGTATTTGTAGCTGTGTCAGGGCTGGTGGGGATAATTGTAGCAGTGCTGATACATGTGGTACGTATACTCTGTGGGGTAATTTGAAGCACAATCAAGGCTGGTGGGGATAGTTGTAAGAGCACTGATGCATGGGGTACTTATACTGTATGGGGTAACTGTAGGAGTGTCAGGGCTGGTTGGGATAATTGTAGCAGCACTGATACATTGGGTACTTATACTGAAAGGGATAATTGCAGCAGTGTCAGGGCTGGTGGGGATAATTGTAACAGCACTTATACTTGGGGTACTTATTCTGAATGGGGTAATTGTAGCAGTGTCAGGGCTGGTGGGGTAATTGTAGCAGCAGTGATACATGGGGTAGTTATACTTTATGAGATAAATATAGCAGTGTAAGGGCTGGTGGGGATAATTGTAGTAGCACTGATTCATGGGGAACTTATTCTGTATGGGGCAATTGTAGCAGTGTCAGGGCTGGTGGGTGCAATTGTAGCAGCACTGATTCATGGAGTACTTATTCTGTTTGGGGTAATTGTAACAGTGTCAGGGCTGGTGGAATAATTGTAGCAACACTGATACATGGGGTACTTATGCTGTATTGGGAAATTGTAGCAGTGTCAGGGCTGGCAGGGCAATTGTAGCAGCTCTGATACATGGGGTACTTATACATTATGAAGTAATTGTAGCAGTGCCATGTCTGGTGGGAATAATTATAGCAGCACTGATACATGGGGAACTTATACTGTATGGGGTAATTGTAGCTGTGTCAGGGCTGGTGGGGATAATTGTAACATCACTGATACATGGGGTACCTATACTGTATGGGGTAATTGTAGCAGTGTCAGGGTTGGTGGGGATAATTGTAGAAGCAAAATATATGAGGTATTTATACTGTTTTGGTTAGTTATAGCAGTGTCAGGACTGGTGGGGGCAATTGTAGCTGCACTGATACATGGGGTACTTATACTGTATGGAGTAATTGTTGCAGTGTCAGGGCTGGTGGGGATAATTATTGCTTCACTCAAACATGGGGTACATATAGTGTATGGGGTAAATGTATCAGTGTCAGGGCTGGTGTGGATAATTGTAGCACTGATACATGGGGTACTTATACTGTATGGGGCAACTGTAGCAATGTCAGGTCTGGAGGGTATAAATGTAAAAGCAATGATGCATGTTGTACATATACTGTACGGGGTAACTGTAGCAGTGTTAGCGCTGGTGTGTATAATTGTAGTAGCACTGATACACGAGGAACTTAAACTGTATGGGTTAATTGTGGCAGTACCAGAGCTGGTGTGGATGATTATAGCAGCACTGATAGATGGATTACTTATACTGTAAGGGGTAAATGTATCAGTGTCAGGGCTGGTGTGGATATTTGTAGCACTGATACATGGGGTACTTATACTGTATGTGTCAACTGTAGTTGTGTCAGGGCTGGTGGTGGCAATTGTAGCAGCTCTGATACTTGGGGTTCTTATACTGTATGGGATAACTGTAGCAGTTTCAGTGTTGTTGGGGGCAATTGTAGAAGCACTGAAACAATGCCATGGGGTACCTCTACTGTATGGGGTAACTGTAGCAGTGGCAAGACTGGTGGGGCTAATTGTAACAGCACTGATACATGCGGTACTTAAACTGTATGGGGCAAACTGTAGCAGTGTCAGTGCTGGAGGGGATAATTGTAACAGCACTGATACATGGGGTACTTCTACTGAATGGGGTAATTGTAGCAGTGTCAGGGCTGGAGGGGGCAATTGTAACAGACCTGATACATGGGGAACTTGTCCTGTATGGGGGTAAACGTAGCAGGGTCAGGGCTGGAGGGGATAATTGTAACAGCACTGATACACGGGGTACTTATACTGTGCGGGGTAACTGAAGCAATGTCAGCACTTAAGGGGATAATTGTAACAGCACTGATACATGGGAAACATATACTGTACGGGGTAACTGTAGTAGTGTCAATGCCGTTGAGATAATTGTAGCAGCACTGATATATGGGGTACTTAAACTGTATGGGGTAAATTGTTGCAGTGTCAGTGCTGGTTTGGATAATTGTTGAAGCACTGATACATGGGGTACTTATACTGTATGAGATAACTGTAGCAGTGTCAGGGTTGTGGGGATAATTGTAGTAGCACTGATACATGGGATACTTATACTGTATGGGGTTACTGAAGCAGTTTCAGGGCTGGTGGGATAATTGTGCAGCACTGATTCATGGAGTACTTATACTGTATGGGAGATGGCGTTGTAGCAGTGTCAGGGCTGGTGGGGATAATTGTGCAGCACTGATACAGAGATATAAACTCTATGAGGTGATTGTAGCAGTGTCTGAGGTAGTTGGGATAATTGTAGCAACACTGATACATAGGGTACTTAAACTGTATGGGGTAAATTGTAGCAGTGTCCGGGCTTGTGGGGATAATTGTAAAAGTACTGATACATGGTGTACTTATACTGTAAGATAACTGAAGCAGTGTCACGGCTGGTGGGGATAATTGTAGTAGTACTGATACATGGGGTACTTATACTGTATGGGGTTATTGTAGCAGTGTCAGGGTTGGTGGGGATAATTGTAGTAGCACTGATACATGGGATACTTATACTGTAGGGGTTACTGAAGCAGTTTCAGGGCTGGTGGGGATAATTGTAGCAGCACTGATACATAGGGTACTTAAACTGCATGGGGTAATTGTTGCAGTGTCTGGGCTGGTGGGGATAGTTATTGCAGCACTGGTACATGGGGTTCTTAAACTGTATGGGGTAAATTGTAGTAGTGTCCGGGCTTGTGGGGATAATTGTAAAAGCACTGATACATGGTGTACTTATACTGTAAGATAACTGAAGTAGTGTCAGGGCTGGTGGGGATAATTGTAGTAGCACTGATACATGGGGTAATTATACTGTATGGGGTTATTGAAGCAGAGTCAGTGCTGGTGGGGGCAATTGCAGTAGCACTGATTCATGGGGTACTTATACTGTTTCGGTTTACTGTAGCAGTGTCAGGGCTGGTGGGGAAAATTGTAACAGCACTGACACATGGGGTACTTCTACTGTACGGGGTAATTGTAGCAGTGTCAGGGCTGCTGGGGCTAATTGTAGCAGCACTGATACGTAGGGTACTCATACTGTACGTGGAAACTGTAGCAGTGTCAGGGCTGCTGGGGAGAATTGTCGCAGCACTGATACATGGGTACTTATAATGTATGGTGTATTTGTAGCAGTGTCATGGCTGGTGGGGATAATTGTAGCAGCGCTGATACATGGGGTACTTATACTGTATGGGCTAATTGTAGCAGTGTCAGGGCTGGTGGGGATAATTGTAACTGCACTGATACATTGGGTACTTACCCTGTATGGAGTAATTGTAGCAGTGTCAGGGCTGGTGGGGATAATTGTAGCAGCACTGATACATGGGTACTTATACTGTGTGGGGTTTTGTAGCAGTGTCAGGCCTGGAGGGGATAATTGTAACAACACTGATTCATGGGGTGCTTATACTGTATGGGGTAATTGTAGCAGTGTCAGGGCTGATGAGGATGATTGTAAGAGCGCTGATACATTGGTACTTATACTGTATGGGGTAATTGTAGCAGTGTCAGGGCTGGTGGGGATAATTGTAACAGCACTAATACATGGGGTACTTATACTGTATGAGAAACTGTAGCAGTGTCTGGGCTGCTGGGGATAATTGTAACAGCACTAATACACTGGTACTTATACTGTATGAGATAACTGTAGCAGTTTAAGGGCTGGTGAGGATAATTGTCACAGCACTGATTCATGGGGTACTTATACTGTATGGGGTAATTGTAGCAGTATCAGGGCTGGTGGGGCTTATTTTAGCAGCACTAATACATGGGGTACTTAAACTGTATGTGGTAAATTGTAGCATTGTCCGGGCTGTTGGGGATAATTGTAAAAGCACTGATACATTGGGTACTTATACTGTATGAGATAACTGTAGCAGTGTCAGGGCTGGTGGGGATTATTGTAGTAGCACTGATACATGGGGTACTTATATTCTAAGTGGTTATTGTAGCAGAGTCAGGGCTGGTGGGGGCAATTGCAGCAGCACTGATTCATGGGGTACTTATACTGTATGGGTTTACTGCAGCATTGTCAGGGCTGGTGGGGATAATTGTAACAGCACTGACACATGTAGTACTTCAAATGTACGGGGTAATTGTAGCAGTGTCAGGGCTGCTGGCGATAATTGTAGCAGCACTGATACGTGAGGTACTCATACTGTACGTGGAAACTGTAGCAGTATCAGGGCTGCTGGGGATAATTGTAGCAGCACTGAAACATGGGCTACTTATACTGTATGGGGTATTTGTAGCCGTGTCAGGGCTGGTGGGGATAATTGTAGCAGCACTGATACATGGGGTACGTATACTCTGTGGGGTAATTGAAGCAGAATAAAGGCTGGTGGCGATATTTGTAACAGCAGTGATGCTTGGGTTACTTCTACTGTATGGGGTAACTGTAGGAGTGTCAGGACTGGTCGGGATAATTGTAGCAGCACTCATACATGGGGTAATTAAACTCTATGGGGTGATTGTAGCAGAGTCAGGGCTGTTTGGGATAATTGTAGCAGCACTGATATATGGGTACTTAAACTGTATGGGGTAATTGTTGCAGAGTCAGGGCTGATGGGGATAATTTTAGCAACACTAAAACATGGGGTACTTATACTGTATGGGAGTAAATGTAGCAGTGTCAGGGCTGGTGTGGATAATTGTAGTATCTCTGATACATGGGGTATTATACTCTAAGGGGTTATTGTAGAGAGTCAGGGCTGGTGGAGCAATTACGCAGCACTGATTCATGGGGTACTTATACTGTATGGGTTTACTGCAGCAGTGTTAGGGCTGGTGGGGATAATTGTAACAGCACTGACACATTGGGTACTTCTAATGTACGGGGTAATTGTAGCAGTGTCAGGGCTGTTTGGGATAATTGTAGCAGCACTGATATATGGGGTACTTAAACTGTATGGGGTAATTGTAGCAGAGTCAGGGCTGCTGGGGATAATTGTAGCAGCACTGATACATGGGGTACTTATACTTCATGAGATAACTATAGCAGTGTCAGGGCTGTTGGGGATAATTGCAGTAGCACTGATTCATGGGGAACTTATTCTGTATGGGGCAATTGTAGCAGTGTCAGGGCTGGTTGGGGCAATTGTAGCATCACTGATTCATGGGGTACTTATTCTGTATGGGGTAATTGTAACAGTCTCAGGGCTGGAGGGATAATTGTAACAACACTGATACATGGGGTTCCTATGCTGTATTTGGTAATTGTAGCAGTGTCAGGGCTGGCGGGGGCAATTGTAGCAGCTCTGATAAATGGGGTACTTATACATTATGGGGTAATTGTAGCAGTTCCCAGGGCTGGAGGGGATAACTGTAGCAGCAAAATACATGGGGTATTTATACTGTATAGGTAGTTACAGCAGTGTCCAGGACTGGTGGGACAATTGTAGCTGCACTGATACATAGAAGTACTTATACTGTATGGGTAATTGTTGCAGTGTCAGGGCTGGTGGGGATAATTATTGCTTCACTCATACATGGGGTGCTTATAGTGTATGGGGTAAATGTATCAGTGCCAGGGCTGGTGTGGATAATTATAGCACTGATACATGATGTATTTATACTGTATGGGGCAACTGTAGCAATGTGAGGGCTGGAGGGTTTAATTGTAAAAGCTATGATGCATGTTGTACACATATACTGTGCGGGGTAACAATGCAGTGTTAGCGCAGGTGGGATAATTGTAGCAGCACTGATACACGGGAACTTTAACTGTATGGGGTCATTATAGCAGTGCCAGGGCTGGTGGGGATAATTATAGCAGCACTGAGACATGGGGTACATATACTGTATGGGGTAAATGTATCAGTGTCAGGGCTAGGTGTGGATAATTGTAGCACTGATACATGGGGTACTTATACTGTATGGGGTAACTGTAGGAGTGTCAGGGCTGGTGGGGATAATTGCAGCAGCACTGATACATGGGGTATAAACTCTATGGGGTGATTGTAGCAGTGTCACGGCTGGTTGGGATAATTGTAGCAGCACTGAGACATGGGTACTTAAACTGTGTAGGAGGTAATTGTAGCAGAGTCAGGACTGGTGGGGATAATTTTAGCAGCACTAATACATGGGTTACTTATACTGAATGGCGTAATTGTAGCAGTGTCAGGGCTATTGGGGATAATTGTAGTATCACTGTTACAGGGGTACTTATACTCTAAGGGGTTATTGTAGCAAGTCAGGGCTCAGTGTAGGCAATTGCAGCAGCACTGATTCATGTGTTACTATACTGTATGGGTTTACTGCAGCAGTGTTAGGGCTGGTGGGGATAATTGTAACTGCACTGACACATGGGGTACTTCTAATGTCTGCAGGTAATTGTAGCAGTGTCAGGGCTGCTGGCAATAGTGTTGCAACACTGATGAGAAGTTCTCATACTGTGCGTGGAAACTGAGCAGTGTCAGGGCTGCTGGGGATAATTGTAGCAGCACTGAAACATGGGTACTAAACTGTATGGGGTGTTTGTAGCTGTGTCAGGGCTGATGGGGATAATTGTAGCAGTGCTGATACTTGGGGTACATATACTCTGTGGGGTAATTGAAGCAGAATCAAGGCTGGTGGGGATAGTTGTAAGAGCACTGATGCATGGGGTACTTATACTGTATGGGGTAACTGTAGGAGTGTCAGGGCTGGTTGGGATAATTGTAGCAGCACTGATACATGGGGTACTTATACTGTATGGGGTAATTGTAGCAGTGTCAGGGCTGGTGGGGATAATTGTAACTGCACTGTTACTTGGGGTACTTATTCTGAATGGGGTAATTGTAGCAGTGTCAGGGCTGCTGGGGTAATTGTAGCAGCACTGATACATGGAGTACTTTTACTTTATGAGATAAATATAGCAGTGTCAGGGCTGGTGGGGATAATTGTAGTAGCACTGATTCATGGGGAACTTATTCTGTATGGGGCAATTGTAGCAGTGTCAGGGCTGGTGGGTGCAATTGTAGCAGCACTGATTCATGGAGTACTTATTCTGTTTGGGGTAGTGTAACAGTGTCAGGGCTGGTGGGATAATTGTAGGAACACTGATACATGGGGTACTTATGCTGCATTGAGAAATTGTAGCAGTGTCAGGGCTGCAGGTGGGTAATTGTAGCACTCTGATACATGGTGCTATACATTGTAGAGTAATTGTAGCAGTGCCAGGGCTGGTGGGATTAATTATAGCAGCACTGATACAGGAACTTATACTGTATGGGGTAATTGTAGCTGTTTTAGGGCTGGTGGGGATAATTGTAACAGCACTGATACATGGGTACTTATACTGTATGGGGTAATTGTTGCTGTGTCAGGGCTGGTGGGGATAATTGTAACATCACAGATACATGGGTACCTATACTGTATGGATGATTGTAGCAGTGTCAGGGCTTTAGGGGATAATTGTAGCACAAAATGCATGGGGTATTTATACTGTTTGGGTTAGTTGTAGCAGTATCAGGGCTGGTGGGGGCAATTGTAGCTGTGCTGATACATGGGTACTTATACTGTATGGGGATATTGTTGCAGTGTCAGGACTAGTGGGGATAATTTATGCTTCACTCATACATGGGGTACATATAGTGTATGGGGTAAATTTATCAGTGTCAGGGCTGGGTGTGTGGATAATTGTAGCACTGATACATGAGAATATTCACTATACTGTATGGGGCAACTGTAGCAATGTCAGGGCTGGAGGGTATAATTGTAAAGCAATGATGCATGTTGTACATATACTGTACGGGGTAACTGTAGCAGTGTTTCGCTGGTGTGGATAATTGTAGCAGCACTGATACAGGGAACTTAAACTGTGGGAGATGGTGTGGCAGTACCAGAGCTGGTGGGATAATTGATGCAGCACTGATGATGATGGGGTACTTATACTGTATGGGGTAAATGTATCAGTGTCAGGGCTGGTGTGGATAATTGTAGCACTGATACATGGGGTACTTATACTGTAGAGTAACTGTAGCTGTGTCAGGGCAGGTGGTGTGCAATGTAGCAGCTCTGATACTTGGGGTTCTTATACTGTATGGGATAACTGTAGCAGTGTCAGTGTTGTTGGGGGCAATTGTAGAAGCACTGAAACATTGCCATGAGGTACCTCTACTGTATGTGGGGTAACTGTAGCAGTGGCAGGGCTGGTGGGGATAATTGTAATAACACTGATACATGCGGTACTTAAACTGTATGGGGCAAATTGTAGCAGTGTCAGAGCTGGAGGGATAATTGTAACAGCACTGATACATGAGGTACTTATACTGAATGGTGAGTAATTGTAGCAGTGTCAGGGCTGGAGGATATTTGTAACAGCACTGATACATAGAATTCATATACTGTGCGGGGTAACTGAAGCAATGTCAGCACTTAAGGGGATAATTGTATCAGCACTGATACATGGGATACATATACTGTACGGGGTAACTGTAGCAGTGTCAATGCCGTTGGGATAATTATAGCAGCACTGATACATGGGGTACTTAAACTGTATGGGGTAAATTGTTGCAGTGTCAGTGCTTGTGAGGATAATTGTTGATGCACTGATACATGGGGTACTTATATTATATGAGATAACTGTAGCTGTGTCAGGGTTGGTGGGGATAATTATAGTAGCACTGATACATGGGATACTTATACTGTATGGGGTTACTGAAGCAGTTTCAGGGCTGAGTGGGGATAATTGTCGCAGCACTGATTCATGGGGTACTTATACTGTATGTGGTAATTGTAGTAGTGTCAGGGCTGGTGGGGATAATTGTAGCAGCACTGATACATGGGGCACTTAAACTCTATGAGGTGATTGTAGCAGTGTCAGAGCTAGTTGGGATAATTGTAGCAGCACTGATTAATAGGGTACTTAAACTGTATGGGGTAATTGTTGTAGTGTCAGGGCTGGTGGGGATAGTTGTAGCAGCACTGGTACATGGAGTACTTAAACTGTGTGGGGTTAATTGTAGCAGTGTCCGGGCTGGTGGGGATAATTGTAAAAGCACTGATACATGGGGTACTTATACTGTAAGATAACTGAAGCAGTGTCAGGACTGGTGGGGATAATTGTAGTAGCACTGATACATGGGGTACTTATACTGTATGGGGTTATTGTAGCAGAGTCAGTGCTTGTGGGGGCAATTGCAGTAGCACTGATTAATGAGGTACTTATACTGTATGGGTTTACAGTAGCAGTGTCAGGGCTGGTGGGGATAATTGTAACAACACTGACACATGGGGTACTTCTACTGTACGGGGTAATTGTAGCAGTGTCAGGGCTGCTGGGGATAATTGTAGCAGCACTGATACGTAGGGTACTCATACTGTACGTGGAAACTGTAGCAGTGTCAGGGCTTCTGGGGAGAATTGTAGCAGCACTGATACATGGGTACTTATAATGTATGGGGTATTTGAAGCAGTGTCAGGGCTGGTGGGGATAATTGTAGCAGCACTGATACAAGGGCACGTATACTCTGTGGGGTAATTGAAGCAGTATCAAGGCTGGTTGGGATAATTGTAACAGCACTGATACATGGGGTACTTATTCTGTACGGGGTAATTATGGCAGTGTCAGGGCTGGTAGGGATAATTGTAACAGCACTGATGCATGGGGTACTTATACTGTACGGGGTAATTATAGCAGTGTCAGGGCTGGTGGGGATAATTGTAACTGCACTGATGCATGAGGTACTTATACTGTATGGGGTAACTATAGGAGTTTCTGTGCTGGTGGGGATAATTGTGGCAGCACTGATACATGGGGTACTTATAATGTACGGGGTAACTGTAGCAGTGTCAGGGCTGGTGGGGATAATTGTATCAGCACTGATACATGGGGTACGTTTACTTTGTGGGGTAATTGAAGCAGTTTCAAGACTGTTGGGGATAATTGTAACATGACTGATACATGGGGTACTTATATTGTATGGGGTAATTGAAGCAGTGTCAGGGCTGGTGGGGATAATTGTAACAGCACTGATACTTGGTGTACTTTTTCTGTATGGAGTAATTGTAGCAGTGTCAGGGCTGGAGAGGTAATTGTAGCAGCACTGATATATGGGGTACCTATACTATATGAGATAACTTTAGCAGTGTCAGGGCTGGTGGGGATAATTGTAGTAGCACTGATACATGGGGTACCTATACTGTATGAGATAACTTTAGCAGTGTCAGGGCTGGTGGGAGCAATTGTAGTAGCACTGATTCATGGGGTACTTGTACTGTATGGGGTTAGTGTAGCAGTGTCTGGGCTGGTGGGGATAATTGTAACAGCACTGACACATGGGGTACTTCTACTGTACGGGGTAATTGTAGCAGTGTCTGGGCTGCAAGGGATAATTGTAGCAGCACTGATACATGGGGCACTTACACTGTACATGGAAAGTGTAGCAGTGTCCGGTCTGCTGAGGATAATTGTAGCAGCACTGATACATGGGGTACTTATACTGTATGGGGTAATTGTTGCAGTGTCAGGGCTGGTGGGTATAATTGTAGCAGCACTGACACATGGGGTACTTATACTGTATGGGGTAATTGAAGCAGTATCAAGGCTGGTGTGGATAACTGTAACAGCACTGATACTTTGGGTACTATATACTGCAGGGGTAATTGTCGAGAAGTGTGAGGGTCTGGTGGGATAATTGTAACAAGCTGATAAATGGGGTACTTATACTGTATGTGCTAATTGTAGAAGTGTGAGGGCTGGTGGGTATAATTGTAACACCACTAATGCTAGAGGTACTTATTCTGTATGGAATTAAGTGGTAGTGTCATGGCTGGTGGGGGCAATTGTGACAACACTGATACATGTAGTTCTTATAATGTGGGTAATTTGTAGCAGTGCCAGGGCTGGTGGGGATAATTGCAGCACTGATATGTAAATTGTGAAACTGTATGGGGTAATTGTAGCAGTGTCAGGGCTGGCAGGGATAATTGCAGTACTGATACAAGGGGTACTTATATCATTATGGGGTTAATGTAGCAGTTTCAGGGCTGGTGGGGATAATTGCAGCAGCACTGATTCAGGGGTACTTATTCTGTATGGGGTAATTGTTGCTGGATCTGCGCTGGTGGGGATAATTGTTGCTGCACTGATACATGGGGTACTTATACAGTATGGGGAAATTGTAGCAGTGTCAGGGCTTTTGGGAATAAGTGTAACAGCACTGATACATTGGGTACTTATAATGTATTGGGACAATTGTAGCAGTGTCTGTGCTGGTGGTGATAATTGTAACAGCACTGATACATCAGGTACTTATACTGTACGGGGTAACTGTAGCAGTGTCAGTGCTGGTGGGGATAATTGTAGCAGCACTAATACATGGGGTACTTATACTGTATGGGGTAATTGTAGCAGTGTTGGGGCTGGTGGGGATAATTGTAGCAGCACTACTACATGGGGTACTTATACTGTGTGGGGTAATTGTAGCAGGATCTGGGCTGGTGGGGATAATTGTTGCTGCACTAATACATTGGGTACTTATACAGTATGGGGTAATTGTATCAGTGTCAGATCTTCTGGGGATAAGTGTAACAGCACAAATACAATGGGTACTTATAATGTATTGGGACAATTGTAGCAGTGTCTGTGCTGGTGGTGATAATTGTAAAAGCAGTGATACATCAGGTACTTATACTGTATGGGGTAACTGTAGCAGTGTCAAGGCTGGTGGGGATAATTGTAGCAGCACTAATACATGGGGTACTTATACTGTATGGGGTAATTGTAGCAGTGGCGGGGCTGGTGGGGAGAATTGTAGCAGCGCTACTACATGGGGTATTTATACTGTATGGGGTAATTGTAGCAGTGTCAGGGCTGATGGGGATAATTGTAACAGCACTGATACATGATGTACTATACTGTATGAGGTATTTGTAGCAGTGTCAGGGCTGGTGGGGATAATTGTAAGAGCTCTGATACATCAGTTACTTATACTGTACGGGGTAATTGTACCAGTGACAGGGCTGATGGGTATAATTGTAACAGCACTGATACATGGAGTACTTATACTGTATGAGGTAATTGTAGCAGTGTAAGTGCTGGTGGGGATAATTGTAGCAGCGCTGATACATGGGGTACTTATACTGTATGGGGTAATTGTAGCAGTGTCAGGGCTGGTGGGGATAATTGTCGCATCGCTGATTCATGGGGTACTTATACTGTATGGGGTAATTGTAGCAGTGTCAGGGATGGTGGGAATTATTGTAGCAGCACTGATGCATTGGGTACTTATACTGTATGGGATAATTGTAGCAGAGTCTGGGCTGGTGGGGATTATTGCAGCAGCACTGATACATAGAATTGCTTACACTGTGTGGGGTTTTGTCGCAGTGTTGGGCCTGGTGAGGATAATTGTAACAACACTGATTCATGGGGTACTTATACTGTATGGGGTAATTGTAGCAGTTTCAGGGCTGATGGGGATAATTGTAAGCGCTGATTCATTGGGTACTTATACTGTATGGGGTAATTGTAGCAGTGTCAGGGCTGGTGGGGATAATTGTAGTAGCACTGATACATGGGGTACTTATACTGTTTGGGTAATTGTAGCAGTGTCAGGGCTGGTGGGGATAATTGTAACAGCACTGATACATGGGGTACTTATACTGTTTGGGTAACTGTAGCAGTGTCTTGGCTGGTGAGGATAATTGTAGCATCACTGATTCATTGGGTACTTATAATGTATGGGGTAATTGTAGCAGTGTCAGGTCTGGTGGGGATAATTGTAACTGCACTGATACATGGGGTACTAACCCTGTATGGGCTAATTGAAGCAATGTCTGGGCTGGTGGGGATAATTGTAGCAGCACTGATACATGGGGTACTTATACTGTGTGGGGTTTTGTAGCAGTGTCAGGCCTGGAGGGGATAATTGTAACAACACTGATTCATGGGGTACTTATACTGTATGGGGTGATTGTAGCAGTGTCAGGGCTGGTGGGGCAATTGTAGCAGCTCTGATACATGGGGTACTTATACATTATGTAGTAATTGTAGCAGTGCCAGGGCTGGTGGGAAAAATTATAGTAGCACTGATACATGGGGAACTTATACTGTATGGGGTAATTGTATCTGTTTTAGGGCTGGTGGGGATAATTGTAACAGCACTGATACATGGGGTACTTATACTGTATGGGGTAATTGTTGCTGTGTCAGGGCTGGTGGGGATAATTGTAACATCACTGATACATGGGGTACCTATACTGTACGGGGTAACTGTAGCAGTGTCAGGGCTGGTGGTGATAATTTATCAGCAAAATACATGGGGTATTTATACTGTTTTGGTTAGTTGTAGCAGTGTCAGGCCTGGTGGGGGCAATTGTAGCTGCACTGATACATGGGGTATTTATTCTGTTTTGGTTAGTTGTAGCAGTGTCAGGGCTGGTGGGGGCAATTGTAGCTGCACTGATACATGGGGTACTTATACTGTATGGGGTAAATGTATCAGTGTCAGGGCTGGTGTGGATATTTGTAGCACTGATACATGGGGCAATTTATACTGTATGGGGTAACTGGTAGCTGTGGCAGGGCTGGTGGTGGCAATTGTAGCAGCTCTGATACTTGGGGTTCTTATACTGTATGGGATAACTGTAGCAGTGTCAGTGTTGTTGGGGCAATTGTAGAAGCACTGAAACATTGCCAAGAATTGTACCCTCTACTGTATGAGAGCAACTGTAGCAGTGGCAAGACTGGTGGGATAATTGTAACAGCTCTGATACTTGCGGTACTTATACTGAATGGGGTAATTGTATCAGTGTCAGGGCTGGAGGGGCAATTGTAACAGACCTGATACATGAGGAACTTGTCCTGTATGGGGTAATCATAGCAGGGTCAGGGCTGGAGGGATAATTGTAACAGCGCGATACAGAATTCACATATACTGTCTTGAGGTAACTGAAGCATTGTCAGCACTTAAGGGGATAATTGTAACAGCACTGATACATGGGATACATATACTGTACGGGGTAACTGTAGCAGTGTCAATGCCGTTGGGATAATTGTAGCAGCACTGATATATGGGTACTTAAACTGTATGGGGTTAATGGTTGCAGTGTCAGTGCTGGTGGGAATAATTGTTGAAGCACTGATACATGGTTTACTTATACTGTATGAGATAACTGTAGCAGTGTCAGGGTTGGTGGGGATAATTGTAGTAGCACTGATACATGGGATACTTATACTGTATGGGGTTACTGAAGCAGTTTCAGGGCTGGTGGGGATAATTGTCGCAGCACTGATTCATAGGGTTACTTATACTGTATGGGGGTAATTGTAGCAGTGTCAGGGCTGGTGGGGATAATGTAGCAGCACTGATACATGGGGTACTAAACTCTATGAGGTGATAGTAGCAGTGTCAGAGCTAGTTGGGATAATTGTAGCACTATGATACACAGAGTACTTAAACTGTATGGGATGGTGTTTGCAGTGTCAGGGCTGGTGGGGATAGTTGTTGCAGCACTGATACATGGGGTACTTAAACTGTATGGGGTAAATTGTAGCAGTGTCCGGGCTTGTGGGGATAATTTTAAAAGCACTGATACATGGTGTACTTAAACTGTAAGATAACTGAAGCAGTGTCAGGGCTGGTGTGGATAATTGTAGTAGCACTGATACATTGGGGTACTTATATTGTATGGGGTTATTGTAGCAGAGTCAGTGCTGGTGGGGGCAATTGCAGTAGCACTGATTCATGGGGTACTTATACTGTTTCGGTTTACTGTAGCAGTGTCAGGGCTGGTGGGGATAATTGTAACAGCACTGACACATGGTGTACTTCTACTGTACGGGGTAATTGTAGCAGTGTCAGGGCTGCAGGGGATAATTGTAGCAGCACTGATACGTAGGATACTCATACTGTACGTGGAAACTGTAGCAGTGTCAGGGCTGCTGGGGAGAATTGTAGCAGCACTGATATATGGGTACTTATAATGTATGGTGTATTTGTAGCAGTGTCATGGCTGGTGGAGATAATTGTAACAGCACTGATACATGGGGTACTTATACTGTACGGGGTAATTATAGCAGTGTCAGGGCTGGTGGGGATAATTGTAACAGCACTGATACATGGGGTAAATATAATGTACGGGGTAACTGTAGCAGTATCAGGGCTGGTGGGGATAATTGTATCAGCACTGATACATGGGGTACGTATTCTTTGTGGGGTAATTGAAGCAGTATCAAGACTGTTGGGGATAATTGTAACATGAAGGATACATGGGGTACTTATACTGTGTGGGGTTTTGTAGCAGTGTCAGGCCTGGTGGGGATAATTGTAGCAACACTGATACATGGGGTACTTACACTGTGTGGGGTTTTGTAGCAGTGTCAGGGCTGGGTGGGTAATTGTAGCAGCTCTGATACATGGGGTACTTAAACATTATGGAGTAATTGTAGCAGTGCCAGGGCTGGTGGGATTAATTATAGCAGCACTGATACAAGGGGAACTTATACTGTATGGGGTAATTGTAGCTGTTTTAGGGCTGGTGGGGATAATTGTAACAGCACTGATACATGGGGTACTTATACTGTATGGGGTAATTGTTGCTGTGTCAGGGCTGGTGGGGATAATTGTAACATCACAGATACATGGGGTACCTATACTGTATGGGGTAATTGTAGCAGTGTCAGGGCTTTAGGGGATAATTGTAGCAGCAAAATGCATGGGGTATTTATACTGTTTGGGTTAGTTGTAGCAGTATCAGGGCTGGTGGGGGCAATTGTAGCTGTGCTGATACATGGGGTACTTATACTGTATGGGGATATTGTTGCAGTGTCAGGACTGGTGGGGATAATTATTGCTTCACTCATACATGGGGTACATATAGTGTATGGGGTAAATTTATCAGTGTCAGGGCTGGTGTGGATAATTGTAGCACTGATACATGGGGTACTTATACTGTATGGGGCAACTGTAGCAATGTCAGGGCTGGAGGGTATAATTGTAAAAGCAATGATGCATGTTGTACATATACTGTACGGGGTAACTGTAGCAGTGTTTCGCTGGTGTGGATAATTGTAGCAGCACTGATACACGGGGAACTTAAACTGTATGGGGTAATTGTGGCAGTACCAGAGCTGGTGGGGATAATTATTGCAGCACTGATAGATGGGGTACTTATACTGTATGGGGTAAATGTATCAGTGTCAGGGCTGGTGTGGATAATTGTAGCACTGATACATGGGGTACTTATACTGTATGGGGTAACTGTAGCTGTGTCAGGGCAGGTGGTGGCAATTGTAGCAGCTCTGATACTTGGGGTTCTTATACTGTATGGGATAACTGTAGCAGTGTCAGTGTTGTTTGGGGGCAATTGTAGAAGCACTGAAACATTGCCATGGGGTACCTCTTCTGTATGGGGTAACTGTAGCAGTGGCAGGGCTGGTGGGGATAATTGTAATAGCACTGATACTTGCGGTTCTTAAACTGTGTGGGGCAAGTTGTAGCAGTGTCAGAGCTGGAGGGGATAATTGTAACAGCACTGATACATGAGGTACTTATACTGAATGGGGTAATTGTAGCAGTGTCAGGGCTGGAGGGGATATTTGTAACAGCACTGATACATGGGGTACATATACTGTGCGGGGTAACTGAAGCAATGTCAGCACTTAAGGGGATAATTGTATCAGCACTGATACATGGGATACATATACTGTACGGGGTAACTGTAGCAGTGTCAATGCCGTTGGGATAATTATAGCAGCACTGATACATGGGGTACTTAAACTGTATGGGGTAAATTGTTGCAGTGTCAGTGCTTGTGAGGATAATTGTTGATGCACTGATACATGGGGTACTTATATTATATGAGATAACTGTAGCTGTGTCAGGGTTGGTGGGGATAATTATAGTAGCACTGATACATGGGATACTTATACTGTATGTGAGTTACTGAAGCAGTTTCAGGTCTGGTGGGGATAATTGTCATGCACTGATTCATGGGTACTTATACTGTATGTGGTAATTGTAGCAGTGTCAGGGCTGGTGGGATAATTGTAGCAGCACTGATACATGGGGTATAAACTCTGAGGTGATTGTAGCAGTGTCCGGGCTAGTTGGGATAATTGTAGCAGCACTGATACATGGGTACTTATACTGTAAGATAACTGAAGCAGTGTCAGGACTGGTGGGATAATTGTAGTCAGCACTGGTACATGGGGTACTTAAACTGTGTGGGGTTATTGTAGCAGTGTCAGGTGCTGTTGGGAGCAGTTGCAGTAGCACTTGATAATGGGGTACTTATACTGTATGGGTTTACAGTAGCAGTGTCGGGCTGGTGGGGATAATTGTAACAACACTGACACATGGGGTACTTCTACTATGCAGGGTAATTGTAGCAGTGTCAGGGCTGCTGGGGATAGTGTAGCAGCACTGATACGTGGGATGCCTCATACTGTGCGTGGAAACTGTAGCAGTGTCAGGGCTTCTGGGAGAAGTGTGGCAGCACTGATACATGGGTACTTATAATGTATGGGGTATTTGAAGCAGTGTCAGGACTGGTGGGGATAATTGTAGCACATGATACAAAGTGCATATACTCTGTGGGGTAATTGAAGCAGTATCAAGGCTGGTTGGGATAATTGTAACAACACTGATACATGGGGTACTTATTCTGTATGCGAGGTAATTATGGCAGTGTCAAGGGCTGGTAGGGGATAATTGTAACAGCACTGATGCATAGAGGGTACTTATACTGTCACTGAGTAATTATAGCAGTGTCAGGGCTGGTGGGGATAATTGTAACTGCACTGATGCATGGGGTGCTTATACTGTATGGGGTAACTATAGGGTGTCTGTGCTGGTGGGGATAATTGTAGCAGCACTGATACATGGGGTACTTATAATGTGCAGGGGTAACTGTAGCAGTGTCAGGGCTGGGTGGGAATAATTGTATCAGCACTGATACATAGAGATACGTTACTTTGTGGAGATGGTAAAGGCAGTTTCAAGACTGTTGGGGATAATTGTAACATGACTGATACATGGGGTGCTTATATTGTATGGGGTAATTGAAGCAGTGTCAGGGCTGGTGGGGATAATTGTAACAGCACTGATGCTTGGTGTCTTTTCTGTATGGAGTGGTGTAGCAGTGTCAGGGCTGGAGGGTGTGTGGCAACACTGATATAGAACCCTATACTATGAGATAACTTTAGCAGTGTCAGGGCTGGTGGGGATAATTGTATGCTTCAGATACATGAGGTCCTATACTGTATGGGGTAATTGTAGCAGTGTCAGGGCTGATGGGAGCAATTGTAGTAGCACTGATTCATGGGGTACTTGTACTGTATGGGGTTAGTGTAGCAGTGTCTGGGCTGGTCGGGATAATTGTAACAGCACTGACACATGGGGTACTTCTACTGTACGGGGTAATTGTAGCAGCGTCTGGGCTGCAAGGGATAATTGTAGCAGCACTGATACATGGGGCACTTACACTGTACATGGAAAGTGTAGCAGTGTCCGGTCTGCTGAGGATAATTGTAGCAGCACTGATACATGGGGTACTTACACTGTATGGGGTAATTGTTGCAGTGTCAGGGCTGGTGGGTATAATTGTAGCAGCACTGACACATGGGGTACTTATACTGTATGGGAGTAGTGAAGCAGTATCAAGGCTGGTGTGGATAACTGTAACAGCACTGATACTTTGGGTACCTATACTGCAGGGGTAATTGTCGAGTGTGAGGTCTGGTGGGATAATTGTATCACCGCTGATAAATGGGGTACTTATACTGTATGTGCTAATTGTGAGAAGTGTGAGGGGCTGGTGGGTATAATTGTAACAACACTAATACTGGGGGTACTTATTCTGTATGGGGTAAGTGTGGCAGTGTCATGGCTGGTGGGGGCAATTGTGACAACACTGATACATGTAGTTCTTATACTGTATGGGGTAATTGTAGCAGTGCCAGGGCTGGTGGGGATAATTGCAGCACTGATATATGGGGTACTTATACTGTATGGGGTAATTGTAGCAGTGTCAGGGCTGGTAGGGATAATTGCAGTACTGATACAAGGGGTACTTATATCGTATGGGGTTAATGTAGCAGTTTCAGGGCTGGTGGGGATAATTGTAGCAGCACTGATTCAGGGGGTACTTATTCTGTATGGGGTAATTGTTGCTGGATCTGCGCTGGTGGGGATAATTGTTGCTGCACTGATACATGGGGTACTTATACAGTATGGGGAAATTGTAGCAGTGTCAGGGCTTGTGGGAATAAGTGTAACAGCACTGATACATTGGGTACTTATAATGTATTGGGACAATTGTAGCAGTGTCTGTGCTGGTGGTGATAATTGTAACAGCACTGATACATCAATACTTATACTGTCGAAGTGCTTGTTAGCAGTGTCAGTGCTGGTGGGGATAATTGTAGCACACTAATACATGGGTACTTATACTGTAGGGTAATTGTAGCAGTGTTGGGGCTGGTGGGGATAATTGTAGCACTACTACATGGGGTACTTATACTGTGTGGGAGTGGTGCTGCTAGGATCTGGGCTGGTGGGGATAATTGTTGCTGCACTAATACATTGGGTACTTATACAGTATGAGGTAATTGTATCAGTGTCAGGGCTGGTGGGGATAAGTGTAACAGCACAAATACAATGGGTACTTATAATGTATTGGGACAATTGTAGCAGTGTCTGTGCTGGTGGTGATAATTGTAAAAGCAGTGATACATCAGGTACTTATACTGTATGGGGTAACTGTAGCAGTGTCAAGGCTGGTGGGATAATTGTAGCAGCACTAATACATGGGGTACTTATACTGTATGGGGTAATTGTAGCACTGGCGGGGCTGGTGGGGAGAATTGTAGCAGCGCTACTACCTGGGGTACTTATACTGTATTTGTTAATTATAGCAGTGTCTGTGCTGGTGGGGATAATTGTAACAGCACTGATACATGGGGTATTTATACTGTATGGGGTAATTGTAGCAGTGTCAGGGCTGATGGGGATAATTGTAACAGCACTGATACATGGAGTACTTATACTGTATGAGGTATTTGTAGCAGTGTCAGGGCTGGTGGGGATAATTGTAAGAGCTCTGATACATCAGTTAGTTATACTGTACGGGGTAATTGTACCAGTGTCAGGGCTGGTGGGTATAATTGTAACAGCACTGATACATGGAGTACTTATACTGTATGAGTGAAATTGTAGCAGTGTTAAGTGCTGGTGGGGATAATTGTAAAACACTGATACATCAGTTACTTATACTGTATGGGTAATTGTAGCAGTGTCAGGGCTGATGGGGATAATTGTAGCAGCGCTGATACATGGGGTACTTATACTGTATGGGGTAATTGTAGCAGTGTCAGGGCTGGTGGGGATAATTGTCGCATCGCTGATTCATGGGGTACTTATACTGTATGGGGTAATTGTAGCAGTGTCAGGGATGGTGGGAATTATTGTAGCAGCACTGATGCATTGGGTACTTATACTGTATGGGATAATTGTAGCAGAGTCTGGGCTGGTGGGGATTATTGCAGCAGCACTGATACATGGGGTACTTACACTGTGTGGGGTTTTGTCGCAGTGTTGGGCCTGGTGGGGATAATTGTAACAACACTGATTCATGGGGTACTTATACTGTATGGGGTAATTGTAGCAGTTTCAGGGCTGATGGGGATAATTGTAAGAGCGCTGATTCATTGGGTACTTATACTGTATGGGGTAATTGTAGCAGTGTCAGGGCTGGTGGGGATAATTGTAGTAGCACTGATACATGGGGTACTTATACTGTATGGGGTAATTGTAGCAGTGTCAGGGCTGGTGGGGATAATTGTAACAGCACTGATACATGGGGTACTTATACTGTTTGGGTAACTGTAGCAGTGTCTTGGCTGGTGAGGATAATTGTAGCATCACTGATTCATTGGGTACTTATAAAGTATGGGGTAATTGTAGCAGTGTCAGGTCTGGTGGGGATAATTGTAACTGCACTGATACATGGGGTACTAACCCTGTATGGGCTAATTGAAGCAATGTCTGGGCTGGTGGGGATAACTGTAGCAGCACTGATACATGGGGTACTTATACTGTGTGGGGTTTTGTAGCAGTGTCAGGCCTGGAGGGATAATTGTAACAACACTGATTCATGGGGTACTTATACTGTATGGGGTGATTGTAGCAGTGTCAGGGCTGGTGGGGCAATTGTAGCAGCTCTGATACATGGGGTACTTATACATTATGTAGTAATTGTAGCAGTGCCAGGGCTGGTGGGAAAAATTATAGTAGCACTGATACATGGGAACTTATACTGTATGGGTAATTGTACTGTTTTAGGGCTGGTGGGATAATTGTAACAGCACTGATACATGGGTACTTATACTGTATGGGGTAATTGTTGCTGTGTCAGGGCTGGTGGGGATAATTGTAACATCACTGATACATGGGGTACCTATACTGTGCTGGTAACTGTGCAGTGTCAGGGCTGGTGGTGATAATTTATCAGCAAAATACATGGGGTATTTATACTGTTTTGGTTAGTTGTAGCAGTGTCAGGCCTGGTGGGGGCAATTGTAGCTGCACTGATACATGGGGTATTTATTCTGTTTTGGTTAGTTGTAGCAGTGTCAGGGCTGGTGGGGGCAATTGTAGCTGCACTGATACATGGGGTACTTATACTGTATGGGGTAAATGTATCAGTGTCAGGGCTGGTGTGGATATTTGTAGCACTGATACATGGGGTACTTATACTGTATGGGGTAACTGTAGCTGTGGCAGGGCTGGTGGTGGCAATTGTAGCAGCTCTGATACTTGGGGTTCTTATACTGTATGGGATAACTGTAGCAGTGTCAGTGTTGTTGGGGGCAATTGTAGAAGCACTGAAACATTGCCAAGCGGATTACCCTCTACTGTATGAGACAACTGTAGCAGTGGCAAGACTGGTGGGGATAATTGTAACAGCTCTGATACTTGCGGTACTTATACTGAATGGGGTAATTGTATCAGTGTCAGGGCTGGAGGGGGCAATTGTAACAGACCTGATACATGGGGAACTTGTCCTGTATGGGGTGATCGTAGCAGGGTCAGGGCTGGAGGGGATAATTGTAACAGCGCTGATACACGGGGTACATATACTGTGCGGGGTAACTGAAGCATTGTCAGCACTTAAGGGGATAATTGTAACAGCACTGATACATGGGATACATATACTGTACGGGGTAACTGTAGCAGTGTCAATGCCGTTGGGATAATTGTAGCAGCACTGATATATGGGTACTTAAACTGTATGGGGTTAATGGTTGCAGTGTCAGTGCTGGTGGGAATAATTGTTGAAGCACTGATACATGGTTTACTTATACTGTATGAGATAACTGTAGCAGTGTCAGGGTTGGTGGGGATAATTGTAGTAGCACTGATACATGGGATACTTATACTGTAGGGGTTACTGAAGCAGTTTCAGGGCTGGTGGGGATAATTGTAGCACCACTGATTCATGGGGTACTTATACTGTATGGGGTAATTGTAGCAGTGTCAGGGCTGGTGGGGATAATTGTAGCAGCACTGATACATGGGGTACTTAAACTCTATGAGGTGATAGTAGCAGTGTCAGAGCTAGTTGGGATAATTGTAGCAGCACTGATACATAGAGTACTTAAACTGTATGGGGTAATTGTTGCAGTGTCAGGGCTGGTGGGGATAGTTGTTGCAGCACTGATACATGGGGTACTTAAACTGTATGGGGTAAATTGTAGCAGTGTCCGGGCTTGTGGGGATAATTGTAAAAGCACTGATACATGGTGTACTTAAACTGTAAGATAACTGAAGCAGTGTCAGGGCTGGTGTGGATAATTGTAGTAGCACTGATACATGGGTACTTATATTGTATGGGGTTATTGTAGCAGAGTCAGTGCTGGTGGGGGCAATTGCAGTAGCACTGATTCATGGGGTACTTATACTGTTTCGGTTTACTGTAGCAGTGTCAGGGCTGGTGGGGATAATTGTAACAGCACTGACACATGGGGTACTTCTACTGTACGGGGTAATTGTAGCAGTGTCAGGGCTGCAGGGGATAATTGTAGCAGCACTGATACGTAGGATACTCATACTGTACGTGGAAACTGTAGCAGTGTCAGGGCTGCTGGGGAGAATTGTAGCAGCACTGATATATGGGTACTTATAATGTATGGTGTATTTGTAGCAGTGTCATGGCTGGTGGAGATAATTGTAACAGCACTGATACATGGGGTACTTATACTGTACGGGGTAATTATAGCAGTGTCAGGGCTGGTGGGGATAATTGTAACAGCACTGATACATGGGTAAATATAATGTCTGGGAGTAACTGTAGCAGTATCAGGGCTGGTAGGGATAATTGTATCCACTTGATATGAAATGCGAATATTCTTTGTGGGGTAATTGAGCAGTGTCAGGCCTGGTGGGGATAATTGTAGCAACACTGATACATGGGGTACTTATACTGTGTGGGGTTTTGTAGCAGTGTCAGGCCTGGTGGGGATAATTGTAGCAACACTGATTCATGGGGTACTTATACTGTATGGGGTAATTGTAGCAGTTTCAGGGCTGATGGGGATAATTGTAAGCACTGATACATTGGGTACTTATACTGTTTGGGGTAATTGTAGCAGTGTCAGGGCTGGTGGGGATATATTGTAGTAGCACTGATACATGCGGTACTTATACTGTATGGGGTAATTGTAGCAGTGTCAGAGTTGGTGGGGATAATTGTAATAGCATTGATACATGGGGTACTTATACTGTTTGGGTAACTGTAGCAGTGTCAGGGCTGGTGTGGATAATTGTAACAGTGCTGATACATGGGGTACTGATTCTGTATGGGGTAATTGTAGCAGTGTCTTGGCTGGTGGGGATAATTGTAGCATCACTGATTCATTGGGTACTTATAATGTATGGGGTAATTGCAGCAGTGTCATTGCTGGTGGGGATAAATGTAGCAGCACTGATACATGGGGTACTTATACTGTGTGGGGTTTTGTAGCAGTGTCAGGCCTGGAAGGGATAATTGTAACAACACTGATTCATGGGGTACTTATACTGTATAGGGTAATTGTAGCAGTGTCAGGGCTGATGAGGATTATTGTAAGAGCACTGATACATTGGTACTTATACTGTATGGGGTAATTGTAGCAGTGTCAGGGCTGGTGGGGATAATTGTAACAGCACTAATACTTGGGGTACTTATACTGTTTGAGAAACTGTAGCAGTGTCAGGGCTGCTGGGGATAATTGTAACAGCACTAATACAAGGGTACTTATACTGTATGAGATAACTGTTAGCAGTTTCAAGGGCTGGTGAGGATAATTATCGTAGCACTGATTCATTGGAGTACTTATACTGTATGGGGTAATGTAGCAGTATCAGGGCTGGTGGGGATTATTTTAGCAGCACTAATAAATGGGGTACTTAAACTGTTTGGGGTAAATTGTAGCAGTGTCCGGGCTGGTAGGGATAATTGCAGCAGCACTGATTCATGGTGTACTTACACTGTGTGGGGTTTTGTAGCAGTGTCAGGCCTGGTGGGGATAATTGTAACAACACTGATTCATGGGGTTCTTATACTGTATGGGTTTACTGCAGCATTGTCAGGGCTGGTGGGGATAATTGTAACAGCACTGACACATAGGGTACTTCTAATGTACTGGGTTATTGTAGCAGTGTCAGTGCTGGTGGGGATAATTGTAGCAGCACTGATACATTGGGTACTTATACTGTATGGGATAATTGTAGCAGTGTCTGGGCTGGTGGGGATAATTGCAGCAGCACTGATACATGGGGTACCTACACTGTGTGGGGTTTTGTAGCAATGTCAGGCCTGGTGGGAATAATTGTAACAACACTGATTCATGGGGTATTTATACTGTATGGGAGTAGTGTAGAAGTTTCAGGGCAGATGGGGATAATTGTAGGCTCTGATTCATTGGGTACTTATACTGTATGGGGTAATTGTAGCAGTGGCAGGGCTGATGGGGATATATTGTAGTGGCTCTGATGCATGGGGTTCTTATACTGTATGGGGTAATTGTAGCAGTGTCAGTTCTGGTGGGGATAATTGTAACAGCACTGATACATGGGGTACTTATACTGTTTGGGTAACTGTAGCAGTCTCAGGTGTGGTGGGGATAATTGTAACAGCGCTGATACATGGGGTACTTATCCTCTATGGAGTAATTGTAGCAGTGTCTTGGCTGGTGGGGATAATTGTAGCATTTCTGATTCATTTGGTACTTATAATGTATTGGGTAATAGTAGCAGTGTCAGGGCTGGTGGGGATAATTGTAACTGCACTGATACATGGGGTACTAACCCTGTATGGGCTAATTGTAGCAGTGTCAGGGCTGGTGGAGATAATTGTAACTGCACTGATACATTGGGTACTAACCCGGTATGGAGTAATTGTAGCAGTGTCAGGGCTGGTGGGGATAATTGTAGCAGCACTGATACATGGGGTACTTATACTGTGTGGGGTTTTGTAGCATTGTCAGGCCTGGAGGTGATAATTGTAACAACACTGATTCATGGGGTACTTATACTGTATGGGGTAATTGTAGCAGTGTCAGTGCTGATGAGGATGATTGTAAGAGCACTGATACATTGGTACTAATACCGTATTGGGTAATTGTAGCAGTGTCAGGGCTGGTGGGGATAATTGTAACAGCACTAATACATGGGGTCCTTATACTGTATGAGAAACTGCAGCAGTGTCTGGGCTGCTGGGGATAATTGCAACAGCACTAATACATGGGGTACTTATACTGTATGAGATAACTGTAGCAGTTTCAGGGCTGGTGAGGATAATTGTCACAGCACTGATTCATGGGGTACTTATACTGTATGGGGTAATTGTAGCAGTATCAGGGCAGGTGGGGCTTATTTTAGCAGCACTTATACATGGGGTACTTAAACTGTATGTGGTAAATTGTAGCATTGTCCGTGCTGGTGGGGATAATTGTAAAAGCACTGATACATGGGGTACTTATACTGTATGTATGTAACTGTAGCAGTGTCATGGCTGGTGAGGATTATTGTAGTTGCACTGATACATGGGGTACTTATATTCTAAGCAGTTATTGTAGCAGAGTCAGGGCTGGTGGGGGCAATTGCAGCAGCACTGATTCATGGGGTACTTATACTGTATGGGTTTACTGCAGCATTGTCAGGGCTGGTGGGGATAATTGTAACAGCTCTGACACATGTGGTACTTCTAATGTACGGGGTAATTGTAGCAGTGTCAGGGCTGCTGGCGATAATTGTAGCAGCACTGATACGTGAGTACTCATACTGTAAGTGGAAACTGTAGCAGTATCAGGGCTGCTGGGGATAATTGTAGCAGCACTGAAACATGGGCTACTTATACTGTATGGGGTATTTGTAGCCGTGTCAGGGCTGGTGGGGATAATTGTAGCAGCACTGATACATGGAGTACGTATACTCTGTGGGGTAATTGAAGCAGTATAAAGGCTTGTGGGGATATTTGTAACAGCACTGATGCATGGGGTACTTCTACTGTATGGGGTAACTGTAGGAGTGTCAGGACTGGTCGGGATAATTGTAGCAGCACTCATACATGGGGTACTTAAACTCTATGGGGTGATTGTAGCAGTGTCAGGGCTGTTTGGGATAATTGTAGCAGCACTGATATATGGGGTACTTAAACTGTATGGGGTAATTGTAGCAGAGTCAGGGCTGATGGGGATAATTTTAGCAGCACTAAAACATGGGGTACTTATACTGTATGGGGTAAATGTAGCAGTGTCAGGGATGGTGTGGATAATTGTAGTATCTCTGATACATGGGGTACTTATACTCTAAGGGGTTATTGTAGCAGAGTCAGGGCTGGTGGAGGCAATTGCCGCAGCACTGATTCATGAGGTACTTATACTGTATGGGTTTACTGCAGCAGTGTTAGGGCTGGTTGGGATAATTGTAACAGCACTGACACATTGGGTACTTCTAATGTATGGGGTAATTGTAGCAGTGTCAGGGCTGTTTGGGATAATTGTAGCAGCACTGATATATGGGGTACTTAAACTGTATGGGATAATTGTAGCAGAGTCAGGGCTGCTGGGGATAATTGTAGCAGCACTGATACATGCTGTACTTATACTTTATGAGATAACTATAGCAGTGTCTGGGCTGGTGGGAATAATTGCAGTAGCACTGATTCATGGGGAACTTATTCTGTATGGGGCAATTGTAGCAGTGTCAGGGCTGGTGGGGGCAATTGTAGCAGCACTGATTCATGAGGTACTTATTCTGTATGGGGTAATTGTAACAGTCTCAGGGCTGGAGGGATAATTGTAACAACACTGATACATGGGGTTCCTATGATGTATTGGGTAATTGTAGCAGTGTCAGGGCTGGAGGGGGCAATTGTAGCAGCTCTGATAAATGGAGTACTTATACATTATGGGGTAATTGTAGCAGTTCCAGGGCTGGTGGGGATAACTGTAGCAGCAAAATACATGGGGTATTTATACTGTATGGGGTAGTTGTAGCAGTGTCAAGGCTGGTGGGGGTAATTGTAGCTACACTGATACATGGGGTACTTATACTGTGTGGGGTTTTGTAGCAGTGTCAGGCCTGGAGGGGATAATTGTAACAACACTGATTCATGGGGTGCTTATACTTTATGGGGTAATTGTAGCAGTGTCAGGGCTGATGAGGATGATTGTAAGAGCGCTGATTTTGGTACTTATACTGTATGGGGTAATTGTAGCAGTGTCAGGGCTGGTGGGGATAATTGTAACAGCACTAATACATGGGGTACTTATACTGTATGAGAAACTGTAGCAGTGTCTGGGCTGCTGGGGATAATTGTAACAGCACTAATACACTGGTACTTATACTGTATGAGATAACTGTAGCAGTTTCAGGGCTGGTGAGGATAATTGTCACAGCACTGATTCATGGGGTACTTATACTGTTGGGGTAATTGTAGCAGTATCAGGGATGGTGGGGCTTATTTTAGCAGCACTAATACATGGGGTACTTAAACTGTATGTGGTAAATTGTAGCATTGTCCGGGCTGTTGGGGATAATTGTAAAAGCACTGATACATTGGGTACTTATACTGTATGAGATAACTGTAGCAGTGTCAGGGCTGGTGGGGATTATTGTAGTAGCACTGATACATGGGGTACTTATATTCTAAGTGGTTATTGTAGCAGAGTCAGGGCTGGTGGGGGCAATTGCAGCAGCACTGATTCATGGGTACTTATACTGTATGGGTTTACTGCAGCATTGTCAGGGCTGGTGGGGATAATTGTAACAGCACTGACACATGTAGTACTTCAAATGTCACCGGGGTAATTGTAGCAGTGTCAGGGCTGCTGGCGATAATGTAGCAGCACTGATACGTGAGGTACTCATACTGTGCGTGGAAACTGTAGCAGTATCCAGGGCTGCTGGGGATAATGTAGCAAGCACTGAAACATGGAGCTACTTATACTGTATGGGGTATTTGTGAGCCGTGTCAGGGCTGGTGGGGATAATTGTAGCAGCACTGATACATGGGGTACGTATACTCTGTGGGGTAATTGAAGCAGAATAAAGGCTGGTGGCGATATCTGTAACAGCAGTGATGCTTGGGTTTCTTCTACTGTATGGGGTAACTGTAGGAGTGTCAGGACTGGTCGGGATAATTGTAGCAGCACTCATACATGGGGTAATTAAACTCTATGGGGTGATTGTAGCAGAGTCAGGGCTGTTTGGGATAATTGTAGCAGCACTGATATATGGGGTACTTAAACTGTATGGGGTAATTGTTGCAGAGTCAGGGCTGATGGGGATAATTTTAGCAGCACTAAAAACATGGGGTACTTATACTGTATGGGGTAAATGTAGCAGTGTCAGGGCTGGTGTGGATAATTGTAGTATCTCTGATACATGGGGTACTTATACTCTAAGGGGTTATTGTAGCAGAGTCAGGGCTGGTGGGGGCAATTGCCGCAGCACTGATTCATGGGGTACTTATACTGTATGGATTTACTGCAGCAGTGTTAGGGCTGGTGGGGATAATTGTAACAGCACTGACACATTGGGTACTTCTAATGTACGGGGTAATTGTAGCAGTGTCAGGGCTGTTTGGGATAATTGTAGCAGCACTGATATATGGGGTACTTAAACTGTATGGGGTAATTGTAGCAGAGTCAGGGCTGCTGGGGATAATTGTAGCAGCACTGATACATGGGGTACTTATACTTCATGAGATAACTATAGCAGTGTCAGGGCTGTTGGGGATAATTGCAGTAGCACTGATTCATGGGGAACTTATTCTGTATGGGGCAATTGTAGCAGTGTCAGGGCTGGTTGGGGCAATTGTAGCATCACTGATTCATGGGGTACTTATTCTGTATGGGGTAATTGTAACAGTCTCAGGGCTGGAGGGATAATTGTAACAACACTGATTCATGGGGTTCCTATGCTGTATTTGGTAATTGTAGCAGTGTCAGGGCTGGCGGGGGCAATTGTAGCAGCTCTGATAAATGGGGTACTTATACATTATGGGGTAATTGTAGCAGTTCCAGGACTGGAGGGGATAACTGTAGCAGCAAAATTCATGGGGTATTTATACTGTATAGGGTAGTTGTAGCAGTGTCAAGGCTGGTGGGGGCAATTGTAGCTACCTTGATACATGGGGTACTTATACTGTATCGGGTAATTGTTGCAGTGTCAGGGCTGGTGGGGATAATTATTGCTTCACTCATACATGGGGTGCTTATAGTGTATGGGGTAAATGTATCAGTGCCAGGGCTGGTGTGGATAATTGTAGCACTGATACATGATGTATTTATACTGTATGGGGCAACTGTAGCAATGTGAGGGCTGGAGGCCATAATTGCAAAAGCAATGATGCATGTTGTACTCATAGTGTACGGGGTAACAGTAGCAATGTTAGCACTGGTGGGGATAATTGTAGCAGCACTGATACACGGGGAACTTTTACTGTATGGGGTCATTATAGCAGTGCCAGGGCTGGTGGGGATAATTATAGCAGCACTGAGACATGGGGTACATATACTGTATGGGGTAAATGTATCAGTGTCAGGGCTGGTGTGGATAATTGTAGCACTGATACATGGGGTACTTATACTGTATGGGGTAACTGTAGGAGTGTCAGGGCTGGTGGGGATAATTGTAGCAGCACTGATACATGGGGTACTTAAACTCTATGGGGTGATTGCAGCAGTGTCACGGCTGGTTGGGATAATTGTAGAAGCACTGAAACATGGGGTACTTAAACTGTGTAGGGTAATTGTAGCAGAGTCAGGACTGGTGGGGATAATTTTAGCAGCACTAATACATGGGTTACTTATACTGAATGGCGTAATTGTAGCAGTGTCAGGGCTATTGGGGATAATTGTAGTATCACTGTTACACGGGGTACTTATACTCTAAGGGGTTATTGTAGCAGAGTCAGGGCTCATGTGGGCAATTGCAGCAGCACTGATTCATGTGTTACTTATACTGTATGGGTTTACTGCAGCAGTGTTAGGGCTGGTGGGGATAATTGTAACTGCACTGACACATGGGGTACTTCTAATGTACGGTGTAATTGTAGCAGTGTCAGG
This sequence comes from Neoceratodus forsteri, assembly GCA_016271365.2. Classification (NCBI taxonomy): domain Eukaryota; kingdom Metazoa; phylum Chordata; order Ceratodontiformes; family Ceratodontidae; genus Neoceratodus; species Neoceratodus forsteri. The sequence continues at coordinate 54,663,716 of CM028129.1, forward strand.
GCTGCTGGCAATAATTGTTGCAGCACTGATACGAGGGGTACTCATACTGTACGTGGAAACTGTAGCAGTGTCAGGGCTGCTGGGGATAATTGTAGCAGCACTGAAACATGGGGTACTTAAACTGTATGGGGTATTTGTAGCTGTGTCAGGGCTGATGGGGATAATTGTAGCAGTGCTGATACTTGGGGTACATATACTCTGTGGGGTAACTGAAGCAGAGTCAAGGCTGGTGGGGATAGTTGTAAGAGCACTGATGCATGGGGTACTTATACTGTATGGGGTAACTGTAGGAGTGTCAGGGCTGGTTGGGATAATTGTAGCAGTACTGATGCATGGTGTACTTATACTGTATGGGGTAATTGTAGCAGTGTCAGAGCTGGTGGGGATAATTGAAACTGCACTGATACTTGGGGTACTTATTCTGAATGGGGTAATTGTAGCAGTGTCAGGGCTGCTGGGGTAATTGTAGCAGCACTGATACATGGGGTACTTTTACTTTATGAGATAAATATAGCAGTTTCAGGGCTGGTGGGGATAATTGTAGTAGCACTGAATCATGGGGAACTTATTCTGTATGGGGCAATTGTAGCAGTGTCAGGGCTGGTGGGTGCATTTGTAGCAGCACTGATTCATGGAGTACTTATTCTGTATGTGGTAATTGTAACAGTGTCAGGGCTGGTGGGATAATTGTAGGAACACTGATACATGGGGTACTTATGCTGCATTGAGAAATTGTAGCAGTGTCAGGGCTGGGGGGGCAATTGTAGCAGCTCTGATACATGGGGTACTTATACATTTTGGAGTAATTGCAGCAGTGCCAGGGCTGGTGGGATTAATTATAGCAGCACTGATACAAAGGGAACTTATACTGTATGGGGTAATTGTAGCTGTTTTAGGGCTGGTGGGGATAATTGTAACAGCACTGATACATGGGGTACTTATACTGTATGGGGTAATTGTTGCTGTGTCAGGGCTGGTGGGGATAATTGTAACATCACAGATACATGGGGTACCTATACTGTATGGGGTAATTGTAGCAGTGTCAGGGCTTTTGGGGATAATTGTAGCATCAAAATGCATGGGGTATTTATACTGTTTGGGTTAGTTGTAGCAGTGTCAGGGCTGGTGGGGGCAATTGTAGCTGTGCTGATACATGGTGTACTTATACTGTATGGGGATATTGTTGCAGTGTCAGGGCTGGTGGGGATAATTATTGCTTCACTCATACATGGGGTACATATAGTGTATGGGGTACATTTATCAGTGTCAGGGATGGTGTGGATAATTGTAGCACTGATACATGGGGTACTTATACTGTATGGGGCAACTGTAGCAATGTCAGGGCTGGAGGGTATAATTGTAAAAGCAATGATGCATGTTGTACATATACTGTACGGGGTAACTGTAGCAGTGTTATCGCTGGTGTGGATAATTGTAGCAGCACTGATACACGGGGAACTTAAACTGTATGGGGTAATTGTGGCAGTACCAGAGCTGGTGGGGATAATTATTGCAGCACTGATAGATGGGGTACTTATACTGTACGGGGTAAATGTATCAGTGTCAGGGCTGGTGTGGATAATTGTAGCACTGATACATGGGGTACTTATACTGTATGGGGATATTGTTGCAGTGTCAGGACTGGTGGGGATAATTATTGCTTCACTCATACATGGGGTGCATATAGTGTATGGGGTAAATTTATCAGTGTCAGGGCTGGTGTTGATAATTGTAGCACTGATACATGGGGTACTTATACTGTATGGGGCAACTGTAGCAATGTCAGGGCTGGAGGGTATAATTGTAAAAGCAATGATGCATGTTGTACATATACTGTACGGGGTAACTGTAGCAGTGTTATCGCTGGTGTGGATAATTGTAGCAGCACTGATACACGGGGAACTTAAACTGTATGGGGTAATTGTGGCAGTACCAGAGCTGGTGGGGATAATTATTGCAGCACTGATAGATGGGGTACTTATACTCTATCAGGTGCGTGTGTCAGTGTCAGGGCTGGTGTGGATAATTGTAGCACTGATACATGGGGTACCCTGCTGTGGGGTAACTGTAGCTGTGTCAGGGCAGGTGGTGGCAATTGTAGCAGCTCTGATACTTGAGGGTTCTTATACTGTATGGGATAACTGTAGCAGTGTCAGTGTTGTTTGGGGGCAATTGTAGAAGCACTGAAACATTGCCATGAGGTACCCTCTACTGTTGGGGTAACTGTAGCAGTGGCAGGGCTGGTGGGGATAATTGTAATAGCACTGATACTTGCGGTACTTAAACTGTGTGGGGCAAGTTGTAGCAGTGTCAGAGCTGGAGGGGATAATTGTAACAGCACTGATACATGGGGTACTTATACTGAATGGGGTAATTGTAGCAGTGTCAGGGCTGGAGGGGATAATTGTAACAGCACTGATACATGGGGTACATATACTGTGCGGGGTAACTGAAGCAATGTCAGCACTTAAGGGGATAATTGTATCAGCACTGATACATGGGATACACATATCTATGCAGGGTAACTGTAGCAGTGTCAATGCCGTTGGGATAATTGTAGCAGCACTGATACATGAGGGTACTTAAACTGTATGGGTTAAATTGTTGCAGTGTCAGTGCTTGTGAGGATAATTGTTATGCACTGATACATGGGGTACTTATATTATATGAGATAACTGTAGCTGTGTCGGGGTTGGTGGGGATAATTGTAGTAGCACTGATACATGGGATACTTATACTGTATGGAGTTACTGAAGCAGTTTCAGGGCTGGTGGGGATAATTGTGGCAGCACTGATTCATGGGATTACTTATACTGTATGTGGTAATTGTAGTAGTGTCAGGGCTGGTGGGGATAATTGTAGCAGCACTGATACATGGGGCACTTATACTCTATGAGGTGATTGTAGCAGTGTCAGAGCTAGTTGGGATAATTGTAGCAGCACTGATTAATAGGGTACTTAAACTGTATGGGGTAATTGTTGTAGTGTCAGGGCTGGTGGGGATAGTTGTAGCAGCACTGGTACATGGGGTACTTAAACTGTGTGGGGTTAATTGTAGCAGTGTCCGGGCTGGTGGGGATAATTGTAAAAGCACTGATACATGGGGTACTTATACTGTAAGATAACTGAAGCAGTGTCAGGACTGGTGGGGATAATTGTAGTAGCACTGATACATGGGGTACTTATACTGTATGGGGTTATTGTAGCAGTGTCAGTGCTTTTGGGGGCAATTGCAGTAGCACTGATTAATGGGGTACTTATGCTGTATGGGTTTACAGTAGCAGTGTCCGGGCTGGTGGGGATAATTGTAACAACACTGACACATGGGGTACTTCTACTGTACGGGGTAATTGTAGCAGTGTCAGGGCTGCTGGGGATAATTGTAGCAGCACTGATACGTAGGATACTCATACTGTACGTGGAAACTGTAGCAGTGTCAAGGCTTCTGGGGAGAATTGTAGCAGCACTGATACATGGGTACTTATAATGTATGGGGTATTTGAAGCAGTGTCAGGGCTGGTGGGGATAATTGTAGCAGCACTGATACAAGGGGTACGTATACTCTGTGGGGTAATTGAAGCAGTATCAAGGCTGGTTGGGATAATTGTAACAGCACTGATACATGGGGTACAATTATTCAGTACGGGGTAATTATGGCAGTGTCAGGGCTGGTAGGGATAATTGTAACAGCACTGATGCATGGGGTACTTATACTGTACGGGGTAATTATAGCAGTGTCAGGGCTGGTGGGGATAATTGTAACTGCACTGATGCATGGGGTACTTTATACTGTATGGGGTAACTATAGGAGTGTCTGTGCTGGTGGGGATAATTGTAGCAGCACTGATACATGGGGTACTTATAATGTACGGGGTAACTGTAGCAGTGTCAGGGCTGGTGGGGATAATTGTATCAGCACTGATACATGGGGTACGTTTACTTTGTGGGGTAATTGAAGCAGTATCAAGACTGGTGGGGATAATTGTAACATGACTGATACATGAGGTACTTATATTGTATGGGGTAATTGAAGCACTGTCAGGGCTGGTGGGGATAATTTTAACAGCACTGATACTTGGTGTACTTTTTCTGTATGGAATAATTGTAGCAGTGTCAGGGCTGGTGGGGTAATTGTAGCAGCACTGATATATGGGGTACCTATACTATATGAGATAACTTTAGCAGTGTCAGGGCTGGTGGGGATAATTGTAGTAGCACTGATACATGGGGTCCTTATACTGTATGGGGTAATTGTAGCAGTGTCAGGGCTGATGGGAGCAATTGTAGTAGCACTGATTCATGGGGTACTTGTACTGTATGGGGTTAGTGTAGCAGTGTCTGGGCTGGTCGGGATAATTGTAACAGCACTGACACATGGGGTACTTCTACTGTACGGGGTAATTGTAGCAGTGTCTGGGCTGCAAGGGATAATTGTAGCAGCACTGATACATGGGGCACTTACACTGTACATGGAAAGTGTAGCAGTGTCAGGTCTGCTGAGGATAATTGTAGCAGCACTGATACATGGGGTACTTATACTGTATGGGGTAATTGTTGCAGTGTCAGGGCTGGTGGGTATAATTGCAGCAGCACTGACACATGGGGTACTTATACTGTATGGGGTAATTGAAGCAGTATCAAGGCTGGTGTGGATAACTGTAACAGCACTGATACTTTGGGTACTTATACTGCACGGGGTAATTGTCGAAGTGTGAGGTCTGGTGGGGATAATTGTAACAACGCTGATAAATGGGGTACTTATACTGTATGTGCTAATTGTAGAAGTGTGAGGGCTGGTGGGTATAATTGTAACAACACTAATACTGGGGGTACTTATTCTGTATGGGGTAAGTGTGGTAGTGTCATGGCTAGTGGGGGCAATTGTGACAACACTGATACATGTAGTTCTTATACTGTATGGGGTAATTGTAGCAGTGCCAGGGCTGGTGGGGATAATTGCAGCACTGATATATGGGGTACTTATACTGTATGGGGTAATTGCTAGCAGTGTCAGGGCTGGTAGGGATAATTGCAGTACTTATACAAGGGGTACTTATACTGTATGGGGTAAATGTAGCAGTTTCAGGGCTGGTGGGGATAATTGTAGCAGCACTGATTCGAGGGGTACTTATTCTGTAAGGGGTAATTGTTGCTGGATCTGCGCTGGTGGGGATAATTGTTGCTGCACTGATACATGGGGTACTTATACAGTATGGGGAAATTGTAGCAGTGTCAGGGCTTGTGGGAATAAGTGTAACAGCACTGATACATTGGGTACTTATAATGTATTGGGACAATTGTAGCAGTGTCTGTGCTGGTGGTGATAATTGTAACAGCACTGATACATCAGGTACTTATACTGTACGGTGTAACGGTAGCAGTGTCAGTGCTGGTGGGGATAATTGTAGCAGCACTAATACATGGGGTACTTATACTGTATGGGGTAATTGTAGCAGTGTTGGGGCTGGTGGGGATAATTGTAGCAGCACTACTACATGGGGTAATTATACTGTGTGGGGTAATTGTAGCAGGATCTGGGCTGGTGGGGATAATTGTTGCTGCACTAATACATTGGGTACTTATACAGTATGGGGTAATTGTATCAGTGTCAGGGCTGGTGGGGATAAGTGTAACAGCTCAAATACAATGGGTACTTATAATGTATTGGGACAATTGTAGCAGTGTCTGTGCTGGTGGTGATAATTGTAAAAGCAGTGATACATCAGGTACTTATACTGTATGGGGTAACTGTAGCAGTGTCAAGGCTGGTAGGGATAATTGTAGCAGCACTAATACATGGGGTACTTATACTGTATGGGGTAATTGTTGCAGTGGCGGGGCTGGTGGGGAGAATTGTAGCAGCGCTACTACCTGGGGTACTTATACTGTATTTGTTAATTATAGCAGTGTCTGTGCTGGTGGGGATAATTGTAACAGCACTGATACATGGGGTATTTATACTGTATGGGGTAATTGTAGCAGTGTCAGGGCTGATGGGGATAATTGTAACAGCACTGATACATGGAGTACTTATACTGTATGAGGTATTTGTAGCAGTGTCAGGGCTGGTGGGGATAATTGTAAGAGCTCTGATACATCAGTTAGTTATACTGTACGGGGTAATTGTACCAGTGTCAGGGCTGGTGGGTATAATTGTAGCAGCACTGATACATGGGGTACTTATACTGTATGGGATAATTGTAGCAGTGTCAGGGCTGGTGGGAATAATTGTAGCATCACTGATACATGGGGTACTTATACTGTATGGGGTAATTGTAGCAGTGTCAGGGATGGTGGGGATAATTGTAGCAGCACTGATGCATTGGGTACTTATACTGTATGGGATAATTGTAGCAGTGTCTGGGCTGGTGGGGATTATTGCAGCAGGCTGATACATGGGGTACTTACACTGTATGGGGTTTTGTAGCAGTGTTAGGGCTGGTGGGGATTATTGTACAAAACTGATGCATTGGGTACTTATACTGTATGGGGATAATTGTAGCAGTTTCAGGGCTGATGGGGATAATTGCAGCAGCACTGATACATTGGTACTCACTGTGTGGGGTATTGTAGCAGTGTCAGGGCCTGGTGGGGATAATTGTAGCTGCACTGATTCATGGGGTACTTATACTGTATGGGTAATTGTAGCAGTGTTCATGCTGGTGGGGATAATTGTAACAACACTGATTCATGGGGTACTTATACTGTATGGGTAATTGTAGCAGTGTCTTGGCTGGTGGGGATAATTGTAGCATCACTGATTCATTGGGTACTTATACTGTATGGGGTAATTGTGAGCAGTGTCAGGGCTGGTGGGGATAATTGTAACAGCACTGATACATGGGGTACTTATACTGTTTGGGTAACTGTAGCAGTGTCTTGGCTGGTGAGGATAATTGTAGCATCACTGATTCATTGGGTACTTATACTGCATGGGGTAATTGTAGCAGTGTCAGGGCTGGTGGGGATAATTGTAACTGCACTGATACATGGGGTACTAACCCTGTATGGGCTAATTGAAGCAATGTCTGGGCTGGTGGGGATAACTGTAGCAGCACTGATACATGGGGTACTTATACTGTGTGGGGTTTTGTAGCAGTGTCAGGCCTGGAGGGGATAATTGTAACAACACTGATTCATGGGGTACTTATACTGTATGGGGTGATTGTAGCAGTGTCAGGGCTGGTGGGGCAATTGTAGCAGCTCTGATACATGGGGTACTTATACATTATGTAGTAATTGTAGCAGTGCCAGGGCTGGTGGGAAAAATTATAGTAGCACTGATACATGGGGAACTTATACTGTATGGGGTAATTGTAGCTGTTTTAGGGCTGGTGGGGATAATTGTAACAGCACTGATACATGGGGTATTTATACTGTATGGGGTAATTGTTGCTGTGTCAGGGCTGGTGGGGATAATTGTAACATCACTGATACATGGGGTACCTATACTGTACGGGGTAACTGTAGCAGTGTCAGGGCTGGTGGTGATAATTTAGCAGCAAAATACATGGGGTATTTATACTGTTTTGGTTAGTTGTAGCAGTGTCAGGCCTGGTGGGGGCAATTGTAGCTGCACTGATACATGGGGTATTTATTCTGTTTTGGTTAGTTGTAGCAGTGTCAGGGCTGGTGGGGGCAATTGTAGCTGCACTGATACATGGGGTACTTATACTGTATGGGGTAAATGTATCAGTGTCAGGGCTGGTGTGGATATTTGTAGCACTGATACATGGGGTACTTATACTGTATGGGGTAACTGTAGCTGTGGCAGGGCTGGTGGTGGCAATTGTAGCAGCTCTGATACTTGGGGTTCTTATACTGTATGGGATAACTGTAGCAGTGTCAGTGTTGTTGGGGGCAATTGTAGAAGCACTGAAACATTGACATGGGGTACCTCTACTGTATGGGGTAACTGTAGCAGTGGCAACACTGGTGGGGATAATTGTAACAGCTCTGATACATGCGGTACTTATACTGAATGGGGTAATTGTATCAGTGTCAGGGCTGGAGGGGGCAATTGTAACAGACCTGATACATTGGGAACTTGTCCTGTATGGGGTAATCGTAGCAGGGTCAGGGCTGGAGGGGATAATTGTAACAGCACTGATACACGGGGTACATATACTGTGCGGGGTAACTGAAGCATTGTCAGCACTTAAGGGGATAATTGTAACAGCACTGATACATGGGATACATATACTGTACGGGGTAACTGTAGCAGTGTCAATGCCGTTGGGATAATTGTAGCAGCACTGATATATGGGTTCTTAAACTGTATGGGGTTAATGGTTGCAGTGTCAGTGCTGGTGGGAATAATTGTTGAAGCACTGATACATGGTTTACTTATACTGTATGAGATAACTGTAGCAGTGTCAGGGTTGGTGGGGATAATTGTAGTAGCACTGATACATGGGATACTTATACTGTATGGGGTTACTGAAGCAGTTTCAGGGCTGGTGGGGATAATTGTCGCAGCACTGATTCATGGGGTACTTATACTGTATGGGGTAATTGTAGCAGTGTCAGGGCTGGTGGGGATAATTGTAGCAGCACTGATACATGGGGTACTTAAACTCTATGAGGTGATTGTAGCAGTGTCAGAGCTAGTTGGGATAATTGTAGCAGCACTGATACATAGAGTACTTAAACTGTATGGGGTAATTGTTGCAGTGTCAGGGCTGGTGGGGATAGTTGTTGCAGCACTGATACATGGGGTACTTAAACTGTATGGGGTAAATTGTAGCAGTGTCCGGGCTTGTGGGGATAATTGTAAAAGCACTGATACATGGTGTACTTAAACTGTAAGATAACTGAAGCAGTGTCAGGGCTGGTGTGGATAATTGTAGTAGCACTGATACATGGGGTACTTATATTGTATGGGGTTATTGTAGCAGAGTCAGTGCTGGTGGGGGCAATTGCAGTAGCACTGATTCATGGGGTACTTATACTGTTTCGGTTTACTGTAGCAGTGTCAGGGCTGGTGGGGATAATTGTAACAGCACTGACACATGGGGTACTTCTACTATGCGGGGTAGTTGTAGCAGTGTCAGGCTGCAGGGGATAATTGTAGCAGCACTGATCGTAGGATACTCATACTGTCGTGGAAACTGTAGCAGTGTCAGGGCTGCTGGGAGATTGTAGCAGCACTGATATATGGGTACTTATAATGTATGGTGTATTTGTAGCAGTGTCATGGCTGGTGGGGATAATTGTAACAGCACTGATACATGGGGTACTTATACTGTACGGGGTAATTATAGCAGTGTCAGGGCTGGTGGGGATAATTGTAACAGCACTGATACATGGGGTAAATATAATGTACGGGGTAACTGTAGCAGTATCAGGGCTGGTGGGGATAATTGTATCAGCACTGATACATGGGGTACGTATTCTTTGTGGGGTAATTGAAGCAGTATCAAGACTGTTGGGGATAATTGTAACATGAATGATACATGGGGTACTTATACTGTATGGGGTAATTGTAGCAGTGTCAGGGCTGGTGGGGATTATTGTAGCAGCACTGATACATTGGGTACTTATACTGTATGGGATAATTGTAGCAGTGTCTTGACTGGTGGGGATTATTGCAGCAGCACTGATACATGGGGTACTTACACTGTGTGGGGTTTTGTAGCAGTGTCAGGCCTGGTGGGGATAATTGTAACAACACTGATTCATGGGGTACTTATACTGTATGGGGTAATTGTAGCAGTTTCAGGGCTGATGGGGATAATTGTAAGAGCGCTGATACATTGGGTACTTATACTGTCTGGGGTAATTGTAGCAGTGTCAGGGCTGGTGGGGATATATTGTAGTAGCACTGATACATGCGGTACTTATACTGTATGGGGTAATTGTAGCAGTGTCAGAGTTGGTGGGGATAATTGTAATAGCATTGATACATGGGGTACTTATACTGTTTGGGTAAATGTAGCAGTGTCAGGGCTGGTGTGGATAATTGTAACAGTGCTGATACATGGGGTACTGATCCTGTATGGGGTAATTGTAGCAGTGTCAGGGCTGGTGGGGATAATTGTAGCATCACTGATTCATTGGGTACTTATAATGTATGGGGTAATTGCAGCAGTGTCATTGCTGGTGGGGATAAATGTAGCAGCACTGATACATGGGGTACTTATACTGTGTGGGGTTTTGTAGCAGTGTCAGGCCTGGAAGGGATAATTGTAACAACACTGATTCATGGGGTACTTATACTGTATAGGGTAATTGTAGCAGTGTCAGGGCTGATGAGGATTATTGTAAGAGCACTGATACATTGGTACTTATACTGTATGGGGTAATTGTAGCAGTGTCAGGGCTGGTGGGGATAATTGTAACAGCACTAATACTTGGCGTACTTATACTGTTTGAGAAACTGTAGCAGTGTCAGGGCTGCTGGGGATAATTGCAACAGCACTAATACAAGGGGTACTTATACTGTATGAGATAACTGTGGCAGTTTCAGGGCTGGTGAGGATAATTGTCGCAGCACTGATTCATGGGGTACTTATACTGTATGGGGTAATTGTAGCAGTATCAGGGCTGGTGGGGATTATTTTAGCAGCACTAATAAATGGGGTACTTAAACTGTATGGGGTAAATTGTAGCAGTGTCCGGGCTGGTAGGGATAATTGCAGCAGCACTGATTCATGGTGTACTTACACTGTGTGGGGTTTTGTAGCAGTGTCAGGCCTGGTGGGGATAATTGTAACAACACTGATTCATGGGGTTCTTATACTGTATGGGTTTACTGCAGCATTGTCAGGGCTAGTGGGGATAATTGTAACAGCACTGACACATAGGGTACTTCTAATGTACTGGGTAATTGTAGCAGTGTCAGTGCTGGTGGGGATAATTGTAGCAGCACTGATTCATGTGGTACTTATACTGTATGGGATAATTGTAGCAGTGTCTGGGCTGGTGGGGATAATTGCAGCAGCACTGATACATGGGGTACTTACACTGTGTGGGGTTTTGTAGCAGTGTCAGGCCTGGTGGGAATAATTGTAACAACACTGATTCATGGTGTATTTATACTGTATGGGGTAATTGTAGAAGTTTCAGGGCAGATGGGGATAATTGTAAGAGCTCTGATTCATTGGGTACTTATACTGTATAGGGTAATTGTAGCAGTGGCAGGGCTGATGGGGATATATTGTAGTGGCTCTGATGCATGGGGTTCTTATACTGTATGGGGTAATTGTAGCAGTGTCAGTTCTGGTGGGGATAATTGTAACAGCACTGATACATGGGGTACTTATACTGTTTGGGTAACTGTAGCAGTCTCAGTGCTGGTGGGGATAATTGTAACAGCGCTGATACATGGGGTACTTATCCTCTATGGGGTAATTGTAGCAGTGTCTTGGTTGGTGGGGATAATTGTAGCATTTCTGATTCATTGGGTACTTATAATATATGGGGTAATAGTAGCAGTGTCAGGGCTGGTGGGGATAATTGTAACTGCACTGATACATGGGGTACTAACCCTGTATGGGCTAATTGAAGCAATGTCTGGGCTGGTGGGGATAATTGTAGCAGCGCTGATACATGGGGTACTTATACTGTGTGGGCTAATTGTAGCAGTGTCAGGGCTGGTGGAGATAATTGTAACTGCACTGATACATTGGGTACTTACCCGGTATGGAGTAATTGTAGCAGTGTCAGGGCTGGTGGGAATAATTGTAGCAGCACTGATACATGGGGTACTTATACTGTGTGGGGTTTTGTAGCAGTGTCAGGCCTGGAGGTGATAATTGTAACAACACTGATTCATGGGGTACTTATACTGAAGAGGTAATTGTAGCAGTGTCAGGGCTGATGAGGATGATTGTAAGAGCGCTGATACATTGGTACTTATACCGTATGGGGTAATTGTAACAGTGTCAGGGCTGGTGGGGATAATTGTAACAGCACTAATACATGGGGTCCTTATACTGTATGAGAAACTGTAGCAGTGTCTGGGCTGCTGGGGATAATTGTAACAGCACTAATACATGGGGTACTTATACTGTATGAGATAACTGTAGCAGTTTCAGGGCTGGTGAGGATAATTGTCACAGCACTGATTCATGGGGTACTTATACTGTTTGGGGTAATTGTAGCAGTATCAGGGCTGGTGGGGCTTATTTTAGCAGCACTTATACATGGGGTACTTAAACTGTATGTGGTAAATTGTAGCATTGTCCGTGCTGGTGGGGATAATTGTAAAAGCACTGATACATGGGGTACTTATACTGTATGTATGTAACTGTAGCAGTGTCATGGCTGGTGAGGATTATTGTAGTTGCACTGATACATGGGGTACTTATATTCTAAGCAGTTATTGTAGCAGAGTCAGGGCTGGAGGGGGCAATTGCAGCAGCACTGATTCATGGGGTACTTATACTGAATGGGTTTACTGCAGCATTGTCAGGGCTGGTGGGGATAATTGTAACAGCTCTGACACATGTGGTACTTCTAATGTATGGGGTAATTGTAGCAGTGTCAGGGCTGCTGGCGATAATTGTAGCAGCACTGACACGTGAGGTACTCATACTGTATGTGGAAACTGTAGCAGTATCAGGGCTGCTGGGGATAATTGTAGCAGCACTGAAACATGGGCTACTTATACTGTATGGGTATTTGTAGCCATGTCGGGGCTGGTGGGGATAATTGTAGCAGCACTGATACATGAGAATGCAGTATACTCTGTGGGGTAATTGAAGCAGTATAAAGGAAGCTTGTGGGGATATTTGTAACAGCACTGATGCATGGGGTACTTCTACTGTATCGGTAACTGTAGGAGTGTGTCAGGACTAATTGGCGAGATAATTGTCAGCACTCATACATGGGTACTTAAACTCTATGGGGTGATTGTAGCAGTGTCAGGGCTGTTTGGGATAATTGTAGCAGCACTGATATAAGGGTACTTAAACTGTATGGGGTAATTGTAGCAGAGTCAGGGCTGATGGGGATAATTTTAGAAGCACTAAAACATGGGGTACTTATACTGTATGGGGTAAATGTAGCAGTGTCAGGGCTGGTGTGGATAATTGTAGTATCACTGATACATGGGTACTTATACTCTAAGGGGTATTGTAGCAGAGTCAGGCTGGTGGAGGCAGTGCGCAGCACTGATTCATGGAGTCTTATACTGTATGGGTTTTACTGCAGCAGTGTTGGGCTGGTTGGGATAATTGTAACAGCACTGACACATTGGGTACTTCTAATGTACGGGGTAATTGTAGCAGTGTCAGGGCTGTTTGGGATAATTGTAGCAGCACTGATATATGGGGTACTTAAACTGTATGGGATAATTGTAGCAGAGTCAGGGGTGCTGGGGATAATTGTAGCAGCACTGATTCATGGGGAACTTATTCTGTATGGGGCAATTGTAGCAGTGTCAGGGCTGGTGGGGGCAATTGTAGCAGCACTGATTCATGAGGTAGTTATTCTGTAGGAGGTAATTGTAACTGTCTCAGGGCTGGAGGGATAATTGTAACAACACTGATACATGGGGTTCCTATGATGTATTGGGTAATTGTAGCAGTGTCAGGGCTGGAGGGGGCAATTGTAGCAGCTCTGATAAATGGAGTACTTATACATTATGGGGTAATTGTAGCAGTTCCAGGGCTGGTGGGGATAACTGTAGTAGCAAAATACATGGGGTATTTATACTGTATGGGGTAGTTGTAGCAGTGTCAAGGCTGTTGGGGGCAATTGTAGCTACACTGATACATGGGGTACTTATACTGTATGGGGTAATTGTTGCAGTGTCAGGGCTGGTGGGGATAATTATTGCTTCACTCATACATAGGGTGCTTATAGTGTATGGGGTAAATTTATCAGTGTCAGGGCTGGTGTGGATAATTGTAGCACTGATACATGATGTACTTATACTGTATGGGCGCAACTGTAGCAATGTGAGGGCTGGAGGGTATAATTGTAAAAGCAATGATGCATGTTGTACACATACTGTATTGGGTAAAAGTAGCAGTGTTAGCGCTGGTGGGGATAATTGGAGCAGCACTGATACACGGGGAACTTAAACTGTATGGGGTCATTATAGCAGTGCCAGGGCTGGTGGGGATAATCATAGCAGGACTGAGACATGGGGTACATATACTGTATGGGGTAAATGTATCAGTGTCAGGGCTGGTGTGGATAATTGTAGCACTGATACATGGGTTCTTATACTGTATGGGGTACCTGTAATAGTGTCAGGGCTGGTGGGGATAATTGTAGCAGCACTGATACATGGGGTACTTAAACTCTATGGGGTGATTGTAGCAGTGTCACGGCTGGTTGGGATAATTGTAGCAGCACTGAAACATGGGGTACTTAAACTGTATGGGGTAATTGTAGCAGAGTCAGGACTGGTGGGGATAATTTTAGCAGCACTAATACATGGGTTACTTATACTGTATGGCGTAATTGTAGCAGTGTCAGGGCTGCTGGCAATAATTGTAGCAGCACTGACACGTGGGGTACTCATACTGTACGTGGAAACTGTAGCAGTGTCAGGGCTGCTGGGGATAATTGTAGCAGCACTGAAACATGGGGTACTTAAACTGTATGGGGTATCTGTAGCTGTGTCAGGGCTGATGGGGATAATTTTAGCAGTGCTGATACATGGGTACATATACTCTGTGGGGTAATTGAAGCAGAATCAAGGCTGGTGGGGGTAGTTGTAAGAGCACTGATGCATGGGGTACTTATACTGTATGGGGTAACTGTAGGAGTGTCAGGGCTGGTTGGGATAATTGTAGCAGCACTGATACATGGGGTACTTATTCTGAATGGGGTAATTGTAGCAGTGTCAGGGCTGCTGTGGTAATTGTAGCAGCACTGATACATGGGGTACTTTTACTTTATGAGATAAATATAGCATTGTCAGGGCTGGTGGGGATAATTGTAGTAGCACTGATTCATGGGGAACTTATTCTGTATGGGGCAATTGTAGCAGTGTCAGGGCTGGTGGGTGCATTTGTAGCAGCACTGATTCATGGGGTACTTATTCTGTATGGGGTAATTGTAACAGTGTCAGGGCTGGTGGGATAATTGTAGGAACACTGATACATGGGGTACTTATGCTGCATTGAGAAATTGTAGCAGTGTCAGGGCTGGCGGGGGCAATTGTAGCAGCTCTGATACATGGGGTACTTATACATTATGGAGTAATTGTAGCAGTGCCAGGGCTGGTGGGAATAATTATAGCAGCACTGATACAAGGGGAACTTATACTGTATGGGGTAATTGTAGCTGTGTTAGGGCTGGTGGGGATAATTGTAACAGCACTGATACATGAGGTACTTATACTGTATGGGGTAATTGTTGCTGTGTCAGGGCTGCTGGGGATAATTGTAACATCACTGATACATGGGGTACCTATACTGTATGGGGTAATTGTAGCAGTGTCAGGGCTTTAGGGGATAATTGTAGCAGCAAAATACATGGGGTATTTATACTGTATGGGTTAGTTCTAGCAGTGTCAGGGCTGGTTGGGGCAATTATAGCTGCGCTGATACATAGGGTACTTATACTGTATGGGGTAATTGTTGCAGTGTCAGGGCTGGTGGGGATATTTATTGCTTCACTCATACATCGGGTACATATAGTGTATGGGATAAATGTATCAGTGTCAGGGCTGGTGTGGATAATTGTAGCACTGATACATGGGGTACTTATACTGTATGGGGCAACTGTAGCAATGTCAGGGCGGGAGGGTATAATTGTAAAAGCAATGATGCATGTTGTACATATACTGTACGGGGTAACTGTAGCAGTGTTATCGCTGGTGTGGATAATTGAAACAGCACTGATACATGGGGAACTTAAACTGTATGGGGTAATTGTGGCAGTACCAGAGCTGGTGGGGATAATTATTGCAGCACTGATAGATGGGGTACTTATACTGTATGGGGTAAATGTATCAGTGTCAGGGCTGGTGTGGATAATTGTAGCACTGATACAAGGGGTACTTATACTGTATGGGGTAACTGTAGCTGTGTCAGGGCAGGTGGTGGCAATTGTAGCAGCTCTGATACTTGGGGTTCTTATACTGTATGGGATAACTGTAGCAGTGTCAGTGTTGTTGGGGGCAATTGTAGAAGCACTGAAACATTGCCATGGGGTACCTCTACTGTATGTGGTAACTGTAGCAGTGGCAGGGCTGGTGGGGATAATTGTAACAGCACTGATACATGCGGTACTTAAACTGTGTGGGGCAAATTGTAGCAGTGTCAGAGCTGGAGGGGATAATTGTAACAGCACTGATACATGGGGTACTTATACTGAATGGGGTAATTGTAGCAGTGTCAGGGCTGGAGGGGATATTTGTAACAGCACTGATACATGGGATACATATACTGTGCGGGGTAACTGAAGCAATGTCAGCACTTAAGGGGATAATTGTATCAGCACTGATACATGGGATACATATACTGTACGGGGTAACTGTAGCAGTGTCAATGCCGTTGGGATAATTGTAGCAGCACTGATACATGGGGTACTTAAACTGTATGGGGTAAATTGTTGCAGTGTCAGTGCTTGTGAGGATAATTGTTGATGCACTGATACATGGGGTACTTATATTATATGAGATAACTGTAGCTGTGTCAGGGTTGGTGGGGATAATTGTAGTAGCACTGATACATGGGATACTTATACTGTATGGGGTTACTGAAGCAGTTTCAGGGCTGGTGGGGATAATTGTCTCAGCACTGATTCATGGGGTACTTATACTGTATGTGGTAATTGTAGCAGTGTCAGGGCTGGTGGGGATAATTGTAGCAGCACTGATACATGGGGCACTTAAACTCTATGAGGTGATTGTAGCAGTGTCAGAGCTAGTTGGGATAATTGTAGCAGCACTGATACATAGGGTACTTAAACTGTATGGGTAATTGTTGTAGTGTCAGGGCTGGTGGGATAGTTGTAGCAGCACTGGTACATGGGGTACTTAAACTGTGTGGGGTTAATTGTAGCAGTGTCCGGGCTGGTGGGGATAATTGTAAAAGCACTGATACATGGGGTACTTATACTGTAAGATAACTGAAGCAGTGTCAGGACTGGTGGGGATAATTGTAGTAGCACAGATACATGGGGTACTTATACTGTATGGGGTTATTGTAGCAGAGTCAGTGCTGGTGGGGGCAATTGCAGTAGCACTGATTAATGAGGTACTTATACTGTATAGGTTTACAGTAGCAGTGTCAGGGCTGGTGGGGATAATTGTAACTGCACTGACACATGGGGTACTTATACTGTAAGATAACTGAAGCAGTGTCAGGACTGGTGGGGATAATTGTAGTAGCACTGATACATGGGGTACTTATACTGTATAGGGTTATTGTAGCAGAGTCAGTGCTGGTGGGGACATTGCAGCAGCACTGATTAATGAGGTACTTATACTGTATAGGTTTACATGTAGCAGTGTCAGGGCTGGTGGGGATAATTGTAACTGCACTGACACATGGGGTACTACTACTGTACGGGGTAATTGTAGCAGTGTCAGGGCTGCTGGGGATAATTGTAGCTGCACTGATACGTAGGGTACTCATACTCTACATGGAAACTGTAGCAGTATCAGGGCTGCTGGAGAGAATTGCAGCAGCACTGATACATGGGTACTTATAATGTATGGGGTACTTGAATCAGTGTCAGGGCTGGTGGGGATAATTGTAGCAGCACTGATACATGGGATACGTATACTCTGTGGGGTAATTGAAGCAGTATCAAGGCTGGTGGGGATAATTGTAACCACTGATACATGGGGTACTTATACTGTACGGGGTAATTATAGCAGTGTCAGGGCTGGTGAGGATAATTGTAACAGCACTGATGTATGGGGTACTTATACTGTATGGGGTAACTATAGGAGTGTCTGAGATGGTGGGGATAATTGTAGCAGCTCTGATACATGGAGTACTTAAAATGTACGGGGTTACTGTAGCAGTGTCAGGGCTGGTGGGGATAATTGTATCAGCACTGATACATGGGGTACTTATACTGTATGGGGTAATTGAAGCAGTGTCAGGGCTGGTGGGGATAATTGTAACAGCACTGATACTTGGTGTACTTTTTCTGTATGGAGTAATCGTAGCAGTGTAAGGGCTGGTGGGGATAATTGTAGTAGCACTGATACATGGGGTCATTATACTGCATGGGGTAATTGTAGCAGTGTCAGGGCTGGTGGTATCAATTGTAGTAGCACTGATTCATGGGGTACTTGTACTGTATGGGGTTAGTGTAGCAGTGTCTGGGCTGGTGGGGATATTGTAGCAGCACTGATTCATGGGGTACTTCTACTGTACGGGGTAATTGTAGCAGTGTCTGGGCTGCTAGGGATAATTGTAGCAGCACTGATACATGGGGCACTTACACTGTACATGGAAAGTATAGCAGTGTCAGGTCTGCTGGGGATAATTGTAGCAGCACTGATAAATGGGGTACGTATACTCTGTGGGGTAATTTAAGCAGTATCAAGGCTGGTGGGGATAACTGTAACAGCACTGATACATTGGGTACTTATACTGCACGGGGTAATTGTCGCAGTGTGAGGGCTGGTGGGGATAATTGTAACAGCACTGATACATGGGGTACTTATACTGTATGTGCTAATTGTAGCAGTGTGAGGGCAGGTGGGTATAATTGTAACAACACTAATACTGGGGGTACTTATTCTGTATGGGGTAAGTGTGGTAGTGTCATGGCTGGTGGGGGCAATTGTGTCAACACTGATACATGTAGTTCTTATACTGTATGAGGTAATTGTAGCAGTGTCAGGGCTGGTGGGGATAATTGTAGCAGCACTGATACAGGGGGTACTTATTCTGTATGGGGTAATTGTTGCTGGATCTGGGCTGGTGGGGATAATTGTTGCTGCACTGATACATGGGGTACTTATACAGTATGGAGAAATTGTAGCAGGGTCAGGCTTGTGGGGATAAGTGTAACAGCATTGATACATTGGGTACTCATAATGTATTGGGACAATTTAGCAGTGTCTGTGCTGGTGGTGATAATTGTAACAGCACTGATACATCAGGTACTTATACTGTCTGGAGATGTGATGGCAGTGTCACGGCTGGTGGAGATAATTGTAGCAGCACTGAATACATGGGGTACTTATACTGTAATGGGGTAATTGTAGCAGTGTCAGGGGCTGGTGGGGATAATTGTAACAGCACTGACTACATGGGGGTACTTATACTGTGGGGGAGAATTGTGGCATGATCTGGGCTGGTGGGGATAATTGCTGCTGCACTAATACATTGGGTACTTATACAGTATGAGGTAATTGTATCAGTGTCAGGGGCTGGTGGGGATAAGTGTAACAGCACAAATACAATGGGTACTTATAATGTATTGGGACAATCGTAGCAGTGTCTGTGCTGGTGGTGATAATTGTAAACAGTGATACATCAGGTACTTATACTATGCGAGTAACTGTAGCAGTGTCAAGGCTGGTGGGGATAATTGTAGCAGCACTAATACATGGGGTACTTATACTGTATGGGGTAATTGTAGCAGTGTCGGGGCTGGTGGGGAGAATTGTAGCAGCGCTACTACCTGGGGTACTTATACTGTATTTGTTACTTATAGCAGTGTCTGTGCTGGTGGGGATAATTGTAACAGCACTGATACTTGGTGTACTTTTTCTGTATGGAGTAATTGTAGCAGTGTAAGGGCTGGTGGGGATAATTGTAGTAGCACTGATACATGGGGTCATATACTGCATGGAGTAATTGTAGCAGTGTCAGGGCTGGTGTAGCAACAATTAGTAGTAGCACTGATTCATGGGTACTTGTACTGTATGGGGTTAGTGTAGCAGTGTCTGGAGGTGGGGATAATTGTAACAGCACTGACACATGGAGTACTTCTACCGAAGCAAGGGTAATTGTAGCAGTGTCTGGGCTGCTAGGGATAATTGTAGCAGCACTGATACATGGGGAACTTACACTGTACATGGAAAGTGTAGCAGTGTCAGGTCTGCTGGGGATAATTGTATCAGCACTGATACAGGGGATACTTATACTGTATGGGGTAATTGTTGCAGTGTCAGGGCTGGTGGGTGTAATTGTAGCAGCACTGATACATGGGGTACGTATACTCTGTGGGGTAATTGAAGCAGTATCAAGGCTGGTGGGGATAACTGTAACAGCACTGATTCATTGGTACCCTATACTGCACGGGTAACTGTGCGAGAACTGAGGGTCTGGTGGGATAATTGTAACAAGCTGATATATGGGGTACTTATACTGTATGTGCTAAAATTAGCAAAGTGTGAGGGCAGGTGGGTATAATTGTAACAACACTAATACTGGGTACTTATTCTGTATGGGTAGTGTGAGCATGTCATGGCTGGTGGGGCAATTGTGTCAACACTGATACATGTAGTTCTTATACTGTATGGGGTACTGTAGCAGTGTCAGGGCTGGTGGGAGAATTGCAGCACTGATATGTGAAGTACTTATACTGTATGAGGTAATTGTAGCAGTGTCAGGGCTGGTAGGGATAATTGCAGCAGCACTGATACAAGGGAACTTATACTGTATGGGGTAAATGTAGCAGTTTCAAGGGCTGGTGGGGATAATTGTAGCAACACACATACAGGGGACTATATTCTGTATGGGGTAATTGTTGCTGGATCTGGGCTGGTGGGGATAATTGTTGCTGCACTGATACATGGGGTACCTATACAGTATGCGGAAATTGTAGCAGTGTCAGGGCTTGTGGGGATAAGTGTAACAGCACTGATACATTGGGTACTTATAATGTATTGGGACAATTGTAGCAGTGTCTGTGCTGGTGGTGATAATTGTAACAGCACTGATACATCAGGTACTTATGCTGTACGGGGTAACGGTAGCAGTGTCAGGGCTGGTGGGGATAATTGTAGCAGCACTAATACATGGGGTACTTATACTGTATGGGGTAATTGTAGCAGTGTCGGGGCTGGTGGGGAGAATTGTAGCAGCGCTACTACCTGGGGTACTTATACTGTATTTGTTACTTATAGCAGTGTCTGTGCTGGTGGGGATAATTGTCAGCACTAATACATAGGTACCACTATGTATGGGGCAGTAAGGGAAACCGAGTGTCAGAGGCTGGTGGGGATAACTGTAACAGCACTGATTCTTGGTGTACTTTTTCTGTATGGAGTAATTGTAGCAGTGTAAGGGCTGGTGGGGATAATTGTAGTAGCACTGATACATGGGGTCATTATACTGCATGGGGTAATTGTAGCAGTGTCAGGGCTGGTGGTAGCAATTGTAGTAGCACTGATTCATGGGGTTCTTGTACTGTATGGGGTTAGTGTAGCAGTGTCTGGGCTGGTGGGGATAATTGTAACAGCACTGACACATGGGGTACTTCTACTGTACGGGGTAATTGTAGCAGTGTCTGGGCTGCTAGGGATAATTGTAGCAGCACTGATACATGGGGAACTTACAATGTACATGAAAGTGTAGCAGTGTCAGGTCTGCTGGGGATAATTGTATCAGCACTGATACATGGGTACTTATACTGTATGGGGTAATTGTTGCAGTGTCAGGGCTGGTGGGTATAATTGTAGCAGCACTGATACATGGAGTACGTATACTCTGTGGGGTAATTGAAGCAGTATCAAGGCTGGTGGGGATAACTGTAACAGCACTGATTCATTGGTTGCTTATACTGCACATGGTAACTGTCGCAGTGTGAGTTCTGGTGGGGATAATTGTAACAACGTTGATATATGGGGTACTTTTACTGTATGTGCTAATTGCAGCAGTGTGAGGGCAGGTGGGTATAATTGTAACAACAACACTGAAGTGCTTATTCTGTATGGGGTAGGGTGCGGTAGTGTCTTGGCTGGTGGGGCAACTGTGTCAACACTGACATGCATACGTAGTTCTTATACTGTATGGGGTAATTGTAGCAGTGTCAGGACTGGTGGGGAGAATTGCAGCACTGATATATGGGGAAATATATACTGTATGGGGTAACTGTGGCAGTGTCAGGGCTGGTAGGAAAAATTGCAGTACTGATACAGGGGTACTATATTGTATAGGGTAAATGTAGCAGTTTCAGGGCTGGTGGGGATAATTGTAGCAACACACTACAGAAATTGGGCTGTTACAATGGAGTAATTGTTACTGGATCTTTGCTGGTGGGTATAATTGTTGCTGCACTGATACATGAAGGGTACTATACAGTATGGGAAATTGTAGCAGTGTCAGGGCTTGTGGGGATAAGTGTAAAGCACTGATACATTGGGTACTTATAAAGTATTGGGACAATTGTAGCAGTGTCTGTGCTGGTGGTGATAATTGTAACAGCACTGATACATCGAATGTTACTGTCGGAAGTGATAGCAGTGTCTTGGCTGGTGGGGATAATTACAACACTAATACATGGGGTACTTATGCCGTGGGGTGTAGCAGTGTTGAGACTGGTGCGGATAATTGTAGCAGCACTACTACATGGGATACTTATACTGTGTGGGGTAATTGAGCATGATCTGGGCTGGTGGGGATATTGTTCTCTAATACATGGGTACTTATACAGTATAGAGTAGTGTACAGTGTCAGAAATGGTGGGGATAATGTAACACAAATACAATGGGTACCTATACATAAGGCATTGCAGTGTCAATAACAGTGGTGATAATTATAAAGCAGTGATACATCAGCTACCTATACCCTGCGAGGTAACTAGCAGTGTCAAGGGTGAGGATAATTGTAGCAGCACTAATTCATGGGGTGCTTATACTGTTGGGGTAATGTAGCAGTGTCAGGGCTGGTGGGGAGAATTATAACAGCACTACTAAAAGTGCTTAAGATGACTATAGCAGTTTCTGTGCTGGTGGGGATAATTGTAACAGCACAATACATAGATTATATACTGTATGGGGTAATTGTAGCAGTGTCAGGGCTGATGGGGATAGTGTGCACTGGTACTTATAGTGTGAGGTATTTGTAGTAGTGTCAGGGCTGGTGGGGATAATTGTAAGCACTGATACATCAGTTACTTATATATATGGGAGAATTGTACCAGTATCAGGGCTGGTGGGTATAATTGTAACAACACTGATACATGAAGTACTATACTGTATATGTGTAATTGTAGCAGTGTTGAACCAGGTAGGGATAATTGTAAAACACTGATACATCAGTTACTTACTGTATGGGAAATTGTAGCAGTGTCAGGGCTGATGGGATAATTGTAACAGCTGATACATGGGTACTTATAAGATAAAACACAGCAGTGTCGGCTGGTGGGGATAATTAGCACTGATACATCAAAGTCTTATACTATGGGGGTAATTGCTTAGCAGTGTCAGGGCTGGTGGGGATTATTGTAGCAACACTGATGAATATATACTGTATGGGATATTGTAGCAATGTCTGGGCTGGTGGGGATTATTGCAGCAGCACAGTTCATAGAGACCCACACTGTGTGGGGTTTGCTAGATGTCAGGCCTGGTGGGATAATTGTAACACTGATTCATGGGGTACTTATACTGTATGAGGGGTGTGCGATTTCAGGGCTGAAGGGGATAATTATAGGCGCTGATTCAACAATTACTTATACTGTATGGGGCAATTGTAGCAGTATCAGGCTGGTGTGGAGAATGGTAGCACTGATCATGGGGTACTTATACTTTTTAATTGCTTAGCAGTGTCAGGGCTGGTGGGATAGTATAACAGCACTGATACATGGCACTTATACTGTTTGGGTAACTATAGCAGTCAGGGCTGGTGGGATAATTGTACAGCGCTGATACATGGGTACCATCCTGTAGGGTAGTGTAGCAGTGTCTTGGCTAGTGGGAGATGGTAGCATCATGATTCATTGCATACTTATAATGTGGGGTAATGTAGCATCCCAGGCTAGTGGGGATAATTGTAACTGAACATACATGGAACTAACACTGTGGGTAATTGAAGCAATGTAGGGGCAGGTGGGATAATTGTAGCACTAATGCATGGGAAGTGCCCATACTGTATGGGAGTAATTGTAGCAGTGTCAGACTGGTGGGGATAATTAACTGCACTGATACATGGGGTGCCACCCTGTATGCAGTAATTTTAGCAGTGTCAGGGCTGGTGGGATAATTGCAGCAGCACTGATATGGAGTAATACTGTTTGAGGTTTGAGCAGTGACAGGCCTGGAGGATAATTATATCAACACTGATTCATGGTACCTGTATGGGGAATTGTAGCAGTGTCAGGGCTGATGAGGTGATTAAGAGCGCTGATACATTGGTACTTATTCTGTAAAGTAATTAGCAGTTCAGAGCTGGTTGGGATAGTGTAGCACTGATACATATGAATACATACTGTTTGGGTAACTGTAGCAGTGTCCAGTGCTGATGGGGATAATTGTAACGCGGATACATGGTGTACTATACAGTGGGGTAATTGTGGCAGTGTCTGGGCTGTAAATATAATTGTATCACTGATACATAAGTACTACCGGTATGGAGTAATTGTAGCAGTGTCAGGGCGGAGGGATAATTGTAACAGCACTGTTGGGAATACTTACACTGTATGGGGTAATCACATTGTCTCAGGCCAGGTGGGGATAATGTCAGCACTGATACATGAAGTACTATACTGTATGGGGTAATGTAGCATTGTCAGGGCTGGTGAGGCATTTGCAACAGACCTGATACATAGGTCCCAGCCTGTATGGGGGAAAGGTTGCAGTGTCAGGGCTGGCGAGATAATTTTAACAGCACTGAAACATGGGTCCTCTGTGCTGTTTAACTGGAGCAGTGTCAGGGCTGTTTGGGATAGTGGCACTGATACATGGGTACATATACTGAGAGATAACGCCAGCAGTGTCAGCGCTGGAGGGATAATTGTAACAGCACTGATACATGGGATACATACTGTATGCAGTAACTGTAGCAGTGTCAATGTCGTTGAGATAATTGTAGCACTGATAATGAAGTACTTAAACTGTAAAGAAAGTAAATTAGCCAGTGTCAGTGCTGGTGGGATAGTGTTGAAGCACTAGACATGGGGTGCTTATAGAGATAACTAGCAGTGTCAAGTTGGTAGGGATAATTGTAGTAGCACTGATACATGGATATATACTCTTAAAGTTACTGAAACAATTTCATGGCTGGTGGGATATTCCTTAACCTCATTCATGGGGTACTTATACTGTATGGGGAACTTAGAGTGTCAGGGCTGGTGGGGATAATAGTAGCACTGATATGTGGTATAAACTCTATGAGGTGATATTAGCATGTCAGGCTGGTTGGGATAATTGTAGCAACACTGATCATGAGTACTATATACTGTGGGGTAATTGTAGCATGATCTGGGCTGGTGAGATAATCATTGCTGCACTAATACATTAAGTACTTATACAGTATGGGAATAGTGTATCAGTGTCAGGAGAAGGTGGGGATAAGTAACAGCACAAATACAATGGTACCATAATACATAGGGACAATTGTGCAGTGTCTGTGCTGAGTAGTGATAATTGTAAAAGCAGTGACCATCAAGTGCTTATACTATGAGATAACTGTAGCAGTGTCAAGCTGTGGGGATAATTGGCAGCACTAATACATGGGGGTACTTATACTGTTAGAATGGTGTAGCAGTGTCGGGGCTGGTGGGGAAGAAATTGTAGCGCTACTACACAAGTCTTATGCTGCATTTGTTACTTATAGCAGTGTCTGTGCTGGTGGGGATAATTGTAACAGCATGATACTAGAAGTACTTATCTAAGGGTAAACATAGCAGTGTCAGAATGATGGGGATAATTGTAACAGCATAATTACATGGTGCTATAGTGTATGAGGTGTTGTAGTAGTGTCAGAGCAGGTAGGGATAATTGTAAACACTGATATCAGTTATATACTATGCCGTAGTGTACCAGTGTCAGGGCTGGTGGGTATAATTGCAACACTGATACATGGAGTATATACTGTGATGTAATTGTAGATGTTAGTGCTGGTGGGGATAATTGCAAAACGATGCATCAGTTACTTATATATGGGAAATTGGCAGTGTCAGGGCTGATGGGGATAATTGTAACAGCACTAATACAAGAGGTACTTATACTGTATGAGATAACTACAGCAGTGTCAGGGCTGGTGAGGATAATTATCGCAGCACTGATACATAGGTACTTATAATGTATGGGGTAGTGTAGCAGTGTCAGAGCTGGTGGGGATAGTGCAACATGAACTGGGAATACTATACTGTGGGATAATTATGCAGTGTCCCGGCTGGTGGGATAATTGCAGCAGCACTAATACATAGGTACCTCATGTATGGGGTAAGTGTGATGTCGGCCTGGTGGGGAGGAACTGATTCATGGGTACTGCTGTATGCAGTGGTGTAGCAGTTTCAGGGCTGAGGAATAATTATAGGCCCTCATTCATGGGTACTTATACTGTATGGGGTAATTGTAGCAGTGTCAGGGCTGGTGTGGAGATTGTGTGCACTGATACATGGGGTACTTATACTTTTGGGGAATGGTGTAGTGTCTGGCTGGTGGGATAATTGTAACAGCACTGATGGTAAATAGCCTACTTATAAATTAATTGTAGCAGTGTCATGGCTGGTGGGATAATTGTGCAGCACTGATTCATGGGTACCATAATGTATGGGGTAATTGTAGCAGTGTCACGGCTGGTAGGGATGATTAACAACACTGATACATGGGTACTAACACTGTATGGGATAATTGAACAATGTCTGGGCAGGTGAGGATAATTGCAGCAGCACTGTTGGAAGTGATTACATATGTGGGGTTTGTAGCAGTGTCAGGCTAGTAGAGATAGTGTAACAACACTGATTCATGGGTACTTATACTGTATGGGGTAGTGTAGCAGTGTCAGGACTGAGTGGACAAGTGTAAGCGCTGATACATGAGATACTTATACAGTATGAAGTAATTGTAGATGTCAGGGCTGGTGTGTATAATTGTAGTAGCACTGATACATAGGTACTGCTGTATGGAATGATGTAGCAGTGTCAGGGCTGTGGGGATAATTGTAACCTTTGATACATGGGTACATACTGTTTGAGTAACTATAGCAGTCTGAGGCTAGTGGGGATAATTATTAGTGCTGATACATGGGTACTTATCCTACATGGGGTAATTGTGAGTGTCTTGACAGTGGGGATAATTGTAGCATCACTGATTCATTGCATATATAGCATTATGGGTAATTGTAGCAGTGTCAGAGCCTGGAGGGGATAATTGTAACAAACTGATACATGGTACCTAAACTGTATAGAATAAGTGAAGCAATGTCCAGGCTGGTGGGATAATTGTAGAAGCTGATACATGGGTTACTTATACTGTATGGGGTAATTGTAGCAGTATCAGGGCTGGTGGGATAATTATGCACTGATACAGCCACATACGATGAGAAACTGTAGCAGTGTCAGGCTGCTAGGATAATTAAACCACTAATACAAGTACTTATATGCCTGAGGACTGTAGCAGTGACAGGCCTGAGGGATAATGTAACAAAACTGATTCATGGGACTTATACTGTATGGGGTGGTGTAGCAGTGTCAGGGCTGATGAGGATGATTGTAAGGCGTGATACATTGCGACTTCTGTATAAACGTAATTGTAGCAGTTTCAGGGCTGGTTGGATAGTGTAACAGCACTGATACACATAAAACTATACTGTTGGGTAACTGTAGCAGTATCAATGCTGAATGGGATAAATGCACTGATACATAGGTGCTATACAGTTGGGGTAATTGTGGCAGTGTCTGGGCTGGTGGGTATAATTGTAGCATCCCAGATACATGAGAGTACTATACTGTATGGGGTAATTGTACAGTGTCAGAGCTGGAGGGGATAGCAACTGCACTGATACATGAAGTTACCCTGTATGAAGTAATTGTAGCAATGTCTGGGCTGGTAGAATAATTGTAACAGCCTGATACATGGGATACCTACTGTATGGGGTAGTGTAACAGTCACAGAAGTGGTGGAGGCATTGCAGACCTGATACATGGGGTACTGTCCTGTAGGAGTAATCGTGCAGTGTCAGAGCTGGGGGATAATTAGCAGCACTGAAACATGGGGTACATGCTGTGCTGTTGACAGAGCAGTGTCAGGGCTGTTGAGGATAAGTGTAGCAGCACAATACATTGGGTACACATACTGAGAATAACTGTAGCAGTATCATAACTGGAGGGATAATGTAGCACTGATACATGGGATACATACATATGCATGGTAACTGTAGCAATGTCAATACTCATTGAGATAATTAGCAGCACTGATTCTGGGGTACTTAAACTGTAGGGTAATTGTAGCAGTATCAGGGCTGGGTGGGATAATTGTAAAACACAATACATAGGGAACTTATACTGTATGGGTAACGAAGCATACAGCTTGCTACCATAACCCTGGCACTGTACTAAATAACACCTCAAGAAACTTTTCCATTGCCCCAGAAATTCCATTTACCCATACCCTGACCTGGGTTACATGTATCACCACGTTTCTATAGCATGTAACCACAACCTTTATTATTTTCTTGTAAGGGTAAATCCAATTGTTAGGCCATCTCTACCATATTTCTGAACAGCTGTCTACCATTTGGAACCCATTACTCTATGTGCAGACCTCCCTTTTTCCACAGGTGCAACTGTTTGAGAACTTCAACCCACTGGGCTACTCCTCTCCCATGATCTGTAATCTCCCTACGATTGCTAGCAGTCCTGCCCTTATATATGTTGCTACCTGGCAGTACATTCCTGGCCAATAAAAGTATGGTGTAGGGTGCCCCAAAACCTCCTCATGATTCAGGGTTGCACATCCCTGCACACCGTCTCCAACAGTTGCCTCCTATGAGCCCTAGGTACCACCACCCTTGCTTGATCTGCTGGGTAGGGGGTTAGTCTTCATGTGGCATAATATCCCATCCCTAAATTCATACCACCACAAGATGTTCCCTTTAGTATTCCCAGTTTTTTGGTAGCCAATTTACTAAGCTACCCACCTCCACACTCTCCTGTTTGTAACTGTTTCCAGTCAACACATGAAAACTTATTATTAACACATTTAAAGGTACAATCAAATGTCCCTTCAGCAGTTACTGCCTCTTCTTTCTTGATGGTCAACTCTACCCTGTCTGCAGACTTCACCCCAGAACACACACAGTCTAGGCCAGTCTCACCTGGGGACTTCTCCAAAGTCTCAGTTCCATGTTTTCCTTCCAATCCATCCCAGGGAACACAGGCAGCACAGGCATCTCCTCATTAATATACGCCAATGCAAGCATCTCTTCATTGGCACACTCCATCCCAGGGAACACAGGCAGCACAGGCATCTCCTCATTAATATACTCCAATGCAAGCATCTCTTCATTGGCACACTCCATCCAGGGAACATAGATAGCAGAGGCATCTCTGCATCCACCTTCTCAGGCCCGTTTTCCCTGCATGATTCACTACTGTCTAACCTCTGGATCCATAGCTCCACGCGTCTCTGCTCAGCCTCTCTCCTTCGATTCTCAGCTTCTGCCCATCGCTTGAACAGGTAGCATACCAGGCTCATCTGGGTCATTCACTGATACTGCTCACCCAGGCCCCCACCATCACTTAGCGTCATCACTACTGGTGCCATATTCAATAGTCATACCTCCAGTCTCTTTCAACCAACATCCAGGGGATAAGGACTTCAAAGCACCCCATGGACCCACTGTTCTGTCCTGCAACACCACAGTCCACTAGGCCTTGGTCAGGCCAGCCACAATATCCCACAACTGCCACCATGTGTCATAGGGTGCGGATGTCTTCATGGACTGAACAAATTGCACAGCAGTGTGACACAATTGCAGGTAAAAAAAAATCAGCAAATTTATTTTACTTCAGCATCTTTCTTTTAGCAAGACATATTCAAACAGCGAACTGGTGCGACATAAATACAAATCATAAATGGCAACTTCAGTGCATAGAAATCACTGAGAATCCATGGCCAGTGAAAGTTAGCCATCCCAGGTGTTCTACTTTAATACCTGGGAGCAATGCTCAGAGCTCCCTGCTGGAATCTCTCTCCAGACCCAACATCTGTATGAAATAGCTTGCAATAACAGCCCTTATATACTTGCTTACAAACCCATGTGACTCTGAGCCCACCCCATCTCAAGTTTCAAACTTTTATTTACACAATACAAATTGTTTTCACTTCAGTCTTTATTTAACAGTATTTTTATAACATTTCTATAATGTAACACTAGAAACAAATACTTTCTAATTTGTATTTACAAGCAAACTCAAACAACTTCATGAATAATTAATGGACTCCACCTTCATTCAAACTGCGTTGGATCTGAACTCGGGAGGTCGTGAGGGCTGCACCAGTGCCCTCCCCACACCACAGAAGCTGACACTGAAGTGCTGGATCCGGACCTCGGGAGATCATGAGGCTGCACCAGTGCCCCCCAACACCACAGGAGCCGACACTGAAGCTGGATCCGAACCTCGGGAGGTCATGAGGCTGTACCAGTGCTCCCTCTCACACCACAGGAGCCGACACTGAAATGATGGATCCGAACCTCGGGAGGTCATGAGGGCTGCACCAGTGCCCTCCCCACACCACAGGAGCCGACACTGGCGCTGGATCCCAAACCTCAGGAGGTCATGAGGGCTACCCAGTGCCCTCCCCACACCACAGGAGCCGACACTGAAGCGCTGGATCCGAACCTCAGGAGATCGTGAGGGCTGCACCAGTGCCCCCCCACACCACAGGAGCCGACACTGAAACGATGGATCCGAACTCGGAGGTCATGAGGGCTGCACCAGTCCCCCCACACCACAGGAGCCAACACTGAAGCACTGGATCCGAAACTTCGGGAGGTCGTGAGGGCTACACCAGTGCCCTCCCCACACCACAGGAGCCAACACTGAAGGTACGCAGCCGTTGAAATCGCTGTGAAGCATCGAGGTTGCGACTGAGCTGATCTTGGCACTGTTGTTTGAACTGCAGCTTTTGGCTTTTCTCTGCTCTGCTTCTGCTCTGCTGTAGTTTTAAATGTCGCACGGTGGAAATAGTTTCTTCACTAACTTTTGCTATCTGCTGCCTTGTTAAAGCAGAAACTGAAAGTTTCCTAAGTATATTAGAGAACCTGGCTGCACTTTATTTTACTGTGGGTACCTTAAGGGATAGTTTCTTTAATTGTAGTCTTGCCCCTGCTGCCCTGTTGAACCGGAAAATGCGTTTAGTTGAATAATTAAGAGAACCAGCTTTAATTTATTTAAATGCACGTTTCATTAAGTGAGAGAACCAGCTTTAAATTTATTTCCTTGTGGCTAGTTCTGCAAAAATTTAGACTATTTTTAGTCCTGCTTCCTGTTGCCCTGTTAAACCGAGTCTGCAAGCTACTAATGTGTTAGTGAATCCAGGTGCACCTAGAGTGTAAGAGGTGCTTATTATTAATTTTAGTCTCTTCTGCTACTAAGTTGCTCTGTGCAGTATAACCAAACGGAGCTAGCTCACTCAATTTTAGCAGGCTGCATTTCAGAGCCAAATCTATTCTTAAAAAATAAATAAATAAAAGGAGGCAGAGAAGTAAGTACTCTAGCTTTTGTCCTGCCCATTCATTACCTTATTTAACCAGTCTCCATTTCCTCCCTCTCCATAGCACTGGATCCGAACCTGGGAGGTCGTGAGGCTGCACCAGTGCCCTCCCCACACCACAGGAGCCGACACTGAAGGTACGCAGCTGTTGAAACTGCTGTGGAAGCATCCGAAGTCACGACTGAGCTGGTCTTGGCACTGTTTGCTTTGCATTGGCTGCCCCACCACCGCCCTTGGCTAACTTTGTAATGTATAGCATGGGTCACGTGGCTGAAATAACCAATCAGCCAACTTTCCCATTTGCAGCTAATACAACTCCACCACTAGTGGCGCTTACTCAGACAGCACACACGGTATTAGGAAAAATATGATTTCTCCCACATAACTTTACTCCTTCACCACGCTTGATCACATCCGCAACCCTACCTAGTTCCACCAGCATGGCTGCATTGCCTGCAGGCTGGTCTAATAGTGAATATCCCCACCAGACCCCTCAAAATACTCCACTTGGACCATAATTATGCCGACGCATGACCACCCATGCGGACAAATAAACCATTGGGCACACATACCTGTAGCTCTACTACCTTGATGCCAATTGCGACTCACCCTCTGACCCCAGCCCACAGCTACCCTCCGGGGAGCAATTCGCTTGTCTCCAGCCCTTGTAGTCCTCTCTTCGCCCCTCCCTTTCCCAGTCATCGTAACTAAAACTAATACCCTCACAGCAGCCCTAATAAACCAAAACTACTCAGCCAGGCACTTCTCCAGAATGTACTCCTCTCTCTCATTTCCAGGAATGTTCATCCTAACCCAGGTCCCCTTCCCATGGAGCCATCCAAAAGGGCATAAATGGAAACCTAAAGCTGGCCGCACTTAACATATGTAGCCTGCAGAAGAAGTTCACCTCTCTTCAGGGTTGGATTGCACAGCGCACCCCAGACATCCTGGCCTTATCCGAGACCTGACTCTCAGACAGTATCCCAAGTGGATCCGTTGCCCTTACTGATTACACCTTACTTTGGGCCGACAGGCTTAGCAAGAGAGGTGGAGGCTGCGCCATCTATACTAGATCCTTCCTTCACAGCCTCCCAGTCCCCATCCCGCACCCTCATATGGAGCTCAAACCCTAGCAATTAAGATAAGCTTTGGCATACCAGGAACAATACAATACGTGTTGTCAATATATATTCCCCAGGAACCAAAGCCTGCTTTTGACTCAATACTGAGAGTATTGCACACCTACCTCCCAACTGTGAAGTCATCTTACTGGGTGATTTCAATATAAACTGATTATCTCCTACAGCTTCCACATTCAAAGAAGCAGTGCTCACCCATGACCTCACACAAGTGGTCCCATCCCCAACCAGGTTGGATCCCAAATCTGGAACATCCACCCTTATCGACCCTATCCTCACTAACGCCCATAACCTTTCTCATATCAAGGTGCTCCTGACTCAATAAGTGACCACTCTCCAGTTACCTGTTGGTGGTCTAATAAAATTCCCAAACCCCTAAAACTACAGTGCAAAGAGCGCCATGAAAGGTGCCTCCCGCCTGAAGTCTTACTTGCCTCCTTTGACTGGTCTCCCATCCACACTGCCCAAACAGTTGATGATGCCTCACCTGTTTCATCTCATCCTTTAACTCTGCTTGTGACCTCTTTGCCACCTATTCAAGACAGATAGTAAAACCCTGGACACCTCTGGATTTCCAGTCGCTACTAGACTGCATGAAAAAGAGGGATAACTTATGGCACAAGGCCCTTGCCTCTCAACTCCCCAAGACAGACAGAAGTACAGGGAGGCTCAAAACAGCTGCACATGGTCTATCCGTCAAGGCAAAGCTGAGTATTACAACCAAGCCCTTACCTCCTCCTGGGGCTCAGGAAGTACATTCTGGAGAAACATAAAGGAATTAACAGGGAAAATATATCCCTGACACCCATCCAGCTTCAAACAGATGGGGTTATCTCCCAGGACCCAAATTTTATTACCAAGCCCTCAATACTGCCTTTACAGATCTCAGTCATATTCTCCCCTAACTTCTTTAACCTGATCAGTAACCACCCCATAAACACCCCTACCCATTTCAGCCATCCTCCTTTCTGCCTTAGTATTATCTCCTGTAATGAGGTAAACGCTACCTAGACAAAGCTTTGGCAAATACACGCTACAGTAGTGATGGCCTGGACCTCAAGCCGTCTGGCTAACACTGGATGTGACCTTGCCTCATGTCACTAAAATATTTAACCTATTCTTATGTCACAGCCAGTTCCCCACTTCCTAGAAAAGAGCAGTTATAACTCCTGTAATAAAGAATGGGGACCCCATCTCCACCAGCAACTACAGACCAATATCCATCCTGCCCCTCTCTCAAAAGCCCTAGAGAAAATAGTGGAGGACCAGCTCATGGACTACCTGACCAAATATAATCTCCTCTACCAAGAACAACATGGGTTCCGAGGGGTCACAGCACCTCAACAGCCCTTGTTGAATTCACCTTTATATAATGGAGGCCCTTGATCATGGCTCAGCAGTGGGGCTCTCTTTATCGATCTGACCAAAGCTTTTGACACGGTCAGTCATGAGCTTCTCTCTACACTCTTCCATCACTAAACATCTCCACTGAAGTCACCGCCTGGCTCAAGGACTATATCTTATACAGGACACAGAAGGTAAAACTAATGAAACTACATCCTCCAGGAAAACAGTCCGCTCGGGTTCCCACAAGGGTCCATACTAGGCCCTTTGCTTTTCACCCTCTTTTGAATTCCCTCCCAAATCCTGTAGTGGGAAGCTTTGCTATATGCTGATGATGCCAGTAGCTTTTGGAAGCATCATCATCTTCTCAACTCGCTACAGGCTGCCCTGCAGACCTTCTTTGGTGAGCTTGAAACCTGGTTCTCAGAACACTGCTTAATACTTAACTATAAGAAGACAAAAGCCATGATCTTCTTGCACCACCAAAACCCACTGTAATGTGCCTTTAACCATCACAAACTCCCGTGGCACCACTCTAGACCAGGTCTACAGTTTCAAATACCTGGGTGTCGTGTTGACTCCTCCCTTACCTATCATGTTCACATCCAGCAAGTATCCTCCTCTGACAATGCCAGGTTAGGGATCCTATATAAGCATAGGTACTGCATTCCGCCACTTGCACTGCATCTAGCAGTGTTTTCCTCAGTACTACCCTTGGTGGACTATGGCATAGTAATTTATGGGTCTGCTGATCATACTGCCCTACTCAGCATCAACCTCGCCTCAACAAAGCCTGTGCCTGGTCTCGAATTGTCACAGACTAACCCACACTTGTGATTTTTACAAACTCACTGGCTGGCTAAACTTCCAAATAGGGTGAAGTATCACACCTGCCTTATAGCAAGGAAGATACTACACAAACAAGCACCAACAGGCCTCCACCCTCTTATCCAAACTGCTTCGCTCAGGAGGGCCCCAGACACTCGACAAACACTCCCACTTGTGCCTCACTGTAGAACCCCTCCTTGGGCAATGGTATTTACCATCAGCCCCTCTGTGGCTCAACAACCTACCATACACAATCTCCCTACATCCAGTTTGGGGCAGTTTAAAGCTGGTCTTAAGACACTCCTCAACTCAGAAACCTGTGACTGTAGATAACTCTAACCAGGTTTCAGTGCCTCAATTATTGCCCCCTCCCCATGACTTCTATGCTTCCCTAAGCCACGATCCTCTATTCACATCTTAAACATATCTTGACACAGGGCCTACTTTGTAAGACCTCCGGAACTGAATTACTGTCATGTGAATCAAAGTGTTGACCAGGACCTCTATAATGATCCCAGATGATGTAACCCCAGATCCTACGTGGCACCAAATGTTTAAGTCCTCTATCAATGTTACAAGCTAATACTGTACCATATGTTTGGGTTTGTATTGTTACCAAATATAAAATAGTTTGTAACTAGTGTTTAAGTTTGTGATACCTGATGTATGTTCTTACTGACGTGAGCCTTTGCAAAGGAGTCATTGACTCAAAGGATTGTAATTCTGATATCTTTCAAATAAACTGTCCTGCCTTAAGCTGTATAAATTTAGTGTCTGCAGGCCAGCAGGCTCCTAAAGGAGTCCTGAATGTACACAAGGAAGAGCAGACCAGAGAGAAGGGTAAGGTGGAGTTCCTTTCCTCAGGACCATTGTTTCACCTAACTGTAAACATTTGAACAAGTACAGTAGTAGCAAACTCACTTGCTTCCAGTTTCTTTGGGCAGTTTCTATGTCAGCACTTTAAAGCCCTTTAAGTAAATTACACACAGGTGAAGTGGAAACAGGAAACAAACCTCCCACAGCATTCTAACCAAGCCCAGCCAGAAAACCAACAGTAAGTACAAATACAGCAATTTTATTCCAATACCTTTTATTTTCTGTGCTGAGAAAAGAGGAAATGTAAAAGATACATCCTTAAACTATTTTTCAGTCTAATCTAACACTACTATGCCTTGTGACCCTTTTATAGCATAGTTAAATAGTAGTGCCCACAAAGGGCTGAGGAAGGGCAGCTCCTGACCAAAGAAACCACATTTGCAGCAGCACCCTACAAGGAAATAATTACCTAGGAAGTGCAAACCAACCCAGTAGCATTATCCCTAGAGCACAAATGTGCCTAAAGTTATGGCAGTCCACCACACCCAGCACCGGCAAAGGGAACTAGTCAGGAATCAGAACATACAACACACCAAGCTGCACAGCCACATAGCAACTGATTAAGAACAAAAAGAGAGCTAATAGAGCAATGGAAAATATAATTCTGACTTTAATGTATGGAAATATAACAAAACTCAAAAGGAAATGTAAAACATAATTAAAGCGAGAAAGAATAGATTTGAACATAGATTAGTGTACATAAAAGATGGGGAAAAGTTTTTATTCTTATGTCAATAACAAAAAACATCACCTAGAACAATTGGTCCTTTAACAGTTAATAATGTGAACCTAATAACATCTAAGGAAATGGCAGTTGAATTTAATAAATATTTTGGTGCAGTTTTCATGCAAAAACACTAATAAAAAACTCACTAAGTAATAATGTAGATGATTATTTTGAATTTTCCAAAGAAAAGATTCTTTCAAAAGTAAATAAATTAAATGTAAATAAATCACCAGGGCCAGACAAGCTGCACCGAGACTACTAAAGGAAATAAGAGACTGGTTAGTTATGCCACTTGTTAAGATTTTAATATGTCTCTCAAAATCTGTCTATACCTGAAGACCGGAAAGAGGCAGTAATAACACCTATACATAAAAGGGTAAACATGAGGACATAGCTAACTATGAGCCTATTAACCTAACCAGTGTTCTGGGAAGGTCTTTGAATCACTGCTAAAAGAAAGATTAGAAATAGATGTAGAAAAAAGGGCTTAACTGACCATAATCAACATGGATTAAAAAAATAGGTGCTGTTTGACTGGTAATCTCGTTTTATGAGCACATTAGTAGAATGTTGGAAAACAATAACCCAGTGGATGCAGTTTATTTAGATTGTTGCAAAGCTTTTGATAAAGTCCCCATGACATATTGGTACATAAAATAAGTAAAAAGAGAATAAACCCTCTAATAATTAATTGGGTGGAAGAGTAGCTGCAAGATCATACACAGAGGGTCCTATGAAAGGACATTCATCTGATCTCTGTTCTGTGAGCAGTGGAGTGCCTTAAGGATCGGTATTGGGACCAATATTGTTCTCAATTTTTATTTCAGATTTAACAGAAAATATAAATAGTTTCATTATTAAATTTGCTGACCACACAAATTAGCACAGGTAAAACATGATGAGGAGAGATACATACTTAGTAATGACCTTCTAATATTAGAAGAGTGGGCAAAAAAAATCACATGTCCTTTAATATCAATAAATGTTTTATTATGCATCTTGGTACAACTAATAATCACTATCAGTTTACATTAAATAATCAAATTCTCACATCCGTTAAACAGCATAACGATGTAGTCGTAATAATTACTAGTGACTTAGTTTTCACAATCATTTGCAATTTCATTAAAATAAGACAACTAGAGCACTGGGTTGTATAAAAAAAGTTTTATTTCAAGGACAGAGGATGTTTACTGCCCTTGTATAGGGCATATGTGAGGCCACACCTGGATTATTGTTCTCCTTTGTGGAACCCCTATCATAAAAGTGACATTAATAGATTGGAGGGTGTCCAGAGGAGGCCTACTAAGATGGTAATGAATATGTTTAACAAGGACTACCATACAAGACTTGATGAATTAAATCTCTATACATTAGAGCAAAGAAGAACTAGAGGAGACTTTCTCTTAATCTATAAATTATCAACTGATAGTCAATTAGTGGCTCAACTTGGAATGCCCTCAATATATAGGAACGGACCTTAGAAGTCATAACCATCAATTATCGCTATTTATCCAAGAAATAACAAGAGGCGTTATTTCTATACACAAAGAATAATCCCAATAAGGAAATCACTGCCAAACACTATAGTGCAATCACATAGTCATACAGATTTTAAACACAAACTCGATCAACATTTGTTGAACAAGGGATGATGTACCAGCAAGTGCTTGAGATACATAATTATGGGCGTTGGCCTTCTATATATCTTTCTTAGTATATAGTATATAACTGCACCATGTTCTTGTATTTATCCGGGCGGCTTTACTGCTCCAGACCCTGGCTCCTCACCAAAGTCACAGCAACAAATGCAAACGCTTGAAAAGCTAAAGAAACACAGACTCCTAAAACCCCTTGCAGCAACGTTCCTCAAAAGTTATACACCACTTTCGCTCTAATGGGGAGGAGAGAACATCCTACAACTCACAACAGTCTACCTTTCCCCATTCAAATATTTACCCCATGTAGTGCAAAACAGAGCTAAACTGTGTGTTTCTTTTACAGACATTCTTTCAAGCCTATTACTGTCAATCTCCCTGGAATGCATAATTAATAAAGAACTACCAGACTCACAGCACTGCGCTTAAACCCTTTTATGTCCCGAAAATGCAACCTGCATAAGCATGAAATTAGAGAAGGCACACCACCACGAGGAACAGCCTTTTATTTACCACCTACAAGTCCCTGAATGGCAGTTTCCACTAATTACCTTCACTATTTACTTTTACTATTCAAGCACTCCTGATTCCTGCTATAAATATAGGGACAAATAGGAGCACTGCACAATTCAAAGCACCATTGTGTGCACTATTGCTTACTAGCATCTGCTATTATTCGAATACATTCCAGAAGCAGCAGAAAATTCTAACTCGGCATTCACTACTTCAGTGTTGTCAGACACCTATAATTCCTATTAGGAAAACTAATCCCCAAAGGAACCTCAAACAAATATTTTCCAGCCCCATTTCATTATAAAGCTGCATCCATACCTATACTCTAAATAGCTAAATCACTAAGCACTTTATATCCTTTTATGGGGAGGTTGACATTTTCTAAAACCCTCACTCATCACAGGTCACCCTGTGACCTGCCTCACCCTGGGCTGTGAATGTCTCACCCACACATGCTCTCTCTCTATATAATGCTACCAACTGGCTCAACTCGGCAATAGAATTAGGTTCCACACCTGTCTCATAGCTAAAAAGATTGTCCTTGGCCTCTACCCCTGAGCTCACTCCTCTAAATCACGTGTCTCCAGTGGTTAAGCATACCCAGCTCTGGCAAGCATCTCTCTCTGTTCCCCACTGCTGAACCTCCAAATTCCAAAGGTCCTGTAGTTACAGAGCCCTCTTGGGTGAACAGCCTACCCACCTCACTTGTAAATGAGAACAGAATTGGCCCCTTCAAAACTTATCTTAGGGACCATCTCCAGTCCTGAAATCCCTGTGACTACCACTGAACCTTGCTCTCCCCTTCCCTGACTAAGGCCTCTGACTGGCTTATTCCTCTGCCCCAATGAGTCCCTAACCTGAGTCCACCAGGTTTGGCTCTATATCTGAGTTTATAAACGTATTGCTTAAGACATGTACTAATTAAACTAGTATCTGACTGTTAGCCTTTCCTTGTTCTTTGTAACAAGCTTGACTGTGTCCTGTTGAATAGCTATGTAATGTTTGTTTTGTATCTAATTTCTGTGACATGGAACCTTTGCAAAGGAGTCTCTGACTCAAAGATACTTTCCAAATCCTCTATAAATAAATAAATAAATAAATAAATAAATAAATAAACAAACCCACTCACGTCTCTTGATTCATTCATTTCACTTGCTACTGATACAGACACCTGAGGGTAGACACTCTAGATGTTACCCCAACATAGGTTCCTATCCATTTTCCAGCCACCTCCTCCTTTGTAGGTTTTTCATCAAAAATAAAACATATGTACCACCTAATTGATCTTAACATATTGTAACATTTTTGGCAATATTAGCATCTTTAGCCTGCAGTATACCCAGTCAATACTGTTAATAGATTTAGCTGCATTAGTACAAGAAAAGTCCTTCAGCCTTATAGGCTTCATCTTGCTTTCTTGGAGTCTTCAACCCCAGCACAATATCACTAGGCACAGTCTTACCTGGGTCTCACATTCAAGTTACATACTTGAAACTCCGACCTCAACCAGGTAACATCCCTCGAATGCAGGAAACAAAGGAATATCCTGCTTAGTCAGGGGTCCTCTCAAACTGGAGCCCATGAAAAACCTCCTCTGACTCTCTATCCAAACTCTCCAGCAGGAACCTCTCAAGCACCTGGCACCAGTGTTCCACCTTCTGCATAGTCGGTCTACCTCCAGCTATTGTCCACTCATCCAGTGGATCATCCTCATCAGAGTCTCCACCTCCGGGTGTTATCTTCACACCTCCGGTCTGCCTCTACCCCACTAGTTCCCCATCCCTTTGCATCTCTTCCTCATCTTCAGGCTTGACCTTCCTCTGAGCTCCCAGGTCCAGTCCAGGCAGCAGCTTTCCATCTGTTAGAAATGGTTCTGGTCAGAACTCCACGGACTTTCTTCTCCGGTTCTCCTCTGGCAACTTCTGGTGCATTGGTCCACCTGAGATATCTGGGCAATATCCATTAGAAAACGTCCTCTTCATCCAGTCCAGACACTTCCAGCAAGTTATCCCACTTCTCATACCAAGTCTGTGGAGGGGTTATGGGATAACAGATGGACCAGACACCAAACGTCAAGTTCAACACACAATCTCCGGATGATGTTTATTCAAAATGCAGCAGATAACCTTAAGCAATGGCGTATCCCTTCTTCAGTACATCAGTTTGCAGCAACAGACTATGATGCCCTTTCTCTGCACTTGGCCAGCACCTACTGACTCTTGATCTCTGATCTAACGCAGCAGTTGAGATTCGCCTCCACCCTACAAAGTGGCCTTGTTTGCTTGGGGTAGGAGGCTCAAAAAGAAAAGATAAAAACAAAGAACCTCAGTGCAGAAACACTGAAACTTGGGTTATCTCAAAGGGCATTGACAATAAGCCAGGTTTCAAAGAAACACAACATCACATACTTCCATAATGCAAAGCATCATGGGATATATACAAATCACCATAAAATTTCAGACTTTTCAGTTTACAGCAATGTATATGCATTTTAAATAGCACAACTAACTTAATTTTATAATAGTCACTAGTACTTTTACTATTATCAAAAGCACCTAAGAAGGATATTCAGATTGTGCCAGGCTGGGGCGCAAGCCTAGGCACAGTGCAACATGGTTGAGCCAGGGCGTAAACCAGGCGATATTCAGCGGTGCTGCCCATGGTGCAGCACTGTTGAATGTGGCACTGAGGTGTACACACTGCAAGTGGTGGCAGCAGGGAGTAAGGGCTGCGCCAGTGCAAGTGTGGTTGCGCTTAGGTGCAGCAAGTGCGATATTCAGCTGTGAGCATGCAAATGAGACCATTATGTATGCAAGGCGTAAATGGGACCATTTGCATGTCATTATGGCCCCATTTGCCTACGAGTGCGCCGATCCCCGGCGGTTGCCTGGCGCCTGCCAGGCTGCAGCCATCGGGGACCGATGCCCCTGCCCTTGGGCAGGCAACGTGCCCTATAGCCCATCGCAGGCATAGCAATAGAATATCTATGGTGGTCCAGTGGACCCTCTCCCTGCCCGATCATGGGCTTATGAATGTAATATCCTGGTGGACCAGTGGACCCTCTCCCTGTCTGATCATGGGCTTATGAATGTAATATCTCTGATGGTCAGTGGACCCAAACTACTGCCCGACCACGGGCAATGTAAAATAATAACCCTGGTGGTCAGTGGACCCGATCTCCTGCCCGATCGCTGGGCAAATGTAAATAATAACCCTGGTGGTCCAGCGGTACCCCTCCCACCCGCCCACTGGGCCCGGCCACCCTGTACCCCCGGTCGGTGGTGGGTGGCTCTCCACAGGCCGCCCGCCCGACTGACAGTGTACAATGCGACTGTATGCCTATTGGTCCACCGCATGGGCCAATGGGTGTGCAGACTGTACTGTACTACACAGTCCAAATTGTGAATGGTTCATTCACATCTCGCTGTCAGTCGGTGGGCGGCTTCATGACGGAGCTGCCTGCCACTGCTGACCGGGCAGGGGTGGCAGGGCCCAGTGGGCAGGTGGGAAGGGGGGCACCACTGGACCACCAGTGTTATTATCTATATTTGCCCGTGATCGGTCAGGGGATCAGGTCCACTGGACTACCAGGGTGTGTTACACTCACAGGCCCCCGATCGGGCAGAGGATGGCGGTCCACTGAATCATCAGGGTTATATCATATCTATGCCTGCATTCGGCAGGGATTGGGACCACTGGACCACCATGGTTAACATAACAAAGTCCGTGATCGGACAAGGGGACATGACACCTGGACTGTGTCCGGAGTGGTGGCCACCCACAGCAGGTGAGCCACCGTGTTGCAACTAGCAACATGGCGAGCCCGCCTGTGGGTGTCCCCGAATTTGTTTCTGGTTTTGACGGCACATCTTTAGGTAACCCCCAGCGGCGCAAGGTGGGTTTGTGCCTGATATGCACCACACATCCCAGGGCTGAATATCGTGTTGTGCCGTGATATGCATGGCACACCCCTGCACTTGTGCCACATACATTATTGGTGCACCCCAGTGCATCAAGGGGATTGTGCAGAGCAACCTACCCTTTTAATATTGCGAGGTGAGCAAGATAGGTGGTTGCGATGATGCTAACACTGTTGCGCCACGCGCAACCCCTTTGAATATCCCACCGTAAAGTCATGGTATTTTCAACATCTACAGGTTTCATAAACATAAGGTATATACATCAATGATATATTTTATGGCATAGTGCTACTACATATTAAATCCAATAATGATAAACACTTCCTGTTTTACATATGCCTGGAGGTCACCACAATAACCTCCTTGTACAAGGACCTGAGAGGGCAAAGGAAAATTAAAGCGACACTATAGCATGGTCAAGAAAGGGAAGGGATGCCCA
Organism: Neoceratodus forsteri; assembly: GCA_016271365.2. Classification (NCBI taxonomy): domain Eukaryota; kingdom Metazoa; phylum Chordata; order Ceratodontiformes; family Ceratodontidae; genus Neoceratodus; species Neoceratodus forsteri. The sequence continues at coordinate 54,706,703 of CM028129.1, forward strand.
TAGGTGACCAACCTTATGGACTAGAAATTGCAAAGGATAGATTAGGCTAAGAAATAGAATAACTGTTTCAACAGATTTAAGAAGAAGTTAGTCTTCAAGAGTGGCAGGAGCTCCCTGTCACAGTGGAGTTTTGACAGTAGGAGAAGCAGGTGATTCTGACACTGTATCAATCCCTGTTGAGGCCTCATCTGCAGTATTGTTCCCAGTTCTGGAGCCCCTGCCTGAGGAAGGACATCGACAGACTAGAGTCGGTGGCAGTGAAGGGCACCAAGATGACACAGGGCCAGCAAGGTAGGTCCTGCAAGAACAGCTGGAGGCACTAAATATAAATTAACTGGAAGCCAGAGGGGAGTGGGGAACCTGAGGAAACAGGAGTTTGTCAGGGATATAAACAAGGTAAAACAGTAAGGGCCTATTTGTAAAAAGTAGGGATACAGTCACTAGGGGACATGACTTAGGGTTGGTGAGGGCTGGGAGCAGTTCAGGAGGAATCTGAGGAAGTTCTACTTCTCTGAGAGGTGGTGGAACCATTGAACAGACTGAGTACACACACGTGGTGGGGCAGCTACCCTTAAACATGTTTAAGCACAGTTTGAACAGGGTAAGGAGGCTCTTAATCTCCAAGGGGACAGCATGGGTTTAAGGCCTGGGGTAGTGGAGGGATGGATACAGCCTACCATGGTAGTAAGTTGGTAGGGTGAGATAGTTTAACAAGGGATGACTCGATGGACCTTTGGCCTTTTTCATCAGATTCTATATTTCTATTTTTCTGTTATCAGGTATTCAGTTCTGGACTTCAGCTCTCAGTGCAGATAAATGATGGCACAGACCCGGAGTCCATACAGAATCTGTTCACCACTAGTATCACTTTCAAGAGAAGGTAGCAGTTACTCAGTATTTTCTGACAAGAAACAAATTGATGGGTTATGTAGTTATGAGGCCATCTGTCCTGCTGTTTTGACTTCAGTGTTCAGTGACCAGCTTGGGGTGGTGGGGGAGGCACTTGAGGTTCAGGGGTTTTGTTTACTTTGTGACATATATTTGTTCCATTACATCAACATACTGTGTAAGTAGCCTTATGGAAATGAATTTCTGAACCCATCTCAAATCTCCAGTAACCTTTTGCATTTGGGCCTGAATGTCATGGATAAGGCATGGAATGCTAATACATCTCTGCACCCAGATGGACAAGGTATTATGGGATGCCATTAGCCACATAGCAGAAAAGAAGCGGTGCTGCTAGATAGAGATTTCAGTCTGCCAGATGTAGAGTAGAACCCTCCAGCTGCAGCTTAGGCAAGAGAACAGGGTCATTCTTGACTCTGTGCAAGGACATTTTCTTAGGAAGTTAGTAAAAGAACCTACTAGGGATGGGGCAATGTTGGAGCTAGTGCTAACAAACAGGAATAGCATTGCAGATGTCACGGTGAGGAGTCCTCCAGAGTATCAGTGATCACTGTACAATCTGGTTTAACATTAAGACAGGCGCAGAGGCAAACCACATGAGGATGAGAGTCCAAGACTTTAGGAGGGCATATTTTAAAGAAATGGGAGACAGCCTCAGAAAATGCCTTGAAGGGGAGAATTGCCAGGAGGAGTAGAGGTACGAGGGGGTGAATAAGGAGGATATAATTAGGCAACAAGCCTCCATATGAGAGCTAAGGGAAAGGAGACTGTTATGGTTCTTAAAAAAGTGGAGAGGTTGGTGAAAGAAAAAAAGAGTGGCATTCAAGAGGTACAAAGAATGCACAGTGAGGAGGAGGAGGAGGAGAGAAATGTACCAAGCCAGCAGAGTATCTAGTCAATAACAGTGCAGCAATAATTAGGCTGCAAAACTGTGCAGTGAAAATATCATCAGAAAAACAGCGAGCGGATAAAACAGTGGCTGGATGTTATTGCGCCCCTCCCTCCCAACTGTCACCCTTTCGGTTACTAACAATAAATCACCTCCCACTGACTTTATCCCCCAAGTTCTGCCTCCTTTCCAAGTTTGTAAATAGTAAATCCCCATACTGACTTTCTCCCTGACCCAGGTTCTGTTTCCCCGAGTTTGTAATAGTACAATCCCCACTGACTTTCTTCCCCCTGAGTTCTGCCTCTTCCCTGACATGCAGTCATCACTTTGCGCTGTATAGCTGAAGGGCAGTTTTATTCTCACCATTTTGTCTGCTTGATAATTGACTGCACTTTTTGCTCATGCTATATTGACCTCAGACCCAGCCAGCAGGCAAGATGGTTAGGGGAGCAAAGACACAGGCAGTGGAAAGGATTGCTTGAGGGGTGCCTAAAGAGGATAAGGCTTTTCAGATATGCAAGTGAGAAGAGAAGAGCAAGGGGTGGATAGTGAGGATTAGAAGGGCAAAAGGAGGAGACTGTGCAGAAGGGGCCAAGAAAAGGATGACATTTTAAACAGGTACTTCTTCTCAGTCTTTACAATGAAGGGAGGAGGGATGGGTCACCAGAGAAGCAGGAATGGGCAGGGGGTGGGTGGAAACAAATCTATTTTCAGAGGAAAGAGTCCTGAAAGGACTCACATCATTGATGGCGTATAAGGCTATCTGACTGGATGGGATGCACCCTAGGGCGCTTGAATGAGTTCAGGGAAGTGGTAGCTGCCCCACTGACAACCTTGTTCAGTAGCTCACTGGATGGGAGGAGTGGTTCTGGAGGGCTGGAAAGGCTGACATGGTCCCTCTACATACGAGTGGAGGCAGGGAGGAGGCTAGTAATTACAAACCAGTCAACCTAACTTCAGTGATGGGGAAACCAATGGAAACCCTACTGAAAGAGAGGCTGACTTCACATCTAGAATCCAATGGCTGCAGGACAACAATAACATGGACTCATAGGAGGAAGGTCATGCCAAACGACGTGATAGATTTCTTTGACTATGTGACATGGGAGGGCAGAGGATGTAGGCTATCTGACTTCTAGATGAGGCCTTCGACACTGTGCTGCACCAAAGGCTAATTAGGAGCTGACCAGTTTAGGAGTGTCCAAATTGGTGAAATTGGGTTAGAAACTGTTTGACAGATAGTAGACAGAGGTGGTGGTTAACAGCACACCCTAAGGACAGAAGAGTGACCAGGGTGGTACCACAGGGTTCAGTACAGGGACCAGGGGACAGTAGTAGAGAACTGGAAGGGAAAGTATGTCTTTCTGCAGATGACACTAAAAATCTGCAATAGGGTGGACACACAGGAGGGGTTGGAAAAATGTGAAACGATCTAGGGAAACTTAAGAAATGGTCAACACATGGCAACTGGGTTCAATGTTAGAAAGTGCAAAATCATGCACCTTAGGCATAGGAACCTCAGTGCTGGAGTATAGATGAGTAATGGAGGTACTGGCAGGTCATAGACTGGAAAGGGACCTTGGGGTATTATAGCTGGGGACCCCAAGATGGCAGCATAGTGTGACAAGGCCATGGGAAGGGCTAGTGGGATGCTAGGGTGCAAGTGCAGGGGATTCTCAGCAGCAGCAGGAAGAGGTGCTGTGGCTGAATTGCTCTCTGGTATGCCACCATGTGAAGCACTGTGTCCAGTTCTGGAAATTGCACCTTAGAAAGGATATAGACAAGGTGGAGGCCGTTCAGAGGAAGAAAATCAAAATGGAGCAGGGTTGCAAGGGAGGTCCCATGAGGAGACTGAGGGATCAACATGTACATCCTGGAAGAGAAGAAAGCAAGAGGTGACATGATTGAGACCCATGCAAGTACTTTACAATAGGTGAACAGGGTGCAGGAGGGAGCCTTTCTAAATGAAGATGAGCTCAGCACAAGGAGGCATGTGCGTGTGTGTGTGTGTGTGTGTGTGTGTGTGTGTGTGTATGTGTTGAGGGGGGTCAGGAGGAATAAGATGAATTATTTCTTCACCAAAAAGTGGTAGATGTATGGAACCAACTGCCAGCTGAGAGTGTGGAGACTAGAGTGATGGGGACTTCAGACATGCATGGGATAAACATAGTAAATTTTATTGTAAACAGTGCCCGATCCCATATTGTCAGTCACCTTCGTTAAAACTAAGAACTTCCTTCAATGGAGGAGATCGAAGTAGGGTTGGATATAGGAGGCTTGGGATACACAGCATAAGATTTCACTATATGCAGGCGATGTTCTGCTATTAAACCAGCCTGAGATATTGATCCCAGAATTTATTGTCATCATGAGGAGTTTTCCATCTTTCCTGGGTATAAAATTAATTATGAAAATTACAAGTTATTATGCCTAGATGTTGAAACTAGGCCCTAGACAGACTCTGATACAGGCTGGTAACCTCACATATTAAGTACATGGGCATCCAGGTGGGGAAAAGTGTGGAGTCTCTGTATAGGTTTAACTATATACGCCTCCTCAATAAAATCAGGCTGACTTACAGTGAAGGCAGTGCTTACCAATCTCTTGGATGGGCAGGATAAATCTTATCAAAATGAATATTTTGCCAAAGCTCTTGTACCCAATTCAAATGCTCGATGGGGCTCCACAGAAAGGACCTCAAACACTAGAAAAGGCATACACTAATTTTATTTAGAAGCAGAAGAGACTTAGAATTAGTCTACAAGACTTAAGTACTACTCAAAAGGTGATCTACCGTGCCTCAGAATTTGGGCTTTACCATCTTGCAGCACAGGCTAGATTTCTTATGGATTGGGTGAGGGGCCAAGGGTGCACACTGGACATCCTTGGATCAGGCAGGGCAGAGGCACAGGATTACTACCTATCTCAACCCTGGGGCAGAGGGCATATAGATCTGGGGAGCCCAGGAATGCTCTGGTGAAAAGCTCTTCAGAGCTTGGAAGAGAACATGTTGACTACTGGGAGATGAAAAGAGTGGAACCTTGTTAGCCCCCTATCTCCTCCAGCCAGATTTCCTCCCCAGATTGGAGGATCAGGATTCCAGTTATTGAGGCAAGTGAGTACAATGTCTGGGAGATCTGTTTTGCTCTCAGGGATCTAAGCCCTTTCAGCATGTGTGTAGAGGAGTTGGGGATTCCATATTCCCACCTATTTAAATATTTTCAGGTAAGGAACTGGGTTTGACCAGTGGGCCATCTCCAGCCACAGGATTCTCCACTCCATGAGCTGGAGCACTGTATTCTGCAGGTGCGGCTGACCCTGGGGATCTTAGCTAAGATTTATAGCTGCATGGCGAGAAGATGCCTGATTACTTGCTAAAAGCTAAGACCTGTTAGGAGTGACACTTGGGCTGTGCTATACTGAGAAAATGTGTAGAGACATATGTCAATCACACATACAGTATGGGCTTACTAAATGTAATCCTTATAAAGGCGCCTAAGATAAGTTCTTGCATTGGTTATATATGCCCCCAGTGATAATAAGTAGGTTCTACCAGGGTATCTCCACCACTATGTGGGAGGTGTGGAACAGAGATGGGTACGTATTTGCTCTACTTTTGACAATGTCAAGAACTCAAACCATATTGGATGGATACATCACAGTGTATCTCACAAACAATACAAATCAGGATTGTGGTGGAACATTGGGCTATACTTTTTGGGGTGGAATACAAAAGAATGGGGTGTTACCCGGCTGCTAGAATAATGCCAATAATGGCATGGAAGTTATTCAGAATACCTGGGTTTCACACCTTCATTCTAGACTCAGATGTGGAAAGATCTGCTCCACAACATGTGGCAGATTAGTACTTACCATACAACCTAAGGGCTGGACAGATAGGCTTGAATGACAGTGGAGCCTGCATATTGATTCTCTGTCCCCAGGAGAACAAGTAGCAGGTTGGGTTAGAGATGGCAATCTGGCTTAACTCAGTTGTCTGGTTAAACAGGAGACACCATTTATGTTTTAGTTTTCTTTATTTCTTTCCTTTTCTTTTCTTTCTTTCTTTCTTTCTTTCTTTGCAACTCTCACTGGATAATCATTTATGTAACAGTGATATATAATGAAATGAACTGTTACCCTATTGTGCTGTCAGACATAATTTGAATAACGCTCTGTCTTACCTGTGTCTAATTATGTATGAGTGTTGTGGTTGTTTGTTTATTGTATCAGTACTGTGTACTGTGATTGAACAAGTATGCAGCTGATTGCACGTAATCTTGTCTTAATATGTATTGTGCTTTGCATTATCAGTTGTTGGAATGAATATGCTGAAATTGTTCTATTGTTAATTCTTTTACATTTTTTCAGTAAAAGATTTATTAAAAAGAAAAAAATAGAACCTTCAAGAACAATGTATAATTACAATTAGGAAATTAACAGCTCAGGTAATCAAAACATGAAACAGTGTGCCATATAAACCAAAATGCACAGGCCCATTACTCAATCTGAAAATGACCCATAAATAATCTTCTGGGTAGCCAGCCAGAAAAAGTTAACCTTTAAATGCCTTAAAAGCCTCCATTAAAGGGAGTCTCTCAGACTTTGGGCAGTAGGTTCCATAGAATTTGGACTGCCACTACAAATGCCAGACTTCAGATAGGAACTTGAAATCCTCAGAAGCCCAGCCTTAGCAAAGCAAATAGGATGACCAGGCATACATGAGATGACATTTTCTGTCAGGTAGCCCAAGCCCATGCCATGTAGGGCTTTATAACTGAGAAAGTCACCTTGGAACTTCAGTTAACACACTGGAGGCAGTGCAGTTCTTGGGAGTACGGAATGATATGCTTGGAGAGGTGGCTTTGGTTATCTGCTGGCTGCAGTGCTCAGCAGCAGTTGCAGTCAGCACAGAAGCCCTACTGATAGCCCAAAGTAAAAGTATTACAGTAGTGCAGCCTCAGTGTGCCAAGGCATGTGCCAGTGTCTTCAGGTCTTCCGTGACAGGTAGGGTTTGACCTGGGCAATTTTATGCAAATCGAAAAATACATTTCAGATCACCACCAACACCTGATGTTCTAGCGCCATCCCGCGGTCCACAGCATCCCCAGATCTTTACCCTATCTGTGGCTGTATTCATGGGACCACTGAGTTTGACTTGATTCCTTCTATATCCATGCCAGAAGGCCTATAGGGATCTGATTTGACCACTAGCATTTCCATTTTATCTTGGTTGAGCCTTAACCAGCTATATACCATCCAGTCATTAATGTCGTCTAAGCAGCTGAGAGGTTGCATTCTTTCACTGGGTGAAACAGACAAATACAGCTCAGTATCATCTGCATATAATGGTGAGCGCTAAGCCATACCATCTAATGACATCACCCAAGGGTAGCATACACTATGGATAGTATGGGGACAATCCAACCCCTGAGGTACCACACAGCTCAGAGGTTTGGGGCTGAGGTAAAATTACCTCGCACCACCTGCTGCACTCTTCCTATAAGGAAAGACTCAGTTCATCCCAAAATGATACCAGTGAGTCCTCCATACTACTTCAGGCACTCCAACAACACACCATGGTCAATAGTGTCAAAGGCTGTTGGCACGTTGAGGAGAGGTAGGAATGGAACAAGCCCTTAATTTCCAGCCAAGAGGAGGTCATTTTGCACCATAACACATTCTGCCTCCATGTTATGCCATGGTCTGAAACCAAACTGAAGTGGCTCATAGATGTTGAAGGCCTCAATGAGCCTTGAGTTGCAACTCCACCATGCTCTCAGTAGCCTTCCCCAAAAGGGATGGTTAGAGAATGGTTTGTAATTTGCCAGACCATTAGGGTCCAGAGATAGTTTCTTCAGAATGGAACTCACCAGGGCCCTCTCCAGGGCTGATGGACAGGAACCCTTTTCAAAGGAGCATCTGATTATCCCTGCTATTATTACTACACCAGGAACTCCCACTAGTCCACCAACAGTTTGGTAGGTCCCAGACTGAGCAACTATTAGGTGCGGTACAGCTCTATTACTGTCTTGGGCACCTCTTCTACCACAGCTGTCTGGAACATGCCCCAAACAGGTGAGTGCCTGTGCCAAATACGGGACTGGGTTGTGACAAATCACTTCAGGGAGATTACAGTATAAATAGAGAACACACTTTCAAGAACACATCTAGCAAACTCCTAACACTTTTCTGCAGTGATGACTCTGCTAGAGTGGAAACAGAATGGTGTAAAAGTCTATCAACCATGCAGTGCACAAGAGCTGAAAAGCTCTTGCCTGCAACAATCACCTATGACTGGAACTCTGTCTCTTTCAGGGTGAGCAACCTCTTGGACCCATTATAATAAGAATGAAGAGTCAGTGTGTAGTCCAAGGATCTACATCTTGTCCATGAGCTTTCTATCCTCTGCCCTGAAACCTTCAACAGGTTGAGCTCACAAATCATACTATGGAGAGCCACAGTGGAGACCAGTGGGCATGCATGGTAAGGTGTGAGGGCACCCAAGGCAGCCTCGAGTGTTATTTTATACTACTTGATGGCCATTCCAGCATCCCTCATAAGCAGACATCATGCACGAGACATTCTATACTGCAGCATTTGCCAGGCTCAAGAATAGGTTTAGGATGATGCTCAACAGTCACCACAGAGGGTGGATTTAATCAGGGGAGGGGCCTGAAATGGAGATCCAACCATCTGCCACATCAGGCCTGACTTCAGAGATGTCACACCCCACTGAGAAAACAAGGTCTGAGGTGTGGCCAAGATTGTGGGATGTGGTGGCAATAACCTGTTAAGCCCCAGCAGACTCATTTGCTGGAGGAATGTTTGGAGCAAATGGAGGATTTGTCATTGACCCAGGCATTAAAATCACCCAGTATTAAACACCTGGGGGATGTTTAATTCCATATCAGCTGCAACTTAATCGCAGCTCTTACACCTTGACCAGATACTGGTGGTAGCAATCTACTATTTTGTTCTTCTTTTTAGTTTGGGGTCTAAATCAACTTGTTAGAGCTGTATATGTACTGTGGCCATACAGTGGTGCACACTTCTGAGGTGCCACCGGGGACACACTTCATATTAATATAACTATTTCACTATCCACATGCCGTGAGTCTCTCTCTCTCTCTCTTTTTTCTCTCTACATGAGAGGTGTGACCTTTCATTTTGCTGACTCACTTCTGTGGAACATCCATTATTTATAACTACACCATGTCCCTGTCTGTCATCACCCCTGCTGGAGCTGACAGCTTTGTGTCACTTGCAGGGTTAGGAATGGGTGTGAGGACAGCCAGTATGCTTCTTTTTAGATTAAATATTTTATAGACCTGCTTTGGCTTATCTCAGAAGCACCGGTACAGTAGTTTGATTAAGCCTTATCTGTAGTTTGAATGGCGAAGGCAAGAGGTAAATCTTAACAATTTTGCAAATAAAACCGAGTCTCTGTTGTGGCGCTGTTATGATAAAATCTTGGTGCGCATTAGTTAGTAGTCACTGGAGCAAAAAGCTGTCTAACCATTGCTTCAGGTATAAAATATTTAAGCTGGGAACCAGATCACTCTCCTTAGGCCTGTATGTGAAACTCCTACAGTAAATTAACACACTTGCCTTTATATAAGCAATTTGTACATTTAAAAGTTAAATTCCATCATGAGCTACATGACGTCTGCTGCTGGTTAGCCTTTCTAGAACTTGTTTTGATTTTTTGCATTTTGTTTAAACTGATAAATTCTATAGCAAACCAGCAGTACCAAGCATGCCAAGATAGGGCCCAGTTGGACAGTAGAGAAAACAAAATCCTCGTGGTTTTAATGTCCCAGCAATAAGCAATAGAAATGCCTATTAAAAGTGTTGTTTTAAGTTATGTCCAACTCCCTCTAACATACCAAATAGTTGGCTGACAAAGAGAGTTTCTCAATGAGGGTGGAGAACCTTGCGCTACTAATCACTCCCTGTCCCTGCAGCATGGCTGCAGATTCTGGGCTTTCCTCCTTATGTTGTATTGAAAGCTGGGAAACAGGGCAGACTGTTCTAATTTAAATGGCTTCTCTAACTAAGACCAGCACATTCCACCCCCTCCAGAAGGGCCTTCTCCAGTGTAAGCCACTGAAATGCTACACCTGTTTTACAATGAGCTTCCCTGGAAGTTAGGGCTGAAGAAAATCTGGAGAAACTTTAATATAAACAGAAATTGGAAAACCTAAGGAGGTCCAAGATTCTAAATGATTTCCAGCAAGTGAAGAAACCCTCTTCTAACTGGCTAATCTGAAGACATAAAACTTTATGGTACAATGTTTCTTTGTTAATACCGAAGGAGCAGGAGATTTCTTTATATGGCTTATGAAAAATAACTTTGCACATTAAAGTGCCAATGCAAAGGTGCTCAGAAAAAACAAAATGGTCTAACATTACTTTTTTTTTTTTTATATTTTTATTTGTTTAGCAACAATTTCACTCAGAACCAGCCTGGGCCAGAAATCTTTGCTGTGTCAGCTTCCAGCTTTTATAATTCTCTTCCGCAATAGCTTACTGATATGTCACTTGGTTTGAAAATATTTAGAACGAGTTGAAAATTTCTCATCAATCTATGATCGATGTAATTTGTGTAAATGTTTTGGTTTTATATTTTATCCTTTAAAACATCTGTTTACATGTTTTACATGTGATTTCATATGGATTGATGTATACTCTCTTTATTTATATCTATCACCCAGGAAAATGGGCAGTACATGCTCATGGATTTACCAGATTTTAAATAGATAAACCAAACCAAGCCAGTTTACTTTTATGGTCCATTGGCATTTTAGTATTTCATTGATGTTTTATGGTGCTGTTTTATTAAGATAACTACAGAAGCGGCTCAGGGTCAAAGAGGGCTGAGGTGCTGCGTACGCACCTTACCTTCTACTGTGCCAGCAAACAGAGATCAGGAATGAGCTTGGGTTGCAGGGGCAGGAGAGGATCAAGCATTGACAGACTGCTGCCCTCTCCTGGGGAGTGGTGGCATGTCAGCCTGACTTATGACTGCCAGCGGTGGAGGCCTGTTGGTAATGCAGCATGGCACGAAGGGAGGGAGCAGGAACATACTGCATGCAGCCTCCACACACACACTGGGATATCCTATGGCAGGGGTGGGGCAAAATATGGAAAAGAAATCAGGGCTTAATGAAGCCTTGCCCCGTCAGCCTGGGTCTGGGCTGTCACCTGGGACTGAGCCTTGGTCCTATCTCAATCTGTATATTATATTGGGGGTAGTCCTCCTCCTCCGGCCCCAACCCAAGGGGATATTCATTGAAGAACACTGACTGAGGGAGGTCCCAGTGAATGCAGTGACCAGCTCAGGGAATGGGGACAGAGCTGCCAGGTGCCCCTGGCCTCAGAGCATAAAGACCAATTATAGCAAAAAATGAATAAATAAATAAGAAATAAGAACTATGGCTGCTCATTGTCTAGTTTATAATTTCCATCCTGCTTAACAACTGTATCAGCTAATGTCTGTCCTGCTTAAAGCAGGGTATTTTGTAGCCAGCAAAAACATCATCATACAGTTTGTTTCAGCAAAATTTATTTTAACATCATCAGATTCATTATCACTGTATTTTAATTTTCTGTATGTTTTCAAAACAGCTTGTGTAGCTAGGTTTTTTAATTAATGACTTGCATCATTAAAGATGGATGCCACTATGATTTAAAACTTATCCTTGTCTGGGGCTTCCTAGGAGCGTACATATCAGATACTGTGGCTGTATTAAGATGGTGCTGTCACATGTTTCTGATGGCAAATATTATAGCACTACACCAAGATATTACATTTACATGGCAAGTATGGGAGGTAGAACTTTTAAAACTTCAAAATCCTGTATCTGCATTCAGGAATGATAGAAAATGAAAAGAAAAATGTGTATATTGATATTTTTTCTAGAAAAACACTATTGCTGAAATAAACAACATGGTGACTAAGGAATACTGCTGCTTTCACTACTGAACCGACAACTTAATATAGAGAATAATGTATGGCATTGTTACAACCCTCTATACTCACTTCAAGTGGCTCCGATGGCAACTTGGTAAACATCGAGGCGCAGCTCGAGAGGTTTATGAAAGTTACCATGGGAACTACAAGAAGCAAGCATAGAGTGAAAGTTATTGATGCCCATTGTTGTTTTTATAGTGTAAGGGCATCGGTACAAGTAGTCTAGCTCAAAACAGGACAGTTTTAAAATTTTCAAATTATGGCACCACACCATGTGGCCACCGCTGCTAAAGCAGAAATTCTCTTACCTTAGACTGGATAAAACAAGCAGTGGTAATCGTTAAAATGAATTATTTAATCAAATGACGGCAGTAGCAACAAAAAAACTAGAAATTAAGCTGAAAACTTTAAAAATATCACAACTAACTCTGCTTTACTTTAAACACTAACAACAAAAGTCATTGGTGCAGATCATGTGAATTCCTCGACCAATGCGGAACTGCCGTAAACTACAGACTGGATCGGACCGTGAGTTGTGTCAATGTGTTCTAGCGGCCCGTGCTGCCATGGTGACAGCCACATGTGTTGAGTTCTATTTTGTTGTACCATCGATATGACATACACCATCGATGGTCAGGCTGCAACTATGAATTTTGGGGCCCAGGTCAAGTCAATCGAAATGGGCCCGTTTCCCAAACCAACTAATGCCAAGAGTAATGCCAGCTCCTCAGGTGGGCCTTCCTGAGCTTGGTGCCCCAGACAACTTCCCACTTCCCCATTACTGCGGCCCTGTCTATGGTATAACAACATTGTGACATCACATCGATGGTACAACAACTCTGAAAAAGATTTAAAATAGCAACAACATTTGACCATACATTATATTGGTTTCATGATACTGTACCCAGATCAGGTCAATGCTTTGCAGATACCATAACAGTCATGCGGCACCTCAATCAATTTAGTAGTGCCACAGTGAGTGGGAGTGATAGCAGTAAGAGTATGTGGTTGCCACTTTTTGCAGATGGATATTGATCTAGTACACAAAGCTCTTGTCAGACAGTTCAAAGGTAAACAAAGTTGTTGTACTATATGTAACTACGTCACTACTATGGTACAACATCCTTGACATTCTATGGCCGGTGCTGTCTCCCTCGCGTTGGCCAACCTGTCAGCGCTCAATATGGGATGATAGTAGAGCAGTAAGTTGTTATAGTTCAGTGTTGGCTTCTTCTTTTTCAAAGCCTATCTGCTAAAAAGATTTGCCAACATTTCCATTATTTTCGGTATGGGTGAGTTCCTAAGTGTGTGAGGCTGTGCACAGCAGGTGAAAGAGGACAAGAGAGCAATGGGGAACGTTACCAAATGTTTAAAAAAGTCCAAAATACAGGTTTCTTCTTTTTTATCCAAAACCATATTCTATATGAAATGACAGGAACTGTGCACAGACAAGGCTGTGTTTCCGTCTCGGGGTTTATGACATCATAGGGACTGTTCAACCTTCACTCTAGAGGTCTACGATGTCATTAACCCCTGAGATGGAAACACAGTCTTGTAGTGCACAGTACTCTATCCACTATTTGATATATATAATGTACAGCTCAAGTTTTAGGTGTAAATGTCAATCAAAGGTGATTACTTAGGCTGCAATATTCTACTGGAAGAAAAGCATTTTATAATGTCTTCCCTCCAATTACCAATTCCTATGGAGAGATTTAAATACAGACATTGACAATGATAGAAAGTAAAATGTAAATACATTTAATAGTGTTGCTGGGAACTCTGCGAGGATATGTTAAGCATTTTCCTTCATAAAACATAGAAATATAGCAAGAGAAGGACGTAAAAAGAGCAGTGTAGTCCATAGAGTCTGTCACAAGATTCACGGCTTTGGAAACTTTCTTTTTTTTGTTGTAATGTTTTATTGTGGAACTTCAATACAATTGTACATGTATATTATATAGGATACTTCCATTATGACCACACTGAATAATCGAGAAAAAATATTCAGAATCTTTCTAATGTTAATTATTTCCCTCATACTCCCCTCTCAGTCCTACATAACCCTGTTTAAATGCATTCCAATTTCTCTCGAACCCTGATATTGTCTCTTCCTACAGCCTTTTCTGCATGTTTGTTCCTCTCTTAGAAAATGGGTTAGGACATCCTGAAACCTAAATGGGCTGTCAGCATTCCAAATCCACGTGTTTATCAGTCAAAAGAGCAAACACTGTACCTGCATAAGGACTATGTAGCCCCCCACCTCCCAAAATTAGGGGCTTACCTTAAGTGTCTGCTTGGGCTGTGCTGATGCACACTGCTTGGCAGACATTCAGTAAAGAGGTTAAAATCCACGTACAGTGATGTCGTAATGTTGTCTTGCGTGAATGTGCCATGCTGCTACTCTGTCGCTTAAGAGCTCCAGCCAGTGTGCAGCGTAGGTAGCCTGGGCTGGGTCTGAGTGTAACAGAGCTCATGACCAGCCAGGCAAAACCTAGTCAATTTCATTCTGCAATCGATTATAGTGCAGAGAGATTCCATCAATGCTCTGTAAATATTTATTTCTAAAGCTTTACTGTTACTAAATAAATAAGTTGTGTTGCCAGTATTGAACTTTCCGATGGGAGCCACCATCTTTAGTCCTGGACTCCTGCAACTGGACCAATCAAAACCAAGAGGTCCTTTAGGGATCCTAATTACCATGCCTTGTGGGTGAAACTGTAAACTTTCCTTGTTGGCGCCTAAATTAACAATAGGGGTGCTTAGACTGTGACTGACAGCAAAGGTAGCTAACTGGAATACAGAGATCCCAGTTTTCTTTCAGGACTATGTTGAAAAAGTTCAGCTGTGTTCAGTTTGAGCCACCAAGAAGGAGCTCCAGTAAGGCATAAGGAGAAGTGAAGGAAAAAGGCATGTTTGCCTCCTGTAGGAGCTGAAGGGACTTAGTCTGCCTCAAAGCCAAGAGAAAGAAACTTTGCAGCAGTTCAGTTGTGTTCAGCGGGAGCCACTGAAAAGAGCTCCGGTGAGGCTGAGAGAAGACTGGGAAAGGGCCTGTTTGCCTCCCTGCAGGACTGAAAGTAATAAGACTGCCTTTAGCATAAAGGAAGCAGATTGTGTGGTTTCTGTAGCCCAGAGCTAGAAGTTTGGAAACCGGCCATTACTGTAAAAGGACAGTTTTCTTGTTCCTCATGCTGCTTGCCATCTGGCACAAACTGCTGAAAGGAAAACTGCTTTGGGACTCCTACTTTACCTTGGGAGCCAGCATTTTGTGGAGAACAGTCTCCAGACAAACTCCACGAGGAGAAGCATATTTTGGGGATTCTGCTTTTTGAACTCCAGCTGGGAGACTCTCAGCAAAATAACCAAATTGCCAGCAAGACATTTTTCAGCCTGGGCCCATACCAGCCATGGCCCAGAAAGACTGTTCCTATACTGCATCATCATCCTGGCGAGAGACGGCATTGGGGTTCAGCCCTGTGCGGCAACAGAATACAGAGTTGCAACCACCTCACAGGAAGGCCATGAAGTTGAGGTGAGTCGCGTTGGCCCAGGTCCCCATCAACACCCTGAAGGGTCATCTATTTCTTCAGCTGCAGCATCATCTATCCGGGTACAGTGAGTACAACCAGGGTAGCTTCCTGCAACAAAACATCAATTGTGTAATGGTACCATCTGGTGACTGGGCCACCAGCCAGAGATTACAATGGTATATGGTTTTAAAATGAGTTGTTATTGTTTAATCACCCTTTCTTCCATCAAGGTTCCCAACTACAGCTGCAATGCGGCCAACCCGCCAGCACCGTTCAGGCCTGCCTGTTTTCTACTCTATTAATACTCAGCAGTTGAATAGACTGAGAAAACCAGGGATTACTTGATCATCAGTAACTTGAATCTGTCTCTTTACAGTAAAGTAATCGTAGTCTACAGGGAAGGTCTTGCCAGACAAACCTGATCAAGTTCTTTGACTGGGTAACCAAGGAAGTGGATCAGGGAGGAGCAGTTGACATAGCCTACCTGGACTTCAGTAAGGCCTTCTACACTGTTCCACATAGAAGACTGGTGAGCAACCTGAGAAGTCTGGGGAGTGGGTCCTAAAGTAGTAAGATGGATAGAAAGCTGGCTGGACAATAGAAGTCAAGGAGAGGCAACGTGACCAGTGGGGTGCCACAAGGCTCAATCTGAGGCCCAGTCCTCTTCAATATCTTTATAAGTGACATTACAGAAGAACTGGAAGGGAAGGTATGCCTGTTCCTGGATGACACAACAATCTGAAACAGAGTAAACACACTGGAGGTGGGTGGAAAGAATGAGAGATGATCTAAAAAGCTGGAAGACTGGTCTCCAGGTTTGGCAGCTGGGCTTCTATTGCAAAAAAAATGCAAGTCATGCACTTGGGCACAGAAATCTGGAGCTTAACATACCAACTAGGCCTAGAAGTACTAGTAGTCACAAAACAGAAACAGACCAGGGGTAATCATTTTGTGATGACCTGAAAGTAACTAAGCAGTGTGACTGGGCAGTGGAAAAGGCTAGTGGGATGCTCAGATGCATAGGCAGAGGTATCGCCAGCAGAAAGGAGGAGCTAATAATACCCCTGTATAGATCACTAGTGAGACTCCACTTCAAGTACTGTGTCCAGTTCTGGAGGTCCAGCCTCCAAAGGATATAGACAGGGCAGGGCGGTACAAAGAAGTGCAACCAAAATGGTGCAGGGCCTGCATCAAAAGCCCTATATGGAGAAAGGCTTAGAAATTAAATATGTATTCCCAAGAAGAAAAGGAGGGAAAGGAGATATGATAGAAACATTCAAACACCTCACAGGTATCAATAAGGTACAGGAGAGTAGCATTTGATATAGCAGAGATGCTCTGGGACAAAGGTCACACTATGAAGTTGGGGGAGGCTGAGAAGAAATGTGAGGAAGTACTTTTCATGGAAAGGGTTGTGGATGTTTGGAACAGCTTCCCGACACAGGTAGTGGGGGCTAAAATGGTTACAGGATTCAAAAAACACTTGGGACGAAACAAGGGATCTTAAAGTAAGGTGGTGGGGTGTAAACTGGAGACTGAGGAGGGTATCACGGTGTAGGTAGGGAAAATGGGGCAGACTAGGTGGGCCAGAGTTCTTCTCTGCCAACAACTTTTATGTTTCTATGTTTCTATGAGCATGTGAAAATTACAAGTGTGATCTTTCCCCATTGTGTCATTATGCTGTGCAAGTGCACAGGCCCTCTTTGACTAATACTATGCAAATCCTCACTGATGCAATCTTTGAACCCCTGTTCAGTTTTCCCAACACAGAAAGCTGGGTATGTATTGCATGTTGCTAAATATAATATACAACATTAGTTGTATTGCACGTCCTAAAATTCCTGAAGGAATATTTTGTCTAGTTACTTGATCCTCAGACTCAGGGCCCTGTTTAACCGTCTCAAAGCTACAGCTCCCATGGATTTGTGTTTTATATTTATATAATCTTGGATGAACAATACCTTTGAGCTCAGAGCTCGTTTACAAAGGTTCCACGTGGATAAGATGGCTACAAGCATCACAGTCACATACAATAAAAATACAATAAAAACATCTTAAGAACAGGGTACAGTGTATTGTACAATAAAACAAGCATAGCAGTAGAGAGGTGCAATCATGCTGTGAAAGTCGTCATTAAGGTAGGTATCTGGGTCCCTGACTGCATAGAGGCATCAAGGGTTTGAGGTAGGGCAGTAAACTAGCTAGGGCAGCCAAAGGCCTTATCAGTGAGTGAGGAGAAAAAGGGGTGAGGTGCAGCGGGGAAAGAATGTGGGAAGGGTTAGGGAGGCACTAGCTGGGGCAGCTGAGCCTTGTTGGTATGAGGAAAAAGGAGGGGGAGAGGGAGGGAGAAAGGAGGCAAGTTGTGGAAAGGGAGCAGGAGGATAGGAAGGAGGCAGGTAGGGGGTCAGAGCAGCCAGAGGCCTTGTTAGTGGCAGGGATGGGGGAGTAGGAGAGGAGGGAGAGCAATTTGGGGTGGGGAAAGTGAAGGTAGAGTATAGGAAGTAGAAGAGGTGGAGTCAAATGTGGGGAGGGGTGGAGAGGGCAGATAAAGTTAGTGGAGCTAGGTAGGGCCAGGGATCTGGATTAGGCTGTGAGGGATAGGCTAAAGATTGCAGTCACACCCACAAGAGGCTGTGATGTGTGCCCAAAGGTTAAATTTGTAGGGGCAAAATCTTGGGCTCAGCAGCGATATCTCCAGGCAGTTCATTGAACCAGGAGAGGCACTGGTAATCAAAGCACCTCTTACCCTTTGCTTTCTGGCAGAAAAGTACTAGGTATGACAGGCTGGTCTGCCCTAGTCTTATGGGGTTCGATGTAGACAGAGTATGTTTGGAGGGTTGGAGGGTTAGGCCAAGGACTGATTTTCTTGGCCGTAAAGCGAGGTCTGGTATTTTATCCTACCATTGAGGTGTAACCAGCTAGACTGGGTGTATAGGTTGCAGGTATGCATGAGTCGATGTGCACCTGTAACTAATCTGCAGGCTTTGTTAAGTGTGATTTTTACATGGTTAAGTATAGTGTCCGATGTGGCACCATAGATAAGTCCATAGTCAGTGATAGGGAGAATGTTGCTGTTGACCACAACCCGGAGTGCCTCTGGAGTCAGGCAGTGTTTGTGGCGGTGGAGCAGGCCAATTTATTGCTTTACTGACATAATAATCAACATGGTGGTTGAAAGAGGGAGTGGTTGAGCATGAGCCTAGATATTTGAAAGTGTGGACTACTTCCAGCAGATGCCTGTATTATGCGGATGGTTAGGAGATGGGATTTGAATTTGTTATTGGGACCAGCGAACAACATGGTCTTTGTTTTTGTAATTCATGAGTTTATGCTCTATGAACCAAGATTCAACCACGGAGAGTCCATCTGAAGTTTTTCTCCAGGGTGAGTGGGTCTGAACTACTGTCAAAAGGACTGCATTGTCCACATAAAGAAGGATGTTGTCTGTACAGACCTGGGGGAGACAATTAAGGAAGATGCTAAAAAGCAACGGGCCTAGAGAATAGACTCTTGTGGGAAACCCGAGCAGACCTTGCATCTATCAGATAGGACTTAGTTTATTTTAACCTGTTGTGTTCTGTTTTGAGATAGCTAGCGAACCATGCCACTGGTTCAG
This sequence comes from Neoceratodus forsteri, assembly GCA_016271365.2. Taxonomy (NCBI): domain Eukaryota; kingdom Metazoa; phylum Chordata; order Ceratodontiformes; family Ceratodontidae; genus Neoceratodus; species Neoceratodus forsteri. The sequence continues at coordinate 54,725,620 of CM028129.1, forward strand.
CTGAGAGTCCAGTTATTTGCAAGCTGTTGTAGTAGAAGTAGTGCTGTCAGAAAGTTACCTATACTGTGCCCTGCCCAAATTCTCATCTCAGTACAAAATGTGCACTAGCTGATCTCTCAGATTTTCACTGCTCCTGTAAACTGTCACAATATGCAAAGAATTCAGTGAGCTTATTTATTTGACTTTAGTAACTGGGTAGTGCGCTGATCCTAGGGACCATTTTCAGGCTCAGCAGCCCACGTAATGTGGCAAGAGCATGTTACATAACAATATACAATAGCTAAGGTACAAAGTAAAATCAAGACATCAAAACAACAGAAGCATGAGCACAGGAAAAATTGGCAATGCAAAATTACAGATAATACGGTGGTTGATGAAAACAAAATAAACAAATGCCGGCCGGACAGAAACAGTATGTGGAAAATAACAGGTTTGCATACCAACAGGGATATTTCTTTGGCCCTTCAACGGTGAGTGAGATAGTGCAGGGATGAGCGAGGCGGAGGAGTAAAAGGATTAGTCAAGTGGGGTTGGTGGCAATGGAGGGCTACAACCCCAAGCATTTGCAGGCAGATGCCAAAAGGAGTCAGTCCTTGAGGCGGGTTTTGAACTGGCGGTGTGAGTCAGTAGTGTGCAGTCACTTGTCAGCTTGTGGTGAAAACATGGTAATAAAGTTCAGTGTCACACTATATGGGGATATTCCATCAGTCCTCACTCTAGGTGTGAAAAAGACTCTCTCGAGGTACTTACCATCTTGTGCTCCCCTGTCAGCATGTTATATCCCTGCACTAAAACATGCTCCTTTAGAGCCTCAGAATGTTTGTCATATTCCTACACCTGATTGCTGTGCACATTATGCACATAAACTGCCGCTTTGGAATATTTCTGGTGACATGAGGGGATGGCAACTTATAAAATGCAAGATGGAATTTCTGCCTATCTCCTTATGAAAAGGCAAGTAGCCATTTCACCTGGATGTCTTATTGATAACTAAGTCCAGAAAACTGACAGCTTTCAAAGCAATGTTAACAGTAAATATCCAATTGCTAGTTGTTGCCTCTAAGTACCACACAAACTCTTTCAGTTGTTCACTAAGCCCTTCCATATAATTAACAAGTCATTCATGAAATGCTTGTATGAGTCAATGTGCTTCAAAAATGGATTGTCAGTTGCAAAAACAAAATTTTTTTCCCAATGGGACAGATAAAAAATTGCGTAACTGTAGGCTAAGGCTGCCCCATTGCTATTCCCTTTGTTTGTAGATACATAAAAACATAGATAGCAGATGACAGATAAGGCCACTTGGCCCACCTAGTCTGTCCTTTTCCTACCTACATTATTACTGCAGACTGTACTTAATCTACAGTTCTTTTCTCCCTCCCCTCCTTTCCAGTATGATTCTCTTGTGCATATCTCATGCATTCTTGAAACAACATCACTGTTTTCACTGCCACCACCTCTGCTGGACAGCTGTTCCAGGAATCCACCACTCTTTCTGTGAAGAAGTACTTCCTTATCTCTGCTGAATCTACCCCCCCAGCTTCATAGCATGTTCCCATGTTCTTGAGCACCTTTTCTTCTGCAAAATACTTCCTTCCAGTACCTTATTTACCCCCATGAGGGTATTTAAAGGTCTCTGTCATATTACCCCTCTTCCTTCTTTCTTCCAGGGTGTGCATATCAAGGTCCTTTAGTCTCTCCACATAGGGCTTTTGGTGCAGACCTTGCACCAGTTTAGATGCCCTCCTCTGGACCGCCTCCACTCTGTCTATGTTGTTTTGGAGATGTGGTCTCCAGGACTGGACACAGTATCCTATGGAGTCTTATCAGTGATCTAGACAGAGGCAACACCATCTCCCTCCTTCTGCTGGTGATACCCACCCTATGCACCCAACATCCCACTAGCCTCCCAACTGCTTCGTCACACTGCCTGGTCACCTTTGAGGTCATCCGTTATGATTACCACCAGGTCTCTTTCCTGCTTGGTAGTCATCAGTACCAATTTGCACTTTTGCATTGAAACTCTGCTGCCATACCCTTAATCACACCTCTAGTTTTCTCAGGTCGCTTCTCATCCTTTCCACGACCACATCCAGAGTGTCAACTCTATTGCATATTTTGGTGTAATCCACAAAGAGGCAGACCTTCCTTTCCAGCTCCTCTGCAACATCACTTATAAAGTCATGCAGTCATGAAAGAGGACACAGTTGCATTTTGGAACCTTTTAGTCAAGGCTATCAAAATTCTGTAAGTTCACCAAGTACCCTGTATCAATGTACAAAGGTTCCTTAATGCCTCCAGACCCTCTTCATGTGGGATGTTGTACAACCACTGACATTTATAATTATGAGATGACAGGTCATACACAAACATCCCCAAGATATTTAAAATGTTACTGGTGTCCCTAATGTACAGTGGGCATTAATTAATTGGTTAATTAACTAATTTAAAATTTGGTAACGGGAAAGGCACACTGAGCCAGACTCGTTTTCAGGTGCAATTAATGACTAAAATATTTGTCGTTTATCAACAAACTGAGCTAATGGCTCAGTTAAAGAATCTATGCTAGCCAGAGCTGGCCTAGCAAGTGGCTTCCCAAGTTTTAATGAATTTTGGTAGCCCATATATGGCTATTCATCCAGGATGCACAGCAGTCAAAAACTCACAAATATCATTAGACATGACTCCATTCATAAGTGCTTCATACAACAGCATGTCTGCTTTTTCCATAAATAGATAATTTGGATCTCTTGTAAGTGTACACTGAAAGTCTGTATCTGAATACTGTTTTAATATTTCTTTTCATACTACTCCTTCCTTCCCTTCCCCAAAGTTCAATTGACTCCCTTGTCCATGAGCTTTATCACAATTTTAGAGTTAAGTTTTCAAACTCTGAGCGGCTTGCCTTTCCTCCAGTGTGTGATTAGAGCATCTTGCCTAGCTAGACTCTCTCCAGTCCCTTCTTCCATGCTTTTGATGGTACACTGATCGAGGATGTCTCCTCCTTTAAATAACGCGGGATGTGAACCCTCGATTTTTCTCTGCACATGGATGCCATCCACCAGAAGCTCCACCCTATGCTGGTGCTCTCTACAGGAACAAAGGTTGTATTTCACTTAAAAGGACAAAGAACCTCAGCAGAAAAGCATTAAGGCAAGCGTTACCTAAAAGGGCACAGGCAGCAAAGCCAGGTTTCAAAGAACCAGTCTAAGTTTTCATGGTGATTTGCATATACATTGCCTGATGTGTTGCATTATTAAAGTATGTATGCTTTTATATTTCTTTATATTCTACTTTCTACTCATAGAGAAATCATCCTGAAGGTGATCCTTCTCATATTTGCTTATGTAAGCAATAACACACAACGTGGTGTGCATCGAGTTCGATCGATGCACGCCCTGTTAATGAGCCATGAACCGCAGGCTGAGAGTCTTCAACAACCTGGGAAGTGCATTGATTTAGCTCGATGTACACCCTGGAGAGTGTTACTGTGCTCATAAACTGAGTTTGCTTATTTTACTTGTAAAAAATTAAATAAAGAGGTTTATGTATTTAGAAATCAAAATAGTTGTCTAAATGTTTGGGAAAATACTGTAGAATTGAAAAGTATCACGTTTGTTTAATTTAGCGGTCTGAGGCTATGCGACTTATTAGCTGCAGTTAAATTTCACTGTCCTGTACTTCCATATAATGAGTCTGACATAGATAACTGGCTTAGCTGTTCAGTTAATTTAGTGGGTCTCTTTCTACAGTGAACATAGCAAGACTTTTTACAGTGAAATAAATCAATTCTACAAAGTTCTTCCACCTGCTTTATCTTGATGCTGTTTTCTGGTTTGCTTTTACTGGTTCAGCCTAATGATGCCACCATACTTGTACTCTGTGTATTTTTTATTCTTTGTGGAACTGTGACTTAGTTACATGTTTTGGATTTATATGTTATGTTTTATTTTATTTTTGGGTTGCTGATTTTTATAGAGTGAAGATCTGAGATGTCGCCAAGTGCAGAAAAAACAGTACAGAACTCATTGCACCTGCCATTGTACAAGGCGAGAGCAGCAGTGAGACACCATTGAGTGCAGGAAGAAGCTGTGCTGCAATCAATGATCTATAGTTCTGCAGACTTGTTGAAGGAAAGAGAGAGAGTGAGGCACCACCAAGTGCAGGGAGACATGGAGCAAGGCAAATAGAGAGTGCTACGATCACCAGTGTCTGGCTGGACACACCAAGCTGTGGGAGGTTATTACTGGTAGCGCTAATGCAGCCATGGCATATAGCCATGAAAACAAACCAAACTTCCCATAATTTGTATGCATAAAGTGGCAAAGTAATACACAAGAAAGTTTATATAGGAGTGTGTGTGTGTGTGTGTGTGTGTGTGTGTGTGTGTCAAACAGGAACTAAAACACACACTTTATTGTAAGTCTGTGGTGATTGGGATTTTAGAGAAGCAGAAAAATGGCTGCCAGATTGTTTTTAAAATTGTGTGTGGGAGCATGTTAATTTGTGATAAGGCTAAGTAACAAGATGGCTGTGTCTCCAGCTAAATCGATGCATGGTCATGTGATGGCTTTCACCCAATATTACTTGCCCACTTTATAAGGCAACTTAATATACAGAGCTACTCCTAAGTCCATTCTGCCTAGGCAGGCCCCTTTTCCAGTCCATCTGCCACTTTGCTGTTTATTGTCCCCTCAGCACTTACTTCTGTTCCCTTTACTCCTCCTTCTCCTCTCTCTCTCTCTCTCCATCTCTGGATACAAGGCTCCTCTCTCATTTGTGCTACCTATACCTCAAATTCTGGCTTGAGTCCCTCCCACCTTACTTTAGCTCCCTACTCTCTGCTCCCTTTGCCCCTAGATACTTCCTCAGCCACTCTGTCTCTCACTCTGTTTCTCTCCCTTGTAAAATCCCTGTACTGATCAATCTGCTTTCTTGCTCAGATTCCCTCAGCTCTGGTCTTCACTGCCTCATTGCTCTGCCTCCTCATTCTATGAATCTCTCCTTTGTGACTTCTCTACTCACATCTGCAAATGCCACATATCACACCTCTTCTCCCTTGCACTAATTGCAGCTCTTAGCTAGGCCTTGTTTCTGACCCTTAGACTGCAATTTCGCTGCTCTATGTCACTGTATTCTCATGCTGATTATGTGGGATGGTGTTCTAATGTTCTCTTATCTTTACTGTACTCTAGTATACTTTATTTATTTTAAATGTGCTTTACTGTATTCATTTTTCTACTATTTGAGCCTGAACTCATTACCTTCCCATGATGCAACTGGAAATGAGCTGTTACTATATATATTATAGTGGTGCGATAGCACCACTATAGTTAGGTAGAGTAGCATGTTTAATGTTAAACCTCAAATTTTGGACTTTAATAACTTTGCAACTGATCAATGGATTTTCACAAAATTTGGCTTGCTCTGTCCTCTTGAGCAGGCCCCTCTTGATGTGGCATGTTTGTTTCCAACAGCTGTCTTGATTCTGAGATCCGTATAGTGCAAAAACAACAAAAGTCACCACTTTTTGCAGTTGTTTCCTCATCGTCTTGTGCCCAAATGGTGTGGAACTTTGGTGTGATTTTTATGGTAAAATAGCTTGGGTAACAGAACTGCCATGCTTTGTTTGGTGAAAAATATTAATCTGTTGCAAAGTTATTCAATTTGAAAGGTCCCAATATTTCCTAAGGGAAGATCACATTCAGAATAGAGGTAAAATGTTGACATAGGATTTGATCTCTAAAACAGGATTTTGTCTCTAAGACCCATTCCTTTTCTGTGAGAATAAAATCCTTTTTGTCGAGAATAAAATCCTTTTCATGAGAGAAAACTCCCTTTTGCAAGCCGCCTCTTGTTTTTCAAGGAAAAAAATAGAAATCCTACAAAATGACAACCTGAGAGAGATTAACACACCTGGCTGGCTGATCAGAAACCCTTTAGTTGTAATCTGTACTTCACAGTTACAGACATGTCCTGGAAATTAGTTTTTGTCTACTTTTATTAATCCTTTTTGTTACTGCATGATACAAAAAAGAATCTTTTGTATCACGAGCCACGAAAGAGAATCCTTTCTCTTGAATTTTATTACCATCCCCATTCTGTAATGTATTTCTCTGGTATCTAATAGCATCCGCCACCCCATTAGGCTATTAGGGTGACTTCCTAGTAGTAAAATGTATTCCAAGAATATCAAGAAATCTAGACAGCGCCAAATAATTCTGGACCCAGGTGAAAAAAAAAGTCAAACCAAATTGGCACTGTGACCACTAAGAACAAAATCTGATTCTGGACAGGGAATCATTCCTTCAGGAGTTGTCATAAGTGATTTCACTGCCGAACTGTCCAAAAGGTTAGGCAAGCCACCTTTTATTTGGTAGGTACCGCACTGAACAAAAACCTAAAAGGCCAAATGTGTGACACGCAACTACTCTACTGTCCGATCACTAAAATAGCAGTGTAATAATAACTATATCTTCAAACTTTCTGTGTGTACAAACTTGAGGAAAAAGTAAAACTGCCATTCATATGAATGAATGAATTCTACAGACATCTGTATTCACACAAAAACACCATGATCAAGTCATTCTATTCTCCATTACACTGAAACAGAATTCATTGAAATCAAGAGTCTACACTGAAATAGAAATAATTAGAGCCTGGACTGGTTCCCAAACTGACCCGTTATGGTTAAGACTTACAGTACAGTTAATCACATCTTGTGGCTGTATCAGCTGTCTCCTCATCATCCTCACCAGGCACCAGCTCTCACTCTCCTGGGACGCACAGTCCATACAATTCTAATGGGACTGACTGGAGCTATGACTGCAGAAGGCATTCCAATTAAGCTCTTAGCCACTCATACAGGAGACAAAAGGGAGAAAGCAACCAAGTATGGGGGGTGTTGTTTCTGCAGCCTTCTGTAAAATTATATCACAAACAGTGACTTTCATACACTGTCATCAGATCTGTTCCCTATTTACAGTGTAACTAAATACACAGACATTCCTATTACTGTTCTAAGGTGAAATTTATTTTTACAGGTAATCACCTATTATGCATTGTTCTTGCTCCTTAAATCAGAGAGGTCCAAATATTGTACCTTATATAATTCTGATCCCTCCTCCCCATCAGAAAGTGCACTATGTAATCTTAAAAGCACTTGTTTCATTTCTCATTACATTAATATCCCTGGTGTCTAGTGGCCCCCACCCTCCAATTCCTGAAAGCAGCTAAAAAGAAATCCATCCCTCAATGCCTTTTTTCATGTTTTGTACCTGTAAAAAAGAGTTCAGCACTGATCACACCTGCATCCCCACCGACCTCCAACTGTGCACACACACCCTCCCTAGACACCCCACACACTAAAGAGATCCCAGGTTTGAGATCTGCTCTCCAAATCGAAGACACATTTGCTGCTGGAACTGGAGACTGCAGTATGAGAAAGTAAGGTAAATGCGCTTCAGGGTAATTCAGTGGATGGAGGATCAACTTTTATGCATGACTCAGCTGTTTTCTAAGATTTTGACCCCAAATTTTCAACATGGCCTTTAGGGGACCCCATCTTATGTACAATATGACAGTCATTATTCAACTCCTGCCTGAATGGTGATTTTTGCAGCCGCTTGGTGAATTCACCTTTGATCAGAATTTGCATAATGACAGTCATACTGTTCATAAGTGGGATCCCAAAGGCCATGTTGAAAATTTGGGGTCAAAGATATGCCAACAGAGTTAAGCTAGTCCTGACAAAAAGAAATACAGGTGAGGGGTACAGGAAAAGTGGGCAAGCATTAAGGATGCAATACTTGAAGCAACATCCCATTGTGTTGAGAGAGAGGAAGTGCGAAGAAGAAGGAAACCACTTGCTTTTCAAAAACAGTAGAGCTAGCCTTCAGGAAATATAAGAGAACGCAGTAGGATGAAGATAGGGAGGCATACCAAACTTCCATAAGGAAGCAGGGAAGGCTGTAAGGCAGGCAAAGGCCCAAACTGAGGAACCACTAGCACAAACAGTAAAAGACGGTGACAAGACTTTCTATAGATACATTAGTGAAAGGAGAAAGTCTTGAGGGGTATTGCTAAGATCAAAGGGGATAAGGGGCATGTCAGGAGGAGGACTATGTAAAAGCATCTATCCTAAATAGATACTTCTGCTCAGTATTTACTGAGGAGAAGGAGGGCAAGACCCACAGCTCAGCACCATGGACACAGTGGGGAGGGAGGCATGCACTAATCCCTTCACAAAGAAAGGGTCCTACAAGAGCTCAATAAGCTCCAGGGTGGACAAGGCAATGGGACCTGATGGCATACATCCCAGGGTACTAAAGGAGCTAAGGGTAGAACTAGCAGAGAAATTATCAGAACTGTTTAGTGAATCTCTGAGCACAGGAGAGGTCCCAGAAGACTGGAGAGAGAGCTCATGTGAACCCGCTTCACTAGAATAGTAGCAGGGAGGAGGCAGGGAACTACAGACCAGTCAGTCTTACCTCAGTAGTCAGCAAGATTATGGAGGCACTGCTTAAGAAAAGGATAGTGCAACACCTGGAATCCATAGAAGAACAGGATCCAAGACAGCATGGACCTAGAGCATCTAGAACAACTGCTGAAAAGCTTCGCTAAAGGCTTGGCCTCCTCTACAGATTAAAACCCTTCCTTAATAGAGATTCAAAGATGAGATTAGTCCAGGCCATCTTTATATCAGTCATTGACTACGCAGACTTCCTCTATAGTCACTGCTCTACTCCCTACCTTCAAAAGTTGGATACCTTATACCATAGAGCAATAAGGTTCATTACAGACCTGCATATAATACTCACCATTGTTCTCTCTATGATTCAGTTGGATGGGTTTCCCTTCATGTCAGGAGGAGCAGAAATGCAGCTGTATGGATCTACAGAGCTTTATCAAAAAACTCCCAAGCTATATCCTGGACTGCTTCAACCTGATCACTCCCAGCTCCTATGCCCTAAGAAGCAACAATATCATCCTGCTCAAATTGCCCAAAGTTAACACCAAAATAGGGAGGGCAGCAATCAGCTACTCTCTAGCCATAGCATGGAACACCCTACAAAAATCCTTAAAACTATCCATTATCATTCCATTTACATCCTTCAAGCAGCACTGTACAGCCTTCTTCACAGAGAAATGCAGTTGCTACCGCTAGAGATAGAATAGTCATCCCCAAAACCTTATTCCAATCACATATGGCATATTCCTTCCAGCCAGACACCACCAGTATATGGCACCCAATATTCCCTTCACCGTCCTTGTACTCATGTGGGTGACTGTCATGGCCCTCATTGTGATATATATGTATTGTACATATTATAGATGTTAGTTTAACTTTCTCTTGCCAAGCTTTAACATGTGAATTCTCTGTATATTATTGTGTTATAAATAACATTTTCTTGTTTCTGTATGTATAACTGTCTCATAAGTATGTGATGTAATTGCTGTGCCTTAACTCGAACCTTGACCTTATCAGGTCCATCTTGTAAATGAGCCTTGCTCAATGATGATCGCCTGAATAAATAAAGATTTGATTGATTGATTGATTGATTGATTGAGCATGGGTTTACTACAGAAAGGTCTTGTCAAATTAATCTCGTAGATTTCTTTGACTGGGTAACCAGAGTGGTGGACCAAGGAGAAGCAGTTGATGTTGCCTAACTTGACTTCAGCAAAGCTTTGATACTGTTCCACATAGAAGATTGATTAATAAGCTGAGGAAGGCTAGGGTGGGTCAGAAGTTGGTCAACTGGGTGGCAAACTGGTTGGCGGGCAGAAAACAGAGAGTGGTGGTAAGCGGTATACAGTCAGAAGAGATGCAAGTCACAAGTGGGTACCTCAGGGATCAGTCCTGGGGCTAGTACTCTTCAATATCTTCATCAGTGACATTGCAGATGGACTGGAGAGTAAGGTTTGTCTGTTTGCAGATGACACCAAGATCTGCAACAGAGTGGATGATCCAGATAGGGTGGGCAGAATGAGAAGAGATCTGGCTAAACTAGCAAAATGGTCAGAAGAGTGGCAACTGGGGTTTAATGCAAAGAAGTGCAAGATCATGCACATAGGGAAGAGAAACCCTGAAGCCACCTATAAGCTGGGAGGGAGTTGCTGGCGGTCACAAGGGAAGAAAAAGACTTGGGCATCATCATCACCGATGACCTGAAATCATCAAGCAGACCACTAAAGCAGTAGGTAAGGCTAGGGGATGTTGGGGTGTATTAGTAGGGGTATCACAAGTCAGAAGAGGGAGGTAATAATCCTCTTTACAAGACACTGGTTGAGCCCCATCTGGAGTACTGCGTGCAGTACTGGAGGCGCATACCTTCATAAGGACATTAACCAAATTGAGGCAGTCCAGAGAAGGGCAACCAAAATGGTGCAGGGACTGCATCAGAAAACATATGAGGACAGATTAGCGGAGCTCAATATGTATACCCTAGAGCAAAGGAGGGAGACAGGTGATACGATAGAAACATTCAAACACCTTAAGGGCATTAACAATGTGAAAGAGTCTAACATTTTCAATATAAGAAAAATAGCAGGACAAGAGGACACAGCATGAGATTAGAGGAGGCCAATTAAAGGGTAATGTGAGGAAGTTCTTTTTCACAGAAAGGATGGTAGGCATAGGAACACCCTACCTCAGGAAGTGGTGGCTATGAATACAGTGCAGGGCTTCAAACAGGCATGGGATAGGCATAAGGGAGCAATACAGATGAGTATGAATAGATAGGCCAATGACAGAACAAAGGCTGATGGCACATTCATAAGGCAGAAAAGAAATGGGCAGACTGGATGGGCCTTGCGTTCCTCACCTGCCATCAACTTCTATGCTTTTATGTTTCTAAAATGTCAAACAATGGCTGGCTTATGACCATTTGTTATGATTTCACTGCATCGCTTGTAACTTTGTACATTTTTATGTTTGCTTGCAGCATGTGCAAGAAACATAGTGCCATCATCCGAGTTTTCGGAGGTGTGTCACCCCTTCCAATTCAGTCAGTGTGTTGGCAGGCTCGGCCCTAGTCCTCCATCGACGCTGGAGCTGTCTATGACAGCTCCAAAATGCAGTGGAGTACAGTTGAAAGGGGAGCTATGCTTCAGTGAGCAGCGATCAGATATCGCCTGCTCTGCGCAGCTACCCTACACAAACACATGCACGCATACTGCGTGCTGCCCCCCACGCACACACACTGTATAGCCGACGGTGCCCAATCCCCTGTCAGCTGTGCTGCGCTCCCCACCCAAAGCCTTCCACATACCACGCTGGGTGACCACTCCAGTGTGGCAAGTCATGGTATAGCGGCGAGGGTGCCCAATCCCCCATCGGCTCCACTATCCTCCCCGAGTACAGGGTGCCACGCTGGAAGCCCACCCCAGCATGGCAACTGATGCTATGGCCGATGGGGTGCCCAATCCCCATCGGCTCCACGTCCCCAACCAGCCATCCTTGTGCCATGCTGGGAGCCCACCCAGCGTGGCAAATGTCCAACGTCGTCATTTGATAAAAAAAACCTGAAAATTAAAAACTGTCCCTCGGTGCTTCTCCCTGCCCCCTCCCACAACCCGCACCCACCCACTGTGCACCCTGCCTCCCCACACCCCCATACTTACCTCCAGACCTCAGCGCGACGATCTTGAGTGGACCGGGAACCGTCTGCACTCTTCAAAGCCGACCGCGAACTGAGGAAATGCCGGTAAGCTGTATAATGGATAGACAGAGTTTTTCAACTTTGTTGCATATCTCAGGCATTTTGGAATTTTGCACCAAATTTTCAACATGGGGTTTTGGGACCCTTCTCATGAATGATGTCACTGTCATGGCGTTATTCAGGCCGAAGGATGATTTCGCAGTCACTGCGCCAAAATCACCTTTGGGCCTGATTAATGAAATGACACTGCCAGCGTTCATAAGGTGGGCTCTCAAGAAGCCTATTTTGAAAATTTGGTGGAAAAATAAAAAAAATGACTGTTTTACGAGCGTGCGCTATGCAGTTCCTATGCAGGCTCATAAGTTCTCAAATTTTCCAGATTTTCACTCCAGATTTTCAACATTGCCATTTTACCACACTTCTTATGAGTAGTACAGCTGTCATTTTCACATCTCACCCAAAACATGTTTCCGCCCATGTAGCGCACAATGGCGTAGTTGGTGTCTGCGAAATCAATGTATGGAAAAATTAGAAACTCTCAGTGACACTGTTCATGAGCAGAGGGTCTTAAAATGGCTATATTGAAAATTTGGTGAAAAAATTCCTAAAAATGACTGTTTCACAGTGCGCGATGTGCAGTTCCTACATGCAGCTCATAAGTTCACGAATTTTCAATATTTTCAGTCCAGATTTTCAACATTGCCATTTTATTATGCCTCCTTATGAGCAGTACAGCTGTCATTTTCCATCTACGCCAAAATGTGTTTCCGCCCATGTAGCGCACAATGGTGCAGTCAGTGTCGAAAGCAATGTTTGGGACAGATTAAGAAAATCACAGTTACACTGTTCATGAGCAGAGATCTTAAAATGGCTATGTTGAAAATTTGAGTGACAAAAGTCTATAAAATGACTGTGTTACGAGTGAGCATTGCAGTTGCACGCACCCTCATAAGTTCATGACTTTGTAATATTTTCAGTCCAGATTTTCACCAGTGGCATTTTCCACACTTCCTTATGAACAGTACAGCTGTCATTTTTCACAACATGGCGAAATGTGTTTTCACACTGTCAGCGCAGAGATGCATGGTCACTGTGGAAATCATTGTTCAGGACAGATAAAGAAAATCACAGTGACACTGTTCATGATCGGAGGTCCCAAAATGCCTCTGTTGACAATCTGCTGTAAAAACCCAAACTAATTACTTTATGGGTGTCGTTGCACAGTTTCTATGCATGCTCATTGACTTCACCAGTTTTTTAATATTTTTACTACAGATTTGCAACATTGCCATTTTTACACCTCCCCATAAACAGTACAGCTGTCATTTTACATCCTGTTAGAATGTGTTTGCACCTGTGGTGCTAAATGCCGTGATCGCTGTGCATAAGCAGCTTTCGGCTAACAAACTGATATTGCCACTGTTCATGAGGCGGGTCACAACAAAAACATGTTGAAAATTTGGAGTGAAAATACCAAAGAATGCCTGAGGTATTACAGTTTCCAACCATAATGCCCAACCCGTAGAGAATGACAGGCATCAGGGATGTGACTTGGGATTCTTGCCTGCAATGCTCATACCATTCCACACCCTGCAGCCAGTAGGAGGCATCGGGTATGCCTTGGACTCTTTGGTCCCAAAGTTCACCCCATTCTCTATACAGCACCATCTCACCGTATTTCCTGATGGAATGGGAGTGCGCATAAGACCAAAAGACCCCAAGACACACCGTAACACTTGTCAGTGTCTGCAGGGTGCGGTGTGGTGAAATGGCATGGCCGTTATGCCTGGCAGCCAAAGCACACCCCAATGCCTGTCACTCTCTGCAGGTGGTGGTGGGGTTGACTTCAGTTCAATACTTCACTGCCATTCCTATTACGCAGCTCTGTAATTTCTTCACTACCACTGCCAATGCCAGCAAGCAAACATTCGGCATTGACAAATGCTTGTTAATATTCTAACACCAAATTTTCAACATAGACTTATTATTTCCCCACCAAATGTATGTCACAGCTGTCATTTTCCAAATCCTGGCCAAAATGTGTTTTCCCACCTGTGGCGCATGAAAGGCGTTGCAGTTGCACAGAATTATGCTGGTGGGAATTTGAATATTTTCTGTACTGGGTACATCAGGTCGGAGTAATAACATGGCTATGCTGACAGTTTAATCGCTCTTGTCCTATAAATGGAAGCGCAGAGATCTCCAGGCCTGTGCTACCACAAGCAAATTAGGATATGATTATTTATTTTTATTTTTTATTTATTGTGGTCTCAGATTAACACCTTTGAGAACAGGCTCATTCCATAGGTTCCACTTCAGAGATTTAACTAACAGTAATTGAAGCTACAAAGAGATAAGCAGTAAAACTGTAAGTGCAGGCAATTGACAAATGGGAACACAGTAATACAGTACAAAGTTAAAAGCTAGATGACTCAGGCAAGGCATAGAGACAGGCTAATAGTGGCACGGGGGAGGGTAGGAAATAGGAAATGCAGGGGAGGTAGACACAAGCAAGAGGGAGTTGGAAGGGGAGTGAGAAGCAGTAGAAGTCAGGGTGAGCAGGAGGAAAGGGCTAGAGTGAGGTTAAAGAGATTCAGAAGCCACACCTAAGCCATACTAAAGAAACGTCTGCTGAGAAGGCATTGTCAAATAAGGAGATTGGGGATGAGAGTTGGTGGTGAGGAAGGGGAGAGATGGAGCAGGCGGGATAGAGGAGGTGGAATTGAAGGAGGGGAGAAGAGGGGGCTGGTTGAAGGAGGCACAGATCAAGTGAGAGACACCAAGCGCTGGGTACAGGGCCAAGTGGCAACCAGGGAGTGATGCCTAGACATGAGACTAAGCAGCAATAATGGGTTAAGGAAGCAGTCACAGCTGGCTTTAGCAGTGAGGTGTTCTGAAGCTCACATTTGAACGGTCCTAAAGCTGTGACTGAGGAGATGACAGGAGGAGATCATTAGTCCATATGGGGCATGATGTGTAAAGGCTGTTTGACCAGAGAAGGTGCGGCACCTAGGACCTGTAAAGATCATGGTATCTGAGCTTCTGGTAGGATGTCCATTTTCATGGAGGAGGGTGAACTTAAAGCTCATGTTACATTCAAAGTGATGCAGGCTAAAGCTGCTAGTATTGCAGACATTGTGAAATGGAAGACACAAAACAGGTGAGGTATTCTGCCCCGGAGGAGGAAAGAAATTAGGCAGCTCAATTTCCTTTAAACAATTTTGCAGGGTTGCTTGCCCATAGTAATTTAATTTGATAAACTGCGGGACTACACTTATTTACAGTGTAGTATCATCCTTCCCCATTTATGCTGCAGAAGGTGCTCTGCAGTGCCACAGCATTTGTGCATAACCTTTTGACATTCCTGTCATTTCATTAGTCAACACACCTTTGTTACAATACTTAGCAGTTAGACATATATATTTGCTCCAGACTGTATTTTCTCAAACCATGGGCAGCAAACAAATATTCTTGTTTAATACATTCTTTCCACACTGGTCTGCTTGTGAAACCCATTAAAGGTACTGCCATGGGGGTTGGGGCAAGATAGCTGACAGCAGCATCAATGTGTTGTAGAGAGTTCTCTGCGACTTGCGGAAAATAATGAAATATGACATTTTAAAAAGTTTCCGACTTACTGTACCTCTTAGCTTATTATCGCGGTTTGAGCTTTGTTTGTTAAATGGATTCACAGAGGAGCAAGGGGAGTTTGGTGTCGGTTTATTTCCCCAAGGTGGGCCTGCTCGAGCAGCAGATTCTTTCCATTACATACAGCCTGGAGAGTGGCGTCAGGGGTGCGAGTAGTGCTTTGGCCACCCGCTAGCTTTTGAAAAGATGCTTTCCTCTACCTCGCAAAAGTACACTCGAATCGGCCGAGTCAAGCAGACAGGAAAGTTTTCATTTAAACTATCAACAGAGGCAAAATGATTTCTTCCAACAGTCTTCCCTCTGAGGCTGGAGGGTATACACTGGAAAAACTGGGTACAGCTTTGGAGAAAATTTTAGCATGGACAGAGCGCATGATTGCCTTCGATGCAATACTTAAAAAGACAGAATTTTTACAAACAGCAGCAAACAATGTTAAGACCTTGGCAGAGATAAAAAAGGAGATTGTTTTAGATAATTCAGCAGAAATTAACAAGCATGCTGCAAAACTTGCAACAATGGAAGCAAACTGTATGAGCCTGATGAAGGACAATTACAATATAAATAGAAAATTGGAGAATGCTGAGAATCTGTTACGTTACAAAAATATATGAATTTTGGGGTTCGGACCAATTTGATGCAAATTTTGATTCTACAAGAGAATTAGTGAAACACATGTTGATTTCTAGTTTTGATCTGCCATGTAGAACCCTCCTTTAGTCACCAGGCTTTTGAGTAATCACACGTGAGAAAAATGTTACGTCTCCTTTGAAATCAACAATCTTAGCAACCTTTGGATTTGATTCAGACTGTGGCTATATCTTTAAATTAGCAAGACCCAGGGAATTTGGAATAGAAAGGCACCAAGTATTACATTTATCCTGACTTTTGCTATGCTACTCAGCAATGGAGGAGGAAATTCCTGTCGTATCGTCAGAGATTTTAGAAATTGGTGCTCAGTTCTCCTTGTTGCCCCTGTGAAAGTGAAAATTGTTAAGGACAGCACGACAAATATATTTTCGATGTACACCAGCTCACCTCATACCTTTGGGCTTATTATTCGTCCCAGGAGACAGCGGAATCCCCACCTCATCAAAGCATGAGGTGTTAGAAAATTGGATAAACTGGATCTGTAAAGAGCTCATGTTTTGCTTGACAGGATGGACTTGAAGGGTCTTATTGGCTTATTTAATCTAGGAATAAAAGGGGTATATTGGGTAGCATCTGATATTACAAAATAATTACTTCATGGAATGTTAAGTTAGATTAAGCTACTGTCATTGGCTTGTAAAGATTGACTATGCTTAATTTTCATTCTCCGTTTTGTTTCTGGGATTGAATTGGTCGGGTCTAGCTATGTGTTAAAGGTATGCATTATATAATTCTATGTGTTTTTCTTTTTGGGGGTTTAGTGTGCATATTACTTTGTACATATATAACGCTGAAAATAATAAAAATATTATATGAGAAACAAAGGAACTGCCAGTATCTGTGCCTGAAAACACATTAAAATCTAAATCACAATAGCAGTCGCCACCTGCAAAATAGTAGAACAAGCGAGAGTTTTGCAGTGACTGTTTAACCAGAGATCATTAAAATCAATTTGTTACCTCTAGATATGGATATAAAAGCAATTTGCTGTTCAGTCTAAACTGTCTTAACATGCTGAATACAATACAATTCTGATATGGTAGCCTTGTAGAAACTATGTTTTCTGAAAACAGATATTGGTAACACTTTGTTAGTAATATTCTAGGTTACAGTACCACAGGCTGAACTACAGGCTACAGACTATACTAGAGACCTGATATGTGACACAGCCACATAAAGCAGAAGAAGAGAAAGAAAAAATAAAACTTCACCAATAAACTTTTAGTGTGTGAGCTGGTGGTTTATTTGGTCACTAGCTTTTAAAATACATTAGCCAGACCAGTTGTTTTAAGTAGCCATTGTCCCTCGGATCAGCCTTCTGCCCTTCCCATCTCCCGGACCAATAATAGTCTCACACAGATAATTGCTGGTGCTCAGTCAGCATTCATTTTATTAATATAACATTTTAATCATACACACCTCTGGCTTCCTTCAGCAAATGCAACATCAGCATATATAATGATGCTTAGACATCCCATTCTTAATTTTCATATTCAATTGATAATATTAATCCTTGACTTTTCTTGGGACCAGGTGTAAACCTCAGTCCCCCATTTTGTTGTGCTGGATGTCGATCCCAGCTCCTCTGTTTTCACTTTCACCGATTTGGGGCTCGTGTGTACACAGCTCACGCTCTCTTCCATGTAGCCCTTGGGGTGTACGAGGTCCCGCCTACCTCACTCCCAATCCTGGTGTAAAACCCCAGCAGGTTCTCCCCCTTTCTATCCCTACTAGATCACCTCCAGCTTGGATGGATGGTGGTCTTCCCCTTTCCCACTCCTCTCTTTCTCCTGCCCTGTTGTTAATCCCCAGCCGGGTCCCTGCCCCACCGATACCTTTGGTCACTCTCCACCCATCTATGGCTAAGCCTAGGTCGGTATTGAAAAGGTCCAGCCTCATGTCTGAGAGGTGTACCCTGTCAGCTCTATAATATTCTGTGTCTGTTTCTTAATACTCTCATGCTTAATGCTCCCCCACTCATTTTGTGGAGAAGACCTGCTACCCTATGGTTCCTTCTCCTCCTGGTCTTCTCAATAGCCTTGTGGGCCTGAGCACACTGCCATACCCTCCTGGGAATCATCTCTGACTATATCACCCTGGCATCAGGCCACCATCCCTTAATAGGGTCCATATCCCTTTTTATCTGCAAGTAATGCCAACCATGGGCGCATGCCTCAGGTTATTGCCCCTGAGGTGGATGACCAACAAATCTGGTGCTGGCTGGCTTCTTTTCAGTTCTTGTAGGCACGGGCAGCAACTGTCCCCCAGCGCATTCCTCTAAAGCCCTGCCAATGTAGGCGCACCTTATTCCAATCATGATACAGCTGCCTCCCCACCCCGCTCTCCACTGCCACTCTCTGTTCTGCCCAATAAATGAAAGAGTGGCCCAGATCCACACCTGCAGCTTCCTGGTTCCACCTGGGCAAATACAAGACAGAGGAATGTAGTCACCAAGCAAGCAAACTCATGCCCCTGCCCCCACCCCTCTTTTCATGGGTGCCCCTGAAAGTTCCTTTTTATATATATCCCCAAGGGAAATCCTAGAGATGGACTATACTTGAGCCCCATCACCTGCAGAGTAACAAAGAGAAAACAGTGTTAGTTTGCCTCAGACAGTTGTCTAATGTGCTATTTGTAACAGGCTGATCTCCATCTTCCCTACTTTTTGATGCTGTCACCCGTCATACCTTCAGCCAACGCCTGGGAAACCCTGCCAATCCTGAATGAATGGGAGGAGTACCTAGTGGGTCTTCCCCAGAAAGAGTAGGTCTTTGCGCAGCATTGCTGCCATCTTGGCACTGGTGACTCTGGACCCATCCCCATTTATAAACAGAGGCCCCCGCTATGGGCGTACGCAGCGTAATGCCAATGCCTTGACCAGCATGTATGGGGCCCTTTGACACCCCTTAGCTGTACTGTCTCCCTTCCCAAGCTGATAAGTCTTGGATCACCTAACTGTCAGCTGAACTGTGTTCGGTGTCCAGGAACAGTCTTCCCACTGAAGCCCCCATTCCTGTCATGTCCTGTGCCTACCACCCGCTTACCTAAAGGCTCCATAATACAGGGTGGTGAACACCACTGTAAATAAGGCTGCTTCCCAGGAAGACCAGCATATCGATGACAGGGTCGCTACTAGCCGCCCGAAAGGAGTTCTGATATGGCTGCTGATGGTCTGGCGCTTCCTAGATTCACTGCCAGCCCTGTAACATCCGTCTGACCAGGTTGCCTTTTCCCAGGTCCTTCCAGCCTTTTAATGTGTGCATGGTACCTATCACTGCCCAGTACACCCCATGGTCAAGGCTGCCATCTCCCCTCCAACTGTCCACCATGAACCTGGCTACTTGCTCCTCTATTACCGACTCACTTACTTGGATTCCCAGTTTTTCCTGGTGGCTCTGAAAATTTTGCTGATGATTCATATGTTCTCCATGTCCTTGGCACCCACAAACTTTGAAAAAGCAGCTCGGCTCCTTCCACCCAATTTTCCAGGCCGCATGTGGAACCAGGGTCTTGTGTCGCTCTGCTTCAGATGCGACTGCCCGGAAATATTCCACCTGTAGGCGGAAAGCTATCAGTTAGGATGTTCCTGGCCCCCTCAATGTGCCTTGCCTTAAAAGATAAGTTTAGCTGTAGACCTTGCAAAACTAGCTGACGGACCACCCTCATTATCCTCTCTGATCTAGCCTTCTGCCTATTCAATATGTCTACTACCGCTCGTTGTCACACCAGAATGTGATTTTTGGTTCCTCAGCACTTCTCTCACACCAGGGTAGCTACCTAAATCAGGAAAATCTACAAGAAAGTAATATCCTTACCCAGGCCCTGGGTGACCCACCATTCTGGCCAGGGTTCTGAGATCCATTTTCCTCTGATGTCGCCCCTTCCCAAGGCTTCCTGCTGCATCAGAGTATAGCTCAGGTCCGTGATAAAGAGCCAGTCATCCTGCCAAAAGGTAATGCTGTTGTGGCATTCCAAAATTGCTCCACACCCATAGATCATCCCTCGTGCCCTTCTTGATGTCCAACCAGTGATGTGGTCTGTAAACCCCCACGTTGCCTGTGCCAGATGGCATGTAAATGCCTGCCCTGATGTGATTGCCTAGCATGCAAAATTTAGGTGGCCTATCAACTGCTGTACTGTGTGCAGGGGGACCTAGTATGGGCCCCACACCACTCTCAGCAGCTCCTTCAGTCGAGTGATTTTCCTTCTGGTACTTGAAATACCCCTGCACCTGTGTCTCTCTCTATTCCCAAGAACTCAATGGACTGACTGGGGCTCAGTTTTGTCTAGTGCCAGTGGTACCCCTAGGGTATGACAGGTTGCCCAGAACCAGTCCAGCATTCCTTCCACCCATTGTATCTTTCCCTGTTAAGGAAAATCATCAAGTAATGTAGGACTGCCCCAGGGCCACCATCCCTCTGGAAAACCCATTGCAACCAGGTGCTGAACATCTTGAAGGCCGTAAATGCAATGGAACAGCCCATCAACATGGCTTTGTCAAAGTAGTAATCCTGCCCTATCCTGAAACCCAGTAGATCTCAGTCCTCCGGTTGGACTGGCAGCAGGCAGAATGCTGACTCAATGTCAGTTTTGGCCAACCATGAATTATCCATGACCGAGCAGCATACCTGTCAACCTTTTGTCACTGAAATGAGAGACATGAACATTTCTGGATACCCAAAATGAGGGACAATGAGGGACACAGACCCTCAGAATGAGGGACACATCCTCAAACATGGAGATACAAGCTCAGATTGCTGTGGAAACTATAGTGCTTACTTGTACAAAGTTTATTTTGGATTTAGTATTTTAAAATATTAAGAGTTTCTGTTTTATCCTTTGAATTTGCAGCACATTCTCTGTGTGGGCAGCACCTTTTCCATGAGGGACAGATGAGGGACACAGCAATTTTAAGGGGAAAATGAGGGATGTCCCTACGTAATGGGGGATACTTGAGAGGTATCTTGAACAGCCTGACTGCTTCATCAGAGTGGCGTATGACACCTTGCTATCCTCCTCTTTGCTGATGTAGTCATTTACCGATTCCTGTGCTAGGTAGAACAAGTGATGAACCACCCTAAATTCCCCAGCTTTTTGGGGGACCAGGCCAATGGTGAGACCCTGAGGTTGGGGAATGGGGCTCCGAGAAAGGCGTTCCACTCTCCTGGCCTGACCTCCTTGTCAATTTTTTCATGAAGAAGGTCCTCATGTCCCTTAATCGCGCAGATTCTTCACTCTTGTTGCCACTCACTGTCTCCTGTAACACAGACTAAAGTCCCTGTGAAATCTTCCTTCAAGGTTCTTTGAGCTCGGTCATCGGGGTAGCTGGCCAACCATGCTTCCAAAACCTCCTCCTTCACGGGTGGCCACCAATGAAACCCCTTTCCCTGCACCCTTTCCTGATCATGGACCACTTAGATGTTGACTTGACCACCCCTGATTACCCGTTAAAGCCGGTCTCGCCCACCCCACCCCATCCTCCCTGAAAACAGAGTGGCCCCACGAAAGGGCTGCTGATTGTGGGAGGATCCACCAGCATAAGTTGGATGGATTCTGCATTTTGAGGCAGGGTGGCTTCACCCACATTTTGAGCAGGTGTGTCAGAAGCGGCAGTTGGACCATGAGCTATATGCTCTATTGAATCCTCAACAGCATTTTTCCCCCACTTGATGATTTTCCCCAATCCTTCACCCCGGTACCATCATGGTTTTGAACCAGATGTCCAGTGTCGTATATCCCAAAACGTCCCCGTCCATAGCCATCTGGGTGTGGAACATCTTGTCATACTGAATCCAGTTGTTACCCCCTTATCTTATATGCACTGCAGAAACTCAGGAAATAGGCAAAAGCGGCTCGCCAGCTCTGGTTTCTTTTCCTGAATCATTACATAAATGAGTGAATTCCACTGTCCACGTATCCACGTCTTCACTTTTTCCGACTTATCCTTGTCCTTCTTTCCTAATAGCATGACAGCTGTGGCTATACCTTTTCTCCCAGACTGTCCCTGTCCTCCTGATTCTTAGCACTCTCTTTGATCACCAGCAAAAACATGTCACGTATTCCCCCCTACAGATTTTCTCCTTGTACCCTAACGTACGTGGTTTATAAACGGACTACCGGTGGACCCCGTACATGGCAGGGTGGGCAGGTATTTGTGGTGCCACTGGCTCCCTGACCCTTACCCTCTTCCTTTTTAGTCTCTTGTAGGGCCTTCTAATTGTGCCACACCTCCCGAACCCATGGCCCCCACCATCTGTTCAACATAGTCCCTGATGGTGTCTTTGACCATTTGTCCACCATACCTGATGGAATGGAGCCTGGCAGAACTGGCTCTGAAGGAGCTGTAGGCTTTGCTGGGGCTCCTGATCCTTCCACTGGTGCCTGGGGTTGGTCCAGCATAGGGGCCCTGGCACCAATATGGGTTGGGAGTGTCACCTGGAGCACAGGTGGTGGGGCGCAAAGCTTGGGGTGGCACCATACTTGGGCCCTCCTGGATGTCCGGAAAGTGTCCCTCCGGCAGTCGTTCCCCCTGACACCCCCCTGCCTCTTCCCACAGTACCTCTGCTTTCGCTTCCTCCCCACTTACCTGGTCAGACCCCCTTTGGTCCTCCTCCATGGCATCCAGGGCTTCTTGGCTTGCTCCATCATCTGGGCCCACTGCTGCATGGCTTCCTCCTGGTCATCTTCTTCTTGGGCGCCATCTGGCCAAGCTGTGAAAATATAAATGCTTCAAACAACATAGTGAAGAGTTCACATGCTGCCAAATAAGTGTATCTGTTTCTTTTTTTTTTTTTGAAGAACTCCCACCCCCCCCCCATTGCTACCGCATGGCCCAATCCCCATCTGACTTTTTTTTTAATTATAGCAAATTAACTGAAATGTTAAATTTTATGAAATTCCACGAATTTTCATGACAATTCTGTGGAATTGGAATGGTCATCCCGGCATTCCACGGGTGGAATTTTATATTCTGCACAGCTTTAATAAACACTATTCTTCATGTAATGTACTGTATCTCCTCTGCCATCTGCATCTTGATGCCTAATTCTGGGCTGCCCAGAATTCAGCACCTCTTGTGGGGTTCTGTCATGGCAGAATATGGTCCTTGGTAGATATCTGCATTTTAACATAGGCACCTTCAAAGCTGCTATTTTTACTGTAAATCACAATAAAGAAGACACCAGTCAAAACATTTTCCAGAGGACATACTTTAGATTACAGGAAAAAAATAGGTGATAGGAAATGTCTATTGGTATTAGCTTACCAATAAATAATGATATCAGTGTTTTTCTTTATGTTGCAAGCCTATTTTTATGTATTTTAGAGTTTTCTATTATTTTTGTAAGTGTTCAAGTTATTGCTTTTCAGTTTTCTGTTTCAAAGAGGGGGACAATACCTCCTTGAAACACACACTGGCAGCATTCAGACATAAACGCTGAATGTTTCAGTTTATCGACTGTTATACTTAACGATCATCACCTTTTTTTTTATTGTTTTACTTGTATTAGTTCCTGGCAAGCTGTGTAAGGTGTCCAACAGTGAATTACCATTTCATACTGGCGAGGCTCCAACCAACATGGCTGCTCGCCACGTGGCCTGGCGCCCTACCCAGATCATGCTCCAACAAGAAAAACACAGCAGGATATCCATTTTGATCATTTTGCACCGCCCCATGCCCAGTAGGGGAAATGATGCCAGAGATTTGCATCAGTTTTTAAATTTCCCAACCCATCAGGGGAAAACACAAACCTGTCCCCGCGGAGCGAGTAACGAGCCGCTGCTTCCGTTCCCCATCAAACCCTTTTAAAACCAAAAACTCTCAATCCAGGGGGCCACTAGACTTTTCTAGACAGAAAAGGGGGCTCCTGACCTACATGGCCCCTCTGTGACATGGCCTCCTGTGAAATATGGGGAGTGAGCTGTAGCACCAAAGAAAGAGCCCCCAGCATTCTGCATCCACTGGCCTTTTTGGGTTTTTGAGTCTCTCTCTCCTCCCTGCCGGGTTCTCCTGAGCTGCTGCTCACCTTGTTACCCCACCTACCTGGCACTGGGGCCACCGGACAGACCAAAACTTCCCCACCGGGCAAAACCTTCATCGTTCCTCTTCTGTCGCTTGGGCCTCCAAGGAGTTGTGGTAGTGGAGAATGAAAAACTCAACCCATGAGAGGGAAAAAGGCCCGTCCCAGGAAAACGCACTGTGGACTCGAGCCGAGCCAGCGATCAAACAAAATCATGCAAAATGCACGAATGCGACTGCCCCATGGCTCCAAAATGTGCTTTCAACTTGGGGCACAAAGCCAGCTGTGTGTGCTGGTCCTGGGCACTACCTGACAGAAGCAGCAATCTTGATACCAGCAAGCAGAAAGGGCTTGCTGGACCGTACTCTCTTTTTGTTGTCTCCCTCCCATTCCTCTCTCTCTTTGCTCGCCCAATCCCTACCGCCACCTGTTCCCTGAGCCCCTCCCTAGCTACCTGTCCGCTCCCCTCCCCTGCATTTGGTTGCCCAGACTTGCTCTGTAGAGCAGTGACAACATGGGGGGCACCTGGGACAAACAGGCCTGCCCTTCCATGTGGAGGGCAAGTTCCCTTAGCTACCTGGTTGCCTGATTTGTTTTATTTAATCTTTTGTTAACAAACACTCACTGCAGTGAAAAATGCTTACAACACATTTGCAAAACATAGTCCTTAAGTCTAGAGATTGCTCAGCATGCTTTTCTAAAGCCTCAAGGCAGTTAGACATTATAAACAAAATAAAACATTTTAATTTGTAACTTTTTGTTTTGTTTTCCCTCATTAAATGCACATGGTTTTGTGACTTTGTTGTGGTTATTAAAAGGAAAATTATAAATAAAGTTTAATGGTAAACTTGCAAGATTGTTCCTTTTAAGAACCAGATATATATATTCCCTGGAAGATAAAGGACAGTGGTAAGTCTCTTACAAATCCATTACCTGAAATTATCATAATTAGTCTTTTACTAACTCCACAGACCAAGTGAAAACAGGTTATACTAGTCTAGCACAGCACAGATTTACGGGTTTAGATCTAGTCAATTGGTCAAGCAAAGAAAATATTAAAGATTTAAAATAAACATGTATACTGTAAGCGCATTAAGTTATTTGTACTTTCAGTGACAAAACTGTATAATCTTTAAATATGGCTGGCAGTTATAAATTAATTTTTAAACAGTTTTGCAACCATGTGTAAAATATAGACATTTTACTGAGCTGTTGCAACTAGCACATATTTTTAGCTAATTAACCATGACTACATCATTGCCTCAGGTAGTAATTCATGTCAAGCACTTACCCTGTGACATCACCAAGGCTAGCTTGAAAAGTGCATTTCACATTTTTCTTTTTACTTCATGATCGCTCATTTTAATACCCCAAACAGCATCAAGCTTTTTGATACCTTAGTTACTTTCTGTAAACCAGAGGTGGTTTATTTTCTTTTCTTTTTAAGGTCAGAAACCTTGTCATAGCATGTGTTCTTCTACCAGGTACCATATATTACAACTAGAAAGAACACAGCACCAAAGTGTGTTATGCGTGTGTGTGTGGGGGTAGAAAGGTTAGCATAAAGAAAGTCCAAGATAAAGTTAGGTTTGGCATGTTGTATGCTTAATTTTTAACTAAAGATTTTAGTTCTCAGCATGCCAGTGTTTAGTTTTAAACATTTAACCACTGTCATGCTAATTCTGCCAGTGGATTACAACCACTGAAACCACTGGAAGAGTCTTAACCTCCATTTTTAACATTTTAGTTCATTTTCTCCGCCTTCATATTTAAACTACTCTGACTCATAATCCAACTTTGCTTGGAAGGTTGGAGTCTTTGCATTATCATAGGGCGGTAGAATTGTGGCTACAGGTGTTACTTTTGGTGCTAAAGCCATTATTTTCTTCTCTGCCTTTACTTTGGTATCTTGCAATTCAACTATTGCTGAGGTTAGCTTTTTCTCGCTAGTACATCTAGTAACATGTCCTTGGGCTTGATCCCAAGGATTTGGGGCTCTGGTCATACACTGACCAGTTCCTTTCTCCTTTCCATTGGCGGCGATCCAGTATGCACAAAGAGGAGTGCCTCAGTGCCCATTGGCGGCGATCCAGTATGCCTGAAGAGGGTGCCTCAGTGCCCTCCCAAATGGACATACTTTTGTCCTTAACACATTGTTCAACATGTACTTGAGCTTGGCCCCAGGGATCCATCACTCACTGTATACATTTGACCAGCTCCTCAACATGCATACACTTACTCTACCTTTTCCTTAGTTTATCCATGGACCTTTCATCTATAGGTTCGAATACTTTCCAAACTCTCAGAGTCTAATTAGACCCCTTTCCTGATGGCACAGTTAGGTTATGATCCTTACCTGCATGCACCCTATCTAGTTTTACCTTTTAACCTACTGAACTTAACCGGACCAGCACTGAACCATGTCCTGCTACAGTCGCCAGATAAAATGTAGAGTTTTATACTCCAGATATATTCAGTTTGGACGGTGGCCGGGGTCCAGAAAGGTAACTCAGACTACACTTAGTTGTTATGAATTAAATATTTTATTATAGCAAGATAAAAGATCCCTAATACAGTAAAGTGGACAGATGACAGACCACCACTGCCATAGCTATAAGCATGCAGAGAATCAAAGCAGATAATACCCTATCTGTCCTCTGGAGTGTTTTCAGGGTCCAAATGCTGTGTGGCCTTCTTCCTCCTTCCGAAAACACTGGTGAGGCTCACAGTATGTATTTATACAGAGCTTATTCACAGCTAAAATCATTGCTTTGCCGAGCAAGGCAGGCTTCTAGAATAGCAGCAAGAAAAGAACAGGGAAGGCCTTTATCAAATAAGGCTTTCTTTACAATAATAGATCCTCTTCTGATAAGTGATGTTATTCTGCTGTCTGCAATGCCAGTTTGAGCTGACCTTTGAACTGGACAGTAGTACTATTTTTACATAAAAGCATTTTGCTATCCTGGTAAGTGATGTCACACAGCTGCTTGCAGGTTCACCTTGAACTGACCTTTGAGCTGGGCTGTGTGACCTTATCATTCAAGTCCTTGGTGGCTATTCTCAGAAAAGATCTTAAGACAGAATGAACCAGATATGACAGGCAGTACTGTCCTTCTTAACAGTGTTTCATTTAAACAGTGTTTTAGCAAACTTTTATTTCCTTCTTTACACATACTATCTGCTTTCTACATATTTAATTCCTTCTCAGTCTCCTTCAATGTAACATAGTACAACCCTTTCTTTCATTACTTAGCTCCTTTTTATTATGTTTCTTTCGCATGCACAAAACATTTCATCACAACTGAAGAAGCGGGGTTTTGGAGCTGCAGCACTGTGGGGGCAATGGCCCCAGTGCCTTTGAGGCTTAGGCCCACTTTCCCCAATGCGGTGGCATGCTGCTGCTGACACTAGTTCAGCCAGTGTGCCACCACCTTGAAATGAATCTGCCACTGCAATGAGGGAGCGCCCTTCATTGCAGGCGGTACTTATCGTCCCCGATCTAGTTCATTTACCGACGGGGAGCCCATTCTCCATCGGCATACTGTAACATCCTCCCCATTTGTTGTGTGCTGAGGGGTACCCAATCCTCCTTGGCATCATACACCTCCAACAGTCTTTCTTTGCTGACGGGGCCCCAATCCCCATTGGCTTTAGTTCCCTTCCCAGTTCAATTTGCTGATGGTGGAGCTCACTCCCCATCAGCATAATATCCCAATTTGTTGTGTGCGAGGTGCCCAATCCGCCTCGGCTCTCCCTCCCACAGTATGTGCCAACAGTGGTGCCCAATCACCCATCGGCTATAGCCCCCAAAAACACTCAGGTGGCATGCTGGGAGCCCACCACAGTGTGCCAAATTTCCTGTAAAAAAAGTCCCACAATTTTTTTTAAAACTGAAAATGGTCCCTCATTGAGTTTGGTGGCCCCTCCTCCAACCTGTGCTCACCCTCTGTACCCTGCGCACCCACCCCCTCACCCCATACCTGCCTCCAGAGCCCAATGTGATGATCTTGATTGGACCAGGAACACATCTGCACTCTTCAAAGCCGACCATGAACTGAAGAAATGCCGGTAAGCTGTATAATGGCATAAATAGGGTTTTCAACTTTGGTGCATATCTCAGGCATTTTGGGAATTTTAGCACCAGCTTTTCAACATGGGGTTATTGGGACCCCTCCTCATGAGTTCAGCTACTGTCATGGAGTTATTCAGTCGAAAAGGTGATTTCATGGTCACTGCATGGAATCACCTTTTGGGACTAAAGCTCTTCTAATGACAGTGCCAGTGTTCATGGTGGGCTCTCAAAAGCCTATGTTGCAAATTTGGAGGGAAAAATCAAAAATTACTGTTTTACAAGCATGCGTTCTGCAGTTTCCACGCATGCTCGTGCTTCACGAATATGTAATATTTTCACTCCAGATTTTCAACACTGGCATTTTCCATACCTCCTTATGAACAGTACAGCTGTCATTTTCACATCCTGGCTGAAATGTGTTTTTTACTTCCTGTGCAGAATAAGCGCAGTTGCTGTGGGAAATCAGTGTTTGGGACACATTAAGAAAATCATAGTGACACTGTTCATGAGCAGAGAACCTAAAATGCCTAAGTTGAAAATTTGGTAACAAAGTCTATAAAATGACTGTGCTACAAGCGTGTGTTGCGCAGTTTCCATGTATGATGGAAGTCCGCAAATGTGTAACATTTTCACTCCAGATTTTCAACATTGGCATTTGCCACACCACCTTATGAACAGTATAGCCATCATTTTCATATCCTGTCCAAAATATGTGTTTGCACATCTGGTGCACAATGGCGCAGTCGCTGTGGGAAACTAATGTTTCGGATAGATTAAGAAAATCATAGTGACAGTGTTCATGAGCAGAGGTCACAAAATGCCTATGTTGAAAATTTGGTGAAATAATTCCACTAAATGACTATGGTAGAAGCATGTGTTGCACAGTTTCCACGTATGCTTCGAAACTTAGAGCATTTTAAATATTTCACTACAGATGTTCAACATTGCCATCTCTTCACACCTCCCTATGAATGGTACAGCTGTCATTCTTCACATCCTGCCTGATCTGTGTTTTTGCACATCTGGCACAAGCAACCTGATCGCTGTGGGAACTCGAAGTTCAGGACACATTAACAAAATCACACTGCCACTGTTCATTAGAAGAGGTCCCAAATGCTTACATGAGCTGGGGTCACAAAAGGCTATGTTGAAAATTCGTAATGCAAATACCAACATGCATCCGGGTGTTAGGGTTTCTAACCATAATGTCAGAACCCTGTACAGACTGACAGGCATCAGAGGTGTAACTTTGGATCACCGGCTATAATGCTCATGCCATCCCACCCACCACCCTGAAACCAGTGACAGGCATCAAGGTATGCCTTGCACTCTTCAGCCCCAGACTTCACCCCATTCTTCTGTACTGCACCTATTTCAGCATATGTCCTTATGAAATGGAGTGACTGTGAACTTGAACACCCAAGGCACACCTCAACACTTGTCTGTGTCTACAGGATAGGGTTTGGTGAAATGCCATGAGCATTATGGGCAACGACCCACAGGCACACCCAATGCCTGTCCATCTCTGCAGGGTGGAGGTGGGATTGGCGTGAGTTCAATACTTCACTGCCACTCCTATTCTGCATCTGTCTAACTCCTGCACGCTCAATGCTAATATCAGCAAGCAAACATTCAACATTGACAAATGCTTGTTATTATACTGTGATTTCTCAGTCCTTTTCTTTCAACACTTTACCAGTTCCTTTAATATTTTGCCCTGATTCCACATTAGGGTTGATCCCTCACAGCCCGGCATGATGATGTCATCCACAGCACACTGAAAAATAATATAAGAGCAGTACAAGCATATTAGAACTCAAGATGCCATAATACCAACCTACCAACGCCCTAACCTTGCACAGGAAAAACAATCTATGTCAGTCAATTGAAACACAGCAGCAGCAGCAGAAGGAAAGAGTTGAAAGTAGCAGCAGCATTTTGCAGGAGGAATTCATGTTCTCTGCATGTTGGCACCCCCTTCAGGTCCCTAAGGTGGTGGGCACCATAAACATCAGGACTGACAGCACATTTCAGTCTCAATTTGATGTCACATTTTGGGTAAACATGTCTGGACTTGTAGGCCCTGTTTGGCACTGGTAGCAGTGAGTTTCAGGCAGAAATGTTGTGTAAACAGGCTCTAAAACAGCTGCTTGATGTCTGGGTGGTGGGGACACCTTAAAACATAATGGCTAAGACCAGATTCCACTTCCAATTTAATGTACCATTTTTCTGAAACACTTCTGGACATTTACTGCCTGTGCTACAGTGGCAGAAAAAGATGAAGGCTTAAAGACACATTTAAGCGGTGTCGAAACAACATTTTAATGTCTGGTTGCTGGTGGGGCACCATTAAACATTAGGACTGATAGCGCATTTCAGTCTCAATTTATTGCCACATTTTTGGGAAGCATTTCATTACCTCAGGGACCTGTTTTACATGAGCAGAGCCAACATTCACTGTCACATAGCTCTGGAAAATATGTTTGTTCAGAGTAAAGTGCTTCTACTTGACATTTGTGGGTAGAATAGAAGGAGCAAGGAAGAAACATATAAAGACAAAAGGAGTAACATAACAGAAGACAAAGAGGACAGAAAATATTTTTTGTTGTTTTTGGATCTTTCTGTGGGGTCTTTTTAAGGGAGGTGTAGAACAAGAACAGTGAAAAAAACAAATAAAGGAGAAGAAAAAGCAACACTGGCCCACCAATACAGCCACAGGCCATTCAGTGTGGCTGTGCACTACCACCACCACCACCACCACCACCAAGTTCCACCAGGAGGTCCAAGACCTTCTTCTGGTCCTCCATTATTTTTGGAGGTCCTCCTGACCACCTGGCGAGGCTGGCTGAGCTTGTGACACACACCTTGCACCTCAGTGCGCACAGCCTCAATTCTGCTCTGGTGACCACCACCTGACTTGGGGAGCTGCAGGATGATCAGGGTGGTGGCTTCTCTGACGGGTCCTCCTCCATGGTGCTGCATCATGGTCATGGGTGGGGATACATCTGGCTGCTCAGAAGGATGCGTCCTGCTGGTGAGACCTCCTCCCCCACACTGGTATGGCACCCTGAGATTCACTGCTGCCTCCTGCTGCTGCTGCCTCTCTCTCTGTTTTGCGAGCCACTCTGCAGCATGGTGGTGCTGCAGGTGGTTTCTCTGGGCAGAAGTCCCAAAGTGGGACTCTGGTTTCTCCCTTTAACATTCTTCGCACACAGGGTGCAGACCACAGTGCTTGCATCATCTGCCTTTGTTCAAAAAGGCCCAAACTGGTGATCTTTGGTTTGGGAGAGGCGCAAAGGGTGGGTCCTCTCCTGTACAACAATATCCTGCTGTGGCTGGGGGCTGGCAGACAACAGGAACCACATCATCATCCTGGGGGCAATGGATCACAGCCTGAATGCTGCTACTGCTGCTGATGGGGGCTGTCTCAGTGTCCAGATCCACAATGACCTGCTGCTGCTGGGGGGCACAGGCCAGGTGTCAACTGCTGCTGCTGCTGGAGGGGGCTCAATTCCAAATATGAGCCTGTTGAGTCAAACGCATCCTCTTCCCCTTCCACTGTCAGTACCTTCACTACTCCCAGTCCCAGTCCCTTCCATCATTATATAAAAAAAGTTTTACTAAACTACTAAAGAAAAATGAAGAAAAAGGGGACGTGAAACACACACACACACACACACACACACACACACACACACTCTTACTTGCCTCAAACTCACAAGATAAACAGAAAATAGAGCACATCAGAAGGATAATCTTTTGCTAAATAATGACATAGGGTATAAACAAAGTTCAAAATCAAGTTGTAAACACATGCACACACACTGTTTTATTTATTTATTTAGTTAGTTCTAGGATTACAAATACCTTTGAGCCAAAGGCTCTTTTACAAAGGTTCCACGTCAGTTTGAAAACAGTACAACAAATTGAGGCAGTACAAGATAATACAGAAATACAGCAATCTGAAGTTAGAATGCACAGGATAATGTTGGTACATCAATGTATGGGGAAGAGGCAAACAATATTGGTATACATTGGTCAAGGGGAAAATGGGTGGGATTGCTACATCATACATGGTTATGCAAGTTAAAACAGCAGATACACAAGTAGAGAGAGGTGTACACTGGATAGAGTCATCGGTAAACACAAGTCTAGGGCAAAAAAAAAAGAAGGGTGGGAGGCTACAACATTGCAAAACAAGGGTAGGACACGGGGAATATGAGATGCCAGGGGCATTGTCGAGAAACATGGAGAAGTGCAGAAGGGGTGGTAAGGGGGAGGTAAGGGATGGGGAGAATGAGGCCAGGAGGAAGTCAGGGACATGGGAGGTAAAGTGCTAGGTTGGGCAGTTAAGCAGTATTGAGAAAGTAGTACGGGTTGCTGGTTAGGTGTGGCAGTCACAGGTACTGGATGCAGCGAGTGAGCGGAGCTTGGATTTGAAGTGCCAAGCACAGTGACAGAGGAGATTTAATTGTTGGGATTATTTAACAAGTTCGGGCTCTGAAGGCAAATGAGTGTTGACCATAGATGTTCTGCGGCGTGGGGTCAGCAGGAGTTAATCAGATCCTTGTGTGGCGGGGGTTACTATATGGACTGAGGAGGCTAGGACACCCAGTGGGGCAAGACCCAGGTTATCTTCTTGGCCATGATGCAGGTTTGGTATTTTATACAGTTTGATAGTTGTAGCCAACCAGTTTGGGCGTGGAGGTCACAGGTGTGGGTTAGGCGATGGGTGCCAGTTAGAAGACAACAGGCTTTGTTTAGGGCAGTTGAGATGCGCCTGAGGGCTGTTGAGGTGGCAGAGCCATAAATAATAAAGCCATAATTGATAACAGAGACTAAAGAGCTTTGGACAGATCCTTAGAGCTTCAGGGTGGTGCACCTATATCTATAGAGGAGGCCTGATCTAGGTTAGCTCTTCCTGGCTATGTAGTCAATATGGACTCCATAGGCCAGCTTTTTGTCCAGAGTGATCCCCAGGTATTTAAAGGAGTGAACCTCTTCAATGGTTACTCCAAGGTGGTTTGTAATGGTTAGTGGATGTTGTCTGTTCCTATTGTGAGAGTTACAGAAGAGCATGGATTTGTTTTTGTAGTTAAGGATGAGTTTGTGTTTGCTGAACCAGTGCTCCACGGAGGAGAAGCCGAGTTGGAGTTTGTTCTGTAACAATAGCGGGTCCTTGTGGGTGGCAAGGATAATGGCATCATCAGCATAGAGAATGAGATGTTCCAGGCATGATCGGGGAGGTTATTTAAAAGCAGACTAAAGAAGGGGCCCCAGAATGGAACCCTGGGGGACTCCAGAGTGGACAGGTCGTGCTTCAGAGAGGACACCTGCAGTTTTCACTCTTTGCGATCTGTTCTCCAGGTAACTTTTGAACCAGGCAGAGGTCAGGGAGATCCCTCGTTTGTGAGTTGTTCAAGGAGTAGGCGGTGGTGAATGGTATCAAAGGCCTTGGTTTTACACACACAACACAAGCTCTCACTCTCACTCACAATTCACCAAACTATATATATTATATTTTCTCTGTCACACAGTCTGTCTCTCCTACTGTCTGTCGCTATCCTACTACAAGCTGCAGGAAAAGGATGTAGATTCAGCTGCTTCCTGTCTGAGTATAAGCACACATGCGACCTGCAGTCTGCTTCAGAACAAGGCATGTGACATGCCTTTCTTCCTAATTCCTTAGTTAAATGCTAAGGTGAAACTTAACAGCAAAAGCGAAATTTACAGGCGGAATTTCATGTATAATATGGGTGGAAATTTCACACAACTATACTGGCATCCACACAACCATACGGGCTAATTCCATCCTAAGGCTGTGGATTTCGAGAAATGTTTAGCAGGGCAAGATTGGTGCTTCACCGGCATTTCGCTGGCGAAATTAAATTTCACTGCATCTCTATCCTTGGAACCATTGTTGTGGAGGGGCACTACATGTGCCATTCTCCAGTCCTGTGGTACCACACCTGACACTAGTGAACAGTTGAATGGGTCAGCCAAAGCTCTCTGCCAATTCCCTCAGCACCCTTGGGTGTATGCCATCCGGGCCTGGGGATTTGTCCACCTTCAATGCTAGCAGCCCTGTTCTCACCCTATCCATCTCTATCACTACATCTTTGCCCCATCCCTGCTCCTTTTCTTCCACTAGTGGCACCGGTCTGTCTTTCTTCCTGGTGAAGATGAAACAGAAGTACTCATTCAGTACCTCTGCTTTGCCCCATTCTCCTCCACCCACCCATCCCTTTCCTTAGACTGACAATCCTATAATTGTGTTCCTTTTCTCACTAACTTCAGCTAGCTCCAGTTCCTCCTGAGCCTTAGCCTGCCAGACTACCTTCGTGCTACAGTAGCCATCTTCAGGTACTCCTCCTTGTCTTCCTCTCGCTTGGTCCTCCTGAATTTCTTGTTGGCAAACGTCTTGTCCCTTACTGTCTGGGCAGTCCTGGTTACTAAACCTGTTGGGTGCTTTGGCCTTATGTTCTTCCCCTTGAGCCTAACACACTCTTCTGAGGGCAACTGTTATTCCCTCCTTCATGATGGCCCACCTTTGGTCTATCTCCCACGCCTCGGATGCTTGCCAAGTGACTCTTTAGCAGCTCGCCCACCTTTCTGAAGTCTGCTTTCCTAACATCTAGGATTCTTTTCTTAGTGGGGCCCTTTCCTGCCCATGTCTAACCAGAACAACAGTGTTCAATTGTCACTTTCACCCTGAGGCTCCTCGACTGTTATATCCCGTTGTTTGCACGGGTCAGGAAGCATAGGCAAACCAGGGAAGTTATAAAATTTGCAAGTAGCATTTTATTATATTAATAATAAAATAAAAATAAAATTATACAGCATAACGCTTCATACAGGCAGTACAAAGAAAGTCCTACATCTGAGAGTCTCTCTCAATTTAAATCTCAGTCTCTCTATCTCTCTCTAAACAAGGGTCAGAAGTTGGAGCATTGCTGGAGAAAGACCGGTCCAAGGAGGACAGACTGGCTTTGGGAATTCACTGTGGTGAATATCAAAGGGCAATCAACTGTAAGAAGGCAGAGTTCCTGTCAGGAGCCGCTGCAGGGAAAAACTGACCAGCCCAGCTCTTTCAGACTGTAGACAGGCTACTTCATCCTGCCTGTCTGCAGCTGAAACAAGGATTTTCAGTCACTTTGTGCAAGGAGTTTGCTCGTTTTTCTCCTACAGTGTGTCCTCCATTCAGTCAGGGATTTTCCCAGTGGGGCTACATCAGGCCTCAGTGGTAGGCCTTGTGTGGGCAGAGGCACTCCTATTGTTTGGGGGAATTCAGTTGGTGGGGGTTGGCAGAGGTCATCAAGGTAATCTCAAGCTCGGCCCACCTATATGAACTGGACCCAGGCCTGACACATCTCCCAGTGGAATGTGCTGTGTCTGTGGATCCAGTGTTCACAGATTGTTCGGTGCTTGCCTTTAGAGGGTCTTTCCCGGCACCTTGAAGAAGGCACTGTGGAAGCCACGTCTGAAGAAACCATTCTGATCTCTGTTGTCTTGGCCAATTATCGCATCAGTTTCCAACCTCCCATTTTTAGGAAGGTTGTTCAGAAAATGGTGGTTCTGCAACTTGAGGCCCACCTCGCTGCCTCCTTGACATCTATGAGCTGTTACAGTCTGGATTTAGGGCAAGGCATAGCACTGAAACAGCAGTGGTCAGGATGCAAAATGACCTCCTCAGGGCAAGAGATAGAGGAAGCCAGTCAATTCTCATTCTCCTAGATCTCTCCTCACCATATGACACCATGGACCACATTGTGCTTCTTGCTCACCTCAGAGAGTATTGTGAATTCACGGTACTGTCATCAACTGGTTTGAGTCCTATCTCACAGGCAGGACACAACAGGTAGTGATTGGGAACTTCTCCTGCCCAAAGCCCTGCTTTGTGGAGTCCTTCAAGGCTCGATCTTGTTGCCGATGTTGTTCACAGTGTACATGCTGCCCCTGGTGAGCTTATTAGACATTAGAGTCTGTGTTTTCACTGCTATGCAGAGGATACTATGTGTTTGCACGAGACAAATGGCACTGTGGAAGTGCTTAATAGGTGCTTGGCTGAGATCCAAGACTGGATGTCCTCTAACTGGCTGCAATGGAACCCAGACAAGACAGAGCAGAGGTACTGGTGGTTGAGCCAGGTCACTGGCATGATGTGGCTGCCCAGGTGTGGGAACAGGCTTTTTCTTGGTCCTACTCCATTGGTGGCTACTCCTATGGTGAGGAATCTGGGCTTTGCCTTGACAGGAGCTTGATACTTGACCTTTAGGTGTTGGCTGTCGCTCAGAGTGGTTTTTACCACTTGACAAACATTGCCCAGATTAAACCCCTAGTTCCGCCTGATGACCTGTCAACACTGGTGCATGCCTTTGTTATGTCAAGACTGAACTACTGTAATGCTCTTTACTCCGAGGTCAGTGGAGGGAACCTCCATCAGCTGCATCTGATGCAGAACACCATGGCCAGGTTGCTGACGGGTCTTTCAAGATCAAGTTACGTGACCTTGGTCCTCGTGACCTGCACTGGCTGCCTGACAGACAGAGGATTCTCTTCAAGGTGTGCTTGCTCTCCTATAAGGCCCTATACCTATATGGATTAGGCCCAGGCTACTTAACTGATCTCACCCTGTTACCCCAGTGCCCTCACTCCGCTCATCCACTGAGGGCCTCCTAGTGGTTCTGAGGGCCAGGCCGAAAACCTCTGGAGATAGAGCATTTGGAGGTGGCCGGACCGCCCTCTGGAACTCACTTGCAAATTATACTGTAAAGCCATTAGAAGGCAACAACTTAAAGAGGTTGCAGTCCTCTTCCCACTGCATTCCCTAACACTTCTAGTTCTGGGTCCTTCATATCTACAGCCTTGGTCTAGCTCTTAAAGGAGCTAATACCTGCTCACACACCCTTCTATTTACCACTCTGCCAACTAACAGTGGCAATTAAGAGTTTAAATTTCCACAACAGCCAGCCGGTGGCTCTGAGGTTGAGTGCTGGACACCACACCTTGAGTCATGGTGGTGACCCAGGTTGGACGCGAACCTGGGTTGTCAGGGATAGGATCCGAGCATCCGGAGGACTGCTCACCTATCCTGGAGAAGGCTCTGGGTTTCCACCGCTCTGCAGTGGCCTCCAGTGATGATCGGGGCACTGCTAGAGTCGGTGAAGCATAGGGGCAGAGTGCAGTAGATATCGCATGTTGTGCCTCTGACATCATTGCATGTCTGCACCTGAACGGGACATATAGAGGAAAAATGAAGCACTGCCATGGCAGCTTGATGGCCGCTACTCTAAGTCCAGTGGGGCTGCAGTTCGAGACCACGCGCTGGTATTGGATCCCAGCCTACACAGGGACTAAGGGGAGTCCCTCTCAAAGGTACTGAAGCATATGACAGCCGGGTGTGTTGATGCCTCCAGATCACTTGGGGAAGTGGGTGGCGGCTGGATTACAGCAGGTTAGTGGATGCAGGAGGATAAATAAGAATAATAAAAAATTTCCGTAACTTACTATTATAGTTCTAACACGTCATCACAAGCAACTCGGTTTAGTATCATACTAGAGCTTAACAAATAGTCTAGCTCCTTCTGCTATTGACAAGCACTTGTTTTTCTGGTCCTGTAGAATAGAACTCTCCCTTCCAACATGCAGTCTTACACTCTAGTTATCATGTGTGCAGTAGGTTTTCTCACCTGCCTTCTTGAACCAAATGCCTCATCACATCTTATAGCCCATCCCTTCCATGATAATTGGTACTCTCCCTGCCCTTCGCTTATTGTTAAGCCCTCATTTATACATGGAATTCTCTCATTCCTGCCTTCTTCAAGCAACATGGTACTTTACCCTCTGAAAGTATGTGCCATGCCAGTGCAATCTCATTGCCCTCCATACTTTCTAAGCGCAAACCCTATTGTGATCATGCTTTACTGGGCTCTGGGGACCTATGCTGCTACAGCTCAACCAGCCTCCAACTCTTGTCACAAAAGGCAGTGCATGTCCTTTTAAACTTCTGTTAAACGCCTTAATAAAATGCTCCTGTTGTTACTAATATGTGCTGGCAATATTGACCTGAACCCAGGGCCCTCCATTCAATCTCAGCACCTCTGATCTCCCTCAATTCAAAGGATAAGCTTCCTGCACATCAATACCTGCAATTTATTGAAAGTTCAATGCCATTCAGGCTTGGATTTGCGCTTGCAAAGCCTGATGTTTGTGGTAACAGAATCCTGGTTGAGGCATCCACCCAGGACCACTCCGTCAACATTCCTGACTACAATATATTTCGTGCAGATGGGCATTCTAGGAGAGATGGGGTAGCTATCTATGTATGGGATAAATTCAGTGTCTCAGTGGTGGATACCACCTCATTCCCCCAAGGAATCTGAGTGCCTAACCTAAAGATCCAGCTTTCTCAATCTGTGTCCCTATCTATTATTGGTTGCTACAGGTCCCCATCTGCTGGGTTAAATGTTATGGAGCATTTAAAGATTTGCTAATCCAGCTTACTTCAGAGGTTGCCATCCTGGGTGACTTCAATCCCGATTGGCTGTCTGCTTCCTCCAAATCTTTAAAAGACCTTTGCATGCCTTGGGCTCACTCAATTTACCTGGGAAGTCACCCGTCCAAACATCAAGACTTGGCTCGTAGCACAATGCTAGACCTAATATTTGTAAACAACCCCCATCTATACACCCATTCTGGTGTTTTCTTTAATGATCTCAGTGATCACTGCTTCATTACATGTGTAAGGACACCCTATACATATATCTACTTCTACATATATTTTAAAAAGAAGTCACAAGATCTTTGATTATAATGCATTCCTTTCAGACCTGCAGCATGCCAGCTGATAAAAGTTCGACTTAACCCCACTGTGGATGAGGCATGCAAGTCTTTTCATAGCATTCTATTCATTACCATTAATAAGCATGCCCCACTAGTTAAAACCTGAACAAGAAAATGGTCCTGCCCATGGTTACCAATAAGCTTAAGGTGACCCTACAAAACAGAGATGCCCTGTGGAAAAGAGCAACAAAACCAAACACTCAAATGATTGGGCAGCATTCAGGGTGGCTAGAAATCATAGCACTGGCTGGTCTGCTAGTGCAGAGGTTGGATTTCTGCTTGCGATGCAGACCCAGGTTCATTAATGGACTTGGGAACCAGAGGGCTGACGGAGGAGGGATTAAGCCCCATGGGCTGCTCTCCTTCTCTGGGGGAGGGATGGGTGGTGTGTCTAGTGCTCGAGGGACTCCTGGTGGAGGCCGGGAACACAAGCAACCAGCGCCTAGATATAAGAGAGGGCAGGACAGACGCTGAACATCATTGCTGGTCCCCACCCCTGGACCAGCTCAAAATCATTGGCGCCAAAGATGACCTTAATAGCTCCCAACCTCTCCACTGACCTAATACAGCTCCACTGCACTGACCAGCCCTGAACCCGCACTCATGGAGGAATCCAGGAGGTACTGTTGTCGCTACTAGTACCTTTCCCATCATAGATGGGCTGGTTCGAGCATTGACCCACACCCTGAGGGGTAAGTCAGGGGTGTCAGTGGGGGTTCAGTAATAGGGAGCAAGGCAAGGTGCTCAGAAATGAGCCAAATGGAGAAAGTGACCAGTGGCAAAAGCAGAATAAATAAAATAATTAAAAAATAAAAAGAAATCGTAGCACCAAACAAGTCAGAGTGGAAAAGGCTAGATTTTTTCGTACTCAGCTTGAACCTTCCTCAAATGTGTGCTTCTAAATTCTGGAGTATGCTCAAAGGTTTGAGGACACAGCCCTGCCAGTTCACTCCCATCCAAAGTCTTCTCTGATGGGGTTGTCCATACTGATAAGCATAAGATACTTGATCTCCTGAATAATCACTTCGTCACAGCAGGGTTGGCGTTTGACACTTCTCCTACCAACACTCTTGGCTAGCTGTGTACAGTCAGGATGCAGCTTGCCTATCCCTGGTGTCTACCACACATAATGCAGTCTTCTCATTCGCTCCAGTGTCAGTAAAACCATGGAAGACTTACTCTTGGATCTGGATAAAAGAAAAAGCGTGGGTGCTGACCAGATTGAGCCATACTACCTAAACTAGGTTATCACGCCTTACTCCTCCTATTACGCACTCTATTCAACCTGTCCTTATCTCTAGGTGTCCACCTCATGGTCTCTAAGACAGTCACATCATACCATTGTTCGAGTCTGGAGACCAGAACGATTTAAATAACTACCACCCTATTTCCTGCTCTCTGTTCTATCCAAGATGCTGAAGAATTATTAACACACAGCTCAGGTGCTTCCTAGAGAGTAATAACCTTCTTAATCCAATACAGTCAGGGTTTAAGCATCAGCACAGTACAATTTCGCACTTGCCAAAGTATCCAACAATTGGCTAAGGACCTTGGATGAGAAACAACATGTCTGCGCTTTGTTCTTAGACTTGAACAAAGTGTTTGACACTGATCAACCATGCATTGCTTATCACTACTCTCAGTAATCTTGGGTTAGACAGGTCAGCCTGACTTGGTTCACAAGTTATCTAATGGATCACCACTAGAGTGGGTGAAGTATTAAAAATTTAGCTCATGAAGCAATTCGAGAGTAATGTGGAATTGCCAAGTAATCCATAAATCGCCATGGGAGTACTTCACATCATAATGAGGAATGTGAAGTCCATTGATAACAATGACTTTGCATTACTCCGCCCTTCCCAGCCACTTCTACACCAATATTAATGCGAATACATAGAAATCAATGTACTTAGCATCACTTCCTTGTTATTGAGTTCCAAGGTTAATTTTGCAATGATTCATGAGATTGCAGGTCACATGGGCTCTAGATTGTTCTGCACAGCCTCAGTTCTGTGTAGTGTGCGTGTGCAGTGGTAGATGGAGAGAGTTTCCTCTCAGAGCTCAATGATTCAAAACCTCTAAAAGCTGTTAAAAAGCCTTTTTGAGCCTTTTTTTTTTGCTCAATATTTAGTACATCGATTGTAGGAAACCCTCCTGTACTCATATCATCGAGTGCTTATTGTTTGTGTGGATTTTGAATATTGGTGAGAACATTCAGTCTGTGTAATGACAGACATTGAAGCACGCTTTGGGGAGGGGCGTATCTGTGGTGGAGGTAGGTTAAAACTGGGAGAAAAGGCAGTCTTTCTGTTTTGGTTATGTTTTTCTTGTATAACTGTGTTAATGTACATACAGTAATATTTTCAGTAATTCTTGAAAATTTTTTGCTGATTGTTGTGGTGCAGCAGTGCATAATTTCAGTTTGCTTAAACAATTTGATTATATTACTGAAGTTTTCAATTTGCTACATTACTTGTAGTGTGTGATGCGTTGCCATCAAATCAGACACATTTTATTGTGCCACAGAGTAATTGCAGCAGTGAACCTGCTATCTGCCGCACCTGCGTGATTTTGTGCTACTTTGTGGTATCTTGGTTTTGGACCCTTGCACAAGTGCACTACACCCCCTCCCCAACCGGCAAAGGTATTCTTTTCCAGTTTGGATTGTGACTTGTGAGCACTGGTTAAGGTGTTGTGACTTTGCATTTATATCTCTTCTTGATTGTGCAGTTCAATCTTAATCTGTCTGTGCTTTTGCATCTGTTCAATGCCCAATCTCCATCTGCAAGCCACAGTTGTTGTTTTTGGCTTCACATCTACTGGCCTAGATGGAAAGTTCAGAAATCTAAATGTATTTAGAATTTTCTTGGTGAGCCCCAAAATTCTACAAAGGACGTGCAAGCAAATCTGTTTCTGGCCATGGCACTGCTGC
Source organism: Neoceratodus forsteri (assembly GCA_016271365.2). Taxonomy (NCBI): domain Eukaryota; kingdom Metazoa; phylum Chordata; order Ceratodontiformes; family Ceratodontidae; genus Neoceratodus; species Neoceratodus forsteri. Next base: position 54,767,443 of record CM028129.1, read on the forward strand.
CAGTGACAAGATTGTCTGTGGGTGTGGTAGCAGCGAAGTGGATAGCTGATGTCAGTAAAGGATTTCTCCATCAATGTTTTTTACAGCGCAATCTGTAGCTTCTCTCATAGTTGGAGAAGTTGATGTTGTCCCAGCTGGTGGTGTTAGTGCAGTTTCTGTTGGCATGAGCATTGCTGCCTCAAGTTCCACTTCTGATTAGTTAATCATTTCAAAAATATAGTTGAGTCTAAAGCTGTGACTGACAGTGTAGATGATGTCATACTCCCATTAACAACCCCATGGAAGCTGAACATGATTCTGATTCTGGCACGATAACTCAACAATGTCACATTTCTTCCAGCATTGTTGAAGTCATGCCTTTCCATCCAATGATTCAAAGTGTGGAGCAAAAATATCGGGTGATGATGATGATGATGATGATGCTGTGGTTGGAACATGTTCTCACATGACAGCATCCAAGCTGAAAATGTGGATGCAGGCGATGTTGATGAATATGCTAATGATGCCAGTGACCCTGTTGGGAACCGGAGAAAAAGAAAGTCAAGGTGGCTGTGTCTGGTCTGTTGCGTAAACTTCCACAAAAGGTTGTGATTTAGCAGTTCCTGTTGATGATAATGACGATGACCCAGTAATAACCATAGGTAGTCATGGTGGTCAGTTGAGTCCAAGTGTGTCCAGCCTGAAAAATCATGTAGCACACCCCCATTTCAGAGGTTAAAAACGGAGTCCAATAAGCAGCATCAGGGACGTGTTAAAAGTGGGGATCACAATCCCTTGTTTGGGATTTGTTTGTCCAAGATGCAAACGATGAGTCAGTTTGCAATCTGCCAGCTTGCCATGCGCATGTGTGTTGAGGTAAAAGGGAGTCATCTGGGCATGGGGGCCAGCATACACATCTTAAGAACAGGCACATGGCACTGTGGACCCAGCACCAGATGGCAACTAATGCCATAATGGGGCATTCACCCTCGTCATTAACCTTACTGAGCATGTTATCCCTTTTCATGAATGTAAGACCAAGTAGGAATATCTGCAGTAGCGATGAAATAACACCAGAAGATTACTACAGGCATGATGAGGGGAGGATTATGATTTAGAAATCTTGTCAAGTGGTGGTCAGAATAGCAGTGGTGGTGGTGGTGGTTGTCAATCCAATATGTCTAGTGCAAGTGGCACATCAACCCCTGTACGTAAAACAGGGACAATAACTTCATTTGTGGACTTGTCACCTGCACACCCCTCTTCATCACATGTTCACAACTCACCGCTGGTCATTGGCAGAGCCAAGCCATTTGTCACACCCTGTGCAAAATGTAAGTCACCCATGTTGGAGAGTGTCTTTGCCCGTAACCTCCTGCCTGCCTACCTGGAAGCATGTGACCCTCGCTGTGTAAGCCTTGTGATGTGTGTGGGCTGCCTGTGAATCCTCACTCCACCTTAAAGCAGAATAAGGTGGAGTGCACAACGAAAGTCATAATTACAACATGAAGTGGTGAAGAGAGGGTTTAAAATGGGCACTCTGCATAGTGGAATATTAACGTGAAGTGGCCACTTTGCGACCTCTTCATGGGTGGAATTTTACTTCACTGTATCTCTACCAGGTGTCAAGGCTGGTGGAGATCTTTCCTCTCAAAACCCCTTTTAAGGGGTCCCTCAAAGGTCCATTTTAGGCCCACTACTGCTCGCAATTTATTAAACAATGTTGATACCAGGGTCAATTTGGCCAATATACATCTCTTCGCCGATTACATGGTCCTGTACATAGCGAGGCCCACCCCAGAGTCAGCATGTGCAGACCTGCAAGATAAATTCAACACCCTGCAGAAAAATCTTCTGCATTTGAAGTTATTACTCAGTGCCAAAAAAAAACAAGGCAATGTTGTTTTCACCGTTTGTTCTTGCACCAAATCTCATAACTCTGCCATGGCAGATGCCACCACCCCTATGTGAGCCCCTTGGATTTGTGACTAAATTCAAGTACTTGGGCCAGGGATTGACCACAAACTTTCATTTGTGGAACACGTGGAGGAGCTTGCAAAGAAACTGAAACAGAGGCTTGGTCTTTTCTTAAGGATTGAGAACCTGCTTACACAAGAAGCAAGGGTTAGGCTAGTCAAACTACGTTCCTGCCACTTGTGGATTATGCAGATTTTATCTATGGGCAAGGCCCGAGTTCTGCCTTTTTTAAATTAGACACTATATCATAGAGCAATCAGATTTATCACAGAAGCGCCATATTGTACCATCACTATACTCTTAAGCCATGGTTGGTTGATCTTCACTTAGTTTCAGATGCCACAGGAATGCAGTCCTTTGGACTTAGGGCTATAATCAACAAACTTCCACAATACATTCCGATTGTCTGCCCATCTCCCCACTGGCTGCTACACACTGAGAAGCCTTTCCTGATTTCCTGGTTGTCCCTAAGATCAGGACATGTTTTGGAGCAGCAGCTATAAGCCATGCCCTTCCAGCGCTATGGAACAACATGCAAAAGGTTCTAAAACTTGCAATACCAGTAAACTGTGTTTTCTTTTAAGGCTCTGTTCCTTCATAAGGTCAGTGAATTCTGTGACTGCTTTAACTAGACAAGCCCGTATCTTGAACCCTGTATACTACTTGTACATTGTTCTCCCTTGTACATCTTTAACATGTCGCACCCTGCTAGCCTTCCTTTGTCCACCCTGTTGCCAACCCAGTACCCTTTGTCACAAACCCAACTCAGCAGGTCAGCCTCTACTCCCAAAGTGCCAACCTCTGAGTGTAGAATTGTGAACAGTTAACAGAACAAGGTAACCCTCTTGTCTGTTTTGTGGGTTCGAGTCACCTTAGTCCCAAGTTCTGGAGGGATTCAAACTGATAACGCCTTGTTAGTGTACCAATTGTCAGGCTCAGATAATTCTGTTCTGGGGCCAGATATCTTTGCCTATGGGCACCTAACCAGATGTTACAAATGAACCCTTAGAACTCTATGCAAGACCTAGAGAACTCTTATCTGTTTCCCAGTTTGGTACCAAATAAGCCCATGCACAGTGTCAACTATAACCTTCAAGCTTCACTTATATAAACGAAGTTTCAAGGCACACCAGGCAGTTTCTATTTTTAAATATATCTTTACTTTAAAATAGGTAAAATAGGAAAGCAGTAAAATATAGAACAAGATATCCCAACACATACAGCCTTAAAAACAAAACAGGTTTAAAAGTGCAAATTCCTACAACACATACACTCAGACTGGTCTTATCTAAGGTCCTTATCTTAATCTTTCAGTTCTTTGTTGTTCCTCTTTTCTTAATAAGAAAATAATGTTTCTGTGTAAGATCTGCTCAGTATATTTAAAAGCAGTCTTGAGCCAGCCTCTTCTCTGAGGTCAACTATCTCCACCTTGGTGTATTAAAATTTATATTTTATAACACAGGATGTCCTACTAAGATATTTAACAAAATAATAGGTGACATAAATGAGTCTTCATGTGACTTGCCAAAACTGGTCTGTGCTCTGCTTCACACAGACATCAAAGCCTCTTTGATGTCATTCTGGCTTCCTTAGACGACACCCTCCAACACATGCATATTGGACTTCTTGAACCAGTCTGCGATCTGTTTCACACAGACATCAAAATCTCTTTGATGTAATTACTGGCTATCTTGGGAGACACCCCAACACATGCATATTCTCCTTCCTTCCTGACACCTAGTGCAAATCAAAGGATTTCCTGAGGACATCATGAATGGATGTCTTATTTCTGGGTTTCAAAGAAAACTTAGCAAAGTAATCGCATTTCAGATATCATCTGCAGTTTAGCTACCTCCTGTCCTTTGAACTTATCCTCGGAGAGGGTTTACGTGTCAATTTCAGCAAGACAGTATTTCCTCCTGACAGACACTCCCTTACATATTTTATATTGCATGAAAATATCATATAGAAATCAGAACCAGCTGTCCACGTGCCACACCCTTCTCTCTTAAACACCCTATTGTCCTCCCTTTACTACTCCTCTGACGCCCCTCATCTCTGACATCTTAGCCCTCACCGTGTCCTACCCTTCACACCTCCCCTTGACCTTTACCTGACAACCAGACCCCTGTTCTAGCCCATAAGTCTTGTTACAACTGGGCAGGTACTGTTTATATTGTAAATACTGATTTGTATTATTCTGTAAACATTTTTTATTCTTGCCCTATCAATGTTGTATTTGAGTTTTTGAGGTCTACTGTACAATTAGCCACATTGTATGCACTGTTATTTATGCTTAGCTCACATTTGCTCTATACAGACTATTGTCTCATTGTATTATAGCAACATTTAGCTTATGTGTTTTTGGTATGACCTACCCAGGTCCACCTTGAAATGAGTCTGTCTCAATGGTGTTTCCTTGGTAAAATGAAGATGATTGACTCTCAGACCACTGAGGAGGCCCCTTCAGAGGAGGTATTTAAAAGGGTCTAAAGACACACCTTTTTAATCAAGCATTTTGTAGTTAACTGGTTTTGTTGATTTTACTGTAATTTATTTATTGGTGGTAATTATTGATATATTGACCCTGCTATTTAACTGTTTGTTGTATTGTTCTTGTATGTCATTGCACTACCTGTAAGGTGCCCAGAGCATCTGGATTGGGCATCATATATAAATACATTTTACTTACTTACAAAACATTGGTCTCTTTTTCTAAGATGTCTTTTCCTGGCAGTTTAAAATATGCATCCTTATTGTTGTAAGTTGCATCTCTTGTTTCTCAAACGTACTAGATCTTTGTTGATTTCTTTCCTGATGCCAGTCTGACAGGTGCAACAAAATAGAACATTCTGTCCCAGAGCTGGTCTCCTGTTGACAGTTCTGTAAACAAGCTTGTGGAGGTCAAAATGCATCTCAAGCTCAACACCCTAATTACAGATTATTTTTAAGAAACCCAAATAGCTTTCTGCAGTCATTTTAACACTATAAGTATATACATTTGCAAACCAAGAGATCCCAGTTTCACATAAAAGATACACATATATGTTTTAACCACAGAGAAGCAAGGGGAGAAAGAAAGAGTATAAACATCAAGTGAAGGAAGGGAGATAAATAGGGTGCAATTGTGGGACCATCAGAGTGGCTAATTCCTAGGTGCCCAAGAATATTTGATTACGCAATCAGACAGGCAAGAGACAGACAAGTGACAACATAGGGAGGACAAATGGATCTTTGCTTTAACTCTCACTGCATAACAAATGGGACAGGGTCTTATCAAACCTGTCACAATCCTGGATGTGTTCCCCATTCATCAGCACCAGATCAAGGATTGCCACCTCACTGGGTGGTTCTGTAATGCCCTAAGTCAAGAACCCACCTTACAGTGCATCTAGTGTCACCTGTCCCTTGGTGCAGGCCATAGCCTCTACCCTTGAGTCCACCTTGGATGGGTTAAAGTCTCCTACTATTACAACATGTCCCTTTCCTGCAGCAGTCAATATTTGTAAAATCAATTCTCTGTCTCTTTCCTCCTCTTTGGTTGGGTGGTCTGTAAACCACCCCCAACGTCACCGCTCCACCCTCTATTAGTCAGTAACTGAATCCACATTGCTCTGACCCCTTCTGCTGACTCCTCCCTTGTACAAATTGTGCCTCCCTGATGGAAACAACCACCACTCTCTTTTCCTACCATCCTGTTCTCCTGCAAAATTTATACACAGGATCGAGATCCCAGTCATGGTTAGTGTAGCCCAAGTCTCAGTGACCACCATGATGTCCACTCCTCTGTCTCTGCCAACAATGGTTGCAGGCCATCTGTCTTGTTTCCAAGACTCAGTGTGTTCAGGACACCACCTTCCATCCAGATTCTGAGCCTCTTCCTTTCTCCCATGTGCAATTCTCATTTCTCCCCATTGCTTGTGCCTCCCCATCCTTGCCATTAACCCCTTCACTTCCCTCCCTTCCACCTCCTGTCCCCTTTACTGGTAAGGGAAGGTCTGCTGCCTCCTCTTTCTGGATTCTCAGGGCCTGCAGCCCACTTGCCCCTCCCTTAGTAGTTTAAATTGTTTATGGGTTATGTAGCCCCATGAGGACCCTCGAGCCCCCACTGCTGAGTTGCCATCTGTCTGATGTAAAAGTACTATATTTGACCAGGTCTCCCCAGCCCCCATTACAGTAGTACCCTTTCTCCTTGCACCATTCCCTCAGTCAGTCATTGAATTCTCTATCCTTTCTTTCTGACCATGTTGGCTCTCAGTATGGGCAACAACCCAGCAATGCCTGTGATCTGGCCACCTCTTGCAGGTCTTCCCTATTGCCTTGAATCTAACTTGTACTGCTCCCACCTCCTCTGCAGTTAGGTCATTAGTACATAGGTGTATGACTATGATTGGCTTCCTCCCACACCCTTCAACTCCCCATTCCTGGGCACGCCTCCACTGTCATCCCTGGCATGCAAACCACCTTACTACTTGTATTTGTGTCCCCTTCTTCCCAGTGAATACTTTTAATCGTGTTGTCCCCTAGGATTATTACCTTCAGCCTCCTTCATTTCTGTCTCCATCCCTTCTCTTCTGTCTGCTGCATGAGTTACTCCTCACCAAACTGTTCCCTCTCTACCCTGGTTAGCATCCTACCCATGCTCACTTCAAGCCCTCCTTAACTGACACCTCCACAGCCTCTACATGCCTCTCCATCTGTTTTCCCACCCTCCATGTTTTTCCCTTTCTAACAACCGCACACAGCATCTCATGACCCTCCTTCCCCTCCTGCCACCCTACCCTTCCTCCCCATCCCCTGCTCCAGTCTCCATATTCTATCTTTCCTGCACACCTTGACTACCTTGTACAGTCCTACCCTCTCCTGAATGATCTCCCACCCCATTGTTCTAACCTGACCTCTTTCCCCACCTGTTGTTCCCCATCATATCCAGACAGCGGGTGAAATCTATTTGTTAAAGGCACCCTTTAAATGCTCCCAGTCCTGTTGCAGTCTTCATCATCCCACTGTTTCCTTACCACTTGCCATTCCCCCACCCAAGTCCCTCTCCTTCTGAGCTAGGGGTGCCCTGGATCCAGGCTGATCTTCCCTGCCCTCTTTGCTTCTGATCTCACCTCCTTCTGTCTTTTCTCCTCTGCCCTGCTTCTCTTGCTCTCCACTCCATCCTCCCCAGTTCCCATCTGAGTTGCCTTACTTCTGCCCTTAGATGCTCCAGGTTCTTGCACACTGGACAGCTCCCTGTTCCCATTATGGCTCACCACCTTCTTCCTTCTATCCTGATGCCTGTACATGTTCCTATAGTCCCCATATCCTCTTGACCCTGCCTCTTAATCCACCAGATATGTTCTTCCATATATAAACTGTTAGGATAGCCCAACAGCCCCCCATATCCCTCAATTCTCGTGACCTCTCCCTTCTTTGATGCCCAATATGAATTTAAGCTGACCCTAGATGGAGATCAACTGCAATCCACTTCAAACACCCCACAGTGTATTTGCTGCCCTCCCTTACACTTACTTTCTCTCCACTGACCAGCATGGTCCATGGCCTGCAGTCTTCCTGCAGATGCCCTGATAGGGTCTCCAGTGTAGGGGCTGGAAGGTTTGGTCCTGATGGAATGGGGTTTTGAAACTCCTAGCAATTTTCAGGATAGGCCAGACAAATCTGGAAGGGAGGCAGGAAGCTTACTCAGGGACCAAGATGCCAAAGGTTTATTTACGAGGTCAAAAGAAAATACAAAATAACTGTTTTCTAAAACATTACAGGATAATAGAATAAACAACAACACTATAACATCAGGACCAACAATTGGTCGAACAACAAATTGGAGGTCAACCTTTTTAGTCCAAGTCCTGCGGCACTTGCAAGAGATGACAGACAGCGGACAAACCATGGTTGGGCTTTGTGATTAGTCGGCTGGTCAGCAGGTGGATATTGACCCCACAAGCACTTTTGCAAACAGTCCTATACAGGTGTCCCCTGGATGAACTGAACAAAAAGAGGAACACTGCTAGCTGGTAAATGAAGAACTTGGCAGTCCTCTGTGGCTCTAGGCAAGAAGCTGAAGACTTCCATTCTGCAGGTAGTTATTTGAACAATCCACAGCAGCGACCACTGGCAGATCCTCGGCACCCAGACCACCTCCAACAAGAAAACTGCTGAGATGTGATCTTTGGATGGCCTCTATGGAGCAACAGTGCACACACACACTTATGCACGGCTGGCAAAATAAGAAAAAGTGCCATGCACGACGTTAACTGTGGTCCCTCATGCCTGAGCCAGGCAGCTCCTCAACTAACTCACTACTGGATACCTGACAAGCAGTTCTTGCACTTACCATTGCAGGGCTGATGCTGGAACACTGTGGTGGAACTTTGAAGCAGGTTGACGCTGCTGGAGATGGAGATGGGCCGGGACCTCCCTGGGTCTCATGTTAGCTTTGAAGAAGCTAGTCCAAGCACAAGGCAAAGCTGGACATCAAGTACATAAGAGGCAATTCAATAACACAGTTCAAAAGCAAGCAAACAGTTCAGATTTTTCAGCAGACAGTTTGGTTCATGCAAAGATGCCGCCTGTAGGGGATGCCAGGTCGGCAACAGCACAGTTTGGTTTGGTGGTGCTCAGGAACCTTTACCATACCCCATGGGCAACCCAGGGGCCCTTGACTGCTCACTCCCATTATGTATAGCTATTCCTACACCTGGTTACTGGGACTCTCGCCTCATCAGGAGGTGTGCAGTGGCTCAGTTGGTAGCACATCCACCTCTGGATCAGAAGGTCTTGGTTTCTCTTCCCACACCAGGACTGGACTCATACCTAAAATGCTGGTACCCAAGTGCAGTATTGGGGGTACTGTACTGTTTGGGGTGTGCTGTCCTTTGGATGAGAAATTAAACCGAGGTCCCTTCTACCCATCCTAGTGCTGTCCTGGTGGGTGTCCAGGTGGAAGTAAAAAACACAGGACACTCTTCGCAAAGAGTAGGGGACATTCCGTGTCCTGGCCAACATTCTCCTTCCCATAAAACTGGTTTAAGCAATTGTCCAGGCTGTGTGTGGTGTTAATGTGCCTTATGGCCACCACTACACATTGAGTCACTTCATTACCAGTCTAGTTTTGCTTGTAAAGCACTTTGGGATACATTGTATATAAGAGCGCTATATAAATGCTGATTCTTCTTCTTTGTCCGCCTCCTTATGCATACCAATGAGTGTCTTGGTTGCTGACACTGTCTCTTAGCACAAAATGGCACCAAGGCAGAACAAAGGGCTGTCAACAAACTTTGAAGCCCTCTGTGCCTCTCCTTGCCAATTTGGGCTCTGGCCTTTAACTTTCTCATTCCTTTCTTTCTTTCTCTTCCCTGGGTTTTAGAATCATGGTGCTCTTTTCCCACTAAACAAAAGAAAATGAATGAAACTTCTTGACCCTGACCCTTCTGGGCCTCTTGTTCTTCTTGGAACCCTTGGCTCATGTTATCAATATTGAATGCCACCCCTATAGCCCCTTCCGCCAGGGCTGGCAGCTCACCTAGGCAGCCCACTGTGCCCCCTTTAGGTTACTAGGTTCTGGCCTTTAACTCTTTCTCCTGTTCCTCCCACTCTCCAGTGCCTGTGGTACAAGAGTAACTAAAAATAATCAGGCACTCGGCCCACTCACCACAATGGCCCAGGCTGCCTCCATTGCTGGGGAGAGTCAGAATGCAGCCGGGATCCGCTCCCTCCCAGCTTTTTCCTTTACCTTGCAGCTGCTGGGCATGGATCAAAGGGTCCAGGAGGCCCATCCAGTCCACTTTTGTGCTGCACCACCTGGTCCGACCAACAGAGGCATTCCCCACACCATTCGGGCTCTATGGAAAGAAGACAGTTCGTGTTGGGAAGCCACACTCCCACCTGACTGGCCTGCTGCTGCCACCCACCACATGCCTGGACTGAAGCTGGAGAGTGGCTGGAGGAGCCACAGACCCAGTTCAGGCACTGCTTTGCTTTTCAGTGCTTGTGTCCTCCACCTCAGCACTGTGCCACCAACTGCCCGATTTAGCCACTCATCAGCCCTTTTATAGGTGTAGGGGAGGTCTTTACTGGACAGCCCCATGGATTAGGCTCTGTCACTGGGGTGGAAGGGTGTTGGGCCAATGGTCCCCCTTCACAGTGCCAAACAGTGCAAAAAGAACAAAGGGACTGGGTGGGGTGGAGAGTGGACTGCAGGCAAAGGGGAGTGGAATGGAGGAGATGGAGGGGTCAAGAGGGAAAGGAAAAGATAAGTCTCCACGCCAGGAAAGGGTCCCTTTTTATCGTGCCCCTAACTCTGGGGTACTGCACCAGAATCTACTGAGTCAGACGCCACACTCCTGCTTGTGGCACTCACTTTTGAGGTTGCTTGAAAGTATGGATATTATATAGGGACTACAGCTGCCCTATTGCGAAAAGGGCTAGAAAAGTTTTCATTTTTATACTCTTGAGTAAGAACATTACTTATTAATAGTATAAGATACAACTCTCTAGCAAACTGTATGGAAAAGTGTCTATGAAAAGTTAATGTCAGTTCTTTGCTCTGTTTGCACCTAATGTGAATGCTGAAACATGTTAATTCAGGATCTCCATGTATAACTTTGTTTCTTAAATGGACTTGTATTTATGATGTGTCTGTACAGTATGCTTGTAATCTGACATCAGTTAAGCTCAATAAACTTTGAACTTCAAAGCAAAGTAGTCTATGCTACAGACCCACTGACTAGAATGAGAACCTGGATCTTGTGACATAATCAGGAAAACCATAACAAAGGGACTTATGCTTGAAGGGTGACTTCAGCTATCCAGATATAGACTGGGCGGGGAGGGGACATTTAAATCTAAGTGCAGAAGGCCATTTCTAGAGCTTGTGGAAGACTGCTAACTGATGCAGTCATTAAAAGAACAACCAGGGCCAAGCAACACTGGAACTAGTTCTTAGCACTAAGGATGATCTGGTCAGAGACATGGAAACTGGAGAAACACTAAGCTACAGTGACCATAATATCATAAGAGTCACTGCCTGGAGGAGAGAACAGGAAATTGTGAGTGTATGACCTGTACTATGCTTGTGTGTAAGACTGACTTTATGAAGACGGGAAGCTCAGGTACCTTGGGAAATCAATTTCATAGTCATCAGCATTTAGTAACACTGAGACCCCTTAAAACACATATGAAGAAGCCTGCCCAGAGGCGTGGACGGCTGAGGAACTGTACATGTTACCTCCTGCTATGCTGAGACTTGAGCTTGAGAACAATCTCAGATTGCCAGGGATTGGCTAGAGGGGGAGGATTGAGCATCCGAGAACTTCTCTCCTTTCCTGAGCTGGGAGGGTTGCAGTCTCAGCCCTCAGCTGCCCTCAGGTAGAGGCCTGGGTATAGTGTCGGAGTCCAAGCACCAAGAGGAAGGGGCCCTGGTCTCATGATGTGTGCATGCCTCCAAGCTCACACCATGGCAGGGAGACCCAGGAGAACACGAAGAATGCTGGGCCTGGCTCCATGAAGATTCACCTGCCCACCCTAACTCGCACCACCACCCAGACACTGACCCACACTGGATAATGCAGATCCAGGTGGGGGTGGATAGCCATCTTCTTCCTGACCCTGCCATGAGGGGAAGCCGTGAGGGTCACTGGATCCAGGTGAGTGCCAGGAGAGACAGTGTCCAGTCGAGGGTGGGGAAGGATGGATCAGAGTAGCTCCTGCCTGAGTCAACCAGGGAAGAAAGCAATATGAAAAACAAACATATGGAACTGGACCACTGATGAGGAGGGGTGAGGAAATTGCATCTCACCTGCCACCTTGCTGGCAACCTGGCTTGGAAACAGACTCAGGTTGCTGGGGATCACCTTCATCTAGGGGAGAAGATTGAGCATCCCAGAGACTGCTTTCCTCTCCTGGGGAGGGTGTTCAGCCTTCTTGGCTTCTGACTGTGGAGTCCTGGTGGTAGTGCAGGTGTGAGCGACTCAAAGGGTGGGGCCATGGTTCTGTGGTCGTGCCTCCACACCCATGCATCTACATGCTGCCTCTGTGAGGAAAGGGTAGAAAATGGGAAAGAGTCAGGTGGGCTAAATAAAGCTGTCCGCGCCCTCTCGACCTCTCGCCACCACCCAGTCCCATCTGGATGTATGCACAGGGGGATGAGCGCCCTCTCTAGCCCCGCCACAGGAAGAAATCTGTGGGGAACTAAGCCTGGAAGATCTGAGGAGGTAGGTGCCAGTTGAGAGAAAGCAGGAAAGGGGCAAGAGCCTACATACCTGGTTCAACGGGTAAAAAACTTTGTGGGAAAAAATTATGGACTGTTTCACTCTGAGATGTAAGCACAACAGTAAATTACACAGAACAATGTAGATGGGAGCTGAAATACTGAAAGCAATTACAGAGGAAAAGGTTGCAGTAACGCAGCAGCTTTTGCTAGTCACCATGTAGTTTTTCAGCAATAATGTTTTCTTGGAAAATAAACATTGATACACCCATTTTCTTTCCTTTTTTCATTCCTGATCTAAGTTATGGTAATCTGAATAATTTAAAAGTTCCGCTCATTTGACGTGCCTGTGATAAAAAAATTATTTTGGTACAATGCTGAGCTGTTTACCATCAGAAATAAGTGGTTTCAAAATTCTAATATAGCAGCATTATGAATTTAGTAAGTAACCTCAACAGAAGAGATTTTTATAATTGTGAGTGGCAGCCGCCTGTAATGGTACTTGTGAGATTAATTAGAAAGTTAGCTACAAAAGTTGTTGAAAAATACATTTTGCTAAAGAACTATATGATGACTTTTTTTTTACCAACTAATAGAATACTGCTGTTTTATGGAAGCATCGTAACCTGAAAACAGACAAAACTACAGAGACAAATGGTCACGCTTTATTTTAAGTATCAGTTTAAATGTAACTGCAGGGTAGGTAATCATTAATTACATGCAACAAAGTACTGTATTTATTCTTAGTTAAATGTTTGTTGCATGCAAGTACTTTGCAATTGCAATGCAGTTAGTGTAGTCAACTTAACTCATCTTCATTTCTTTAAAAGCTAAATCAAAATATCTACGCCTTGTACAAAAAGATAAAATACAGCAGGAAGGCACAGAAAGACGCAGCTCACAAAGTTAAAACCTATGAAACAACAGTATTCATCAAAATATATTAACAAGATTCCCAAAATGAAGTCTAAACAAATAAATCTTCATAGCCGACTTAAAGCCCTCCACAGCGGGCACTTCCTTATCGAAACGGTAGAGAATTCCACAGAGCTGGTGGCACAAACAAGAAAACCTAGCACCAGATGACTTCAGAGGACCCCGAATCTCCAGCAATCCCTCTTCGGTGGAGTGAAGTGGGTGGAGGGATCAACAAGGACACAGGAGTTCTTGCAGGTAGCGCAGACTCTGTCCATGTAGGTCACTGTAGGTCAGCAAACTGACTTTGAAGGTGATACGCGAGATAAGCCACTCAACAACCTGGCTGCTGAATTCTGCACCAGCTGCAAGTGGCAAATGCCAACCCCTGGAAGCCCTAGGTATATGGAGTTACAGTAATCAAGCGCTAGGTCATAAAGGCATGGACCAGAGTTGGAAGGTCATCGGGTGGGACCAGGTGTTTCACCCCAGTGATATTCCTCACATGGTAAAAGAGGTTTTACGGCTACCACCTGTGATTTAAGTGTCAGCCCTTCATCAAAATAATGCCCAGATTATGCACCCCATCAGAGATCATCAGCTGGCTACCCCGAGCCAAAGCCCGGAAGGCCACCCTTCAAATGTCCCTCAACCTGACAACCTGGGTCCACAACCAACACCTCAGTCTTGTCAGGGTTCAGCTTCAACCAGTTGGCACTCATCCAATCCTGGATCTCGGCCGAGGCATTTGTTAAACATCAAGACCGCAGCATCTTGCCTGAGCATAAAAGGACATGTAGAGCTGAGTATCATCTGCATAGCAGTGAAAACTCAGACCATACTGCCTCACAATGTCCCCAATGGCAGCATATACACTCAAACAACATGGGCGACAACACTGAGCCCTATGAGACTCCCACAAGGCAGGGAGACTGGGTCAGAGGAATAAATCCCCAACACCACTCTCTGAAACCTGCCAGTGAGGTACGAGGGGAACCACCTAAGGACCACACCCAACAGTCCAGTAGATGAACCTCAGGAGCTCCAGAAGCACACAATGGTCCATGGTGTCAAATGTTGTAGAGAGATCAAGGAGAACCAAGATTGAACTGGTCCTCTGATCTCTCGCTATCAGGAAGATCATTGAGTACCCGGACAAGTGCCGTCTCAGTACTATGCCTCTTCCTGAATCCCAACTGGAGAGGATTGTAGATCTGCGTATGGTAAGATGACCCTCCAGCTGCAGCGTGAATGCCTTCTCAATAACTTTCCCTACAAAGGAAGGTTAGAGACAGGCCTGTAGTTACGAGACAGTAGGAGGTCAAGAGAAGATTTCTTAAGTAGGGTGTCACTACCACCTCCTTCAGGTGTCGGAAACACATCTGTCTCTAAAGAACACCCAAGTATCTCCACTAGGACATGGCCGATGACCAAAACACACCCCCAAGGAGGCAAGTTGGACTGGGTCCAAACTACAGCAAGTCAGCCACAAACTCTGGATGATCTTCATGCCAACCATTCAAAATCTGACCAAACAAACCAAGGAGCATCGACCGCCCATCGACCATCGTAATCCCTATTGGAGTGAGCCACACAGATATCTGTTCTGATGCTGGCAACCTTATCTACAAAAAGAATCAAACTCATCACACTTTCCTTGTGACAACACTCTCCAAGGCTGGAGACAAGCTGGATTACACAGTCTGTCCACAGTCTGGAAGAACTGAGGTGGACGGTTCTGTGCAGCAGCTATCTCCTTGGACAGGAATTCTGCCTTCTTACGGGAGATAGCCAACTGATAGTCCTTATAATGGGACATAGTCTAACTCTGTCAGCATCAAGGCTGGACTTCTGCCAGCATTGCTCCAGCTTCATCCCACTCACCTTAACTCCCTCAAGGTCCCATCAAACCAAGGGGAACTGAGGGCAGAGAGTGGTGGGCAAACAGACAGGAGTAACAGAGTCCAGAGCCTCTGCCACAGCCCTATTATAGGTCTGCAGTAGGTTCTCTGGATCGCTACTTACCCCTGACATGCTCGATAGATCCAGCACCACCATCAGGCCCTCTGTGGTCAAACCCCTCAAAGGGCGGTACCGTCCATCTCCACAGGGGCATTTATATCTCACTGGCAAAATCACGCTGCCAATACAGTGCGATTTCTGCCATGAGGCATAAGTCTTTTTCTGTGGGGATCCACTTCCACGCCTCGTTATGGGGGGTTACCCTGGATTCCCCTACTAAAGATTCTCAACTCTTGGGGGTTCAACTCGAAGCACAAAAGTGTGTAAAAATAAAAGATTCTGGGACCAGGAATTAAACCCGGTCCCAGATACAGTGCCTGGGTTCTTGCTGCTGTGGCTCAGTTCTGTGAGCCACGGCAGCTGCTCAGCAGAACCCACTCTAGCAGAGGTCATATCCTCTGCCTGGGAGAAGTGCTACTGGTGCAATACCCTGTACAGCAGTATATGCGGTGCACCAGTAGCGATTATGGACTACGCTGTAGCTGCTTAGCCATAATGTCATACTATTAAGCGTGGCAACATTATGACCCGGACCACAGGGCAGGCCTATTGGGGAGACAGGAAACTGAACCTTATGATGTGATAGTCCGACCACCCAACAGGTTCCACCACCAAGTTGGAGGTTTCCATCCCTAGGAAGACCAAACCAATGAGTGCCCATGAATATGGGTCGCAGCAGTAATCACCTGTGTGAAACCCAACAAATTCATTAGTTGGAGGAAGTCCTGACGAATTGCGTAGAGTTCATCGTCAACCAGGCATTGAAGTCCCCAGCAGTGCCCATCTGGGGAACTCCAACACTATATCAAAGATGAAGTCCGCGACTTCCTGCAGAAACTGCTTCTCGCTGCTGGATGGACAGTATACAAGAAGGATTCTGCACCCACACCTGCCCCAATGACATGCTCAAGGACTTTGACTCCTCAACTGGTACATCAATAAGGCTCAATTCTGTTCTAAAACAGATTGCTTCACCCCGCCCTACGATCCATCCTCGGAAGTTTATCACGAATACTCAGCTGGGACAGCTGACTCAAGAATAGGGCCAGCATTCTCATCTAGCCAGGTCTCGATAATGCAAGCCAGGTCTGATGACTTGACAAGATCAGCAATTATTGCAGTCTTGTTTTAATAGACCTGGCATTGCATAACACCGTCATAGTAGGATGAGCTGCCAAGGCTGGCTAAGCTAACTGACGCTTATTGTGGAGCCCTTGGATGCAGGAACCAAACAGAGTGGACCCTCTCTGGAACCCATTTTGCCCCAGGACGACCTCTGGGCCTCACTACTCCAATCCGTCCACCCGCTCAACTCCCTTCCAGATCAGTGACCTCCAGCCTTGCGCCTTCCTCACAATCCCCAATGCCCGACACTTCCTATACACCTCACTAGGCCAGAAGACATAAGGAGAGACTAAAGCAGCTTAATATGTATACCCTTGAGGAAAAGGAGGAGGGGGGACATGATAGAAACTTTCAAGTATCTCAAGGGAATTAAAGTACAAGAGGTAGCATCTTTCAGAAGAAGAGATGTGCAAGAACAAGGGACAATTTGAAGATGGGGATGGCTCAGAGGTAATGTTAGAAAGTATTTTTCACAGAGAGGGTTGTGGATGCATGGAACAACCTTCCTGAGGAGGCTGTGGAGTCAGGAACAGTGGGAGAATTCAAGAATGCATGGGACAGGCATAAGGCAATTCTAGTGTAGAAAGTAGGAGAAATGAAGTTGTTAGTTAACTAGGATCTGCAGCCTATCCGTTAGGTGGGGAAATGGGCAGACTAGGTGGGCCAAGCGGTCCTTATCTGCCATCAGATTCTATGTTTCTACGGGGAAGGGGCAATCAAAAGGCTGGAGGCCACGAGCTCTGAAGGGGAGTAGCACCTAACCAGGAGAGCTCTGACCAACACATCTTAACACAGGACTACCAACCAGCACATTCAACAACAGTCCAAAATAATAAATAAAACACACACCCAACCATTAAACAAAATACAACATATATAACCTAATTCCCCACAATTCCACACAAAATAAACCCTTCCGAAGATAAAAAGCCCTCAAAAACAAATATAACACTGCAAGATCTAGTAAAATTATTGAGTCATTTAGGATCCAAATGAGGCTAAGCTTGCTACGCTGAAACATCAGTCATGGGCAGGGTGGGTCTCTCACCCCACCAGCTCCCAGACCCAATCCAACGAACTATGCTCTCACCAGTGTTCAAAACAGCTTAATAGAAAGTTGAATTTAAGGCTCTTCACTGCCCTACCAATACAGTTCAGGTACATCTGACAGTTTTTCTTAGGTACTGAACAGACTCCCACCAAATCACTCAGGATTCCTTCTATTGGTTATCTGACAGTCTACCAACAGAGCAGACAGCCAGAGTGATCAGCCTCACCGAAGGTCAGGCATCCCTAATAAGGGGTCTTCCGATCCCCTATCAGGATACCCCAGCAGTTAGCAGTCCACCACCCCTGGTAGTGGGCACCAACTCCTGCTTCACCTGGCCATCCACTCCCAGCCAGTCACCTATCCAATCTCAATAGTCCAACACCAGAGAGACGCCAGGCAGATAGTTGATATTTCCACAGGCCACCCCAGACCAGGCCCCCAACTCACCTCCTGGTTTGAGGAATGCCCAGGCAATCTACCCAGAGGATGGAGCCCCAGCCAAACAATGCCTCTCAGCTAAGCTGCCTGGACAGCCCTTGGGAAAGCATGAGCACTGCACTCTTCAGCACATGCTCCCACCCTCCCTTCCCACAGGCAGCCCACACCCAGGCCCCCACTCCCCAGTCAGCAAGAAGAGATACCCAGCCGGTTGCCACAGTCCTGGTATGGAGCCTCCTTCCAATGGCAGTCCACAGGCATAACACAATGAAATGGATTCACCAGTCATCCAGGTCTGTCAGTGAGTTCCTTAGCCAATTTCTGGTCAGCTCCACTCCAATATTTCTCATCCTCTGGTTCAAACACAATTCAAAAAATAGAAACATAGAAACATAGAACTTGATGGCAGAGAAGGACCGCAAGGCCCATCCAGTCTGCCCATTTCTTTTCTGCCTTATGAATGTGCCATTGCCTTTGCTCTGTCAATGGCCTATCTATTCATACTCATCTATATTGCTCCCTTATGCCTATCCCATGCCTGTTTGAAGCCCTGCACTGTATTCATATCCACCACTTCCTGAGGTAGGCCATTCCATGTATCCACCATCCTTTCTGTGAAAAAGAACTTCCTCACATTACCCCTTAATCAGCCTCCCTCTAATCTCATGCTGTGTCCTCTTGTCCTGCTATTTTTCTTATATTGAAACATGTTAGACTCTTTCACCTTGTTAATGCCCTTAAGGTGTTTGAATGTTTCGATCATATCACCTCTCCCTCCTTTGCGCTAGGGATACATATTGAGCTCCGTTAATCTGTCCTCATACTGTATGTTTTCTGATGCAGTCCCTGCACCATTTTGCTTGCCCTTCTCTGGACTGCCTCAATTTGGTTAATGTCCTTGTGAAGGAGTGGCCTCCAGTACTGCACACAGTACTCCAGATGGGGCCTAACCAGTGTCTTGTAAGAGGGATTATTACCTCCTTTTTCCGACTTGTGATACCCCTACTAATACACCCCAACATCCCTCTAGCCTCTACCTACTGCTTTAGTGGTCTGCTTGGATGATTTCAGGTCATCGGTGATGATGATGCCCAAGTCTATTTCTTCCCTTGTGACTGCCAGCAACTCCTCCCAGTCTATAGGTGGCTTTAGGGTTTCTCTTCCTATGTGCATGATCTTGCACTTCTTGCATTAAACTCCAGTTGCCACTCTTCCAACCATTTTGCTAGTTTAGCCAGATCTCTTCTCATTCTGCCCACCCCATCTGGATCATCTACTCTGTTGCAGATCTTGGTGTCATCTGCAAACAGACAAACCTTACCTTCCAGTCCATCTGCAATGTCGCTGATGAAGATGTTAAAGAGGACTGGCCCCAGGACTGATCCCTGAGCTACCCCACTTGTGACTTGTGTCTCTTCTGACTGTGTACCATTTACCACCACTCTCTGTTTTCTGCTCGTCAACCAGTTTGCCACCCAGTTGACCAACTTCTGACCCACCTTGAGCCTACCCAGCTTATTAATCAATCTTCTATGTAGAACAGTATCGAAAGCTTTGCTGAAGTCAAGGTAGCAACATCAGCTGCTCCCTTGGTCCACCAATCTGGTTACCCAGTCAAAGAAATCTATGAGATTAGTTTGACGGGACCTTCCTTTGCAAACCCATGCTGTCTTGGATCCTGTGCTCCTATGGATTCCAGATGTTGCACTATCCTTTCCTTAAGGAGTGCCTCCATAATCTTGCCCACTACTGAGGCAAGACTGACTGGTCTGTAGTTCTGCCTCCTCCCTGCTACCACTCTTGTGAAGCGGGATCACATGAGCTCTTCTCCAGCCTTCTGGGACTTCTCCTGTGCTGACAGACTCACTAAACAGTTCTGATAATGGCTCTGCTGGTTCCACCCCTTAGCTCCTTTAGTACCCTGGGATGTATGCCATCAGGTCCCATTGCCTTGTCCACCCTGGAGCTTATCGAGCTCTTTGTAGGACCCTTTCTTTTATGAAGGGACTAGTGCACCTCCCTCCCCACTGTGTCCATAGTGCTGAGCTGTGGGCCCTGCCCTACCTTCTCTTCAGTAAATACTGAGCAGAAGTATATATTTAGGATAGATACTTTTACGTAGTCCTCCTCCTCCTCCACATGTCTCCTTATCCCTTTGATCTTAGCAATACCCCTCAGGACTTTCTTCTTCACTAATGTATCTATAGAAAGTTTTGTCACCTTCTTTTACTGTTTGTGCTAGTGTTTCCTCGGTTTGGGCCTTTGCCTGTCTTACTGCCTTCCTGCTTCCTTAGGAAATTTGCATGCTTCCTCTTCATCCTGCTGCGCTCCTTATATTTTCTGAAGGTCAGCCTTTGGCTCTGACCTTTCTACTACTGTTTTTGAGAACCAAAGTGATTTCCTTCTTCTTTGCACTTCCTTTTCTCTCTAACACAATGGGATGTTGCTTTCAGGCCTCCTACAGCAGGCCACCATAGAGAAACACAGGCAACCCTCCACCCTGTGCACTTGAAAGCAAACTTGAGTTCAAGATAACCAGGTACCGTGGAGTTGGAACGTACAGGTCAGATGCCAAAAGAAAATATTTTAAATGCCGATTGATCACCCAAAGGGCACAGCAATCAGAATGGCTCAAAATTACAGACAACATAATATAAGAATATATAGAATACAATATAAGAAAACAGCAGCACAAGAGGACACAGCATGAGATTAGAGGGAGGCATTATGGATATGTGAGGAAGTTTTTCACAGAAAGGGTTGTAGATGCATGAAACGGTCTACCTCAGGAAGTGGTGGATATGAATACCATGCAGGGCTTCAAACAGGCATTGGATAGGCATAAAGGAGCAATACAGATGAGTATGAATAGATAGGCCATTGACAGAGTAAGACCGATGGCACGTTCATAAGGTAGAAAAATCGGGCAGCCTGGATGGGCCTTGTGGTCCTTATCTGCCTTCAGCTTCTATGTTTCTATGTTAAAAGGGAAATATTAAAGCTACTAGTGAAAATTATGAGTGCTAGCTAGCACAGGCACCACCACACAGTCTGCACATTAAAACACGGCACAAACGTGGCACAAACTAAACAAAACTCTGAATCCTCACGCCCCTTTCTAATCACCACACTTGCAGGCTCCCTATCTAGTCTTACTACAGAAAAAGAAATATCAAATTAAATGAAAAATAACAAAAATAATGGAAAGTAGAAAACAGATAAAAAGAGGACTGCTGTTACATGACCCATTCTGGTCACCATCTTGGAGCTCTGATACATTAGAGACTGCAAACAGAACCACAGGGCAAAGCAAGCAGTAGAAGGACAGATAGCACTTCAGGCTCAATCCAGTAACAAAAATCTTCAAATGCATGAATGAGAAGAGAAATACCTACTGATGTTTATCCACTAAAGGATCAGGACACAGGTGCCATAATTACAAATGATAGACAGCGGCAGGGTGCCTGAATGCGTACTTCACCTCAGAATTCACAGAGAAAATCTAGGCGCAGACCCCTGGTCATGTTTTAAAGATATTTTCTATTAGTGGATTAATTCTAATTGAGCTGCATTACTGTTTATTACCCAGAGTCAGCCTGCCTACCTCTTTGTTTATTCGCACCATTGGCCTGTGTTTCAGTCTGGGGTTGCACTATTACATACCATAGAAATATAGAATCTGTCGGCAGATAAGGACCTGATGGCCCACCTAGTCTGCTGTATTTTCCCCACCTATAGTGTCGCCAGAGACCCTACTCAGTCTCCGGTCTCCCACCACTGATCCTTCTGTGTATATCCCATCTCCGTTCTTGAACTCTACAATCATTTCCACCCCCACCATCTCCTCTGGTAAGCTGTTCCATGTGTCCACCTCTCTCTCCATAAAGAAGTATTTCCTCACATTTCCTCTGAGCTTCCCATCTAACTTCATAGCATGCCCCTTGTTCTTGAGCATCTTTTCTGTGGAAAATGCTCCTTGTGTACCTGGTTTTAGCCTGTGAGGTATTTGAATGTCTCTATCATATCCCCTTATCCCTCCAGGGAGAAAAGTGGAAAACCAAAGGAAACTATTTGTTATTATATCTCTTTGTTGTATCCTCACCTCTCATGATCCCACTCCACAACATTTATGGTATGAGCCCAATCCCAGTGTGGGATTCAAACTCACAACCATCTGGTCCAGAGGCAGATATGTCACCAGCTGAGCTACACTGACACCTTATTGCATCCATTGTATGGCTGTTTGTTTCTACCTTTACAAATTGCTTTAGTTTCTGCTTGGACTGTACTGTATGTGCCCTCTATATGGCCAGGGTTGTAACTGAAATGGTCCCTCGGACCAGTGCACCTACCAGTTATCAAACAAATCAATAAAAAAAGAGAGTGAACGTTATTCCAGGGGCACATAAGGGCACTCTACAAGACATACAGTGGAGCCCGTCAGGATGCAAATGTAGTGTTGCAGATCCCTGTATGACAAAGAGATGGGCTGCCATTGAAATGGTCATGTTTTCTGCAGTAACTCTGCTTCAGAATGCTGCAGTATTCTATGTTGTATCCTGGTGGGCTCCACTGTATATGTAACACTTGAAGAAGTTAAAAATGCTAAACATGGTAAATGCATGAAGTCTATGGGGCCTGATGGAATGCATTCAAAATCCTGAAGGAGTCAGCTAAGGGATTATCCATAACAGTGTCAGTACTGAAAGCCACAAGACATGACAGAGATTTTGTTTTCTGGGGTTAATGCAAGCCCAGGTGTGTAATGAGGCACGGGGTGCTTGCACTGAGTGCCCGTGAGCACTAGAAGTCCAGCCAAAACCAGGCATTCAGATACCTGCCAGGAAAAAGTAATTTGTTTACTCAAACGTTGTTTAAAAACCTTTATTAAAGTGCTCCACAGTGTGCAAACCAACAACCTGGCACCGGCTAAAATGTTCCAATGTTTCGTGCATGTGTGTGCTTTGTTAAAGTTATACCCTACATTATTAATTCCTTAAATACACCTGATGTCATTAAAGTGATAGTGCATGAATAAATGACAATAAAAATCACACAGGACAAAACACATCAAACCACATGATATATAAAGATAAATATTAAGTATAAATCTAACCTTTGATATTTTTCCCAAAGGAAACCCCAATATGTGAGAGATCCAATTTGCATGCAAATGTCCATAAAGAGCCAACTTGGTGGTGCTGAGGGTTGAGGCACTGGAAGCCACACCTTACATGGCGACTGGGGTTCGGGACAGACTCTGGTTGCTGGGGGTCAGCAGGGAGGAGGAGAGGACTGAGCATCCGGAGGCTGCCTCCTCTGCTGGAGTGGGCTTGTGGGCTGCTTCACTCTGTGGTGACCCCTGGTGGTAACTGGGAGGTATCACAAGAAATGTGCTGTTTCGGGAGAGGTGCCGGTAAACAGTAGTGAGGACACATCCTCACACAGACGCCATTGCAAGGCCAGCATCTCACAGGCAACACACACATCAGATGGAAAACCCTGGTTGGTGGGGAGGTGACGGCAGACACTGCAGGGCTGCTCCCATGTGCTCCAGTGCCCATTTCTACCTCCAACTTGACTCTCCGTGGTCACCACCTCCCGTATGGAGCCTATGGAGGGGACCCTGCATCCGCTCTCAGTCAGGGACAGGGGTTCAGACAGGGCGATAGAGGAGCGGCTGAGTGGGCCCTGCCAGAGAGATGCCCCACCACTGGTGACCAGAGTGAAAAGAATCTACAAAACAAATGTCCATAAAGAAAGATTGTTATCCTTCAGAAAGACTTACAGACATTTATGTATAGGAGCCACAATACATTCACATACAGGAGAACATGTTAATTTATTTAGCCAAAATGGACCTGATTCCACTCTCTCCTTCAAACCAATAGGCACAGATGCTGCCAAAGTGTAAATGAAATAGGGCTCACATTGAAGTAACAGTTTCTCCAGCCCCCGGTCCAAGACAAACCATTCCAATGTCACAGATGGTGAAGGTGTGACCTTCTCTATGTTGTTGAACATTCACCAAGAGTGCATTCTCCTGATTTCCATGTTGGACATCACTCAGATGTTCTCCCACCTGTAATTTGAATTTGCATTGGGGTTCCTATAGAAAGTCCCACAAACACACTTAGCCACATAAGCCACAGCTGTTGAGGAACAATTAATAAATTCTGTGATCTTATATAATTTACTATCCCTAATCTCCTAAATGCATCCATCTCCTTAACAGCCTCACAGTATACATAGTGTCCACGCCTATGTGTGCCAGGAGAGAGAGAGAGAGAGCCACATCTGTGGTCACTGAACAGGCTATAAACCACTTTATCCCTCACATTCTGACCCTCCTATAAAGAGCCGGGGATTAATATATCCCCAAATCCATACCAGATTGGAGAATATGCTAGAAAGTGTTTATTATTTCAAGTATCTTGCCAGAATGGACGTTGTAGGATCACAAAATTCAACCTGCTTGACTATGTATCCCTTTGATTCTGCCTCTGTAATAAAGTGGCCCTTTCCTTTTCATGGGTGTTTGCCTAGCCCAGTAATGACATCAGTAGCATAACCCCATCCATAAACCACATTGTCAACGCATCAGCCCTTTTTCAAAATCTATTGGTCACACAATTACATTTGACCCTATAAAACTGAGATAGAGGAATATTATTAATCATTTGTCATGGATGACAGCTACTACTGTAGTGTGCAGCAATGAGTTTCATCAGTGGACTTCCAAGAGATCTGTTTTCATCCCACCATCCACATTCTTGCTAATCCTCAAATCTAAATATTCAATTTCTTGTGCACTGTACTTCAACGCAAACTTCAAATTTGTATTGCTCTTTTCAAACAGATTTTAAAAGCAACCAGCTCCTCTACCGTGCCCGTCCACACAAACAGTAAGTCATCAACGTAACGCTTGCACCTGATAATTCTGTAAAATAAAAGGATTATTAACAGGGTTATGAATCACAACCTCTCCCATGTACTGAGGTAAACATTTGCAAAGTTGGATGCTCTACCCTTAATTTGTAAATAATGTTTACCAAGGAATGCGAAAGAGTTGAGTGTAAGAACTAATTCAATAAAGTGTAAAATAAAGTTATGCAGCTCTCAGAATACAAATCACTTTCAAAGAGGGCCTTTTCAAGGTGGAATGTTTGTTTGTTATGGAATACAGGATTGAAAAGTCTGCATAATTCCTCTAGCAGAATGTTCAACCCTTCACACACACCAGAAGTCCTTATATGGAGCCAAGATCCCAATGTTATCTATGGCAGGATAAGCAGCAGAGATTGCCTTGGATTTCTGATGGTCAAAAACAAAACAAAACCACCAGCAATTAAAATTGTGAATAATATTTCATTTTTTTACATTTTGTGCATAAGGAGGGTATCATGAGAGGAAAGTATGATTATTTATTTCATTTTGGGAGTTTTACTTTTAGGGCTTTGTTGAAGGGTTTCAATGAGTAAAGGTGGAGCTATGTTTGACGGCAATCAGGGATGAGTGAAATGCTCATAAATTTTGTACGTGATTGGCCAAAATTCCAAATTTCCATTGTCTGAACTTGTCCTAACCTGTGCATTTCTGGAAAATTAACATATGGGTTACTTTCAGAACATTATTAGCCAATCAGGAAGCAGGAAATTCTAACCCATTTTATACATTAAATGAGTGAATCTGAACATCTCATGTGCCTGATGACTGGAGAAGGGTCAATGAGGTTCCAGCATTTACTGTAACTCTATAGCAGGGCAGAGTAAGGGAACAACAGGCCAGTGAGCTTTTAAGCCAGTACTGTAAACAGCTGGAGAGACTCACAGAAACACAGTTGTCAAGCACTTATAAACAAATAACTGGGATTTGGTGTACCAGTATGGACTGTGTAAGGAAAACCATGCCAAACAAATCTGTTTGCTTTGTAGAAAAAGTCTCCAAGGAATTTGATGTGAAATCCCTGTGGACGCTGTACATCTGGAGTTCTGTATATTCTTTCATACTGTTCTACTCAGCAGACTAGTTCTGAAACTAGGCAAGCTAGGAATAACTGAGGGTGTGATAAAATGGGTTCAAAACTGGCTGCAGGACGGAGGCAAAGAGTCATAATTAATGATAAAAGTCAATATGGAAACATGTGACCAGTGGGTTCCATTTAGGTTGGTTCTGGGATCTACGTTGTTCAGTATTGTTATACATGGTCTGGAGGTTGGTACCTGTAGCTGTACAATCAGTTTTGCTAATGACACCAAGATTTATTTCAGTTTTGGATTAATACCTTTGAGCCAAAGGCTTGTTTACAAATGTTCCAAGTCAGTCAGTACAATACAAGACAAATAGAGTAACATTACATAATACTGCTTTACGAGAGTTACGTGAGCATAACATGGCATTCTATACAGGGTTGTTCAGTGCATACAGGTAATTGAGAACAACAGATGATAACACTATCTTCAGCTAGGAGGCACAACATAGACATCACTCCTTGAGTGAGGAGCAGTGCTAGGAGAAGTGCTACGCTGCCAGGTAGGTTCACTATGAGAGGTACAGAGATAAGCAGCCAGGGTAGGCTTTGTCAGTAGGGGGTGGCAGAGGGTGAAGAGTGTAGTGACTAGTGGGGTTGAGGGACTTAGGCTACAGAGTTGGTGTGGGAGCTGACAGGGTAGGCTTTGTCAGGAGGAGAGGAGGAGGGTAACGGCCGAGGGAGCACGGGGGCAAGTGGGGGAGTGCAGGGGGAGATAAAGGGGGATCTAGAGTTGTGCAGAGTCAGCATTAGGTAGAGCAGGCGAGACATTTTCAAGGTCCAAGTGAGAACGGAGCCCAGATGGGACGAGTAGTTACAGCGCAACAGGAGAAAAATGAAATGAAGAAGATAAAACAATTATTCACATTGTATCCCAAAGCACTTTACAAGCAATGAGAGACAAGTAGTAAAGTAATTGAAATGCAGTGGCAGCCATATTGCACATCAACATCCACACGTAGCTTGCATGCATGAACCATTTTTTATGGGAAGTGGAATGTTGGCCAGAACAGCAGGAAAACTCCTACTTATGCAAAAGTGCTATGGATTCTTTTTACTTTCACCTGACAATTACCAGGACAGCACCAGAGATGGGCAGGATGGATCTCAGTTTTAACATCTCATCTGAAGGATGGCATTCCATAGTACTACATGTGGGTGCCAGCATTTTATGGTATGTGCCCAATCCTGGTATGGGGCTAGAACCCCTTACCATCTGGCCCAGAGGTGGAGGTACTAAAAACTGAACCATGCTGACACCTGGAGTTCTGAAATACAGAAGGATATGGACAGTTTAGAGGAATAGGCAAATGACAGATGAACTTCAACATTAAACAGCCAAGCAGTGCACCAAGGAGGCAGGACTTTCTCCATCTTTAAATCCTCTGTTTCTTAACAGTCCACAAGGACCACAGCGCAAAGGATGTTGGGATAGTCTGCCTCGGAGAGTCAGCCAGAAGAGGCATCCTGCAGCCAGGACTCTGCCTGTTTCAACACTCAGGTAAAACTGTATGCATAAAGCGCACAGCCAGTCTGTTTGATCCTGACTATACTGCATCCTAGCAACACCCTAGCTTGGTGAGTGCTACTACAGTCTAGCACAGCTAGTTGTCTATTCTCTACGTTTGTTGCTTGATGCTACACCATAGCTGGGTGAGTACTACTTGTTTAATTTCACACTCTGTTTTCTGTTGTATGTTGTTGCTTGCTGCTACACCCTGTGTGGTGAGCAGTCCTACTATATTGGTCATTTGTTCTGTGCTAACGTTGGTATTTACAGCTGCTGACGAGCACTGTTTTTGTGCAGATGTGCTGTAATTTCTTTCTTTGTTATAGGTCAGGTTGACTCTCAGACTGTAAACTGCATAATTAATAATTACATATCCTGAATAGCAATGTACAGCTTTATTTACAGGATCAGAATAGGGATGGGGTACAGAGGGGTGGCAGTCAGCTGTAGCGACTGAGGGGCACTCTTCTCTAGGTATATGCTCTGGAGGAGGGGGCACTGCTCCATCTGCAGGACCTTGGCAGAGCTCCATGCTTAGCTGGTTTCAGCAAGAGAAGAAATATCTCAGCTGCTTCATTGGTTCAGCTGGAGATCATTTCCCACACCCCCACTTTCTCACTGGCCTCTTGTGCGGGGGTAGAGTGTGGTGGGAGGGGGGAAGGGAGGTAGGGTTAGCAACAGGGAACTTGTCCAGCTCAGCACCATCCAGATGGCTAACCATTTTGCACCCCTAGAGGAGGACAGGTACATGACTCCACTGGTGGGGAAAGGGAACCCTGTGCTAGTCAGAGGAAAAGGCAGGGCAACGAACGCCACCCAACGGGATGAACAGGAGTAAGTCTACTGTGACAGCCTTAGTTCTTGGCAATCAGTGATTAGGGGTTAGAGAGGGTGGTGGCAGGAGATGAACCAGATGAGGTGGTCCTGCCTTCTAGGGCATCTGCCTATCTGGATTTAGACAGGATTGGGATGATTGTGAAGAAGGAGTGGGAGTTTTGGGCTGCTGGTACACCTGGGTACCAATGATCTAGAGAACCAGTCAGTAGAGATGGTGAAGTGGAACATTTGCAGACTGGGGACAGATTGTTGGCAAACCCAACCTCCCTGGCCTTTTTTCTTGGTCCACCCTGTGTGAGGCAGGAATGGGAAGAAGACTAGAACAAGGAAGGATGAGACAGAGCAGCTTATTCAGCGGCTTATGGGATGGTGTCAGGAGATGGGCTGCAGTTGTGTTGGGGACATGTGGGACTACTGGACAGGAGGCTCTTCAAGGGTGACAGACTCCACTTGACAAGAGAAGGGCCAGTGCACTGGGGCAGACATTTGACATCCATATCAGAAAGTTAAACTGACTGTTGGGGAGACTGGGACTAGGGAAACCACAATAATAGGTGGGAGGAAGGTGAACCTAGCTAGTACTCCCAATATCTGGGAGCTTGTAGCAACACAGGGGTAGAAATAGTGACCAGTCTGGGGTAGAAGAAAGGACATGGGGGGCTATAAAGTATGACATGAACATGACAAACAAGAAGCTAAGAGAACCAGGGTTAGAAAAAGCAAGAAAACCAGGTAGATAGAAAACAGCTCAGGTGTTAGATGGGAGGGGTCTGCCTTAATGTTAAGAGACTGTTTAACAAAATCATTAGGCTCCAATCAATTATGGCAGCCACTGAGATGGACCTTGTGGCCATCAGGAGAAAGTTGGGCCTCAGAAAATAATGACTGGGACCTGACTGTTCCTGGGTACTCAATGTTCAGGAGGGATAGAGGAAAGGGAAGGCATAGCCTTTTTGTTGTGGATTGCATTGAGGTTGTGGAAGATAGGTGGCACAGGGGTAATAAGAGATACAGAGTCACTGTGGGTGCAATGCATGACGGACTATAGCAAGAAACTACACTTGAGGGCGTAACAGAGGGACAGAGAGTCTGCAGAAGAACTAGAAAGGGGAATGGCAGTGGGCAAAGTAATGGTAGTAGAGGACCTGAACCTGCTTGACATCAACTGGGTTGTTCAGTAGCCAGGAGTGCCAGGTGTCAAGCCTTGATGGAAACATTACAGGATTATCTAGTGTTACAGCCAGTTAAGGAACCCACCAGGCAGGAAGCTATTTTTGATGTGGTACTCACCAACCTAGAGGCGTAGAGCAGTGAGAGTTGTTGAGCCACCAGAGATGAGCAACAACAACTTCATTTGATTCGAACTGGCCCTTGGGAGTGCAAAACCCAAATCAAGAGCTGAGGTCCTTGATTTCAGAAGAGTAGACTTCAACAAATTGAGGGATTTGGTTTGGGACAAATTAGTTGGGATTGAGAGCACAGGAGGAGTGGATGAGGGATGGGGACAATAAGAGTGCCATTCCTGAGGCCTCTAAATTATATATGCAAATGCTAGCAAAAGGATCAAGTGCAAGAGACTATTATGGTTCTCAGTTAAGCTCAGGGATGCAGTGAGGGCCAAGAAAAGGCCTTCAAAGGTACAAAGAAAAGCAAGGAGATAAAAAAGGGAATATTTACTAGGCAGTAAGAAGGCAAAAGCAGACACAGAGCTATGTATTGCAGAAGGGTCAAGAACAGGAAAATAATTGTTTGCAATACATTAAGGGAAAAGGAAGAAAGAAGGGGAGTCATTAGGCTATCAGAGGGTGGTAGAGTGATACAGGAGGATGGGCAAAAGGTTGCTGCTCTAAATGATTACTTTTGTTCTGTCTTCGCTAAGAAGGGCAGCAACCTCTTACCAGGTAGGGTCATGAAAGCAGCCACAAGGGCCCAGAAGATGAAGCTGCAATGTTATTTACAAGAAAAAGGGTCTGGAAAGGGTTAACTGTCCTAAAGATAGATAAAACCCCAGGACTGGATGGGATGAATCCAAGGGTGCAGCAGGGAACTGGCAGGGGAACTGGCTATACCTGGCAGGACAGTTCAGTAGCTCATTACATAGTGGGATAGTGCCAAAGGACTTGAGTGTATCAGAAGACGCTCCACCCATTTGGTGGTGGTGGTGGGGACAAGGAACAGGCAGGGATCTGCAAACCAAGTCTTACCTCAGTTATAGGGAAGCTGATAGACTCATTGGTCAAAGAGGACCTCATGGACAACTGGAGGTTGATGGTCTCCAGGTTAGTACACAGCATGGGTCTGTGGCAGGGAGGTCTTGCCAAACTAACCTGATGGTCTTTGACCAGGTGATGAGAGCATTGGATAGGGGACCATGCCATGGATTTACTTTACTTTGACTTCAGCAAGGCTTTTGACTTGGTGCCTCACATATGATTGCTGAAGAAGATGGAGGAACAGGGTGCAGCTGGTGACACAGTACGATGGATAGGTAACTGGCCAAGGGGGAGGACATAGAGGGTCATGTAAATGGGGTCAGCTCAGAGAGGGAGGTCATGGGCAGGTACCACATGGATCTGGCCTCGGCCTGGTCCTCTCAATATGTTCACTCAGTGACATTGGAGAGGGATCCAGGTCATGTTGTGTCTCATTCCAGATGACATGAAGCTCTGTTGAAGGTGGATAGTGGTGAGGGAATCAGGGAATGCAGAGTGAGCTGCAAAGGCTTGAGATGTGGTCTAAGATTTGTCAATTGAAATTTAACATCAGAAAGTGCAAAATGATGTACCTTAGGGAACAAGAACCCCAGATCAGAGTACTAGATGGTTGGGTTAGGACTCAGCACTATGGCTGAAGAATAGGACCTAGAAGTTATCATCGGTGACATCTTCAAACAATCAAGCCAGTGCAGCAAGGCATACAGTAAGGAAAACTGGGTGCTGGGGTGTATTGGGGTGGAGGGGATACTGACAGCTGAAGCAAAGAGGTAATGCTACCCTTTATAAATCTTGGTGAGGCCTCACCTGGAGTACTGTGCCCAGTTCTGGAGTCCTCACCTCAGGAAAGGTAAGGACAGGATGGAGATGGAGCAGCAAAGGGTGACTAAGATGATTCAGAGCCAACAGGACAGATCTTATGAAGTGCATCTCAAGGCACGGAACACATACTCATGGGAGACTAGAAGGGGAGGAGCTGATAGAGACCTTCAAGTTCCTGAAAGGAATAAACAAGCTGGACTGGGGAATTATTTAGCATAAGTACCGGTTTAAGGACACATGAGCACAAGTGGCAACTGATGGGAGAGACATGAGGGACGTGAGAAAATATTATTTTGCAGAAAGGGTGGTGGAACCATGAACAGTTTACCAGCTGAGGTGGTGGGTGCTAAAACCATTAATGGTTTCAAGCATGGCTGGGACAGAGTGAAGGGTATAGTGGTTGCACAAGACGACTGAAACTGGTAAGGAATGGAGGAGGGGTGGATGGGGAGGGCTAGGACCCTAGATAGACAATAGTTCCTGGGGTTAGATAGGGTACCACGGGCAGGCTGGATGCACCATGGGTCTTTTTCTGCCGCCATTGTCTATTTTCCTATTTTCTAAAATGATTCATTCTATGGACTAAATGAAACAGTTTGCATTGCAGAAAGTAATTATTTTCATGTCTAGCCAATTAGCAGGGGAGCAATTCAAAGTTCAATGCTCAAACTAAGACCAAAGACAACCAAAATGAAATATGGGATCACATCTTTTCAATTATTTCTGTTCCGAACATCTGTGTAGAATTTTAACACAGCAAACCTTAAATGTGATATCCTGACTAAAAAACTTATTACAGATTTCAGTGAAGTTGATGTCTGCTCATAATTGTTTGGCCCGTAAGTCTGCGTCTATTGTAGCTTTTTCTGAAACGATTAAAAGGTGCCTTAGAATCATTTCTTATTTTATATTTTACCCCAAACCAAGAACAACTCTTAGCAGCTCTTTTTCTAAAGTGCATCCATTCCTAATAAATGCAATATGCATTTAAATTGAAAACATAACATTTTCTTGATGAATCATTCACATTTCTAGTCAAATGTCTTTGGAAATATGCAGCATTACTGAAGGCAGTTTATTCAGATTTACACTGTGCTGAAGGGGAAAAGAGTATTAGTGTCACAATATACAGCTGGCCACATTTCTCAGGTAGAAAGAATAATGTCACATCATGCATAAAGTAATATCACAAACAGAGGCATGGATATGAAACCATGTACAACAGGGCTATGTTCCCATTAAGGGGCTCCTTATGATATAGTTTATGACAGTAGTAATTCACAAGTGGTCTACGATAGCACAAGGATAGGAAGCCCAGTGCCTGGTATAGCTCTTCCAAGCAAGTGGTATCCACTCCTTTGTGGTGCTCTGTCAGACCCTCCCTTACCCCAACCCAAGTACAACTCCTGCCCCTACCATAATAAATACTATACCTGGTTGATCCTACCCCCATCGGGATGTCTTGTTGATCCTGCTCCCTCAATTTAAGCAAACAACTCCCTTCCTGCAAGCTCCATGAGTCCAGTATTGATGATAACAATCATATCTGGTGAATCCTGCTAGTTACATCATTATTTCCTCCTCCATCTCCTGCAGTGCCCATATAACCCCCCGGTGACACAGTGGTTAGCGCTCTCTCACCTCCTGAGACAGCCACCATGCCTGCTCCTCTGATCATAACACTGGATCCATTAAATGATACAGGTTATAGGTTCTATACCAACTGATATGTCATGTTAAAAGATGTAGCATGCTAAACCAGATTTCCATAGTGAATGCTGGTCCAGAGGTATGTTAATGTAGTTTTAGGACACTGACATAGTGGCCAACTTAGGAGGAGCAAGCGTGGAGGTTTTACAGGATGCTGTGTTGTGGTGGGGCAGAGGAGGGGTATGGGAACTACAGAGAATGGGGAAGGAGGTGTTAGATCTATGGGCATCATCAATCAGTTAAGAATTTGAGGGAGGTGGCAGGATCAACCATATAGGCACTGGGGTGCTACACAGTTTAGAATAGGGAGTTTATTAATTTGAATTTGGGCTTGGGATCAAGCAGATGTATTCTTCAATGCAAGGGATGAGTGGGATGTGGATGGTGGTGTGCTATATAGGACTTGGGGAAAGTGGGTGATTGTTTTATGTGGGTAGAGGAAAGGCAGGGTTAATCACCTGTTTTATGTTGGCTTGCAGCTTGAGTGCAAGTCCAACATCTTGGGAAAGTACAGATTTGGGTAACCTTGGCCGCTGTTGGGTGAATGCATGGCATGCATCGGTAGGTCGTCCCTCATTCCCCAATCAGCCTGCATGCCGGCATGACACCATGTATGCTAATGTGGTGAGAACATCTGAAGGTCGCGCAATCTGAGCAAAGCTCATCAGGCATAGCGGACCTTCTTCCATGCTGCCACATTAGCAGCATGGCGAGCCTGTCAACGAGCCGGCCTTCAGGGTGCCCAATCTCAGCCGGCTTTCTGTGGCCACAGAAAGGCTAAACAGGGGAGTTCTGCCCCGCCGGCAGAGCAGCCTCCCCATTTCCCAGGTATATGCCAAGGGGGTGCCAATCCTCCTCGGTTCTTGCCTTCCCCGCTTTCATTTTGTGCTGATGGGGAGCCTCCCCATCGGCATAAATCAACCCCCGTATTTCTTATATGTAGAGGGGGGTGCCCAATCCTCGCTCTTGCCTTCCCCGGCTGTCATTGTGTTCCAACAGGGCACCCAATCCTCGCTGGCATAAATTCACCTCCCCATTGTCTGCTGACAAGGGTGCCCAATCCCCATTGGCTGCAGCAACCCCTTCCAAAACAGTTAGGTGGCATGCTGGGAGCCACCCAGCATGTCAAGTTCCCTGGAAAAAAACTGTCCCACGTTGTAATTTTTTCTTCCCTATAACAAAAAGGTCCCTCGTAGTCTCCTGCCCCCACCCAACCCACCCACTGCGCACCCTGCCTCCCCACACACCCTCACCCCTCACCCAATACTTACCTCTGGAGTCTGGCGCAATGCTCTTTGGTGGACCAGGAACACTTCTGCACTCTTCAAAGACGACCGCGAACTGAGGAAATGCCGGTAAGCTGTATAATGGAGCGAATAGGGTTTTTCAACTTTGCTGCATATCTCGGCATTTGTTGGAATTTTGTCACCAAATTTTCAACATGGGGTTTTAGAGCCCCACCTAATGATTCTATCACTGTCATTGTGTTGTTTCAAAGGTGATTTCGCAGTCACTGCGCAAAATCACCTTTTGGGACCCATTAACGAAATGACAGTGCTAGTGTTCATGAGGTGGCCTCTCAAAAAGTCTATGTTCCAAATTTAGAGAAAAATCTAACAAATGCCTGTTTTACGAGCGCAGCATTGCGCAGTTGCTACGTAGGCTCAGAAACTTCACGCATTCGCAGTATTTTAATGCCAGATTTTCAGCATTGTCATTTTGTACACCTCCTTGTGAACAGTACAGCTGTCATTTTCTCACATCCTGCCGAAATGTGT
Source organism: Neoceratodus forsteri (assembly GCA_016271365.2). Taxonomy (NCBI): domain Eukaryota; kingdom Metazoa; phylum Chordata; order Ceratodontiformes; family Ceratodontidae; genus Neoceratodus; species Neoceratodus forsteri. The sequence continues at coordinate 54,802,059 of CM028129.1, forward strand.
TCCACACTTCCGGTACACAATAGCGCAGTCGCTGTGGAAATCAGTGTTTGGGCCAGATTATGAAAATGACAATGACACAGTTCATGAGCAAAGGTCCTAAAATGCTTATGTTGAAAATTTGGTGATGATACCCTATAAAATGACTGTGTTACTTAGCGCACGTTGGCAGATTGCACGCATGCTATTACCGGCCATGCATTTGTGATATTTTCACCTGGATTTTCACCATTGCCATTTTTCCGCACTCACTTGATGAACAGTACAGCCATCATTTCATATATCCTGCCCAAAATGTGTTTTTGCACTTCATAGAATAGCGTGGTTGCTGTGCGTAAATCACTTCTTGGGACACTTTAAGGAAATAACATTGACACTGTACATGAGCAGAGGTGCTAAAATGCCTATGTTGAAAATTTGGTGCGAACGCCCATAAAATAGCAGTGTTCCAAGCGTGCATTGCATATTTCCACGCACCCTCGTGAATCTCCCAAATTTGCAATATTTACATGCACATTTTCAGCACTGGCATTTTTTACACCTCCTTATGAACAGTACAGCTGTCATTTTTCACATCCTGCCCAAAATGTTTTCCGCACTGCACTACCAAAGCTAATGCCAGCACGACAACATTCGGCATTGACAAATGCTTGTTTGAATTTTGGCTCCAGATTTTCAACATGGGTTCTTGGGACCCCATCTCTTGAACACATGCACTGTCATTTCGTTACTCAGTCCCGAAAGGTGATTTTGTAGTCACTGCATGGCATCACCTTTTGGACCAATTAACAAAATGACAGTGCCATTGTTTATGAGGTGGGGCCAGAAAGCCTATGTTGCAAATTTCGTGAAAAAATTCCAAAGATGACTGTGTTATGGTGCGCTTGCAGTTTCCCGATGCTCATAACTTTGGCAGTTTTTAATATTTTCATCCAGATTTTCAGCATTGCCATTTTTCACACCTCCTTATGAACAGTACAGCTGTCATTTTCACATCCTGCCCAAACTGTGTTTTCAACATCTGGCACAATGGCTCAGTCACTGTGGGAAATCAACTGGACAAATTAACAAAATTGCAGTGCCACTGTTTATGAGCAAAGGTCCCAAAATGCCTATGCTGAAAATTTGGTTAAAAATTCCCCCAAATAATTGCATTACAAGTGTGCGTTGCCATGTTTCTATGCACACTCATGACTTCACCAATTTTCATATTTTCACTCCAGATTTTCAACATTGCCATTTTTTTGTACCTCCTCATGAAACATCTAGCTGTCATTTTTCACATCCTGTGCAAATGTGTTTCGCACCTGTAGCCAAATGGCACAGCCGCTGTGCAAAATTACCTTTCACTAACGAACTGATAGTGCCACTGTTCATGAGGTAGGGCCACAAAAAGTCCATGTTGAAATATTGAGTGAAAATGCCTCTCGGTGTTGGGGTTTCCAACCATAACGCCTTACCCTGTAGAGACTGGACAGGTGTCAGGGGTGTGACTTGGGATTGTCGGATGTAATGCCTACGCTATTCCACCCCACCCCCCACCCTGCAGCCAGTGACAATCATCAAGATGTGCCTTGGGCGCTGGCTCCAAAGTTCACCCCACTGTCCTATACTGCACCCATCTCAGTGTATTTCCTTATGGAATGGGGTGAGCATAAAGCCTGAAGACCCAATGCACACCGTGACACTTGTCGGTGTCTGCAGGATAAGGAGAGGTGAAATGGCATGAGCACTATAGCAACACTCCAAAGGGACACCCCAATGCCTGTCAGTCTCTGTAGCATGGGGTGTGACTGGCATCAGTTCATCACTTCACTGCCATTCCTATTATGCATCTCTCTAACTCCTGCACTACCAATGCCAATGCCAGCAAGCCAACATTCAGCATTGACAAATGCTTGTTTTTATTACCTACTGTGGGGAGGCATCATGATAAAACCTTGACATTCCAAAGACTGAAAATATCAAACAGTTGTATGTAAGAAATTATTGGCACTACCAGAAAATTCCTATATACTGAAGCGCTGCCTATTTTTAAAGGGGAACAGTCAGTAACAAGGACCCACACTCATGTGTGAGCTGGTCCCAATGTACACTTTGCATGCAAAAACATTTGGTTTACTTATTGTTTATTGTAGAATAATAGATTGTAGCAGAATAATTTTGCTTACTTCTAGGTTTGTCTCTCAGAGGCAAGCTCCCGACCATATTAGAAAGACTATCCACATTTTCTCTGTGCCTGGTGATTCCAGGTCTCCTATGCTTTGGTGTTGCTAAATGCCGAGAAAGCTTTTGATAGAGTTCATGACTAATTTTACTCCTTACTCTTTTAAATTTGGTTAAAATTCTTTATTCTTTTCCATCAGCTAGAATAAGCTGTTAATGGGCTTATATCAGATATAATTAAATTGAATCGGAACTAGACAAGGTTGTCCTCTGTCTCCCCTTTTATTTAATGTATTCTACAGCCACTTTTGCTTTTCCTAAATACTAACTCCCAAATTGCTGGGATTTCTGTTGAGAATATGCAATGCAAGATATCCATATTCGCAGATGACATTTTACTACGCATATCTAATCCAGTAACCTCTACACAAGCAGCCTTAATAACCATACAAGAATTTAGTGCCCTTTTCAATTATAAGTTAAATATTGACAAGACGGAAGTCATGCCACTTAATTCTAATTCTTTTAAAAACAGTATTATAAACTTGGGTTTAACTTGGTCTCCCCATAAACTAAAGTATTTAGTCATATACCTAACACTTGATCAATCTCAGCTTTTAAAACTAAATTTAGAAGATTTATTTTCTACAATTAAACAAGATTTAAGAAGATGGCGAACCTTCTACTCTTATTTTGGGGCAGAGTTAATGTCATCAAAATGAATATTTTCCAGATTATTTCACGCCATCAATATGTTAAACTTTATACCCATTGAATGGTTTAATAATTTAAATTCTGAATGTATTAAATTTATTTTGTGTGATAAAACTCCAAGGATAGCATGTAGGAAACTTGTCTTACCAGGAACAGGGCAGAATCAAGGTACCAAACTCTCTTCTATATTATATGACTTTGCACATCAATAAATATACAAAATGGCTATACCCATGGAACCATTTTGGAAATTATTTTCCTATATGGCTCAACCTTGAATTAAATATAATGAAAGAGTACAAAATTTGCCCTGAAGCCATATTGTACACCAAATATAGTGTGCTTCCTGCTAAATTTAAATCTTCAGTGATAGGAATCTCTTTAAAATTCACCTTCAGATCATGTATTTTTAGGTTTTTAGAACACAACAGTGTACATCAACCTATTTTTGGAAATCAAAATTTTAGAATTAATGGAAAATCCATCCCAGGAGAATGGTTCCCAAACCTTCTAATCTCACAGTCAGTTCTTTCATTAGAAATAATGTACATTTCACTTCAGTCAGTTTTAGATAATGAGCATATTCATAACAAATTTCTTCCCAAGCTAGTATTAATTAAAACAGCTTTAAGGGCTCATTTTGGCCTATCCCATTGCCTACAACCTCTCATAATCCATTGGAAGACATGGTACATAGGAGTCAAAACCCTTCCTTTTTCCAATCGATACCAATTTTTTATCCTCCAAGTTTAGCTTGAACCCCATTATTCCTTCTTACTGGAGTAAGGAGAGTGGAACTAGTCCTCAAAATTGGTCCATTTTATGGAAAATATATACCAGCACATACCTTTGGACAATGTAAGACTAATTCAATATAAGCTCTTCCACAATGCTTATATGACTCCCAAAAACTGTTCAAATTTGGATTTTGGAGTCTGATAGGTGTATCAAGTGTGATTTGGGGATGGAACTATCCACCACATTTTATGGGATTGTTCAAAATCCAACATATTTGGCATACAGTTAAATTGAAGTTCGGCAGAAGACTTTCTTTACATCACGCATTCAATTTTGAGATTTGTGTTTTAGGAAACCTTAACTTGGTTAAGGGTTTAAGTAACAGTATTTCAGTGATAGCTATTTCTACAAAACGATTGTTAGACACTGGTTGTATAAAGAAGCATTACATTTAAGAGAATAGATTTTCAACACCTCTTCTTAACCTACAGATCACCAGACTGATTTATTTATTTCATAATAATATTACCCAATATTATAACACATGGGGAAATATTTATCATCTAGTACTTAACTCAGCCTGATAATGCTTCTCTTAGCTTTGTAATCCAGTATCCAGACCCTGTGGCGAATATGATTGACTAGTTAATAGACTTCCTTTTGACCAGGGGCTTGGCAGTTCACATTTCTTGCAGATACTTAATTAGACTGTGGGCAGGATTCACAAAGAAGATGCACCTGGTGCATCTCAGATGCTCCAGCACAAGTCAGATCCATGAGCCCAGGCTGTGACATTCACAAAGGGATGCACCGTGCCAAGCAACAAGCACAACACCACAGTGGATCACCACAGGACACAATGGTGCATCCGCAGAAGCACCAGCACAGCCAGAGATGCCCCAGAGCAGGCGGCAGCCCTGCAGCCACACAGGGAGCCAGCAGAACAACTGGAGCAAAACAGCAGGGCAGGAGCAGCAAACCCAGAGCCACAACAAACAGACACACGGACACAGGTTTAGAGTAAAATATGTTTATAAAATGTAATGGCCATAGAAACTGTACAGATCAAATGCCAGAAAAGGAACATCATCAAAAACAACATCAACAACGACATCCACAGAAGGGGATGAGGGGACCAGGGACGAGTAGAAGGACAGGAAGAGGGACAGAAACAGGGGACAGGGTAGGGCAACTATTTACACAGGAAGGCCCCCAGTTGGTGTCAGGGGACAGTAGCGGTGCTGTGCTCAGCCATGCAGCACCCTGGCACGGCCTAGATGGCGCAGCACACGCCCGCAGGGCAGCTGACAGGCACCGACAGTCCATGTAAGAGGGCAGGCCGCCTGGATGGCCACATGGATCCTCTGGTCCACATCCACTGGCACAGTGCCACCACCATCGCCACTCTGGAGCAGCACGGGTGATCATGGACACCTACAGAAAATGACAGAAGGAACACACACTGAGGGCCAGAACGTGGAACACAACCTCAACTACCACAGCCCGCACAACACCAGAAAGACTGCAACCATGTAAAGCGGTACTCACCCACCCCTGGAAGGCACCAGGCCTAGGCACCCATGTCCGCGGCATGTTGCCTGGCCTCTGGACCTGCAAAACACAACACTCAGCACCATGGTGAATACTGACACAGTGCAGGATGCAAGATTCCCAGCCACCCCACCTGCCGGTTACATGGCCTGCAGCAAACAGCGATGCCAGTGTCTGAGGCACCCGGCCGTGGTGGGCGCATTGCCAGGTAGCCATGCCTGTCCCCCAGCACCAGGGCAAAGCAGCACAGGAGCACCATGGGGGCATTGATAGACACACACAGCATGTGCCACAGAAGGATACAGCCGGCGACACCTGCCTGGCCGTGGCAGTGCACCCTGTGCCATCGTGCCACAGTCGCCAGCCCTCTGGGTCCCACCTCTGAGGTCGCCATAGCGATGCCTGCACTGCTCACCTGTGCATGGCATGCCAATATGCTGCACAATCCATGAAGCAATGGTGGCCCACACCCTGGCCCTGGGCTTATGGAGTCCTCCCGTCCAAACAGGTGGCCTCCACAGCCCTGATCTGTGCCACTAGGTGTAACAGCTCCAAATGTGACCAGTTCATGGCCATAGGCACCATTATCCCAGCTCCAGGCATCCTACACTGTGTACATACAGTGGCAGGTGCAATCAGGGAATGCGCCATCCACCGACTGTTATCGCGCCCGTGCAACAGTGATACACATGCAGCACACGTGCACTGAACAAGAAGCACCATTTGCCGCTGCTGGCGGGACCGCACATGTGCATGCCACCCACGCTATGGTGCCGCTTAGCAGGACACGATCGTGCATGTCGCATGTGCGGCGCCATGTTGCGCACGGCATACGCCAGTAACATGTACCGCGCATAGTGTGCAATCCTGGGAGGGACAGACATTGCAGCCTGGGCCGCACATTGTGGGACAAGCTGCGCGACATGGTACACGGCACCACGATCATCAAGCACACTATGGCGCACTGGACAATGGCAGAACAGCGCATAACGGCAGATGCTACAATACGTACAATGCGTGCGTGGGGATGCGCCGTGTGGACTGCCCACAGCCATGCAGATGCTCCACCAAGACCACGCATGCACTGGCAATGCACCTTACTGTCGGTGGCGCATCACAGATGCACCGTGCAAAGTGAGATGAGGTGGGAGCAATTATGCAATTCAGAGAGAATGCCCCAAACAGCCTCATCATCCATGCATGGGCATCTCAGCTGTAATCCATACATGCTCCCAATTCAGCAGGCTGAGACCAGGGTATTGAGAGGAGTCAGTGCCTACAGGGTGAGTATACTGCCACAGTCACAGGGCTACAGTACACACTGGTGTGCCTGCATCGGAGTGTGCACAGCTGATGGTGCCTCACTACACCGCATGTGGGACCAGACCACCATCAGGTGACCACCACAGCAACATGTGTTGTACAACCGTAGGAGCGTATCCATGGGGTGACATTGGACAGGTCCCTGCCGAGGCCACAGCAGAAGACCGTGTCACTGGGACACACACAGCACAGCACATTCCAGGCACCGCTGCAGGATGGATGGCAGCTCGCCGTGGTGGTGCACTGCGGGGGGCACGCAAGGAGGACAACACACAGTACACAGGGACACAGGGATGGTATTGATGGCTGGGTTGGACTGCACTGTGAGGTGCACACAACGCCATGACACATGCATGCACGCCATACAATGCAACAGCCATGCAGGTACAGTGTCACCAGTGCCAGCATGCACACCCGCTATGCAAACACTGCATGCCACCATATGGCAGTCCTCCTCCGCCTTGCAGCCAACACAGTGGTGGCACCCAGGTTTGATGGTGCACCATGGTGGTGGAACACACAGCAGGGGAATTGGGACACACACACATGGTGGACGTGTCAGTGTCATACACCCTGTGGTGGCTACATGGTACCCCTGCTGCATCCTGTGGCATGTGCACCATCCTCATGGGCCACACACCATGGTGCATGTCCACCTGTGCCAGGCAGCCCACGCATGGACCACGGCACAGGCCACTGGCACCACAGACCATGGTGAGCCTGCAGACAGTGGGAGCATGGTGTGGGACTGTGTGTACACCTGGGCGGGTCTGACACAAGGTTGCTTCTACCCAAAGTGTGTTGAATGTCTAAAGAGTCAGGTGCCACCAGCAGGCGGCGACCAAACTTCACATGGGATGAGGAGGGCACTCATCGAGGCATGCCATCTACGCCTGGATGTACTCACTGGCAGGGGTGGCAGCAGGACAGCACATGCAGCAGGCTGGGAGGAAGTGGCCCGGCATGTGAACGTGGTCACACCATACAACCGCACAGTGCAGGAGTGCAGGAAGCATTGAAATGACGGCGATGGAGGGCCAAGGAGAAGGTGACCAGCATCCAGGCCTTCCTGTGGCGAACAGGGTGGACCCAGCTCGGTGGCACCACTCAGCCCCAAAGAGGCCCTCCTGGCTGCCAGTGTGTCAGAGACATCCGTGCATGGCATTCCTGGGGTGGCTTCCAGATGGAGGGCAGCCCATTGGAGCATGGTGAGTAGCTGTGCACCCTGTCCGCACCCGCCATGGACAGGCATGTGTACCTGGCAGTGTGTGGCTGACTGTGCATTGTGCCATGTGTGTCCTGTGCATTAACCACATCTCCTTTTCTGTCTTGACAGCTCCTTCATGACTCCATGGTGCAGCCATGGGCAACAAGCACAGACCCCATAGGCAATGATGTGGCCCACCCCATGGGGCCGTTGACAGTGACGTGGTGGTCGTATCCACGCCCACACACCACTAGTCATGGTACCTGTGGCAGAGGGCCCTGCAGAGCCCTCCACCAGCGATGGCGGTACTGCAGGTGGGTACATCACATGGTTGGGGAGCCTGCTGGGTTGTCTGATGGTGACCCAGAGGATGTGGTGGACATAGTGGATGCACTCATCATGCTTGCCAGTGACATGCAGGTGAGGGCATTAGCACCAGCACATGTTCCACTGTCAGCAGCGCCACCTAATGGTGACTGCAGTGCACACAGCGCTGGGCCGCCTGTGCACAGGACCTTGGGTGCCAATGGCGCTCCTACTGCGCTGGACACCAGTGCAGCAGTGGCACATATGCTGGGCTGTGTGCCGGTTTTCGCACCGCTGCCCAGCACAGTGCTGGCAGCATCAGTGGCATCCAGGCAGGGCACCAGTGGGACCACTGGATGACATGCATGGACAGCAGGTAACCATGCCCAGCCATGATACGCACACAGCACAGCCTGACAGGGTGCGCCCACCACTCATGGATGACCCTGGTGAGGCTGTCCAACCTCGGCCGGTGGCACCGCCACATGCCACATCGCCTGCTGATGACATGGGTGTCTACATTGACCTGTTGCGGCAACTGTGGATGGTCAGGAGGCACTCGCCAGAGTTTCGTAGCCATTGGGGTGTCATGGTCCAGGAGCATGAGTCCATGGCAGTGTGGCGTCTCAGATACTGGCTGAGACATGCCTCATGTGGTTGGGCATGACTGCAGCCATGGAGCAGATTGCAGCCACTGCGGAGGCAGTGGCTGCATCCACAGCATGTCACGGACAGCGTGTGTCCAGTCGGATGCCCAGGAGCACATTCCGGATACCCGTTGACAGGACCAGGTGGGCCCCTTCTGTTGACCCTGTCACCACTGGCATCCACCCCACTGGCCATGGCTCAGCCAGGGGTGTGAATCAGGTGCCCCACTGAGCACCCGTTCATGGTCTCAGTGCAGCACCCTGTGGGTCCCTGGGAACACCACCTGTGGCTGGTGGTGGCACCCGATCATCAGCAGCCATGGTAGAGGCCGCACGTATCTGTGACAGTCACAGGCGGCCCTGTGATGTCCATGCCCAGGGGTCTGTGTGGTGGTGGGTGGCAAGTCGGCACACTGGCCACCCTGTGGTGGTGCAGCCGCTGTGCGTGGTGGTCTCCACCCACACGATTGTCCTTGCATGCCCTCATGTCACCTGTGCTTGTGCACCTGTGTGTGTGTGTGTGCTGCGTGCAGTCGCCATGTCTCATGGGTATGATGAGTGGCATTACGCTGCATGCAGTGCCCATGTGCCGGCTGCAGTACACACTGACCCGTGACGGTGTGGGTGTGGCCTGTGTGGTTCTGGTGTGGTGCATGCAATGTGTGTGTGTGTGTGTGTCCCTCACTATGTGCATGCGCCCGCATGTGTGCCCAGTGTGGCATACGGTGCCTGCCTTGCCCCTGCCATGATGTCCCTACACTGTGGTGCCCACACTGCACATGTACCATCCTGCATACTCATCTGCATGTCCTGAAGTGTTCCTCCACCACTCTGCTGCGGTATGCCCTGCCTGGCCACCAGCCTTGGATCCCTGCACCCGTGTCCGCCATCGGCTCCATATTCTTCTGGGTGTGCCCCTGCTGTACCCTCCCCCCCCTCCTCCCCCCAGAACTGTTGCCCTCACCGGCTTCGCAGGTATCCCATGGTCCTGGGCCATGTTGTGTAGCATACAACAGGCCAGGAATATGCCACAGGCCTCTCAGAGCTGTACTCGTAGGCACTGCCTGACTGGCACAGGCACCGGAAATGCATCTCTAGCATGTCAAGACACCCTTGATGATGGCACGCATTGCGCTGTGCCTCATTGTAGCATTCCTCTGCCACTGTTCTGGGTCGCGGAAGGGGGTGAGGAGCTAGGGACACAATGGGTATGCAGCATCACCTGTGGGGTAGATGTGTCTCCATTAGTTAATGGTGTTACACTGTGGTGTGTGACCCAACCCCATCTCGCCCTGTGTTGTGCCCCCTGTCCTGCCCCCGCCCATGCTGCTGCATGCCTGGCGATCCTGCTTCCCCTGCTCCTGCTGCCCCTGCCCCCCCTCCATCCTGTGGCAGCACATTTGGATCATACCACCCTGCTGCTGCCCCAGCACCATTCCACATCCCTGCTGGCCCAGTGCCCCCATGCCTGCGGTCTGCCCCCATGGCCCGCCCAGGTGTCCCTGGCATGGTGGCCTTCCCCGGCGCTTGGTGCATTGTCACACGTACCCAACAGGTGTCCAGTTTGGATGTCCCCAGCCTTGAACCTTGCACAGAGCGCCAACTGGTGTCAGCGTGGCTCAGTTGGTAGCACATCCGCCTCTGGACCAGAAGGTCGGGTTCTCGTCCCCACACTGGGATTGGACTTGCACCTAAAATCGCTGGCATCTGAGTGCAGTATTGGGGTGCTGTACTGCAGGGTGTGTGTCAGTCTTTGGATGAGACGTTAAACCGAGGTACCTTCTGCCCATCCTGGTGTTGTCCCAGGGTGTCCAGGTGGAAGTAAAAGAACCCAGGCACTCTTCGCAAAGAGTAGGAACATTCCCGTGTCCTGGCCAACATTCCCTTCCCATAAACCGGTTCATGCAATTACTCAGGCTGTGTGTGGTGATGATGTGCGATATGGCCACCACCACACATTCAGTCACTTCACTACCAGTCTAGCATTGCTTGTAAAGCGCTTTGGATGTATGAAAAGTGCTATATAAATACAGATTCTTCTTCTTCTTCTTCTTCATATGTATGCATCATGTGTGCTCCCAGGTGTGTGGTGCAGACATTGGTAATGCACACCGTGGCATCACACGCCACCTGGCAGCTCACTGAGTGGTACCCCTTCCGATTCACTTATGTGATGCCCTCCTCACCAGGTGGTGCGTGGATTGCCACATGGGTACAGTCGATGGCCCCAATGACACCTGGCATGCATGCCACCCTGTGGAACCCCTGCATGGCTTCTGTCCACTCTGCCTGTGTGCTGGGGAATCTGATGTATTCAAGCATGCAGTAGCAGTGCGTGAGGAACTGTGTGTGAGGAGGCGGGACATTGAGGCCTGTGATATGCCAGTGGTGTCCCATGTAGGCCTCTGGAAGGTTCCCGTGGTGAGCAGGCACATGACCATTGTTACCTTGGTCTCCACCGTGATGGCGTGTCCTCGTGCAGTGGGTGCCTGCATTACATAATGGCACAGCTCACATAGCTGCCTTAGCATGGCTCTGTTGAGGTGGTATCGCCCAACTGTCTCCATCTCTGTCAGCTGCTCGAAGGACAGCCGGGCACGGTACCGCCATGGACTGGCCGCCACGGTTACTTCTGGTGCCCTGCCTCCTCCTCCTCATGGGCACCAGCAATGGCGACTGCTGCTGGGTTCATCCTCTGTTGCTGTAGCCCTGTGGTTTGGCTTGCTGTCTGTGCTCTCCTCTGTTTTGACTTCCCTCTGTGTGTGTCCTGCTGTTGTCATTCCATTGACGGCCTGCTGGTGTGCTGGACTTAAGTCTCCTTCTTTTGTACTTATCTTTTAGGCGCATCCTGGCTTTGTGCTGGAGTTGCTCCATTGCTGCTGCTTGGATTTGCTCTGTGGATAGGATGCATGGTGTATGCAGTCGCCCCCTGTACATCGCCACATGTCATTACGTTGCACCTATGGCGCATATCTTTCAGTGCAGGGCATCTCGTTTGCACTGGCGCTTCCTCCTGTGCCTGAATCCGCCTTCCGCACATTTCTGACTGCACCGGCGCATCTGTTTTGTGAATCCTGCCCTGCTACTTTATTAGACTAATGTTGGGGAGGAATGGGGGTGTAAATTTGAAACAAACTGTTCATTTTACCAGCCTATAAATCTTTTGAGGGACACTTTACCTGTTTATAGAATGATTTACTGTTTTGTTTTGCTTTGTTTTGTACTAAAAAAATTTCAAAATAAAGGAAAGTTAAAAAATGTTTGCTTACTTCTAGACTGACATTCTTCTAGAACTACAAATCCCAGAATCCCTTGCAGCTGACATCTTTATTTGATGTATTTATTTATTGAGAGCTAGGATTCATATTTCTGAGCAACAGCTCTTTACATAGGTTCCATGTCAAGGGCAAGTACAGTGCAAATAAAGCATTATAAGTACAATGCATACAGGCAAGTCATTGTTACAGGTAAATTATAGCAAGTGATTTCCAGATAACGAAAATACAGGGATAACAAATGGTTACACAGCAGACAAGAGGCAGGTGCTGGAATACCCTTGTCAGATGGCACTGGGTGACATTCAGAGGTGTGCCAGAGGAGGTAGAGGGTGAAGAACTGGCCTAGCTGATCAACCGGTGGACAAGTGTGGCAGGGAAGAGGAGGAGGTGAGAGGGAGGAATAGGGGGTGAGTCGGTAGCAAGGAAGGGGTGGTAAGTGCTAGAAGTGGCCTATAGGGTCAGATGAGAGCAGAGGGTGCAAGTTAAGTGCAACTTGACTGAACACCACAGAGAGCTTACCGGTAGCAATCACAGGTGGTGCTTAGGAAGCTGACATGCAACAGTGAGAGATTCAATAGCCCGCAGTGCATGTTAGAGTTTATATAAGCACTGATCTTTGTTCGCTGGTCCCATTGCCCTCCCAGAGCTAAGTACAATCACAAAAGACAGTATGTAGCCCCTTGAAACACGCAGAACATGGAAACATCTGATCAGACATTATAAAAGTTGTTTTTGTTACAATTAATTCTGTTATATTTTTAATCCTGTTATAGGAACGGGATCATGAAATCCTCAACGGTCAGACCAAAGTAGTAAAAATGGATCAACTGACCATCCATTTAGGTCGGGTCCTGGACCATCAAGTGGTCTGGATTTCTCAAAGTCACCAAGATAAAAAAATAAAATTTCAAAGAAATAAAATTAAACAATATTCCCAGATTGCCCTAACATTGGCAGTACCACCAAACTCACTAAGTCTATGGGGCTGAAGGGGAGGTAGCACTTGAGTGAGTGACTCTGGTGCTACAGAGCCAGCCAACTAGCCTCAACCATGCCTTAGGGTTGACACCTTTACTCACCCCATCTGCTTCAGCCGCGCCACAACCTAGATGACCTGGGCCGAGTTCCAGACTTCAGCCCACAGGCCAGTCCTGCTTTACCGAAGCTTTCCACATGAAGATAAATCTAGCACCAACAGGTCATCACCACAACTGATGTCCTCCACTTAGTGTGAGACAAATCAAAATCTGTCCTTCACTGTTCTTTGCCATATAGCATGGAGTTGGTCGGTGTTGAAGATGGTGACCAGGTCAGTGACACTCAGTCCACTTAATAGGGCTGCTGCATAGCTGGACCGGTGTTGCACATAAGGGGTTGGGAGCAAGATGTTTGTTCACTGATGACAGCAAGATGGGGCTGTTGTGGATGACATGGAGAGGTGGCAGAGGCTACAGGGTGACCTAACCAGAGTTGAGGAGTGGTCAGCAAGGTAGCAACTGGGTTTTAATGTGAAGAAGTGCAAAGTTGTGCACTTCAGGGCGAAGAACCCAAGGAGGGAATATTGGTTGGTGGGGTGCGGTTGGTGTCACTGAGGAGAAGTATCTAGGGGTCATAGTAATGGGGAGCATGAACAACTCTGTTCAGTGCAGGAAGGCTGAGGCTAAGGCCAATAGGATGCTAGGGTGCATTGCAGGGGTTCTCATCCAGACACAAGGATGTGACCCTGCCTCTGTACAGGTCCTTGGTCAAGCAGCATTTGGAGTCCTGCATGCAGTGCTGGCATCCATATCTGGTGAAGGATAGCAGGCTACTTGAGGCAGTGCAGCGTGAGGCAAACAAAAGTAATACAGGGATGGAAGGCATAACTACGTAAGAAAGGCTGAGACACTTGAGTTTGTACACCCTGGAAGAGAGAAGGGATTGGGGATACAATTGAAACTTTCAAATACTTGAGAGGGATCAACAAATCTGACACAGAGGGATTGTTTAAGCTGAGGAAGCGAAGGGACATGAGGGGGCATGGGCTATTTGAAGATGGGGGGCAGTTCAGGGCAATGTGAGGAAGTATTTTTTCACAGAACGGGTGGTGGATGCATGGAACAGCCTTTCTGAGGAGGTTGGGGTGTAAACTGTGGAGAATTCAAGAATGCATGGGACAGACATAAGGCAATTTTTGTGGGGAGTAGGAAGAAGTAGGCTGTTGGTTAACTAGGATCTGCAGCTTATCCTGTAGGTAGGAAATGGGCAGACTAAGTGGGCCAAGCAGTCCTTATCTGCCGTCAAAGTCTATGTTTCTAAGACTGGAGGGTGGCAGATTCAAGTGGAGATGAGGAGGCATTATTTCACTGAAGGGTGGTGTGAAAATGGAATGCTCTACCAGAGGAGGTGGGGCGTGCAGGACAGTTGATTGCTTCACAACAGCATGGGACAGGGCAAGGGGGCTGGGTAAACAACGCTGAGCAGTTTCAAGGTAAGAGGAGGGATGAGGGGCAGGGCAGCTGCAGTATAGGGTGCTAGCTGCACATTCAAGCAGACTTGACAGACTGTGAATCCTGCTTCTGCTGGCAAGTTTCTTATGTTAAGTATAAGGCCCTGAGTCCCAACCCAGGCAGTTGCATGTCATAAGTGACCATACATGCACACACAGCAGGTTGGGGAGCAGTGGTGATTAATATTTATTTCCAATTCCATGGTGATTTCAGGTTTGTACTTAAGTAGGATACTGACCCACTGTGTTTAGAAAGTATGGGTTAAATGACAAAAAGGGTCACATTTTTGACTGAATCCAAATGCTTAAAACTAGCAGTGTAAAACTTTTAGGATGATGAGCCAAACCATTCCTAAGGAGGAAAAAGGTGGGTCAAAACTTATATCGGTGTGAGATTTATCCCAGTCCTCGCTCTGAAACAAATACTGCAATTATTTTTATTATAAGAATTAAAGAGCAACTGATGTCCTCTGGGCAGGCAGCTCATGACAAGAAGCTGCCTGCCGAGGACCTAACAGAGTCATTATTTTAATTTTTAATAATGTATTAGTAAGTTATTTAACTTAACAGTTCGTCGGCATCACTTCCTAGTTCAGCAGAACTACTGACTGCACGCTGCATCCCCACCCATAAAATCCATGTTATGGTGTGAAGAACGGGAAGGACTGCAATGTTATATTACATCGGGTATATAATGGGAATCAAGGCAGCAACAGCTGTTATACAGTACATGTCTATTTTCATTTGTAGGCAATTGTACATGTTAAGGGCATGCTGTACCTAGTGTAGTACTCTCAAAATGTACACTGCCTGCCAAACGAAAATAAACATGCTTAAAGGCCCATAGTTGCTGCCCTCAAATCCTATTATATACCTAGTAGTGACATTGCAGCCCCTTCCCTATTTTGCCTCATCATACTGCAGATTTTAGGGATGGGGTTGCAGCATGTGTTCGTGGCTCAGTCGGATGAACTAAGAAATGTTGCTGAGCAAGTTGATAAGTTCAATAACTTACCAATGCATTTGTAAAAGAATTCAAATATTGGCTCTGTTCGGTCATTGGGCAGACAGATTTTTGTTATGGGCTGCCTACCCAAGGAAAGATTGGTGTCAGCAGTTCTGGAACAACATTATTTATTTACTAGATTTACCAGGAAAACATACTGAGCTAAAAGCTCGATTCCAGATGCGACCTGGGGGCCGAGACCCAATAAGAATACATGGAATATATACAATAGCAGAACAGTTAGGGAAGCCAAGACTTGCATATAAACATTTGATTTAGAGAACAGACAGGGGTTCAATAACATTGTACAGAGCGCAAGGTCAATATACATTACTTATACTCTTGTAGTACAACAAGCATAATAATTTGAGAAATTAGTCATAACAGGAGCAGCTGGAAGCAAAGTGGGTTTTAAGTAGAGGTTGCGTTGGTAAGTGTTCTGTGTGTGTCTTATGGAGGCTGGCAGTGCATTCCAAATCTGTGGGATTCGTAGAAGGCGGCCTGGCCTTTGGTAGTTCGCATAAACGGGACATGCAGCAGTCTGGGGTCCATATTCTGAGAGAGCATGCCGGAGGGGATTGTTGGGAGAGTGTAGAGGCCAGATATGGGGGGGAGGGAGTGGGACCAGAATTTGGCAGCTAACCTGGCGAGTTTATTTGTCTATGATCATGGAGGGACGGCAGGGTAGTGGAACTGTATAGGTTGCAATGGTGTGTGGATTACGGACAGTCTAGAATGAACCGGCAGAAAGAGTGGAACATGGTGTCTAGGCTGGCTAGAGCGGACAGGGGCTGTGGAGTAGACTATGTCGCCATAGTCGAAAACAGGGAGAACCATTTGTTGGACAATGGTGTGCCTGGTTTGCATAGGGAGGCATTTTTGTTGCGGAATAGAGCACCTAGTTTGGGGAGGTCTCTTGTGTATTGAGTCAATATGAAGGTAAAATCTAGGTGCTGGTCTAACCAGACGCCTAGATATCTGAAGGAAATACAGTTGTCCAGGGGTCCCATCCGAGGTTATGAAAGGGGGGCAGGTGGATTGGCGTGAGAGTCTTTGTTGGGTTCCGAATGTTTGTGATACTGTTTTTTGGGTTTAGGAATAGCTGGTTTGTCCTCAGCCAGCACTGGATAGCATAGAAATCCTCCTGTAGTATGGTTGTGATGCTTTGCGTGGTGGGACCGGAGGCATACAGGACAGTGTCGCCTGCATACATTTGGATAGATGAGAGGGAACAGGCTGAGGGGAGGTCGTTTAAAAATGGAAAAAGTAGTGGGTCTAGGACAGATCCTCAGGGACGCCAGTAGTGACTGGCAGTGGGTTTGAGGTGTGGAGGCCAGTTTGATGGATTGCATCCTGTCTGCCAGATAGTCATGGAACCAACCAGTGGCTGACTCAGAGATCCCTGCTCTGGAGAGTTTGAGAGGAGTAGTGAATAAGAGATGGTATCAAAAGCCTTTGCTAGGTCTATGAAGATGGCGGAGGTGACATGTCCTTTGTCCATGCCCTTTGAGAATGTCACCAGTGACACGTAGGGAGGGAGGTGGTGGTGGAGGATTTACAGAATCCTGATTGGAACAGGGTAAAGAAGGAGGAGGCTTCTAGATAGGAGGTGAACTAGGACATGACTAGCCATTCCTGTAATTTGGCCAAAATTGGGAGCAGGAGATGGGTTTATAGTTTTCTGGGGAGGAGGGTCACCACCTTTGGTAGGGGTGCATGACTGTAGTCATTTTCCAGGCCAAGGGTACCTTGCCCAAAGAGAATGAGAGGTTGCCTTCCAGCCATCCAATGACCCTAGAAGGATAGATAAGGTAACAGAAGCAGAGATTATACATTATGCCCCTGGGGCTCAATTGACAAAGGTGACCAGAACCATGGTTTCTATGCTAGCTGATGCCGGTGAGTATAATCAGTCATCACCTGGGACTAGGTAATGGCAAGGGCATTAAATGCAACTGTGGGGCATCTGGACAGTGCTTTACACCACCCACTCCTTTTTTTCATCATATGTTTATCATCTCCCCCTGCTGTCGACCCAAGGATATACCCAGCTAACATGGCTATAACCCTGATCAGTCAGACTGCGGTCACTTGGGTGGCAGTTTGGTTGGTTTTAGTTTGTGTTTTTCTCCCCTTACTCTTCTCTCCACCCTTTGTGGTGAGCATATCCTGTCAGCCTAAAACACAGGCATTGCCCTGTCTTGCAGCAAGCTTCCCAGCCCTGCAGTAGTGTTCCCTGTGGCACCATGGCCAGAACTATCTGCCAAACTTCCCAATCAAGGCACACTGTGCCAGCTATCCCTTGAGGCCAGACCTTCCTCCCGATGTGGCTAGCAACATGAGTGCACTAGTAACTGAACTCAGATTTCAAGGACAGCAGCATGATATACTGTGGCTGGGCCATCAGGACGGCCTTTTAAGAATGTCAGGGATGTCGCCACTTACCTTGCTCCTCGAAGAAGAGTCAGTGAAACTCAAAGTGCTGGGGCTGGTTGGGTTTCATTTTTCCTATGTATGGAATTAACCCTTTGGCATACACCATGTTGGTAAGCGCTGCTCTTTGTGGTCCCCTGCTTTGCCTTTATGCAGCTGCTCCACAGTGGAGCTGTATGAGCGCTTAGTGTGGGAGTGACTCATAACTACCTTGCCACTTAATGCTTCTGCCTGGTTGTCTGGTGCTCTGCATAGCTGCAATTGGGTATCTGACGGGCGGGGAATTCCAGATGGTCTATGTAGTCACCTAATTGTTTCGATTATGATATGCAAAAGAAATATTTTCACAAGACAAACAAACTGCCAGGCACTCCCTCCCCAATATTTAAATTCCTCCCATCTCACAGCTGTTGCGCTTTGGACTTGGCATCACTCATGCCACAGCCACGGCCACAGACCAGTGTGGGTGGATGGATGGATGATGAGTTTTTCTGTTTTGTGACTTTAGACATGTGTTAACAAATGTGAATGACAATGTGACTGTCATTAAAGCCAATTTATTGATTAGTTGGTTTGATTACTACTTTTTTTATCAGTGGCAGCCCACCAGATGACACATGGCATGGTTTATCATTTTATTACCATATGCAGCCAGTAATTACATAAAAAGATTATACAATGGCAAGAAAAAATCCTGGACTGTGATTGGTCAGTTTGGGGCTGGACCCGTGATGTTATCCCAGCACAACACAGGTCTACAGTCATCGTTATGGCTGCCCTCTTTTTGCATCTCCTCTTAAGAAACAAAACATTTTTTCCATACTAATAAAAACATTCTTTCAAATTATTTTTTATTTCATATATAACAACAAACCATTGTATAATAGGAATAATGCCCTCCAGGGTATGTGTCGTTGAGAATGTCACACCTCAGGTATTGGACGCACTTGGCCTGCTGCTCTGTGCCCAGCCACCTGAGGCGTGACGTTATCCCAGCACGACACACACCCTGTTGGGCATTATTGCTTAATTGGTCCCCCACCATCAATTTTAATGTCTATCTAACCAATTGGGCTAAGATATATCTTAAGAAAATAAGACCCTCGGTACTCATGATATCAGATTATTCTGTAATTGAAATGCAGTGGTTTTATTTATCTTTAAAATGTAATTTACTATCCGCACTGGCACAGCTGAGTGGAGCATGTCATTCTTCATTGTCATATTCAATAAACCAGTGCAACAAAATTTACACAAACTACCACTTGTGTGTTGGCATGTGTCTTAGACTTGTGATTGCAATCCAAGCAAAAGAGTAACCTCTTTCATTAGCTATCTGGGAGCTCCTTCTAGCAAAAATGTATTTTCATTTCATGCCTTTAGAAGGGAAGCAATTGTACTTGCCTCCTATGGGCCCAGCGATAACCTCTTCCACTTGCTATATTGACAGCTATGCCTAGGGCCCCAGGCTTGAATGTTTCATGATAAGATGTGCATATATGAGTCACTGTTAATTAAATGCTGGACTTGATTTTAACAACAAATTTCTAAAAAAAAAGTAAAAATATGCTGCAGAACCTTCAGTTGAGCACAGATGCTCCAGCTCTATACACATCATGAAACATTTGAGCATGGTGGCATGGCAACCAAAGTAGCAAGTGAAATTAATCATTTGGTTGGGCTGAGTGGACAGCTGGGAGGAAATCATGATCTTTCTATTCCAAAGGGTCATGAAAAGAAAATTATAATTTGTTAGACAAACTTCCAGGCAGGTATGGGGATTGCTTATCATTTTTATAGATAGCACCAACAAAGGGCAAAAGAGTGTTCTTTCAAGGATCAAACTGTAGGCTGCGGTGTTATATTTCTATTAATGTTTCTTGTAAAACATTACATGCAAATTAAAACATTTCAATTTTTAATAACTATTTTATTGAAAATTAAAGAAAAGGACAACAAACAAGTTCACATTATAACAAGCATCCAAGACAACCGCTCTAAAATATAAAACCAGGGTAGAGATGGCATAATGGTGCAGAAGACTACGTGGTATGTTATAAAGGTGTAGAGATTAACAAGATACAAAAGGCTTCCAGAAGAAATCTTAGTAATTACAAAAAATCTAACACAAATATGAGCAGAACCAAGGTGCAGCGAGCTCTGAGGCAGGGCATCGGTAATGTTTCAAAGTTTCAAGGTTTTATAGTTATGTATGGGTTCATAAGGCGGTGGCCCATAATGAACCCATCACCATTAACTTTAATGGTGGAAATGGTAATTTTTTTTATCCATATAATAGTTCAGATTTAATTTAAACTGTTCAACGGATTTACTCATAGCAACATTTCTAGGTAGTGTGTTCCAAATAGCTAGGGATCTCTGTGTGAAGAATTTTTTCTGCCTAGTTGTCATACTTACGGAAGTTTTAGTTTTAAGTTATGAGACCTAGTATTATTTTGTGTTATTTACCTTTCAAGACAGATGGTAACAAATAAGATTCTTTTTTTAAACTATTTTTTTCCCCTCCGGTCGAGGTCTGCGGAGCCCCTCTCAGGCATCCTGCCTGTTCTTGCCCTGCCTGAAGTCTTCCTACCTTAGCCTCCTCTCTCCTCCCTCTCAACCCACACAACCGCAACCCCAGCTTAACCCCTCCGGGTGGGGTTGCCCTCCTCTTGAGTGCTCTGTACAGTCAGTCTCTGGCTTGTGGGTGAGAGCCGGGTGGAGGACACTGGAAGGCCAGGCAGGTCAGACCTGGCAGTGGGCATGGGAACAGGTGCCGTTGCCTACCCAACAGACTGTTGTTTCCCTGTTCTGGTGTCGCTCCCCCTGCCACGCATGGTGCATGTCCCGGATGCTACGGCACATGGCAACCCTGCCAGCGTCCAGCCATGCTATGCACATGCTGCCCGTGTGCTGCCCCGTCTCCACCGGGAGCTGCTGGCATGCCAAGCGACTCGTCCTCCTCCCCGGGAGGAGAGCAGCCCAGCGGATGCTCAATCCTCACCCGCCCTGCCGACCCCATGCACCCGAGCTCGCCTCCCGAACTGGGTCGCCGGGCGTAGCACGAGGTGTGGCATCTAGCGCCAACCCTCAGCGCCACCGCCAATGATAAGGATTCATTTTGAAATGCTTTAAAGCTGTAAATCAGGTCTCCTCTAAGGGATCTGTATTCCAAAGAGTAAAGGTTCAATATTCTTAACCTGTCGCTAAAATCCTTATTGTTCATACTATCTATTGTTCTTGTAACCCTATGTTGTACTCTTTCTATCATGGTCTTACAACCTACAGAAGTACAGGTGCAAAAGGGGCACAGTATTCCAAATGTGGATGAATAAGGCTAATATATAAAGAGTATAACTTCTGTTTTTCTTTTTATATGCCTCTGTATGCATCCTAGGATGCCGTAACATTTCTTAACTGTTTTGTTTGTGTGCATGTCGAATTTAAGGTTATCAGTTATTATGACACCCAGATCTTTTCTTCTGCAGTTGTTACTAGTTGGGTATTATTCATTACATACTGTGCATAACGTTGTTTTGCCCATATGCATCACTTTGCATTTTAGTTTGTTGAACTTCATCTTATTGACAGTTAGTTGCCCAATTGCACAGTTTGTTTAAGTTATCCTGTAAGTTATTGATAGACTCAGTATTGTTCACAATGCATCCAAGTTTGCAGTCGTCTGCATATTTGTTGATTCAGATGCCACTGTTCGTCTGCATACTTGAAAAAGTATATTAAACAATAATGGGCCCAGCATGGAACCCTGAGACACCCGCTTGTAACAGGTGTCCAGTTGGATTCACGTCCTCTGATGATTCCCTTTGTTGTCTATTTTTTAACCATCAGGCTATCCATTTTATCATTTTTATGTCTATGTTTATTTTAACTAATTGTTCGATTATGACTGTATGGAAACCATCAAATGCCTTGGCGTAATCTAGAAAAATTATATCAACAGGCATTCCATGCTCCAATGCCTCACTGACCGTGTCAAAAAATGTATAAGATTAGTTAGGCACGAATGACCTGATGTAAATCCATGTTAAGTAATGCCAATACAGCCAGTATTATTAATATGATCAAGTATTTTGTTTTGTATCAGTCATTCTAACAATTTACAGATGATTGATGTAAGGCTGATAGGCCTATAGTTCCTTGCATTTTGTTTATTGGCGCTTTAAATATTGGTGTAATATTTGCAGTTCCCCATGATTCGAGGTTTTACCCTTCTCAATAGATGCATTAAATAGGATGGTTAGTGGTTCTACTAGCTCTTTACTTAATGTTTTTAAAACTGTGGACTTGTACCATCTAGTCCTGGAGATGAACCAATTTTAACAGTCCAATGGTGTCTAGTACATTTTGCTCGGTGAAGAAGATTGTGGAGTTGCTTGTGTGTACCTTATTTAAGTCAAAACTGTCGTCTAGTTTGAAAACACTTCCAAAGTAGGAGTTAAGTTCCTCTGCAATGTCAGTTTCATCATTTAGTATTTTGTTATTAGATACTAGGGGACCTATTCAATTTGATTTCCTTAAGCTTCCAACATAACTGTAGAACTGCTTCCTGTTGTCTCTAGTTTTCTGAACTAATTTTAGTTCTAGTTTTTGTTTTGCCAAACAAATATGAGTTTTGTTTTCTTAGCTAACACTTTAAACTTGTCCAGGTCTACATTCTTATTCGATTTTTATATTTATAGGCTGCTCTTTTTTTTAATTAATTAATTTCCTGATTCTCCAATTCCACCAGGGTGGAATTCTTTGTTTCTTATTATTATATTTGATTCTCAGTGGTACCCATTTATTAATGCAGTAATTTATTTTCTTTTTAATATGCTCCCACGCTTGTTCTCGTTAAGATTATTTAGAGTATCCCTCAATTCCACCGATTAAGGTGGGATTGAATCTTCATAATCAGATTTTGAGTAATTTCTAAATTTAGTTTTCCTTTGATTTCTTTGGTGTGTTTCAATAAATTGAACAGAACCATACTGTGGTCACTTTCACTAAGAGGTGACAAGATTAGTGGCGTTGAGCAGAAATCTTTGATGTTAGTTAGCATTAGATCTAAAATGTTATTATTTCTGGCTGGGAGTTTGACTACTTGCTCTAGATCATGTAGAAAACTAATTTCTATTAATCTCTTTTGAATTGTCCCTTGGTATCAAGTTAGCCCAGTTTATATTTGGAAGATTAAAATCGCCCATTAATATAAAATCATTTCCTATTTCTGTGTTCTCAATTTCATCAAGGAAAAGTTGATTTTCAACTGATCCAAGATTAGGGAATGATAAGCTAGACTGATCGTCATGGTGTTATTATCTAGTGGTAATTTGACTCATATTATTTCTGTGTTGGATTGATGAGGAAGTATCTGATGTCCCTTTAGATGTTCTGCAATATACAAAGCTACTCCTCCCCTTTTTATCTGCCTTATTTTTTAAGAAACTGGTATAGCTTGGTATATTGGTATTCCATTCGTGTCCGAGAACTAAGTCTCTGTGACTCGCAAATGTCAATTTTACTGATGGCAAGGGTGTATTTTAATTTGTCCATTTTGTTGGTCAAGCTCCTCGTGTTTACTAGTAAGATCCTTATTTCTTTATTATCTTGTGTTTTGTTCATAATTACTTTGTTCATTTCCATAACAGTATTTATATCCTTTTTGGGATGCTCGTATTGTTTCTGTTGTCTTTTATAATGTTTTGTTTGTGTTCTTAGATACTGAGAGAACCTTGAGTGCTGAATTAAATTGATTGGAAATGTTGTATACTTATTTTAGGTTACACTCCCTCACTTCTAGTTTAAATGCTTGGTAATACAATTTCCTAGTCTTTCTCCCAAAAGCTGACTTCCCTGTTTACTCAGATGTAAACCATCTTTGCAAAAGAGATAGTCTCTATGTGAGAATTCCTCCCAATGCGTTACACATCCGATAGATTGCTTTAAGCACCATTGCCTAAGCCAGTTATTTATGTGTTTTATTTTACTCATTTGCTGATAAGAAGCCCTGGGGATGGGAAAAAGTGAGTTCATAATCCAGGTCCATCAATCTGTTAGTCAGATTGACAAATTCCTGCTTGACCTGTTGTGTATGTTGTTGTAAAACATTATTGGCTCCTGCATGATTAATTACAAACTTTTTTCATTCCTTTGGTTCAGAATATCTTTAGCCATTTTTGTAATGTGTGATAGTGTGGCTCCTTTAAAACATGACATAGTTCTGTTATGTTTATCTGGGTCACAGATAGCTCTGTCCAGTCCTTTGACAATTAAGTCTCCTAATATGTAAATCTGCTTTGTATTACTGTTTGTATTATTAGTTTCCATGTGTACTTCTGTTATTGTTTTAAATTCCAAATTTATAAAATTTTCAAATAACACCTTACATGATGACATGAGAACAAGACATAACAGAGTCATGATGGTTGCAGGAGCACCATGTAAGGCCCCCGCTTGGCACAGTACACCCAAGAAGAGGCAGTTAAATGTCCAGACAACTTAATTACTGTAAATAGTATAGATATACTGATTTGCCCCTGAAAAGCCTAGATCTGAGAAATCCTCTTATCTAAATCCTGTTTGAAGAAGGTATAAACTGTGAGATTCCTCCAGATCCTATTATACTGGGATAGGGATCCTCCCAGAGTAGCCTTAAGTTGTTCAGCACTGGGATTGAATAATAGGTCTCTCACCCATTCAGTGTAAGATATGTTATGCACATTTAGCCAGTGCCTTAGTACTAACTTTTTCATAGTAAGAGACAGCACAACCATGTGATACCTATGGTTTTTTGACCACGATCTGTGAAAGATCTAAAATACATATCTCTGGTGTAAATAGTTCATCCAAGCCCAACAAGGTGTCTGCTTTAGTCTTGATCATCTCCCATAGGGACCTAATTGAGGAACACTCCCAAAACAAATGCCTAAGGTCTCCAGTTGCTTGTTTACATCTGGGGCATAAAGCATCTGGGATCTGACCCACCCTGTGAAGTTTAGCTGGAGTCCAGTACATGTTGTTGAGAAACTGGCTTTGAGTGAGCTTCACTCTGTCTTGGGATACATATTTATGACTACATTCCCAGATGGTATCCCACTTCTCAGAATATGCTGGGAATTGAGTTGCCCAGTATTTGGAGGCATTGCTTGGGCATCCATTACTCCCTGCCTCAGAAAACCATCGTCAGGAGACACTGGGGTTTGCTACAGAGAGAAATCAGAGAATCAGTCCAATTCCACTCCATCACATTAAGACATCCTCTAGAAAATTTTTCCAACAAAAGGTGACAGAGCTGGAGGACTTTAAAGATAGATGCTCTATCCAGGTTATGTAAAGCCAGGATAGCTCCAGAATCCATAAGTTTCCCATCTAAAAAAGTCTTCTACCTTGAGATCTCTAATATCTGGGAGCCAAGATGGGAAATGAGTTTGCCCACTATCTTCAGATCGGGGTTAGCCACTACAGGTTGCCAGGGTCTTTGGTATTCTGGTATTTTAGGAAGGCAGTACTTCTGTATTATGTTGATCTACTGTTATTTCCTGGTTTGAGTCACCAGTATGAATTCTTATAGGTGTTATGACTGGTTCTAACATGATTAAATGCTCTTTTGATATACTTGGTAAAGTAATATCTGGTTCGCTATCTGGGAACTTGATTGTGCTATATTTGTTGCGTATGCACAATTGTTTTGTGATTCCTTGTATGTGAGTGGGTCAAATCTATTCTGAACCGCAAGACTGAAATGATTTGCTTTTCTCCCTTTTGGGGGAATTTTGGAACTTTGGACTTGGTGCCATCTATCTTCAGTATTGTCCAATATGTCCTCCTCTATATTCCTTTTTACTGTTTGGGGGTTGTCTATTGGGGAGGGAAAACTACCAGGAACTATATCTGTTAGAAGAGGGGTAGGAGATAACTACTGGGAGCTGTGTCCAGTACAGACATGCCTGGCGTACTTTGCAGTGTTAATGCTTTTAATCTTACTTGATATATATCTGCCATTTCTTTCTGGCTTGTTCAAGCTCTGTGAGCCTATTATTAAATTGTGAGATCGCATACGCCATATCACTGTTTTCTTTACATTTGGAACATGTATAATTACGATTCAGAGTAAGGCGTCAAGTAAGACTGTACGTGGAACAGGACATACATCTTATTCCTAGTAGTCCATCTTAGGTCTCTGTTGTGTCCTCCATATTACAGTCCAGTTTATATCACTGGTCAAAGTACTGCTTCTAAAGTGTTTGTAACTACCAGCCTTCTTGTGTCCACAGCACTTATAACACTGCACCTGATATTTACAAACACTACAGTGCAGATACTCATAGGCTGTCTAGGCCTTACCTCAGTATATTCTTTAAATCTGTTATTCAAAATTACTTATGCTTGCTCTACTCGCTAAAACACACTCAGAACACGTGTGTCTTTGTGTGCATCTCTCTGATGATTACGCTCACCCTGCTAGCCACAGATTTTGTTTAAATACAAGTCCTGACCCAGGAAGTGATCATAGAGGTCATAGAGTGCTCCATGCAAGGATTACTCCACAAACAGTTTAAAAGTTAAAATAAGCACATAATAGTGGCTTAACCTACTGGCGTAATGCCAGATGAATACAACAGCGTTAAAAACCAAGGTTCAATGAACTGTAGTTCCAGTATCTCTCAGGGAACTACTGCTCCTCTTCAAGTTCCTGTTTAGGAATATAGGGCTCAAGAGGTTTGCGATAGCGAGTGCACAGTAACACGGGTAATATTTGTACAAGCAATGTTTCACAAGGTGATCAGCAGCAGCACAGTACTCGCATATAATGTGCTGTCTTCAGGGCTGCAGCTTAATACCTAATTAATGCACTTATCCTTAAAAACATTCTGTCGGAAAACTTATGAAACACTTAAAAACAAACCCATAAAATTAAATGAAAACTTATGGTACAAATGTGGGGTCAGACTGCAATTTGTAAAATACCCATCATCACCAGATGTCTTCAATTGCTGGCATGATATTTAAGAAGTAGAACATACATTTTTCAAGCTGGTAGATAGTATCTGCTATGGTTGTCCATTGGGATAGATGAGGAGGCTGTATTTGAAACCATAGTTTGGTGATAGCCTTTTTGCACATACCAAAAGAATTAACAAAGCTTGCATTCTGCCTCTTACACTCAACTTAGCAGGAGGTACAGCATATGCAGGAGGACCAGTGTAGAAGAAAGAGGTAAATCAGACATCCGGGCTATGATATTTGAAATAGCTGTCTAGTAGGGTTGAAAGTGGGGCACAATCAAAAATGTGATCATGATTGTCCCTAGACTCACTACAGGCCGCCAACAGGCGTCTACCTGCATACCTAAGTATTTTGTTGAAAGTGCTGGAGTCTTAAAGAATCTCATGCAACACTTGCAGGTGAATTCTTTCAAACAGGGTACCATTGAAAGCTTATATGTAAAAGGGAGTATTTCTTTCACAGGGCAGGATTGCATGAAATCTGTAGATCTTTGTTCCATTCATGCAAGATAGAAAGAGTGGAATCTTTGCTTGATCCTGAAGGACAGAATATGTGTCACCAATCAAGTGTTCCTGTAGGCTGCCCTGTTGATGGGATGTTATTACAGCAGTTAATGCTGGAAGCAGGTCTGAAAAGCATCTGCAGGCAGGCGGCAAAGTTTGTAAAAATGTTCAAGTTGCAAATATTGATAATGGTCAGTAGACAGTAAGCGGTACATAGTGCATAGATCAGAGAAAGGCGGACTCCCCATGGGTCCAAAATCTGATGAAGATACAATAAGCGAGTTGGGCCTCGTCTAAGGAAAGGATCTAAAGCATTTAATGGATTGTTTTGCATCCAAACCAGGGCTTCCACTAAAGGAGCTTCCTCCCTGAGAAACCTCATTTCATACCAAATGCCATACCCAGACTGCCCCTGTGGTATAGCAAAAAGCCTCGAGGGGATTTCAGCTGACATCATGGAGATCATTAATGGTAAATTCTATGTCCTTCAAATGGGCGTTATAATTCCTCGTGGTCCAAAGGCGTAAGAGTTAAAGCTGAAATGCTAGCATATATAAATGGAAATTGAGCAGATTTATTCCGCCTTGAGAAGGAAAGATGTAACAATGAAGTATAAGTCTAGACTTATACCCTCTCAATATAAAGTGAGATATCAGCCTATGCCAGTCCCGAAAGTGACTAGTGGGTATAGTTTAAGAGTTTACCAAATAAAATAAAACACCTGGTAAAATATTTAAGTGGATGACTTTAACCCTTTGCAAAAGGAAAGGTTGAACAAAGTCCAGAGGCTTAAATCCTCTGCTATCGCTGTTGTCAGGGGTTTGAAATTAATTACTGCACTTCTAAGTGATCTGGATGTTTAGTAAGGTATCATCAAGATATTTCAGGAGTTTCGGTTCCAATGGATATTAAATAGATCTTTAATTTGTTGAGGTGGGGCATAATTAAGAGCCAAAACTTCCATTTTATGTCTATTTGAACAAAACTGGCTAGTAAGTCAAATCTATTTAGGAGGCCAAAGACTTTCAACAGGGAGGTAGTTCGATCAGTAAGAGTTAAGAGAATATCATCAGTAAACAAAGGCAATTATACAGTCCCAGCCGCCTAACGGAATGCCATGTATATTTGGAGAATGTCACATATGAAGCCTAATGGCTCAATATATAGAGCAAACAATACCAGAGAAAAGCAGCAGCCTTGCTGGGGCCCTCTCCTAAAGTGAAAGATGAAGAAATTGACCCATTGTGTTTAACCAAAGCAGAGGGAAAGTGATAGGAAACTTATAACATGTTTATAAAGTCTGTAGGAAAGTCAAACACCTTTAATGTGGCCCACAGAAAAGGTCATGGAACCTAGTGAAGGCCTTCTCCATATCCAAGCAGGCCAGGACCAGGGGATAGAACATTGATGAACATAGTCCAAGAGAAGTAGCATTTGTCAAACATTGTCATGAGCTTGTCGCTTCTGAATAAACCCAGCCTGGTCCTGGTCCAGTAAGGAGGAGGAGACCCTTCAACCGAAATGCCCAGATGCATGAATAATTTACAATCAAAGTTCAAAATAGAAATAGAATGATACGAGGCTGGTGAAGTAAGATCCTTGCCCAGTTTTGGAAAAGCAATAATAACTGCATATTGCCAGATGGGCAGTGGCATCTCCCTCCTGAAGGAGTGGAAGAAACAGAGGAGAATGGGGGTCAAAAGGTTCCCAAGGGAGGGATCTTTATAAAATTCAGATGGAAAACCATCAATTCCTGGTCACGTACCTGTTTTTGCTGTCTTAATACCATAATGAATTTCTGCCATGGTAATGGAAGTAGTAAGTGCCTGGGCTTGCTCTTGAGAGTGTGTAAGGTAAATGAGCCTGGTTTTTAAAACAATTGGATTTGTTGTTCTGAAGGCATAGGTGTCTCAGGAGTGTATTGTAAGGAATAGTAGGCTTTGAAAATGTTCAAGATCTTATTTCCATTATAATTAAATGCTTTTGTACTCAGATGATGGAGCTTGGTTACAATGGCTGCTACCTTATGCACAGTGAGGCGCCTAACTAAACTCGCGAGCACTCAGAGCTCCTCCTCATAGTATTATTGTCTAAAGTAAACAAGAATTTGTCAATGCCGAATGTTTGCTGCTGGTATACACCTCTTTTTTTTTTTTGATTTTGACCTCAACTTTTGAAGATACTTGTTTTAGGATTCATCTTATAGGCGTGACATGCACCATTTATGGTGTATTAGTTGACATGTAATTTTGCACCAGGGGCAAAAACTCATCTCGTCCAGGATTTAAAAATGACACATGTCACATTTATGATGTTGTGTGAAAAATGGCTATGTTGAAAGTTTGGAGTCAAAATATTCAAAATTAGCAAAGTTAAGGAGGAACGCTGAAGTAGTGTAACATTTGGTCATAACCTGGCATTTGACTGTATTTGTACACCAAAGTTTCAACTCAGCCTTCTTATTACCCTACCTGATTGACCCGGCAGGTGAAGATTTTCAAATCCTCCCAAACACATAATTTGTGCCACGAAACGTGATTCCAAGCCACAGGTATGAAAACAAATGTTGGCCAGGATTTGAAAAATGACAGCTGCCACATTCATGAGTGCTGTGAAGAAATGGCTATGTTTAAAATTGGTGTCACAATATTGAAAATTACCAAAGTTGCATGACTGTATTGTAAATTTCAATGTAGGCTCATAATGTTGTTGTTTTTAATATTTTTGTCCCACATTTTCAACATAGCCTTCTTATGATCCCACCTCATGAAAAATTGCAGAGCAAATATTCAACTCTTGCCCAAAAGGAGATTTCACTCAGCGACGCGAAATCACCTTTCAGAACAGATTTGCCCAAAGTCACTGTAATTGTTCATGAGGTGGTCCCAAAAAGGCATGTTGAAAATTTGGGGCAGAAATATCCAAAATGGCTAAGTTATGCCACTAAGTTCAGATCTATATTGACATACATTGAACCGCTTACCTTGATGTCCTCAGTTCATGGTCCAGCATTGAAGAGTGAAGATGTGTCTGCAGTCCAGAGGAGATTATGACATCAAACCCTCAGTGGGTAAATAAGGGCTTGGGGGTGTGGGGTAGTGGGTGCTGAGTGGTAGGGTCAGGTGGGGAGGGGACTAATGGGGCAACAGACATTGATGGATTTTTATAGGCTTTTAAACAAACAAATGCCAAGGGACGTTTTTCTTTATTTCAGGTTCTGACACTAGAATTAGGCACCCCAGTGTCAGTGTTATGTTTGGGGAGTGCTGAGTGGGTTGGTTGGGTGGGGGGCTAATGCAACAGACATTGATGGATTGTTTTCTATTCTTTTAATAAGCTTAAAAAAACACTGAAGGAAGGTTTCCTTTATTTCTGGTTTGGACATAGGGATTGGACACCCCCAGTGTCAGTGTTATGTTGGGGGATGGGTGCTGGTGGGAGGGTCAGGTGGGGGTGACAGTTACAGGGGCACCGGCAGTGGATACTGGGGACTGTGCACCCCAGTGTCAGTGTTATAAATGGTGGGGGGTGCAGTTATGGTGATTACTGCAATAGACATTGATAGACCATTTTCTTTTTACAGGATATTTAAACAATATAAAATAGGAGGCAGGGAGGTTGCAGTTATGGTGGTGGCTGCAAAAGGCATTGATGGACCATTTTCTTTTCTACAGGGTATTTAAAAAATAAAAGAGGACACTGGGGATTGGTTGCCCCATTGTCAGTGTTATGTTGGCAGCACTGGGGGAACTCCTGGTGCTACATAACTAAACATGGGTGGTGGGGTTTGCAGTTACAGTGGCAGCTGCCATAGACATCAGTGGACTCTTTTTTAGTTGCAGGATGTATTAAAAAACCTAGGAGGTGGTCATTGGGGATTGGGCACCCCAGTGTCAACATAATGTGTGTGGGAGAGGGAGTATGGGGTGGTGGGTGCTGAGAGGGAGGGTCAGGTGGGAGAAGTTTCAGGGCACCAGCAACAGACATCGATGGACATTTTTGTTGTTACAGGGCTTGAAATAGCAACTGCTCACCAGTAAGGTCCAAAGCAAACTTCCACTGTGCAGCTGTAACTGTTTGAAAGCCAATCAGCTCTTTGCTGACCCAACTTCATGCAAATCAAGGACGAGCTCTCTCTTTGATTGGAGTGGCTTCAGTCCTTTGAAGTACGTACGTTTCAGCCCACCAAGCTGAGGTTGCATCACGACCACAATGCATGGTCATTGGTTGAACTACCAAGCCGCTTGCAGTTGCAGCTGCAATGGGCTTGGCAGTGACACACCTCAAATTCTTGTTGTACTTGTCCCAAAACGTTTATGCATGGGTGCAGCAAACATAAAAAGGGCATGCTCAACCTTTTGGTCTAATAGTTTTTTGAAGTTGGGTCTTAATCTCAAGCATCTGTGAATGGACTGAATTATTACCTTGCATCATAGTGACTGTAAATTTCTGAGGGTGCATTGAAGTTCCTGCATTTTATGTTCCTGTGTCTTGTATAGGGCGAGACATGTGCTATAATAGTGCCTCTGAAGAGGGATTTGAGTGCATCCATAGAAGCTGGGTGACACTCCCATTGTCATTGTCCTGAAGAAACTGAGATACTTGGCTTTCCAGCTTCTTAAGAAGTGCTTGATCTCAGAGGAGGTCTGGGTGCAAATGCCAGAGGGTTTGACAGGTAGGTTTTCCTTGGAAGAAAAGGGCAGTTAGCTGAGTATAGTCAGATAAGTTAAACGAACTGTGTTGAACCTCTTGCAAAGTATCAACATGCTTTATGGTTGTGAAAAGGTAATCTAACCTAGCAAAACTGCCATGCAGGGGAGTAGTGCAAAGCAGTCTTTTAGCGAGGAATGTAGGTGGTGCCAAGTGTTGACAATACTCGATTCAAAGTTCAATGCAAATATGAGCGGGAAAGAATGGTAGGCTTTTAAATTTGAGGAATCCAAATTAGGTTCAGTGCAAAATTTTAATCCTCTCCCCAAAAGTATTGGCCATGCAAACTCCTAACATGACAGAAAAAGAGAGGATAAAGCTCACGGTATGTAATGGGGAAGTAATTATTAACGAAGGTAATGAGTCTCCCATATAGGGCACCTGTTACAATAAAATAATGACCAGCTTCTTTTGTGTCACAAGTCTGAATATCAAACGGGAGGCCATGCTGACATAAGTTTAATACCCCATCCTTCAGAGGATTTATGTGAAGAAAAGAAAAACATGGCTGAAGCCAAATTTCAGATATTTTTATGCTCATCTGATGTCAGATGAGTTTCGTGAAAGTAGGATAATGTCTGCCTGTTGTTGTTGAAAATATTGAAGGAGGTGGTGGCGTTTAACAGGATTATGTATTCTGTTTACATTATAGGACAGTACTTTAGTAAGAGATGCCATAATCGGAAATAAGGCTATATATCAAAGCTTGGTGCACCTCACTAATGACAAACAAAAAAACTAACTGTTTGTGGCCTCTGAAGTAACAAAATACCCATGCCCTGCCACAGATTCACATATAATAGTAACTAAACACAGTCAATAAGAGTTGCGATGGTCCATGTAGTATATACCAGGAAAACAAAACCTGACATATAATAATCTGCCAACGGGCAGAATCTAAATATAAATAACCAAGAACACATCAAGTAACAAAACTAGCCTTAAGAAATCTCTGTTATAGAAAACTGTATGTAAGTTGAAAATAGGTAATACAAAGTGTGTCTTCCATATAGGATATAAAAAGAATATGAGCTGTCATAGACATAGTATCATAGTAAATACAAAGTGTAATTTATACTTAGCCCATTTGCTTACGATATACCCATTTTACTTAAAAATGCATATAACTAGTACTCATAGATTTTGTTTTGACTATAGGTGTCCAGTCTTTTTGAAACTTTCTAATGAAGGACTGTCTATTACTACTTTTGGAAGTGCATTCCAATGGGTACTACCTTGACTAAACCAGTATTTCCACTTTAGTAGTCTCCACCTTTGTAGATTTATCTATTTATTTATTTATTGAAATTGTTTCACCAGGAAAGGCACACTGAGCAAAAGATGCTCGTCTCACGGTGCAACCTGGGGAAGGGTTACAGTGGAGGCAGATCATGTACAGGCAAAAATATAGAATTGCACAATACAGATGATGTACATAGCTGGGAAGGGTAACACGAGACATTGTTTACAATAGATGGAACAATACAGGAGAACTATAGCGCATTTAAACAATAGGTGAAACAGTACAGAGAACAGAGCATGAAGGACAGGGTATACATAACATGGAACACTTCCGGTTAATACATGTTTAAGTAAGTGCCAGTAGCAATGCATGAGTGGCAATAGCATGACAAGAGTTGAAGTGAGTTGCATCAAGTTGACAGTAGGAGTAGGAGAGGTGTGGGGGTGATGAGGGTGGGCAGGAAGAGGTGAGCAGTAGTAGTGCGTGAGGTTGAGAAGCATGGGTAGCTGAGGTGGGAGGGAAGGAGGAGGGAGGGTAGGGAGAGATTAGGAGGGAAAAATAGAGTGGGGTGAAGTCGTGAGGGCAGTGTATAAGCCAGGCAATTTGGCGAAGAGCCGAGCAGCTGAGTCAGGCAGAGGGATGGTGGGAGGAGAGCTGGCAGGGTGGGGTCAGGGGCAGTTGCAATTTGGTGCAAGGAAGTTAGTGAGGGCTGTGGATAGGAGTGTTTGGATGATGAGAGGCAGATCTGAGCTGGCAGGTAATTCCAGAGTTTAGGAAGAGGTAGGAGAAGGCTGATTGGCGGCGGTGGTCCTCTGGTGAGGATGACCAATAGTCTAGCATCAGAAGATCTGAGGGAGTGGGTGGGGTGGGGAAGATAGGGAGGATGCGAGGTAGGGAGGGAGGGAGGGAGCCGAGCCAACAGTTGGATGTGAATTTAGCACAGTGAATTAGGTGCGGTTGCTCAGGAAGGTAGGGCCAGGGATCGATAGAGCTTGCAGTGATGAGGCGGGGATCTATCTGTTGGTTACTAATTCCAGTACTATACTTCTTTTGTTTACTTTAAGCCCTAGGTCTAGTCTAAGCTTTGATCCTGAAATGCTTTATATATGAATATCATATCCCTCTCCAATGTCTATATGCTAATGAGTAAAGATTTAACTTCCTCAACCTCTTCTCATATGGTATAGATTCTAAGCCTTTATTGCTCCAGTAGTTTTCTCTGCACTTTTCCACTCTGTCAATTCCTCCCTCTTGTACAAGCGCCCACACTTGAGAGCAATATTCAAGTTGTATTCTCACCAATGACCCATAAATCGGCATCAAAACTTCTCTACTTCTGCTCTCAATATGTCTTAGAATACAGTTTAATAACCTATTTGCTCTACTTATTATCTGATCACAAAGGCCTCCAAATGTGAGGTCATTTTTATAATCACACCCAGATCTCTCTTGCCACAGATATTTTAAGTACTGTATATCTATACCTTTCCTATACTCATTCTGTGAATTTCTCTTACCGTATAAAGAACTATGCACTTATCCCCATTCAGTTTAAGCTTGTATTTTCCTGTCCAGTTCTCTATATAATTAAGAAAATTTTGCAGCCTTTTTGATCTTGTACTGATTTTATGACACTTCCCACTTGGCAATCGTCAGCAGATTTCATGATCCAGATATTATCTATTTTGCACTGTAAGGTGGATATATACTGTACATGTTGAACAGACAGGGTCCCAACACGACCCTGCAGGACCCCACTTGAGACTGAAATCCATTCTGATAATACACCATTCACTGTTACCCTCTGCCTTTTGTTCTCTAACCATGCTCTCATCCAGTTTATAATATTAGTATGGATGTTTTGTTCATAAAGTGTTTCAATTAATTTGGGATGTGGAAGCTTGTCAAAAGCTTTTGAGAAGTTCAGTTGTACCACATCCACAGAGCTTCCCTCATCAAAGCCTTATTTACTTTTTCATAAAACTGTAAAAGATTAGTTTGGCAAGATTGTCCTTTTGTAAAACGATATTGGTTGGGAATTAAATTCTGGTTTTCAGATAAAGTTTGGAGAATATGTTCTTTGATTATTCCTCGAATATTTTTCCCAAAACCGAGGTCAGACTCACTGGTCTATAATTTTCTGGAGAGTCTTTCTTTCTCTTTTCATGTTTGCTTGCATGCATGTGCAAGAAACATAGTGCTATCACCTGACTTTTGTAGGTGCGACACCCTGTCTTCCAATTCAGTCAGTGTGTTGCAGGTGCATCCACAGTTCACCAGAGAATGCTGCAGCTATCTATGACAGCAGTTGAAAATACAGTGCTGTACAGTTGAAAGGAGAGCTCCGCTTCAGTGAGCGGCGATAAGATAGTGCTGATTAGCATATTGCATGCTCATGCACTCCCCCCACACGCATATGCGTGCTCATGCAGCTCCCCACAAGCACACACTGTATGGCGGGCGGGGCCAATCCCTCGTCAGCTCTGCTGCATCCCCCAACAGAGTTCCAGGTGCCACACTGGGGCCCAGCATGGCAACAGTCCATAAGACCAAACGGGGTGATCAGTCCTCGTTGGCTCCACTGTTTCTCCCCAACAGACAACGGGTGCTACGCTGGAGACCACCCAAGCGTGGCACAAGTCCGTCGTCTCGAAAAAAAAAATAACCTGCAAGAAAAAAAGTTCCCTTGCTGACTGTCCTAACCCCCTCCCCACCTGCGCCACCCTCTGCACA
The DNA here is from genome assembly GCA_016271365.2 of Neoceratodus forsteri. Lineage (NCBI taxonomy): Eukaryota > Metazoa > Chordata > Ceratodontiformes > Ceratodontidae > Neoceratodus > Neoceratodus forsteri. Next base: position 54,838,111 of record CM028129.1, read on the forward strand.
CCCTGCCTCCCCACACCCACCTCACCCCATACTTACCTATAGGTCAAGCGTGATGATCTTGGTGGACTGGGAACACGTCTGCTCTCTTCAAAGTCGACCCATGAACTGAGGAAATGTCGGTAAGCTCTATAATGGAATAAATAGGGTTTTTCAACTTTGATGCATATCTCAGGCAATTTGAGAATTTTTTCACCAAATGTTCAACATATAGGGTTTTTGGACCCCATCTCATGAATTCTGACACTGTCATTTGTTAATCAGCCCCAAAGGTGATTTCGCGGTCACTGCGGCGGAACCACTTTTGGGACCGATTACAAAATGTCAGTGTCACAGTTCATGAGGTAGGCCCCTCAAAACCCTATGTTGAAAATTTGGTGAAAAATTCAAACATGACTGTTTTATTTAGCGCAGCAAGCAGTAGTTCTTATGCATGCTCATAAGTTCGCAAATTTTCAATATTTTCACTCCAGATTTTCAACATTGCCATTTTACCACACCTCCTTATGAGCAACACAGCTGTCATTTTTCACATCTTGCCCAAAATGTGTTTCCATACATGTAGTGCACAATGGCGCAATCGGTGTGCAAAATCAATATTTGGCAACAGATTAAGAAAATCATAGTGACAAAAGTCCATAAAATGAGTGTGTTATGAGCAACCATTGCGAGTTCCATGCACCCTCATAAGTTCATGCATTTCTAATATTTTCAGTCCAGATTTTCACCACTGGCACTTTTCTACACTTCCTTATGAACAATACAGCTGTCATTTTCACAACATGGCGAAATGTGTTTCGCACTTCCAGCACAGAAATGAGTGGTCGCTGTGGGAAATCACTGTTCGAGATAGATTAAGAAAATCACAGTAACTCTGTTCATGAGCGGAGGTTCCAAAATGCCTGTGTTGACAATCTGTTGTAAAAATCCACAAACTAATAATTACGGGTGTCGTTGCGCAGTTTCTACGCACACTCGTGACTTCACTAGTTTTTTAATATTCACAGCAGATTTTCAACATTGTCATTTTTGCACTCCCCATGAACAGTTCAGCTGTCAATTTTCACATCCTGTTCAAAATGTATTTTCGCATCTGTGGTGCCAAATGGCGTGAAGTCGCTGTGCAAAATCAGCTTCGGCTATCAAACTGATATTGCCACTGTTCATAAGGTGGGGTTCACAAAACTGTGTTGAAAATTTGGAGTGAAAATGCCAACGAATGCCTGAGGTGTTAGGGTTTCGACCATAACACCCCACCCTGTAGAGATTGACAGGCATCGGGGTGTGGACTTGGGATTCTTGCCTATAATTCTCATACCATTCCACACCCTGCAGCCAGTGAGAGGCACCGAGGTGTGCCTTGGACTCTTCAGCTCAAGTTCACCCCATTCTCCTATACAGCACCATCTCACCATATTTCCTGATGGAATGGGGTGAGCATAAGAACCAAAGACCCCAAGGCACACTGTGACACTTGTCGGTGTCTGCAGGGTAGGGTGTGTGAAATGGCGTTGCTGTTATGCCTGATGACCGAAAGGCACACACCAATGCCTGTCAGTCTCTACAGGGTGGTGGTGGGGTTGGCTTCAGTTCAATACTTCACTGCCATTCCTATTATGCAGCTCTGTAACTCCTACACTACCAATGCCAATGCCAGCAAGCAAACATTCGGCATTGACAAATGTTGTTATATATTGGTATGACATAAACTTCCCTCAATTTGAAGGTACTTCCCTACTATCCAAAGATTTCTGGAAAACTTAAGTCACAGACGAGCTATTTCAGTTGCATTCTCAGTGATTACTCTAGAGTGGATGTCGTCCGGTCCTGGAAAACAGTCTGCCAAACAAGCAGACTCTAGGATACAAAACATTTGAAAACATTTCTAAATGCAGAAAAGGCCATAATGAGCTTCCAAGGTAGGGGGCTGCATATAGGATGCAGCTCCTTAGTAACATCGGAAGGTGGACCAATGTTACACGGGTAGGACTAGGTGTAGCCTGATGCCCCCAAGTTCAACACAAACTGAATTTGCTTCAAAAAATCAGGCATGGAAAAGAACGGCAAAGTGATTGTCCCCAATTCCACTCTTTAATACCAAAAGAGTATCAGGGTGCAGAAGAATAAGTGACTAAGTAAGGCCACTGCCATTCAGTATCAGTAGTCTAATGGAGATCATTACTGGAAAGCTCCAGTGCCTTTCCTGTGAATTAAATTTAACCCCATTGTTGGCAGGAGAGCTCTTGACCTATTGGCGAAACATGACACAGAGCCAAGGATATGGTAGGTACAAAATAGTTCATTACCAGAAAACACAACATACAGCAAAATATCTACTGGGAGTCAGGAACAGGACCCCAGATATCATGATATCACTCCAAACTGGATTCGAACTCAGAAAAAACAGCTTCAGTTTCACTCTTATACTCTTAGATAAGAAATGTATGTTACTTGGTAATGGTCTGCCTAATAAGATAACATCACAAAACACAAGAATCTCATTGGTAAACAATCAGTGCAGAGGATGGTAAACTCATACTGTCTCTGAACGTACTCTCTTATATGAGTAAAACTAGCTAAAACTAGTTTGGGAAACAATACAAAAATGCTTAGTATTACGTAATAATAGCAGCTGTGTAGCAAAGAAAAGAACTGTGCCACAAGGCCTGCATGGGCAATGCTAATACTGTTAGGGCCAGAGGTTACTAACAAAGCAAAGCAAAATAAAGCAAAGCAAACTTTATTTCTATAGTGCCTTTCTTAAAACCAAGGCACTTTGCAGATAAAACCATAAAACACATAACTTGATAAAATTACAGAAATACAAATTAATTAAAAGATGGAAGGCCATCTGAAACAAATGCATTTTAAATTCAGACTTAAATTTCTCTACAGTCAGGCATTCTCTCAACCAACAAGGTAGAGAATTCTACAGGGTAAAGGCTGAAAAGAAAAAGCACAAGCACCAGATGTCTTTAAGCGTACCTGGGAATCTCTAGCAATCCCTCGTCAGTGGATCGGAGAGGGTGGATGGGATTGTGGGAATCAAGAGATCATGCAGGTAGCCAGGTGCCAGTTCGAATAGGGCTTTAAAGGTCAGAAAACCGACCTTAAAGTGATCCCAACTGAATAGGCGGCAAGTGCAGTCGAGCAGCACAGGCATAATATGACTGTCCTAGATGTACCACTCAGAAGCCTGGCTACCACATTCTGCACTAGCTGCAAGTGGTGGATATCAATCCCAGGAAGCCCTAGGTAGAGGGCATTGCAGCAGTCAAGGCGAGAGGTGACAAAGGTGTGGACCAATGTTGGAAGGTCATCTGGAGGAACCAGATGTTTCACTAGGGCAACATTCCTCAGATGATAAAAGGAAAATTTGACAACAGCAGACACCTGTGATTTCAGGGTCAAGTCGTCATCAATAATAACACCCAAGTTATGCACCTGGTAGGAGGTAGTAAGCTGGAGACCATCAAGCCATATGCCAGATGCCTTCCCAGCCCGCAAACCTGCCCCCGGGTAACCAGGGTCCACCACCAACACTTCAGTCTTGTCTGGTTTCAGTCTCAGCCAGCTAGTGCTCATCCAGTCCTTAATCTCGGCAAGACAGTTGTTAAATACAGAGAGTGCATCCCCTGTTTAGGTAGAAAGGACAGATACAGCTGAGTATCATCTGCATAGCAGTGAAAGCTCAGACTGTATCGCCTAATGACATCTTCTAATGGCAACATATACACTGCAAACAACATGGGTGCCAATATGGAGCTCCTGTGTACCCACAGGACAGGGAAGGGTGTCAGAGGAATAAATTCCAGTGACTACCTTTTGAGTCCTGCCAGTGAGGAAAGATCAAAACCATTCTAGGACTGTCCCTGACAATCCACAGAGACATCGAGGCACTCCAATAGCACACCATGGTCTACAGTGTCAAATGCTGCAGAGAGATCAAGAAGGACCAAGATGGTACGCGCCTTTCAATCCCTTGCTATTAGGAGGTCATTCAATACTCAAACAAGTGCAGTCTCAGTACAATGTCTCTTTGAAATCCAGACTGGAGAGCATCATAGACATTGTGGGTCACAAGGTGATTGTCCAATTGCAACGCAACCAACTTCTCAATAACCTTCCCTAAAGGAAGGTTAGAGACAGGCCTGTAGTTAACTAAACAGTCTGGATCCAAGGATGATTTTTTCAGGAGTGGTTGTACAACCGCCTCCTTAGGGGATCTGGAAAGACACCCCCTCAAGGGTTCCTAGACAATTTAGCTAGAATCGAGCCAATGACATGTACACAAGCCACTAATACAGGTGTAGGGCCTAGATCAAACTACAGCTGGTTGGGCAATGTTTGGACGATCTGCACAGATCTATGAATTCTGGCCGCTAAAGTCCACCCAGGCTGACTGAGTGTACAACACCTCTCGCGACCTCTGCAATCTCTCATAGGAGAGTAGGGCCGATGCTGGACCAGATGCTGGCAACCTTATCCATAAAGAATAGAGTGAACTCCTCGCATATAGCCTGAGAAAATGCCCTTCTGGACTGGAGACAGACTGGATTGCTCGGTCTGTCCACAGTCCGGAAGAGCTGAACCAGTCGATTCCGTGCAGCAGAACTCTCCCAGGACAGGAATTCTGCCTTCTTACAGGTGATTTCTGATTGATAGCCTTTATAATGAGCTGCCAGTCTAAGCCTGTCAGCATCCAGGCTTGACCTTCGTCATGCTCTCTCTAGCCTTCGACCAACTTTCCTCAACTCCTTCAAGGAACCATCAAACCAAGGGCTCCTTGGGTGAAGAGTGAGTGGTTGAACATGAACTGGAGCCACCTTGTCCAGAGCATCTCCCACCGCTCTATTATAAGCTAGTACAAGATCCTCTGGACTCATGCTTTCACCTGACAAGCCTGATAGGTCCAGAACTGCCAATAGACCTTCTGGGGTAACACCCATTAAAGGGGTACTGGACTATCTCCATAGGGGCAGGTCCATTTGGGGCACCACCTAAACTGAACCTTATGGTGTGATGGTCAGACCAACTAACTGGTTCTATCCCCAAATCAGTTATCTCCATCCCCAGGAGGAACACCAGATCTAGCGAATGACTTCCTACAGTATATGGGTCGAGGAGGTAACTACCTGTTTAAGGCCCAGCAAAGTCATAAGCTGGAGGGAGATTCTGACCAAATTGGGAGAATTCATCATTGACCTCAGGTTGAAGTCCCCAGAATCAACCATCTGGGGACCCTAACACCACGTTGATGATGAAGTCCGCTATCTCCACAGGAACACTCCACCATCCCCGGTGGATGCTAAATGAGGAGTATTCTGCACCCTACACCTTACCCAGGATACACTCAAAAGAGCTGGTGGACCCCACTGGCACATCCACAAGGCTCAGTTCCATCTTAAATATAATGGCAACACCCCCACTCCTATTATTCAACCTCGGTCGGTGTATCACCGACTACCCAGCAGGAAACAGCAGAGGCCAATATAGGGCCTGCATTATCATCCAGCCAGATCTCGGTGATATAGGCCAGATCTACTGTATCAACTAGATCAGCTATAATGGCTATCTTGTTATAAATAGATCTGGCATTACATAACACCGCCCGAGTAGGATGAACTGTCGAGGAAGACCTCAGCTCCTGCCCATTTATGAAGCCCTTGGGTATGGGAAGAAGACAAGTGATACCTCTGTCCTTTTCATTTCACCCCAGGGTGTCTCTTGGTCCCTACCACCTCAATTTATCCCCCTTTCCATTCCCCACCAGGCCCGATTCTCCCTTTTTCTATGCCTAGCTATCCCCAATGCTTGACACCTTAAGTAGATGTCTGAGGACAATAGGGCCATCTGTCAGGCAACATCCACCCTAACCCTGGCCCAATTTCTCATGGTCCAAACAACCAAGTTAAACACCCTGGGTCACTCTCCTAGTTTCCATAAATATCTGCAGCCTTCTCCGAAGCTTGATGCCCAACAAATCTTCTCCTGCCAGTACAAACCGGTGTCATTGCTATTGTGGAAAGTTGGCTATCACTGAAAATCCCAGACCAGGCAATCGCCTACCTGGCTACACTGTCTTCAGGCTAGATCGAAGGCTAAAAAGGAGGGGATGAGCCATCTATCTTAAGGAGGGCCTCACGTGCCATCCCTAGACTCCCCGGACTCAACTGCAGCAGATCCTTCCCATTCGTATCTTCCTAGGAGCTCATGGAAAAGTCCTCACAGTAGCTGCAGTATATATCCCACCAAAAGAGCAAGCAAAAGGACTCAGTGCCATACTGACTTCCACATACACAACCCTCTGGATCTGGAGTTAATCATGCTTAGAGACTTTAACATTAACTGACTCCCCCTGACACCTGGAGCCTCAAGGATGCCCTGCCTCTGTAAACCTCACACAACTGGTCACCTCCCCAACCCGACGCAATTACAAAACAGGTACTAGCTCCTCCTGACTGGGTACTTACCAGCCACCCCATCCGATAACCAATATCTCCATCCTGCCAGACTCGCTTAGTAACCATTCCCTGTCACCTGTGAATGGTCAAACAAATTCTGCAACCCCCAGCAGTCACTACCAGCAGAATCCTACCCTGTAAGCAGCTGCATCTACTCAAATCGCCTCCTCAGGCAACAAGATTGGTCTCCTATTTTTAGAGCATCTGATGTTAACTCAGCCCTGGATTTCTTCATCTCCACCTTTTATGCTCTGCAACACCTACGTCCCTTCAAAAGCATAAAGTCAAAGCCTGCTTCAGTCCGTGGCTCACGCCGACCTAATAGCACAGCTAACAGCAAGGGACCACCTCTGGCTCCTGGCCCAGGAATCGGCACCCAAGCTAACTTCCAGAACCTCAAACATGCCCGAATGCCTGTTACACGGTCTATCCGACTTCAAAAAGTGCCTACTACAAGGAAGCGCCACCAACACCTGGGGTAATGGTAAAGCCTTCTGGAGTAACACCAAAGAAGTAAACGGAAAACAACCAAAATCCTCCCCAATTATGCTAGTCACAGCTGGAAAATTACCTTCGACCCACTACTATAGCCAATACTTTCAACTCTGCCTTCACGGACCTCAGCAGTGTGCTCCCACCCCCGACTTCTTCAATGAAACTAGCTCTCCTGCTAAACCTGCTACTACTACACGCCCCCACACATCCTCCCTTCTACTTCAAATCTGTCAAGATGAAAGAAGCCCGAAGTACATTGCAAATGCTATCACAAAAACACAACATAGTGGGACACACTAGACCTGAACTGCTGTCCCTCACTCTCGATGAGGTGATTAACCCGCTTAACCAAGATTTTCAACCTCTCCTCAGCCAGTTCCTCATGATGGAAATAAGCCACCATTACACCAATACATAAACGGAGACCGGACCAGCTCTGAAACTACCAACCAATCCCCATACTACCCCATTATCCAAGGCCAAAGAACGCATAGTTGCTGATCGACTCACAGATTATCTGGATAATCGCAATATCCTGTGCCCCCAGCAGCATGGTTTCAGGAAACGGCACAGCACCACAACAGCCCTCCTGAATTCACTGGAGCCATCACAGATCACTGGATAATGGCCACCTAGCCGTTCGGTTCTTCATAGACCTAACTAAGGCCTTTAATACCGCTCACCACCACCTGCTCCTGGACCAGCTACAAACTGCTGGGCTCTCCCTGGCTCCACAGCCTGGTTCAAAAGTTACCTGGAGAACAGATCACAAAGAGTGAAAATTGGAGGTGTTGTCTCCAACGCACGATCTAGTCCACTCTGAAGTCCTCCAGGGATCCATATCTGGGTCCCTTCTCTTCAGCCTATTTCTAAATAACCTCCCACATCATGCCCTGAACAACTCATCCTGTACGCTGATGATGCCATCATCCATGCCACCCATAAGGACCCACTATCCCTACAGCACAAGCTCCAACTCGGGTTCACAGCCATAAAGAACTGGTTCAGCAAGCAAAAATTCATCCTTAACTATAAAAAACAAAACCATGCTTTTCAGTAACTCACATAACAAGAGCAGGCAGCATCCACTGACTATTACAAATTACCTTGAGTGCCTATTGAAGAGATCCCTCATTTAAATATCTCGGAATCTCTCTTGACAATAACCTGTCCTATGGAGCCCATGTAGACAGCATAGCCAAGGAGGCTAACATGCGACTTGGTCTCCTCTACAGACATAGGCACACCTAACCCCTGAAGCCCTCACAATCACAGTCCAAAGCTCAGTAGTCTCTGTCATCAACTATGGCCTCTTAATCTATGGCTCTGCCACCACTACAGCCCTCAGACGCATCACAACCACTCTAAACAAAGCATGTCGGCTCATAACTGGTGCCCATCGCCACACACCTGTGACCTTTACGCCCAAACTGGCTGGCTGAACCTATCAAAACGAATTAAATACCAAACCTGCATCATGGCAAAGAAGATAACCCTGGACTTGCTCCCCACAGTCCAAGCCCTCCCTCAGCCCTAGTTGAAACCTCTGCCATACCGGGGATCTGACTATCAACTGCTGCTGATTCCTCGATGTCTGCACCTCGATGGACCAATGATCATTTGCCTACAGGGTGCCATACTGGTTAAATAATCTCAGCAGGAAATCTCCTCCACCCCAAGCTTGGTCCTTTCAAAACTAGGCTCCATCTCCTCTCTCTCTCTCTCTCTGCCTCCAGTACCTGTGACTGCCACGCCCTGCCAGCCTAACTGCCGCCTCTGTCTTACCGGCATCACACAAGCACTTTCCACCTCTCCCTCCTCCACCCTTTCCCCCTCCAACCCCTTGCCTGCACTTCTCCATGTGTTGACAATGCCTTTCGCAGCTTATACCCCCCGTGTCCTAACCATGTCTTGTAATACTGTTGCACACCAATGCTCATGAATGCTGATGCTCTACCAAAATGTATGCATCTTCTCTTGTATCTGATTGCGAAGCTGTTAAACATGCAAGTAATTACTGTTCTGTTGTACCTTGTACTATTGTAACATTGTTGTGCTGTGCTCAATCTGATGTGGAACCTTTGTAAAAGAGCCTTGGCTCAAAGGTATTTGTAATCCTAAAATTAAATAAATGAATAAATAAATAAATCTGTATGGCCAGTACTCTCAGGGGTTTGGCTTCATTGAGGACTGGGGTCCACCTGGAGGGAAGCAGGCCTATACTGGCCTGATGGTCTGCATCTGTCCAGGGGGAACCAGGATCCTAGGTGATAGGGTTTAAATGCTTCATTGGCAAGCATTTAAACTAGCCAAGGGGAGGCACTGGAGGGAGCAGGAAATCCTAGCCCCCAAAAAAAAATCAGGGTACTAAGTGAGGTAAACACCAATATAGAGATGTCGATAGGGAGAAGGGCAGGGGTAAATGGAGAAATGACAAATGCAATAAGGACAGGGATGGGGCAAAAAGGGTAAGGCCTTCAAGAAATGGACGGTAATGAGTACCAATGCCTGTAGATTGGGCAACAAGCTCCCTGAACTGGTGGCCTTGATGGAAGAGGGATGCCTGGATATTGTAGCAGTCATAGAAACATGGTACACAGAGAACCATGACTGGGATGTTAATATACCAGGGTACACAACCTACAGGAGAGAGACAGAGGGGAGAAGAGGGGCAGTGTAGCTTTTTATGTAAGGAAAGGATAAAAGCAACTGAACAAAAGAGTAAACAGGGAGGAGAGGAGGCACTGTAGGTCTCCCTAGAGACTGGAAATGGCACCACAATCTGCACAGGGGTTGCATACAGACCCCCATGTCAGGGGAGGGAATGGACACGGATATGATAGAAGACATCCTTAGGATGGCAGAGAAAGGAGATACTATTGATGGGGACCTGAATATGCCAGATGTTAACTGGAGCACTTTGCTGCAGCCACATCCAAAAGCAGGCAATTCTCGATGCCCTTCAGGTGGCATGCCTCAGACAGCTAGTTTTGGAACCTGCTTGTGAGGGAGCAATCTTAGACCTCGTACTTTAAATAGGGACAGTGAAAGGATCTCAGATCTAGAAGTGGGTAGCCTCTGGGAACAAGTGACCACCAAACAGTGTGGTTCATGATAAACTCAGCTACAGAGTCAAGTCATACAAAAATGAGGGTTCTGGACTTCAGGAGGACTGATTTTGGCAAGATGGGAGAGTGCCTTAGAAAAGCACTAGCAAAGAGGCTAGAAGGAGGGTGGAGCAACAATGGGAAACATCAAACTGCCATCACAGAGGCAACAAGCCTCTGTGGAGCAAATAAAAAATCAAAATGAAAGAAAAGCCACTATGGTTCTCAAAAGAGGTGGCGGTGAAGGTTAGGGAGAAAAAGATAGCATTTAGGAAGTATAAGGAAATACAGAAGGAGCAGAACAGAGAACTGCACCAGTTAAAGTAGAAGGAAGCAGGGAATGTAGTCAGAATGCAAAGGCCCAAACTGAGGAAAAGATAGCCAACTCGTTAAGAAGGGGGATAAAACCTTTTATAGGTATATCAGGGAGCGAGAAAGACAAAGGAGGGATAGTGAAAATGGGTGGGCAGAGAGGGACAGTGAAAAAGCAGGGATACTGAATGAATACTTCTGCTTAGTATTCACAAAGAGGAGGAGGGGAAGTGCCTAATTCAATTAACAGAAGCACTCTGGATAGGGGGTCGATCCCAGTCCTTTTACAGAAGAAAGGGTTCTGAAAGAACTCCTAAAACTGAAGGTGGACAATTCAATGGGGCCTGATGGAATTGACCCCAGAATTCTAAAAAGAATTAAGGAGAGAACTAGTGACACCACTGACTATCCTTTTAACAAATCATGGGAGGATGGTGTGGTACCTGAGGACTGGAGGAAGGCAGATGTGATTCCCCTTAACAAAGTGGGAGCAAGACAGAGGCAGGAAACTACAGACCTGTCAGTTTGACCTCTGTGGTAAGGAAAGTGATGGAATCACTCTGAAGGAAAGAATCGCTTGAGTACCTAGAGGCCAGTGGGGCACAGGTCCCAAGACAGACATGGGTTCACCCAAGGGAAGGTCATGTCAGATGAATCTAATGATTTCTTTGACTGGGGGACCAAAGTAGTAGACCAGGGAGGGCTGTGGATATAGCCTACCTAGACTTTAACAAGGCATTTGACACAGTCCCACACAAAAGATTAATAGTCAAATTAACCAGCCTGGGAGTGGGTCCCAGGGTGGTGGCCTGGGTAAACATTGGCTGAACAACAGGACACAGAAGGTAACTGTAAATGGAGTCCACTCTGAAGAAAGAGGGGTTACTAGTGGGGACACCTGAGGTTCAGTACTGGGTCCAGTTCTTTTAATGTCTTTATAAGGGACATTGCAGAGGGACTGGAAGGAAAAGTATGCCTCTTTGCAGATGACACAAAGATCTGCAACAGGGTTGATACACAAGGAGGCGTGGAAAGGATGAGAAGGGTCTTGGCAAGGTTGGAGGAATGGTCAGAAGTATGGCAGCTTGATTCAATGCAAAAGAAGTGCAAAATAATGCACCTGGAAACAAAACCCAAGTGAAGATTCACACTGGGGGGGTAATAAGGACAACAAATGGAAAGGGACCTGGGGGTAATCATATCAGATGACCTTAAGGTTAGCAAGCAATGTGAAAAGGCAGTAGGGAGGGCTGGGGGATACTGGGATGTAGGGAGAGGCATCACCAGCAGAAAACAGGAAGTTGTTATCCCTCTGTACAGACAGTTGGTGAGATCCCATCTGAGTACTGCATACAGTTCTGGAGACCCCATCTCCACAAGGACATGGACAGGATGGAGGCAGTCCAGAGGAGGGAAACTAAAATGGTGCAGGGTCTACAAGAGAGCCATACGAGGAGAGACTAAAGGAGCTTAATATGTATACCTGAGAAAAGGAGGAGAGGAGGGACATGATAGAAACTTTTAAGTACCTCAGTGGAATCAACAAAGTCCAAGAGGTAGCATCTTTCAGAAAAATAGATGTGCAAGAACAAGGGACACAATTTGAAGATAGAGGGGGATGGCTCAGGGCAATGTGAGAAAGTATTATTTCACAGAGAAGGTGGTGGACACATGGAACAGCCTTCCTGAGGAGGTTGTGGGGTCTAAAACTGTGGGAGAATTCAAGAATGCATGGGACAGACATAAGGCAATTCTTGTGGGGGGTAGGAAGAAATAGGCTGTTGGTTAACTAGGATCTGCGGCTATCCTGTGAGTAGGAAATGGGCAGACTAGGTAGACCAAGCAGTCCTTATCTGCCATCAAAGTCTATGTTTCTATGTTAACTCATATCATTCAAATGTATGCAACCAATATGCTTTATCTAACTTTTTAAATGTCTGCAACCTGTATATTTGACTAATTGTTTGGTGTATGACCTTGAACCTTTGTAAACGAGTCCCAGGACTCAAAGGTATTAATTCTAAACTGCAATAGATAAATAAATCAATGGGGACATTCAAAAGGGTGCATTTCCTGAGCCTGGTGGGGAATAATGCCTGACCAGCTTCACTCCTCCCAGCACATTATTACTAAAATGAAACAAAACAAAATTCAGTAATGCATACTAACAAAAACAATCATTAAAATCCAAACACAATATCCCAAATCAATACATTAAAATTAAGCTTTTAGCTTAAACTATAATTATAAAAATACAGAGACTATACACAACCCCTAGACAGAGACACAATAAATAATAATTTCAAATATCTGACTGAGTCCAAAACGACAATGGGGTCTAAACAGTTTCAAAAGTCCAGCAAAGCTACAGGGTGTACTCCAACACCGCCTGCAGTTGTCTTTCAGAGTTAAGCTTTTAGGGTCTCTCACACCCCAGAGCTTTGAACATAACGCTTATACTTGGTGTGAACTGCACATAGTCTCTGATGGGATTTGGTGTTTACCACCAGTCCATGCTATAATCATATGCACATGTCTTATTACTATATCACATAGTACTACACTACTGTATATCCTACTCCACTAAGTATACCATGAAAAGCCAGCCCAGTGGTGCTGAGGGTTGAGACGCTGGACACCACACCTCACACCACACCGCGCACCCGGTTTGGGAACGGACTGCTTGCTTGGGGTCGCCAGGGAGGTAAGGATTGAGCATCCAGAGAACTGCTCTCCTTCTCGGGGTTGTGCTGCATGAGTCAACACAACAGGAGGGGTTCAGCCCATGCCCAGGGTGTTTGACTGCCTCTGCAGAGGTGGAGACAGCACTGCACCCATTGCATGGGTGCAGGTGCGAGGAGAAAACCAGAGGAAAAATACAGGGACCTGGCAGGACCCACGATACCTCAATGGGCCGGAGGATGTACCCTCCAAGACGGGGACATAGCCCCCTGCCAGATTCATGGAGGAGGCAAAAATACTGCTGTGATAAAAAAGTATACCATAAATAAATGTATGTGTATATGCTGCAAAAGTGTTAGGGTTATGTGGGTATCTAGGTCTACATACTCCCTCCTCCCCGTGCCTGCTAAACTTGCAACACAAAATGGTGAGTGAGGATAAAAACTTTGTGGATTGGGCACCATAAAGGCCGTAGCTGGCTTCAATGATGCCTAAAGGTAGAGCATAAGCAGCAAATTGCACAAATGAGAATAAAATCCAAAATAGCTTGTAAAATGACAAATATTTTAAAATAAATTTCTAGCAAAGTATCAGTTAGAACAAGACGTAAATCACAATTGTGTATTAAATCATTAAAACCATTTTCAGCTTTCTGAATATTATTACTGATATGTAAAAGGTGAGAGTATCTGTTCTATCTAACAGGATTTAAGGTTCAAGCGTGAGTGGATCGATATGCACATTAAACACTGGTATATACTGGTCTGTAACATCCAGATAGTCAGGGTCATTGTCAAAGTAGTCCTGTTCAGGAGTGGCACATGCTAAAGGCTCATACTAAATGTGTAAGGAGCAAGGAGGCAAAATGCCCATTAATAACTCCTAATAATGCATGTAATATAAAGGTTGTCCCCAGGTAATATATATTATCTATTTAGCAATAATCCGACAGGGTGTGGTATATCATGGGATATCGTCACGCCTTGGGCCGAGTGCACCTAATGACCGAGAAGTGACGATATCCCACGATATACCACACCCTGGAGTGCATCATTGCTACAGTATTATGAACTGGTTTAATAGTTTTCTCAGAGAAAATAATAAAAATACACTTTTAAAATATTTTAATGTTTTTGGGGTGATGGAGGAATATCTTTAAAAGAAATAGTTCCTGGAGGGTATGGGCAGCAGGTGGCGCTGTTGTAAGTGGAGTTCAATGGAGGAGTGCAGCTGTGAACTCAGTGTCACTCTCTCCAGCACTACTCCTGAACTGTAACTTCTCTGCATTTGACCCAGTCCTGCTGCTTGGTCTGGGACACGGTGAAAATCTGTGTGGATTTTGTTTTCATGAAAGCGCTGCTGACATGGGACTGCGATTGTGTCAGTTGTGCTCAGGTCTTGTCTACGCCACCACCACCTGTCCACTGAGATGCTGTGTTGCGATTGTTGCATGGAGCAGAGGGGTAAAGTGCCTGCGTTGTATTTTGAAGGGGAGCAGGTGAGGTTGGCAAAATCATTTTAGTATTAAAAGCAGCAGCTAAAATGGCGAGGTCATTTTGTCCACTAGCTAGCAGATGTTTGATTGGGAAGGTCCGTTATGGTATTGAGGGTGTTTTCCCATGAGTGTCCATTGCTGTCTGTTGAGCGGCATGCTGGTGTTTTGGTATTTCTTGGTTGGAAGCGGGTGTTTTACTTATGTATGCTGCACGTGGTGGGAGTTTTATTCATTTCAGCAGTGGGAATAGTTTTTAGTTTTTTGTTTTTTGCACTAGTCATCTTGGTGAGTGACTCGATCTAGGCCTCTGGATGTGGTGAACATTGTGGTCAGAGGATCTGTTGCCCATGAGGAGGCTGCTGGCCAGAAGTTTTTGAAGCTGTGATGATGTAGGCCTTCACGGCTTCAAAACCTCTCAGCCAATGAGGTTCGCTAATTTTTAGTCCAGTTCATAATTAAGCAATAGGCATGACAGAGTGTAGTATATCATGGATATCACGCCTGGGTGGTTGGGCACGAGGCTGCTGGCCGAGTGCATCCAACCACCCAAGAAGTGACAATATCCCATGATATACCACACTCTTTGAGTGACTCCATTGCTATTATGAACTGAGTTTCAAGTTTTTAAATAAAAGAGACAGGTTTAAAATGTTTTATGAATGAGTTTTGGGTGGTGTGGGGTACATTTTGGAAAAATAGTTCTCAGACAGTAGACAAGCAAAGAGGCTGGTGGCTCGGAACTTTTTTGAAGCCATGATGATGTAGCCCGATATCATCACAAGCTTCAAAGAGCCCTCGGTCAATCAGATTCCTCTATTTCACGATCCTCAGTTCATAATTGTTGTCTAAAGAATTTTATTATCACTAATAATGATATCCTTTGGGAGTTTATTCCATGGTCCAATTGTTCTAAGAGTGAAAAAAATTCTTAGAGTAGTATTGAAAGGCTGACCTTTCAATTGTAAAGGATGTTGTCTAAAATCATGTTTAGAATCAAGAAAATCTAACCCAATTCACACATTAAATATGGATCCTTAACAATATCAAACATTAGTAACAGGGCCCCTCCCGCAAACATCTCGCCTCCAAGGGCAACACTTTAGATAATCAAGTCATTCCTCATATTCTCTTTCCCTTACATCTGTGATGTGTTTAGTGAATTACACTAAATTGTTCCCAGAGCTATAGTGTCAGATTTTTTGTATGGGCACCAAATCTGAGCAACGCATTCAATGTGTGGTCTGACATAAGCTCTAAATAGTGGCAGAAGCACCTCTGAGTTTCTTGATTTGATGTTACGTTAATAGGCCACACACCCTATTGAATTTACTTTTTGCAGAATGGAGTTGTTGGCTAAATAACAAATCATCAGAGATTCAGACGCCAAAATATTTCTCATACATACATATATATATATATATATATATATATATATATATAGACACATATATATATATATATATATATATAGTAGTATTAAAGGTTTTCCATGTAAAGTATAATCAGCATGCAAGTTGAATTACCCAAGTGCATAATTTAGCATTCTCCAAATTTAATTTCATTCCCCATTTATTAACCCAGTCAGTATACGATAAAAGTCCTCTTGTAGTTCTAGAGCATGTTGTTTAGTACAGCATGAACCTCCAATTTTATATCATCTGCATATTTAACCATATAATTAAGAATATTTTTGTAATATCACGGATGAAGACCTGGAACAGTAGGGCCCAAGTAAAGAGCCCTCGGTATACCACTACTAACCAGTCCCAATTCTGAAAACACCATTGATAACCACATGTTGTTCTCTGTCATGTAACCATTCTGAAATCCAACAAATAATGTTTTTATTAATATTGCAAGAACTGATCTCTTCCAGTAGTGCCCAATGAGGCATAACATTGGCGCTTTACTAATATCTAAGAACACTATATAGCGGGTATGTTCTTGTCCAACATAGTACTTATATACTCATAAAGGCATAACAGATTAGTCAGAGTACCACAACCTGTTTTAAAGCCATGCTGTTCAGTGTCCACAATATTCATATCCTGTGATATAGAGTCCATAATAAGACTTTCCAGTACTTTACATACTGGGGAGGTCAAGCTAATAGGTATGTAATTACTCTGATCTTGTTTGAGTCCTTTTTAAATAAGGGATCACTTGCACAAGTTTTTCAATCCTTAGGCACAAACCCTGTTTTTTTACATTGCATTTATGCCCCCAACTACCTCCTCTCTCCACTCTCTCAGACATCCTCTAACTGCACTCTCTGGTCGCTTTGGTCTGCACCTAGAGTACCTATGGTTCACTAGCCTAGGTACCCAGATAACCCCCAGGCAGGATGAAGAAGGGACCCCCCCACTTCCCTCCCAGAACCAGCATACTGAGTCATGGATCCTGTACAGCAGGGTCTGCTGCTCGAGCCCGAGACGGCAGGGAGGTGTGCTCGCCTAGGAGAGACCAAGGTTTTTCTTGTTCTCCTAGACATCAGCATGTAATGGGGGCCAATGAGGTAGGAGGTGCACTGAGCATGCCTCCTGCTCCACCCCTGCCGACATCTGCCCAATGCCCTTGCTGCTACTCTGACTACCACACCTACCACCCGGGCTCCACCAGATGGCGGTATTGCAGTGGGAGCATGCAGAGAAACCCCAGAGAAGGAGAGCAGCTGTTGGCGCTCCATCCTTCTCCTCCCGCATGACCCACGCACCCCAAGCTCATTCCCCAACCCAGGTTGCCAGCATGGTGTGACATGTGGCATCCAGCAGGTACAAACCCACAATGTTCAAATAAATATTTTAATGGGTGACATATTGCTGCAGACATTAGGAAGAGCATATGCCCTGAGATACCGTCAGGACATGGGGTATCTTTACCTTTTGATTGTTTAACTTCATTTTAATTTCATTAATAGAAAAGACACACTAGAATCAATGTTAGGATGTGGTATAGTCATTTTAGAATTACATTTAGGTCCACATACTACAGAAATATTCATTTAAACAGTTAGCCAATTCAGAGTTATCATCAATAAGTTTTCCCTTATTAAGAAATGGGGCCCACTGGATTCACAGTTTTTTAGTGAGTTGACATAGGAATAAAATAATTTACAGTTATTCTTTCTAGCATGAGATGCCACATGTTTTTCAAAGGATATGGGTACCAGGGTAATCGGATTGACCAATGATTATGCATTCATGAGGCACAAAGCAGAAATTAGAATGTCAACACCACAAGTGATGTGTCCATAAGGAAGTTCCTGAGGTTCATCAAGATGCAGTATTGTCCGTCCATATTATATGTAACCTTGACTTGAGGAAGATGCCACTTGATGAGTTGTACAGGGCACATGAAAGACATGGTGATTCAATAGTATCCATGCTGCTGGATGCTTGATTGCTGGATTTGTACTGTGGCATTTATTGTTTCGGCACATTTGAGTAGGTACAGTAAAACTGTGTTCATCAGGCCAGTCAACAAATAGCCACACACAAGCATAGCTACATCAAAAACATCACACCTGCACAGGTAACGATATCTCTTTACTGAACAACAGTCTGTATGAGGAGTGCAAGCGGGCTTGCAGTTGAGGGTGAAACACCAGCAGTGGAGGGTGACACATTCCTTATAGATGTCTTCCTCCAGGTATCCCACAGAGTGAACATGTGCCATTTTGTTGAAGATCGTAGAATTCTTGTTGAACACTGGTAAGGATACCGTAAATGAGACATACATAGTAACCTTGGTTGAACAGCAGTGGCTAGAGTAGCAAGGTCTAATCTAAGATGGCTGCCGAGCTGGGCATGCTGTCGATTGTTGCAGTAACTCAGTAGGGGTTTTAGTTTGTTTAATTCATTTATTTATTTAGTTTTAGTCCATTTTGTTTCGTTTAGTTTGTTTGCGTTTTATTTTATTGAGTTTTAAGTTTTTATTGTTTTTGTTTGGCGTTTTATTTATTTTGATTGGCTTCTCTGTCTGGAATCCAACTGGGATTATTGTGGATGCTGTTTGTTGGAGAGTAGCTTCAAGGATATTTGATCTGGGACTGTCTCTCTGCCTGAAGCTCTACTTGTGTGTTTCTGGAAAGCCAGCTGGTATTCCGTGCGCTGTGTCTGGGAGTGCTGCTGACTGGCTACGAGGTGAATTTCCGTGTGTGTGTCTGGAGCTATTCAGCTGTAATTTCTGTCTACTATTGTTTTGTACATTCCTGACTTTGGATTTACTATATGGGATTGCTCTGCTGGTGACTTCTAACAACGCTGTATGTGGCTTTGATCTGCTGCTGGTGTTTTCGTTTTGTTGTCGTCCGGAGAGCAGTCCAGGCTCTAAGGAGAAATGAACTTGTGGAACAGTTTTGTAGCAGTTTGAGGAGAGTCAGGAGCATCAGCATTCTGTTGATATTCAGGTTGGTGGCAGTTTGATTTGAGAGTAACTGTTTGGCCTGATCCTTTTGGTGGGTTGGACTGTGGGTATGCAGCTGGGTGGGGACTTCAGCTTTATTCCGTTGGGTAGCCGACAGTTTTGAGCGGGTGGTCCCTAGGGTTTTTCCGCTGGTCTTGCTGTTTGGCGGGCCACAGCGGAGACCCATGGATCTGGCTGTGTACTCTGTATTTGATCCCCGATGGTGGATTTTGCAGGACCTGCGTTAACCTCAGAGCTGCCAGTGACCCACTGAAGAGGATTTTCCATGAGTGTAAGAAGGCAGTGAGAGTGCCTTGGTACTTTACAAACTCTGGGCAGTGAGAGTGCCTGTGGACTGGGAATTATTCAGACTGTGGTTCATCGTGTTTTACCTTTCCTCTTGGTGAGAGTGATTAAAGGGGGTTTGAAGAGCCCATTAAGTTCTACATCTGCTTTACCTTGGATATGTGAGATGACTTGTTATTTTACAAACTCTGGGCAGTGAGAGTGCCTGTGGACTGGGAATAACTTGGATTGTGGTTCATCGTTGTTTCAACTTTCCTCTCGGGAGAGTGATTGGGGGGTTTGAAGAGCCCATTAAGTTTTATATCTGCCTCACCTCGGATATGTGAGTTCTTGGAGTTTTACATATCTCCTTGGAGGTGAGAGATCCAATGGAGTTTGGAAACTTAGGTATCTTCCCCTATTATTGTGATTTTGCAACCCTGAGAACCTTCTGTTTAGCCACCAATAATTCTGAGGATTCTCTGTTTAGCCTTTAGTAAAGGTTTTTGTAATTTTGATGATTTTTCCTGTTTTGGGGGTTGTTATTATTATTTAATTGTTTATTTGGATTTAAAGATTGCACGGTTTTAGGTTTTACTGAATTCAGTCTTCAAGGTGTACTGGAGGCCTGCCCCATGGTGTGTGCCACTCATCCTCCATCTTACTCCCTCCGCCCTTCATTTCTCCCCATTGCACTTTACTTACCAGCATTGTACAGCATTGGGCATTGTAGCCGGGAGAGGGAGGGGTGGGGTGAATGGCAGAGGTTGAATGAGCAGGGCCATCCCATCGGGTTTTAGGTCCAGAAGACACCCTGGGGTGAAATGGAATCGGATCACTGTTTTCTGTGTCTGGTTTCCATACCCATGGGCACCACCAAATTGGGTGGGCAGGTAGTTTGGGCGGCATCGAAGTTCATCCAACTCGAAGGGTAAGTATGCAATGCCAGATCCATCAAAACAAGATGGCAATTATTGCTGATCTTGTAAATTCAGTGGATCTGGCTTGCATCACCGAGACCTGGCTGGACGAGAACTCTGGCCCTATTTTAGAGGCTGCAATTCCAGCAGGTTACTCTGTGAATCACCGCTTGAGATTGGATCACAGGGGTGCGAGGTTGCGGTCTGTTTTAAGGCTGAATTGGGCCTCACAGTGTATCAGTTGAGGAGGCTGAGTCATTTGAGTGTACTGTGGTAGCAGGTGTAGGTTGTAGGATTGCCCTCATCTACCATCCACCTGGGGATGGGAAGTGATTCCTTCAGGAGTAGCTAACTTTGTCATCTACATGGCATTTGAGTCTCCTAGGCTGATGGTCCTGGGTGACTTCAATGCCTGGGTCGATAACAGACTCTCACAATTTGGACAACACTTCCTCCAGTTGATGACATCTCTGGGCCTTACACGGTACTTACCTCTGCTACCCATAAACATGGTCATGGCCTTGACTTAGTTTTCCTCCAGGGGATCAAAACATCTGATTTAAGGGTGGACCCAGTCAAATTTTGTATTTATTTAGTTTTGTTGACCGGTTAAGTGCACTAGACAAATCCTGCCTATTTTCAGGCATGACCGGGGAGGGGATACAGATGAATGCCAACTGACCTTGAACCAGATTAAGCTGTTGGTGGTATTTTGAGTGAATGAGGGAAATTTGGCCAGGACACGGGAAATTCCCCTACTCTGCTGCTGCATTGCTGCCAGTAGGGGGACAGACCATGTCAGGATGGCCACTCTGAGTAGGACGTGAAGGAGGAGGATGTTGGCCTGGTGGGAGAGCTGGCCTCTGCTCCCACTGATAGCACTATGGAGGCTGTTTCTCTTAATGTTCTGGATATGGACTCTGATACTGAGTTTCAGGATGCATCGTTGTTTGGGATGACTGGTACCTTTTCTGACAACAAGAAGTTAAGTCGACTATTTTGTTTAAATCTGATACAACATATAGATTTATTTCTATGGATTCAGAGTCTGCATTTCCACCAGGATCAGTGAAACTTGGTGGGCAGTTGGAGTCTTCTACCTTACCCCTGTTAGCAGCGAGGCTGCTCCTGCAGTGACTCGACTGTTTTAACTACTTCAAGAGACTCTGCGAGCGCGGTGAGTTCTTGCCTTCTGATATCAATAATTTAGACTTTGCTGCTGCTGTTATAATTACCCTGATGTGGTCTCCGTGCTTCCTGGTAAAGTATGCTCCAAACTGAACATATTTCTGTTACTGCTATAGCGGCGTTTTAGAAGAGTCTTGCTTACGGAATGCAGTATGAAGTATCCGCCTACAGAGCCTTTGATAGATATGTACTCACAAGTAAGAAGCGCTTTGACAGCACTGTTTCCACTCCTGTCATACTCCTGATGGCTGCAACTGACTCTGAAGGCCCTGAGGGTGCGGCCGCATGCCAGAGTCTGCTTCTCACTGTTGCGATGTTTCTGAATCTACAGCTGCTTCAATACAGGCTGGCAGTAAAGTCGCGAGTCTTAGCGAGTGCCTACAGCCTGAAAAGCCACTGTCTGCATTAAAAGATGAAAGTTCCTGTTCTTTCAATCAACAAACATTTCCTTTGGGGTTTCACTCCACTGCTTTCACCCAGAGCGAGTCTGCACCTTTAAGTAAAGCAGCTGGGTTTGTTTTGAAAACCCTCATACTGTGGGAACTCAAGGAAAGCCTGCCATTATCTATCAAGCATCCACATACTTCCCAAATTGGGGCAATTGAATTTTCCTTTCTGATAAACCTGTCCCTCAACAGCCAAAACAAAATATTATGCAATCTAATGCAGCAGTTTCTGCTTCTCTTCTCAGTGATGTGACTAAGGAATCCTGGTCTCTGGACAAAGCTCTCCTGGGGGCTGGCTGGATGCAGGCTCCAACAGGCGTTTGGAAGCCTGATCCAGTTTGGGATACTGAATTTTCCCTTTACATAGATACATAGACAGTGTCGGCAGATAAGGGCCTATGGCCCACCCAGTCTGCCCATTTAAGTTTGTAAGTTCAGTTTATGTTTTCCAGGAAGTCTGTTGCCCTACCCTGACCTCCAGAATTCCTTTATGTCTATCCCACGCATTCTTAAATCCGTGATTGTTTCAGCCCCGCCACTTCCTCTGGCAGGGTGTTCCACTTGTCCACCACCCGTTCTGTGAAGAAATTCTTCCTCCGCTTCCTCTGAATCGTCCTCCTCCAACTTCATCCCATGCCTCTAGTCCTGGAAACATTTTTCACTTAAAATAGTGCATTCCTGCACCCTGTTCCTCCTGTAAGATACTTGTATGTCTCTATCATGTCCCTCTCTCCCTCCTCTCTCTCCAGGGAGTACATGTTCAGTGCCTTCAACCTGTCCTCATGGGACTTGTGATGCAATCCATGCACCATCTTTGTTGCCCTCCTCTGAACCTTCTCTACCCTGTCTATGTCCTTACGTGAGTAAGGTCTCCAGAACTGCACAGTGTACTCCAGGTGGGGCCTCACTAGTGTCTTGTATAGTGGAATTATGACCTCCTTTTCCTGCTGGTGATGTCTCTGCCTATGCATCCCAGCATCCTATTTGCTTTACCTGCTGCCTTGTCACACTGTTTCCCTGCCTTGAGGTCATCAGAGATGATAACTCCAAGATCCCTTTCCTGCTTGGTGCATGCTATATCCTCACCCCCAACTGATATATTGTGCCAGGGTTTGTGCCCATATGCATTATCTTGCACTTCCTGCATTGAATTTCAACTGCCAAACCCCTGACCATTCTTCAAGTTTCTGCAGGTCCTTCTCATTCTGTCTACACCCTCTGGTGTGTCTACTCTGTTACAGAGCTTTGTGTCATCAGCGAACAGTGAAATTCTGCCTTCTAGGTCCTGTGCAATGTTACTGATGAAGATATTGAATAGTACCAGTCCAGCACTGATCCTGTGGTACCCCACTGGTCACTCTTCCCTCTGTGGAGTGACAGCCATTTACCACCACCCTCTGTGTCCTGCTGCCCAGCCAGTTACCTACCCACCGCACTACTGTCCTGCCCACACCATATTCCCCAATTTGTGCAATAGTCTTCTATGTGGCACAGTGTCAAAGGCCTTGCTGAAGTCCAGATAGGCCATGTCCACTGCCCTCCCTGATCCACCTCCCTAGTCACCCAGTCAAAATTCAATGAGGTTGGTCTGACATGACCTTCCCTGGTGAAACCATGCTGCCTTGGGTCCTGTGGTCCATTGACAACCAGATGTTCCACCAATCTCTCCTTCAGTAGTGCTTCCATGATCTTCCCTAATACGAGGTGAGGCTGACTGGTCTGTAGTTCCCCTCCTCTTTGTTCCCACTTTTGTATAAGGGACTACATCTGCTATCCTCCAGTCTTTGGGTACCTTCCCTGTTTCTAGTGATCGACTAAACAGGATAGCAAGAGGTTCAGCCAACACCTCTTAGTTCTTTAAGGACCCTGGGGTGCACCCCATCTCACCCCATTGCTTTATCAGCTCTTATTACTTCCAGTTCCTTCGGACCCTTTCTGGGTAAAGGGACTTGTGTCCATTTCTGCACCATTCTCACCCCTTGTACCCATTCAGACCCATTACCCTCCTCTTCCTCAGTAAAGACTGAGCAGAAATACCTGTTCAATATGTCAGCTTTACTGTTGTCATCCTCCACACAGCCCCATCCTCCCCTTCAGTCTCACTATCCCTCCTTTGCCTTTCTTTTTTCACTTATGTACCTGTAAAGGTTTTGTCCCTCTACCCACTGATTTTGCAATGTGTTCTTCTGTCTGAGCTTTGGCTTCCCTCACTGACCTCCCTGCCTCCCTTTGCTTCTCCTGGTACTTCTCCTATCCCTTCTGCCTGTATCTTTTGTATTGCCTGAATGCAATCTTTTGGCTTTCACTTTCTTTGCTACCTCTTTGGAAAACCATAATGGTCTCCTCTTCTTTTTCCTCTTGCTAACCTGCTTAATACATAATTCTGTTGCTCTTTTAATCCCCATTTTAAATACTTCCCACTGTTCCCAACCCTGATTCCTGCCCCAGTCCCTTAATGCCTCTTTCAAGTATCTCCCCATTTTCTCAAAGTTTGCCCCCTAAAATCCAGGATACGTGTTTTTGTGTGGTTTGGTTCTGCTCTTTCTGTGATTTCAAACCACAGTGACTGGTGGTCACTGTTCCCCAGGTGCTCCTCCACTCTTACCCCCATCACACTGTCCCTGTTTTGAGCACAAGGTCCAGTATTTCCTTCTGCTGAGTTGGTTCCATGACCAGTTGCTTGAGGAAGGCACCCTGAAGGGAGTCCAGGATAAATCTGCTCCTAGTTGATGCTGCTGCTGGGATGCTCCAGTCCACGTCTGGAATATTGAAGTCTCCAACCAGTACTACCTCACCTTGTCTGCCATCCTCTGGATGGCTAGCATCAACTCCCATCTGTTTCTTCCTCCTGGGCTGGTGGTCTATAGACCACACCTGTGCGGATGGCTGGCCCCATTTTCCTTTCCAGCTTAACCCACAGTATCTCTCCCCATTTTGTTCCTCCTGGGTCTCTGTGGCCCTTATGTCATTTTCACATACAGTGCCACTCCTCCTCCCTTCCTGCCTGCCCTGTCTCTATGAATATGTTGTAGCCAGGTATGGCCAACTCCCAGTCGTGGTTATCATTACACCAGGTTTCAGTGATGGCCACAATGTCCAGGTCTGACTGCACCATGACAGCCTCCAGATCTTCCATCTTGTTGCTAAGGTCCTGGCATTTGCACACATGACTTTCCATGATTTGACCTCCCTAGACTGTTTCGGCTGTTCTACTCCAGCCCCTTCCTTGGTTGTCCTTTATCCCTGGTTCACCTTGCTGTCTGCCCTTCTGCTGAATTTTGCCCTATTCTGCCTATCCACCTCCTGGGCACTAATCTCCATCTTTGCACTTGGCTAACCTCCACATCCTTTCCTTCCATTTCTCTGGGTACCTCTATTTGGTTGTCCCTGTTTGGCAGTGTGGCATATGAGTTCTTGAGTGGAATAGGATCTGGGATGTGCCTCTGCCTGACTGGTCTAACCCTCCCTGAGCCCACTGTCATCCAAGTACTCCTCGTTCTCTGCATCCTTTGAGGCAGCTGCATTGGACTGAGTGGTCTCTGGATAGGGGTGATGGTACTCCTGACCCAGTTTACTTCGCTCTAAGTCTGGCTACCTCATCCCACAGTCCAGAAAGATGCATGCAGATAGGGCAGCACCTTAGTGTCCAGAAGATCTGCCTGAATATGGCTGCCCCACAGCCACTGCATTGCACCACTCCCACATTATACTGCAGTTATACTGCTATTCCACTACTTGTCTGCTACAGGCTTCTCCTAGTTCCTTTTTATCAATTTACTGTCCTAAAATCCTGCCACTGTTCCTCTATAATATTTGAAAATACATACACTTTATCTTACCTCTTTATCCTTACCATCAAAAGGTAACTACAATCACAATAATCTACCTTCTACTAATACAGATTATATCACAGAATCAGAGCACAATGCAAAACATCTGCTACTTAGCAACAACAAACAGGTGACAACAACCAAGTTGATGTAGCTTTTTTAAAATAGAAAAAAAATGTAGTCGTTTAAACCAATAGAAATCAGCAGCTCCAAAAGCACCTTGAACTACAAGAAAGAACACAGTACCACACCTCTGCCACAATAACTAAACAGTTCTAAAACATTGGAGCATTCTCAGCATTCTCCTGAGTGGAAGCCGTCTCCCAGAAAAAGTTTCGACTGACAGTTTAAAATTGCATCCGAAGGAGCTGAGACCACGAACCTTCTTCTACTATTGATCCTCTTAGGGCTCAGGCTTCAGTACCGTCCACTACAAAATAAACTTGCCTCTTCAGGTGAATGGCACACCATCACAGGAGTCCTCCTTACCAAAACCCCATACTAGAAGCCACTTATGTCGATCTAGTCTCCTCTTCAAAGAGGGAAGCAGCACCTCGATGGAATGCTGTCCAGACACGTTATAAAGGGGTCTGAAGGAAAGACCAGACAGGTACTATGTGGGAAAACTCTGCTGAAGGATTCTTTGCACTTTACCCCCATGATGTTTACGCTTTCATTAACATTTCTGGAGAAGATAACTTTGATATCAGTTTCCGGACACCTCATGGCTTGGACTTATTTTGGGATCGATATGGTCAGGTGAAGTTTCCCACATGGACCCCTTTTAGTTATACCTCTCTAAGCCATTAATTAAATATGTTACAGTTATGTTTAGAAATGAGGGGTCCATGTGGAGGATATCACCTTCTGGTTATCACAAAAATGTGAGGTTTTAAGCAGCCCGAACCTATTTTAGATTCTGAATGTTTTTGGACAGGGGCTGGAAATACAAAGTTAAGCTAAGGCAATCTGAATCTGGGGTAGCACATAGTTCAATTCCTTTTGCTGGGAAGGGATAGGGGGTCTGTTTCTATGGAGGACAGCGTGCTTGCTACTGCAAATGTGGGTCTATGACCACCTTTCGAGTATTTGTGACCAGCCACGCTGTGAAAATTATGGGAAGTGGGGCATGTAATTATGCAATGTTAACAATTCCAGGTGTGATCTCTGTGAAGAGTCTGGCCATAGATTTTGAGACTGTTCTTGGGCTGCTAAGAACAAGGTGTCTTGTATCAGTTCTGACCTCCTAATTCAGAAAGCCCAGGATGCTGTAGCCCCCAACCCCCAACCCCTCCCCTTTCCTCCCCAACACTGATACCATCTCCTTTCCCTAATAAAAGCAAGAAAAGCCTGCAGGTATGGATCATATCACCCTTATTCCTTCCAGTAAATTGGATGAAGGTGTTCAACTTCTGGACCCTGTTCCAGTGGAGGAAAAAAACCTTGTATGGGTCCACCTGGCCCTTGGATTTTCCTCCGGTATGTTACACTGAGGAGGTCTCGGGTTACTGGGAATGAATCTAAGGTTTCAGTTCCTGGGTCACCTTTGCCCAGGTGTAGATCTTCTAGGAAATTGCATCCCAAATCTCCCTTCTGCTCCCATTATTGAAACCAGCAATTCATACGGCCCTTTTTATCCCATGGGGACACTGAAATGGATTTGGGAGATTCAGACTCTCAAAATCCTCTTTATCCACCCTGTCGCAATCTGTGGATAATTATAAAGAGAAAAAAAGAAAAGAGAAAAATAAAGGTTTTTTTCATTTCTTTCTAACTCATAATGAGGTTTTCTGGGGTTCCTTTAACACTCACAGCTTGTTAAATACTGCTAAAGACAGTCTCTTTTTCATTATATTCACGATCAGCATATATCTGTGTGTTTTTGCAGGAAACTTGGATGTACTCTGTGGAACAGTTAACTTCCTTGCTGAGACTGGGTTTGGGGCCCTTCCTTTTGGTCCTTCAGAATGGAAGAGCAGATGGCATAGGCATTGTATTTAATTTATTTTCTTTTACATTATATAATTTAATTGACCTCATACCAGGTAGAGTTTTGATTTTGGAACGGAAATGGCATGGCACTTGCTATCGCTTTTATTAATATCTATAGCCCTCAAACAAAGGCTGGTAGAGTGGCCTGTTTCAAAACCATACAACCTTATTTGGTCACCTCTGTTAAGACACTATGGGAGGGATTTTAACTGCACTATCACTAACTTGTCTAAATGGAATAACATAATTTATTGTGATTCACATCGCTAGCCAACATTGTTAAATTAGCTGGTTTAATTGATTGTCTTTGCTTTTCTTCACAGGACCTCAATATTCCTTCAAAAGGAAAAGTTTTTCTTTAATAGATTATATGTTTGTTTCTGCTGTGCAGGTCCATTCTTTAGAAATGATTCCTGTGAATTCTCGGATCATTCTTTTCTATTATGTAAATTTCAGTTGCAGGTTTCTTTGAGCATAGGCAGGTTTGGTGGAAACTTAGTAGTTCCATCCTAGGTTTGCCCCATATACAGTTAGGGTGAAATATATCCTAAAGGCCAGATTGTCGGTAGCGTTTCTTTATTCTAATTTGGGGATTGGTGGTTGAGACCAAGGCTGATTTACTGGAATTGGTTTAGAAAACAAGGGTTAAAACGAAAAATTATAATTTTTGAAATATTTGTCACTTAGGCAGCAGCTTCAAAGACTCACTATGGTAGCATATACATCACAATGGGATTATTCTGCTCAAATTAGTAATATACAGGAACAAATGAGTTTTTCAGTATGATACAGCAAAACTTTACAAGCTATACTGACTAATGGCATAAAAATCCCTTTAGGAGATCCCTTTGAAGCTTGTAAAACCTGGAGGATTCCTCTAATATGGATTCACTAAAAAGCCTGATAATTCTATGGCCATAACTGCTCCACAGTTAAGAGAATTAATTATAACTCATTTTAGGCCTTTGGAACCTTCCTTTCCGATCTTTGATGAATCCATGCTTTCCTTATTAAGTGGCATTAATATTCCTTCTGAGTCAACAGAAGCTATAAAATTATTAGAACCCATTTCTCAAGAGGAAATCTTGAACGTTATACGGAATTTAAAACCAAACATTTCTCCAGGAATGGATGGCTTATCTAATAATTTGTATAAAGTTTTTTCTACGGAGCTGGTTCAATGTCTTTTATTTTATTTCAGTATTTTGTTAAGAATACTGTATTTTTCCTTCATTTTCAGATGGATTACTGGTCTATTTATTTAAATCTGGGTATAAACACAACATTAAGAACTGGCGACCTATTACTCTTTTAAATTCAGATTATAACATTTTTACCAGTATTTTGAACAATAGATTGAAGAACTATGTTAGGCTGGTGATTTCTCCTTCAATTCAGTGGGATACCAGACAGAAAGATTCAATCAGCATTAATGATTGTACGTGATGTCATCGAATGCCTCTCAGTATCAGGCATCAGTAATTGTCTGGTTGTAGCAGATTTGGAAAAAGCATTCGATAGAGTACATTTATCCTTTTGTTTTAACTCTTGAACGTTATGGAGTTCCAGTGCAAATAGTTAATTTAATCAGAATGCTATATCAACATAATGCTGTTTTCTCTTTTGAAAGGTCACACGGGTGACTGTTTTTCCTAAAACTGGAGTGCGTCAGGGTTGTCCTCTCAGCCCCGTTCTCTGTGTATTTTCATTAGACCCATTATTACAAACCAGGGTTCGACAAATCCTATTGCCCGACGCCCGGGCTACCAGATACAGTGCAGGGACAAGCACTTTCTGTTGTGCCACCTGTCCACGGGCTAGCACGATTTAAAATCTTTGCTGCAGTTCTACCTTCCACCAGTAGGTGCTTACGCTTCGGCTGTGCACCTACTGGGCCGGGAATGAGCGGTGATGTATGAGCTTGCCTCCAGCCTATGAAGCCTACGGAAGTGGCATCAGGAGTGCGCGAGCAGCATCTCGTTGGAGGAAAATGGAGGAGGAGCAAGCTGTCAGACTGGCAGGTGGAAAAAATGAAGAAGACAATCTTGAACTGTAAGTGATACAAAGAATGCCCATTGGCGCAGTGGTGATTTGGCACGTAGTGGAGACGAGTGTAAAGATGCATTGCATTAGAGCCCCTCATTCACCGTCTGTTGGTGGAGACTAGAGGATACACAAATTAAACAGTCCATTGTTGTGGATATCGGGAGTGAGGACTGCAGTCGGACCTTTCTTTGTGTTGTGTGGAGTGGACTTGACTACTCGGGAAAACAAATTTAAAACTGAATTAAGGAGGGAGGTTGGTGAGAGTGAAGAGCGGGGAGGAGGGAAGTCAGGAGCTAGGAGGACTAAGGAGGGGAGCAACGTGGTTGAGCACTGTTAACTGCACACAAGTGCATTAGTGCAGCAGACAAGCAAGCCATGCCAGTTTTGCCAAAATTAATGAAGAAGAGATTAATCTGAGTAAATAAGGAGTGTGCAGGCAGGGTAAATAAAATATTGAGAAGGGTTAGGTTGGGCATAACAGGGTGAAAGCAAACCAGGTGCATATAAAATAAATTAAGTAGGCAGTATAGTGCAGTGGTCTAAGGTTCTGAGCTGCAAATCTGGTGACATCCAGCAGACCAGACCTGGGTTTGAATCCCACAGCTTCCACTTGCATACTGCCTGAGCAAGTCACTAACCTCCTTGTGCTCCCAGGTCACTTAGCTTATGTGCTATACCTGGTTAAACAACTAAAAAAATTGAAACAAGGAGAAAAGGAAACAAACCAGAAACTTGGGAGGGGACTTGTCTGGTACTGTCAGCCGTCTGTGACAACTGAGAACTAGCAGCAGCGTAAAGTGTCACTGACTACAGAAAATAAAAAGGAAGAAAGCAAGGGCAGGGACTACTGCTATGGGCGGGAGCTTTGTGTTGCCCAGTGCCCACCAGTAAAAACAGCAGTTTATTTGACTACTAGCTGCATAAACAAAGAAAAATAAAATAATAAAAGAAAGCTAAAGAAAGAAAATAAGGGAAGAGGCTGGTGGGCTATTGGGAGAGGAGAGCGCAGATATAGAGATTGTGTGTAAAGGAGTGAAGGAGGAGCTTGGAGAGAGGAGGGGGAAGAAAGGACTGACTTGAGAAAGTTAGTAACAAAAAAAGATAGTATAGTAAGAAATAAGCCTATAACTCAAACGTGTGTGTGGTGTGGGGCTATGCAATGGGCTTGGTTGGGCTGTTGGGAGAGATTTTGTGAAAAGGAGTGAAGAACCCAGTGTCCTGCAGCCAGTTGGTTGGCTTTTGGCTTGAAGTACCCAAGAAACAAAAAGAGAAATATAGTAAAAAATATATATAATACAAGTGTAAGTAATAGTAAAATAAGGGAGCCTAATCATGGGGTGGGCTTGGGCTGTGCTGGGAGAGAGGAGAGTGAGTGACTGTGGAGAGTGTTCTGCAGCCAGCTGCCTAACTTGTTACAGGACAAGACAACTTGCACTGTATAGAAAAAAACCCAGCCCATGAGCCCACACTAACCACCAGTGAAAAAAGGACACACAGACACCAGTGTTTAAAATAAGTTTATTATTATTGGTTCCATTAGTCTTTAAAAAAAGTGACCACCAAATTTATACTGGACAATATACAGACGAACAAAGCCAAACAACAAAGTCTCTTGTCTCTCTGGTCAGCAGCAGCACCATCTTTTACGAGACAAACACAGTCTGGTACTACTTCCACAGATAAAAGTCATGAAACTGAATCTGCATCTGTGGTTCTGGATATAACTGCTGACCATGACCAGGTACTTGATGTAAACAGAGAAGCCCTAGTAGCCTTATCTCAAAAAGCCCTGTGTCACTTGCTAGAAACGTAGTTTACTGCTTGATAATGAGGTGGCAGTTGGGAGTAGTAAAGACAAGAATATGACCAAGAGAAAAGGCCAGACTATTTCAGTGTCATTGGCTGTCCATTTATAAATGGTTGAGATACGATGATAAAAGGGGCTTATGTACTGCACACTATGTGAAAAGTATCCCAGTATTGCAACTGCAGCATTTAAAAAAACAAATGTCTTGCCACAGGCTCTAACAACTTTTGCATTGAGTCACTACGTGCACATGAAAATTCAATCCACATGTGCTATGCCAGAATCAACATATTCTGGAAAGTGGCCAACGAGTAGTATGTTGTGAGATTAGTGAGTCACCACTTTACCAAGCCTTTGCACAGTTGGAAGAGGCCACAAAAGCAAAAGATGAGGAGCCTGTTTAACACAGCGTATTCCATAGCCAAAAATCTTCACCCTTTCTCAGACATGGAGTGGCTCTGTGAATTACAGGAAAAAATGGCATTAAGCTAGGTTCTAATTATACTAACGATAAGCGAGCCAGGGACTTTTGCAGTGCTATTTCAGCAGTGATATCCAGAACCCAGATGCAGACTCTTGCTAATGTTAAGTATGTGACAGTTCTTGCTGACGGCAGTACTGATTACAGTATAACTGAGTGGGAAAATGTTTTCTTAAGGTTTGTTGAACCTAATTCAAAACAGGTGCATACATTGCTTATCCAAGCTGTGCCACTGGAACATGCACATGCAGAAGGTGTATTCCATGCAATATCAACTGCATTGGAGTCAGTAAATCTTCCTCTCAGTAATCTACAAAATGTTAACAATCCAGGACCACTTCTTATTTCAGCAGATTTTGATGGGGCCAGTATCATGATGAGGCTAAAGAGGAGGAACCATAGCAAAGTTATGGAACACTGCCGTCCCTGAAATAATTGTAATGCACTGTGTTGCCCATAAGCTAGAGCTGACAGTTCTCGATGTGTTAAAAAATCCATTTGTATCAAAGCTGGAAAGTACTCTCAAGGAATATTTAAATTTTATCACTATAGTCCCCAAAAATGAGAGAGCTCCAAGAAATTGCTAACGTGATGGATACTGATCTGGCGACTTTACTGCAATTAAACAAGTGAGATGGCTTGCCAGTAGGTCACGTTCGTACATGCAGTTCAGGTTAACCTACCCACTGTTGTACAACACCTACATGCATCTTTGATTGCTGGTGGTGATGAAAGTTCAAAACAAAGGGCCTCTTAAAGAAACACAGAGTGTATAGTTTGTAAAAGCTATCCATATACTGCAAGATTTCCTGCCGATACTAAAAACCTGTCACTGCAGTTTCAACGAGATGACATAGTAATACTGGAAGTTCCACAGCTTGTTGAGACCTGCCTACTCCAGCTTATGGAACTGAAACCATGACAGGGCAATACATGTCAGCTTTCCTCAGCCATTACAAACCAGAACAGAAATGTATGGAATATGTTGTGACAAAGAGGGAGGGGAGGAGAAGACTGTTCATTTCCCATTCAGAGGCAACTGCCCAGAAATCAATTTGTGACAGATGGACAACTGCAGACTTTAATAGATGCAGCAATAATGTATATTGATAACAGATTTAAAAATTCTCAGAGGTGCCTTTTCAAATGGTTCAACTGCTTAGATTTTAAGCAGTCTGATCTGCCAAGAGACCAACTAGCGGTGTTTGGGACCTCTGAACTTGCAAACCTGGCAGAATATTTTCACTTTTTCACGGAGGAGCAGCAGGAACATATAAAGTCAGAGTATGCTGCATTTAAAACAATATTGAAATCTGCCATTGAAAAACCCTATTTGCAGGTATATACCAGATTACTAAAAGAAAAACCACCCCAGATTATACACATTCTTGACCTAGTTAAAATACTCATGGCAATGAGTGTATCGACTGCAAAATGTGAGAGAGTTTTTCTGTTCAGAACCTAATCAAAACAAAAATCAGTACAAGTCGATGGATGATTCACTACAGTTTCTCCTGCAGATAGCAGTAGGTCCTGAACTGCATGACTTTGATCCGGATCCAGCAATTAACCACTGGCTGCTCTCTGGTCTGGGCACTCGACATGTCCGTAAGCATGCTGTTGCTGCTGATACATTATCTTCTGATTTAGCTGCTTCTGCTGCTGCTGATCTTCTTGATGCTAGTACTCCTGCTCCCAGTGCCCCATCATCTTCTTCCTGGCCTAGCCCTTAATCACCATTTCATGTTCTTCTCAACCAACGGCCTAACTGGTTTTGGCTTGTCCAACTAATTCTGTAACATTTCTCCAATCTCTTCTAATACAGACTTCTGCCTGGGTGCCTTAGTGTCCAGTCTGTACTACCCTGGCCTGTATTAACAAAAAATATATGAAAATATTGTTTTCCTGATTTATGAAGTTCTTCTACATCTCTCCATCCATCCTATGAAATAATAGTACAACATATAAGCCCCTGCCACACAGCTACACCATTTAACTTATTTCTGTTAAGTCGGTTGAATATTTCAATTGAAATGTACTGGACTACCACTGAACTCGAGGACTACCATTTTGTCAAGGCCACTTGTCCTGGACTAGCATGAGATTTTAAAATTTGTTGATCCCTGTTACAAACCTTAATTGCGGTTCAACGTTGGACTGGAATTTCAGGCAATTTATCCCAGGATCGGCATCTCCTATTACAGGCATATGCTGATGATTTAATTTTGTACTTTTCTGACCAGACTTCTGTGCATCTGTTTTTAGAGGCTTTTGCTGATTTTTCAAGAGTGTCTAACGCCAAATTAAATTTGTAAAAACAAAGGGGTTGTTTATTGGGGCTGCAGGCCCAGTTGAGGTCTTGCAGAAGGGAATCCATATTACACGAACCCCCTCAAAATTTTGGGTATCATGTTTGGCCTCAGAATATGCTGGTTGACAATTGGGAATCGGCTCTTCAAGTTGTGGAACAGAAAGTGAATAGATGGAAGAAGTGGAAACTTTCAAAACTAAAACGTGTACATGTGATTAAGCAGTTTCTTTTGCCCTGTTTGCAGTACATAGCTATGATTTTCCGCTTCCTGTTAATCTAGAGACAAGGGTGTATTGTTTATTTTTCCAAATGCTTTGGGGTAACTGTTTAAACCCGTAAAGAGAGTCTATACTTATTTGAACACTAAATCAGGAGGACTCAGGATGGTGGACCCTGTTGTTTTTACATTCATTATTTTTTATGTGTACAGTTAGAAGTGGTTTAAGCTCAGCAAAAGGTATTGGGGAATATGGATTTCGCAATCACTGGACAAATACTTTATGAATTGACATGTTCTGGCCCCTAAGTTGAACCTCATGTCCACTTTCCTCAATATTTTGGCCAGCTGCCCAGAAATTGTACAAATGGGGAATTCTGAAAGAGATGATTTTGAAAAATAAGACGAAAGGCCTTTGCCAATTGATAATGTCAAATTTGTACCCTCAAAAGCCTTGTTTTAAGAATTGTCCTACAGCTTTCAATTCTAAGGTTTTGTTCAGTTAAATAGTTTCAGATTGCCTCATACACAGTGGGAAACGAGTGGTTGATCTTTATGGCCATTTAAATGTAATGTCCGGGTAACGCTAAATATAAGGCAATTGAAGAAGGAATTGCCCTTATTTAGACTGCATTAATAAGGAGGAGACTATGGAGCATTGTTTCCTTCAGTGTTCTTATTCCATGGTTTGTGGTCTTATTTGGCTAAATTATGGGGCTTTAAATGGCTCACTTTACTTTCATATGATGTTTTGATTCTAGGATGTTACTCAGTAAGTTTTTCTCATTTTCATGAAGGGACATTGTCTTTATTGTTTTGTTGCTTACGGTTTTACTTATGGGAAGCCAGATGCCAATGGGTGTTGTACCAAAGAAAATGCCTTATGTTGGTTTTAGTATGTTAGTTACTAATGAACTTTCAAATATATTCTCAGGAAGCAAAGCGGTTGGTTCCTGCTACACTCTTGAAGTGGTGGAAAGGTTTTCTCCATTTTATAAAGTTTAAGTAATGTATTGTTCCTTTGCTTATTTTGCATTTTCTTCAAACATTTTGTATTTTATTATCTGATTAGTTCTTAAGTTTACTGTGTTGTTTCCTATGCTTATTATTTCAATAACTACTCCCTACTCTTTTCGAGAAGTGCCATGGGATTTTTAACATCCATCTGAACTACCACCAATCCAGGCAGATGGAACCTCGGTTTAACGTCTCATCCGAAGACGGTCCAATCACTACACCGTGGATTTAATTTTAGTGCCCTCCTCAAGGCCTACCCTGTGGAGATGGTCAAAACCACCCTTTATGAGATATTAACTCTGATGGCCTGATGGTGGTGCTTGATCTAGCGCCCATTCCGGTTGCAAACAGCGACCCAGAGGACCTTGTGGTGGCCTATAATATGGCTATTGTGGCAGCCCTGGATGTCATTGTTCCTGTCCGTGTTTGTCCTCTCTCCTTCGCCTCGGTCTCTGTGGTTTGATGGGTCTTTGAGAGAGATGCGCAACAAGGACAAAGGTTAGACCATTGCTGGTGGAGATCTGCTCTGATGCCGATCGCCTTAGGTTGATGGATCATTATCAAGTCTATCAATCTACAATCTTCCATAAAAGGCAGAGTTCCTGTCCAGGAGATTGCAGTTGCTTAGAACCAACCAGCTCAGCTTTTCTGAACTGTGGACAGGCTGTGCAACCCAGCTTGTCTACAAGTTCGAATGCATTTTCATAAATAGAGTGTGATGAGCTTGCTCGGTTCTTTGCAACTAGGGTGGCCGACATCAGGGCAGCTCTCCAGCCCATACACTCTATGGGCATTGCTGGTGATCGTGCTTGGTCACTGGCCTTCAGCTTTCCTGGAGTACCTTGACCGTCCGGAGTTCATGGATGTCATGGGGATTGTCCAAGAAGCCGCCCTACATACTGTAGTTTGGACCCTGGACCAACTTCCTGATTATGGGTTGTATTGATTCCATTGGCCCAGTCCTTCACGGATAGTTTGGTGCTCCTTGGAAACAGGTACGCTTCCTAGCTCCCTGAAGGAGGCGGTGGTAACACCCTTATGAAGAAGGCTTCTTTGGACCCAAACTGCTATGCGAACTACAGACCAGTCTCAAACCTCCCTTTTAGGGAAAGTGATTGAGAAGGTAGTGTCTGTGCAACTGAAGAATCATTTGACCATCCATGACATCTATGAACCTCCAGTCCAGTTTTTGAAAAAGCATAGTACTGAGACAGCACTGGTTCAGGTGCTCAATGATCTCCTGATGGTTAGAGATTGGAAGAACCATTCTATCCTGGTTCTTCTTGATCTCTCATCAGCGTTGACACTGTGGACCATGGGGTTTTGCTTGACCATCTGAGGTTCATCTGTGGCCTGTCAGGTACAGTCCTCAGGTGGTTTACATCTTTCCTCACTGGAAGAACTCAGAGGGTGGTGTCTGGGATTTATTCTTCAGACCCAGTTCTTCTATCTTGTGGGGTTCCTCAGGGATTGGTTTTGTCCCTATGTTGTTCACAGTGTATATGCTGCCCTCGGAGACATTGTAAGGAGGTATGGGCTGAGATTTCATTGCTATGCTGATGATACCCAGCTATACCTTTCTTTTGCACCTGACCAGAATAGAGCTTTCTCGGTCTTTAATAACTGCTTGGTAGAAATCCAGGAGTAGATGGATTTGAGTTGGCTGAAGTTGAACTGGGAAAGACTGAAGTATTGGTTGTGGATTTAGGACCCCGAATAGAGGGTCTGGGGTGGTTCCCCTCGGGATTATTCCTGGGGGGTCAGCCACTCCTGGCCTCTGAACAGGTGCATAACCTGGGGTAATTTCTGATGAGGGTTGACCCTGCATTCACAAGTGTCATCCATCGTCAAGACTCTTTTACCATCTGAGGAATATCGCCAGGATTAGGCACCTTGTTCCATTCATGCACCTTCCCACGCTGGTTCATGCCTTTGTGTCCTCCCGCTTGGATTACTGTAACTCCCTTTATCTAGGGTTTTCGGGGATCGAAATTTGCCTTTGCAGCTAGTGCAGAATGCAGCAGCCCGCTTTTGATGGGAACTTCTCACTTCTGTCATATTTCTCTGGTGCTATGCGGTCTGCACTGGCTGCCAGTACAATGGCGAATCACCTTTAAAGTCTGTTTGTTGACTTATAAAGCCCTACATGGTCAGGACCCTGACTACCTGAAAGAGCTTCTGATTCCTTACCTCCCCGGTGATTACTCCGCTCAGCTGGCATGGGGTTGCTACAGATTCCAAGAATTTGTTTGAAATCTTCTGGTGCCGGGCATTTATACATGGGTTCCTTCTCTTTGGAATTTCTACCCCACAAGTTATGGGAGTGCATGACTGTGGAGGGTTTTAAATGGGTCTTAAAACCCATTTATGGAACCAAGCATTTAGCATTGATTGTTTATGTTCTAATTTTAATGTCTTGATGTTTATAATGATGATGATGTCTGTGTATTAACTGACTTGCTGCAATGTGTTGATATGTTAATTGTTTTAAACTTGTTCGCACCTTGGTTTTAGAAAGGCTTTATAAATAAAGTTTTATTATTATTATTAAGGTCCTTGATTTGGATGTGCTGTGACGTATTCTAAATTTCTCACTGTTGTGAGGCAAGGTGAGGGAATCGCCATGCATTTAGAGTTGAAGGCCGAGTTCTGACAATGTGGACAATACCATGTGGCTATCCATGAATTCTTGACAATGTCAGGGATATGTCCCACTTCCAGATCTTGAAAGAGGTTAGTGACAGCTTATATTATGGTTTATACTATGGTAGTAGGATGACAGAAGGCTAGTTGCTCATGTAAGTCATCCCACTTCACAGTGGTTAGATGTTTTCCTGGTATACAGATAGGTGTCCAGTTTGTTTTAAAGGTGATAAATGTAGTTTGGTCAATTATATCTTGTGGAAGTTTGTTCCAAAGTCTAATGACTCTAGGTAGGAATGCATTATTTCTAATATTTGTCTTGGCAAGACAATCCTGGATAATTGTGTTACGTGTTCTCAAATTATATGGAATTTCTTTGAATTTGATGTCAAACAAAGATGTTAGTTCAGTGTCTAGGATAATTTTAAATAGAGTCAGGATATCACCTTTTGTCTCCTTAGTTTAAGCAGCCATAGATGTAATATCTCCAGCCTAGATTTATACGGTGTATGTTTTAAGCTGAAAAATCAATTTTGTATATCTTCTTTGGGCTTTCTCTAAGATATCGATATCCTGCTTTAGACTGAGATCCCATACCTGTGCAGTAGTTTAAATGCGGTCTAACGTAGGCTTTATATAAAGAGGCATTAATACAGGATGAGACTTGTTAGAGAAAGATCTACAGATACAGCTGATCAAATGGTTTACTTTCTTAGCTGCATTCCTACAGTGGCTACTGCTTTTCATGTTACTTGTTATGGTGACTCAAGGTCTCATACTTTGTCTATAGATTTAAGAATATTACCATGTATAATGTATTTTGTTTGGTGTTGTGTTTCCACAATGCATAACAATGCATTTTTCATATCTGAATGTCATTTTGTTGTCATCTGACCAACGGATAATGTGTTCTAAATCCTTGATCATAGAAAGGTTCTCATTTGTGTCACTGACACAGCCATCCAGTTTTAAATCATCAGCAAATTTAATTAAGTGGTTATCACTATCTATTTGTAAATCATGTATGTGAATATTAAAAGCAGTGGTCTGAGGACCATCCCTGTGGGACCTCGCTGGTAACATCACCAATCAAAGATAAGTATCCATTTACTCTGACTTTTGGAGTCCTATCAGTAAGCCATGCATTGATCCAGGCAATAATGCTGTGGTTAATACTTAGTTTTATCAGTTTATCAATAATACCCTTGAGGTAAGGTGTCAAAGGCTTTGCAATAATCGAACAATATAACATCAACTGGTTTGTTGATGTCAAGATTTTAGTAACAGTGTTGTGAAAAGTTAAGAGGTTGGTATTACAACTTCTCCTGGCTGTGAAACCATTTGGGGTTCTATCCAATAAGCCATGGTTATGTTAGATATCCTGTTAGCTCATCTTTAATAATTCCTTCAAAACCCTTACTTGCAATCGAACTAAGGCTAATGGATCTGTAGTTCGATGCTGGGTCTTGCTATCTTTTTAAGATGGGGACCACAATAGCTCTTTTCCAGTCCTTAGGAATGGAGCCTCCTACTATTGTTTTATTCCCAATTATAGATATGGGTAAGCGAGTAAGTCCACTAGTTCCTTCAATAGATGAGGGTGGATCCTGCCTGGCCCTTCAGATTTATTACTGTCAAGTTTTATTAATTTTTCCTTGATAAGCTCTGGTATACATATGTGACTCAAGCTATCATTCTTGGTCCTTAACTTTGATTAATTTAAAGGAGGATTGGTATTCTGGGTGAAAGTGGAACAAAAATAGGTATTGAAAATAGGTGCCATGTCCTCAGGTTTTGGTATAGATGGTGTTGTTAGCAAGAAGTGGGCCTAAAGCTCTGCTGGATTTCCTTTTGTGGTTAATAAAGGAATAGAAGCCCTTAAGGTTATTTTGAATGTGCAAGCCTGAATTCAGTATCCTCCGAGCTTTCCTAATTGTTACTTTCAATTGTTTTAATGTATTTTATATTAATATTACTTGTAGTTTGATTCCTCTTCATTAGTACAAATAGCCTTTTGTTATTTATTAACCTTTGTATTTATGGTTAAACAAGATTGTTTTTTCCCCTTGAACTGTAGTCTTTTTCTTAGGTATGAACTTATCTACCAAATTCTTTAATCTATCTGTAAAAGTGTCCATGCTAGCTTAACATCCAAAAGCAATAATGTATTAGGTAGGTCGGCCTGAATGAGATGTTGCTTGATTGATGTCCAGAAGGCCTTATAATAATTTATGATAAATGTGTTCCATTTGCAAGGATGTGTTTTTATTAATCTCTGTATTGAAACTCACTACGTTATGGTCACTGTTTGATAAAGGTGCCTTTACTTTAATGTTGGGGATATTTGTAAGTATGATATCTAAAATATTGTTCCCCTTGTAGGTTCCTGGACCATTTGATGTAAGTCAGGGGTACCAATGAGGTCTAAGATTAGCTGGTCCTGCAAGATGGTGGCCTGTTCTGTTGTCCAATTATATGTCAGATTAAAATCCCCATAATAATGACATCACCTTTATCAGTCATACTGACTATTTGTGCAGGAGTGAGTTGGTCAACTCAGGGGTATTGTTTGGTGGTCTATATATTGCTGCTAAATAAAAGCTATTTCCATGAGGTCGACTGGTTTTAAGCCAGATGGATTCCACATTGTTTTCATCTACTGGGTCAGGTATGACCTCATGGCACTCAAGGGCTTCTATATCACAACCCCCCATGGCCTAACCTGGGCTTATTAAATAATTGGCAACCTCTATTTCTTGGTTCCAGGTGCTGTTTTCATCCCACCAAGTTTCAGAGACGATATAATTTCTGTATCTGATGCTGTTGAAATG
Source organism: Neoceratodus forsteri (assembly GCA_016271365.2). Taxonomy (NCBI): domain Eukaryota; kingdom Metazoa; phylum Chordata; order Ceratodontiformes; family Ceratodontidae; genus Neoceratodus; species Neoceratodus forsteri. The sequence continues at coordinate 54,879,081 of CM028129.1, forward strand.
GCAGTTAATTCAGCTAGTTTATTGCTATTGAGACTACGTGGCATTAAGGGAGATGAAAGAGATATGATTTTGTCAACCTTGAGCTTCTTGTCCTTGGGCAATGGGTGATTAGCAGCTGGTAGTTCCATCTGTCCCTTTGCCCCAGAAGAGTCTAGTTTAAATTAGACATGGTGGCCCTAACTATACTGTTTCCTAGGTTTTACTACGTTTGCAACTAGGTGGAGGTCGTCCCACAGTACATATCTGGGTTGTTCCAAAAGTCCAAGTGCCTAATGAACCTATACTGTTTTTCTGTGCACCAGTTTCTCAGCCAAATATTTATGTGTGTTATCATCCTGCCTTCTGTTGTTTGCTCTGGGGACAGGTAGAATTTCTGAGAAAATTATTTTGCACACATTTACTTTCAAGTTTGTTTGCCAGTGTAATGAAATCATTTTGATCACCCTTTCACTCTTCTTACCAATGTCATTAACCCCTCGTGTATTACTGCCAGTGGGTGCTCACCTGCCCATTAAAGATGGTGTCTGACATCGTAGTGATGCCACTAACTCCTGCTCTGGAGCAGCTGCAAACCATGATGTTCTCCTTATCATATTGGCAAATCTGACTATCCGTGATACTTGAGCACTGAGTCACCTAGGACAATTAATTGCCTTGTGTGTCCCTTTCTAATGGTGGCTGCTCCGTGGCCTGTGGTCCATCCATACTAGAATTACTGTCACAGTAATCTTGCTGAAGGGTGTATATCTATTAGATAACTGGATGGGGTTTGTTTGTGGGGGTGTATATCTGGAAGTACTGGGTGAGATCCAGCTGCTGCTCTAGTTGTAGTATTTATTGTTTCCTGGGACAGTAAGTCTGTTGATTGGTGGGACTGTAAACCTCTCGCCAACCCTTTTCTTTTGTTTTACTGTTTGCACCGATACCATTCATTGTCCTTATTGATCTCGGGGTTGTTTTTCTTTATTGTTTGATGTACTAGAACTATTGGAGAGTATAGAGTATTAGATTTAGTAATAGTGGGATAGGTTTTAATTTGTGACCAGTACTTCCTGTCTTTTTCTAGGTTTTCTAGCTGTTTAGTAAACAACAATAACTGTTCCTTGAGCTGTTTTTTTGACACATTTATTTCAGGTATAGGTTCCTAGTTGCTGCACTACACACATATATATATATATATATATAGAGCGTACATGTGGCAACAACTGCATTCATAACCAATGTCCCCTTCAAGCGTAAGAACTTTATTCATCATGGTCACACAGTATGTTTGAAGAGATACCCAGAGGATGTAGGTAAACAATCCTACCTTATGGTTACACACCAGTATAGTTTTGTGGCCTCCTCACCCCTCTGCCACCAAACACCAGACACATGTAATGCAAATGTGCATGTCTTGGTGTTTGCCTCTGTGTGTGGCACCAAGCATGCACTGCTTGCAGATGAGCACCTAAATATAATCCTGTGACCCAGAAGTGATTTGCACCAGAAGACATATGAAGAAAGACTAAAGGAGCTTAATATTTTTATCCTCGAGGAAAGGAGGGAGAAGGGGACATGATAGAAACTTTCAAATACCTCAAGGAATCAACAAAGTCCAAGAGAGTAGCATCTTTCAAAAAAGAAATGTCAAGAACAAGGGGCACAATTTGAAGATGGAGGGATGGTTTGAGGTAATGAGTAAAGCATTTTCACAGAGAGGGTTGTAGATGTGTGGAACAGCCTTCTGAGAAGGTCATAGAGTCAAAAACAGTGGTGGAATTCAAGAATGCATGGGACAAACATAAAGCAATTCTACTGGGAGGTAGGAGGAAGGCTGTTGGTTAACTAGATCTGAAGCTTATCTGTTAGGTAGGAAATGGGCAGACTAGGTGGGCTGAGCGGTCCTTATCTTCCATCAAATTCTATGTTTCTATGTTTCTTAAGTGCTCACCGGGTCATGCTCGGTAAATCAAATTCATGTTTAGTAATTTTAAATTCTCCGAGCTTGGACAACCCTTCATGTGGGGAAATGGAAAGGGAATATAGATCTAGTGTCCCCACTGAATAAAAGCATCCCAGCAAAGTCTGTAGTTCTTTCTGCTAGAGTGAGAACTACAACCTCTTCCTGCTTCCTGCTATGCAGTCCGCAGAACTCCAAGTAAAATGGCAAGCTTTCAATAAATTAGATTTTCAGTGGAGGCTGAGTGTACCTCTGATGTCTCCACCAGCAGTACTGCCCTTTAGCAAAATATCAATGTTCGTGATTAAAACATAGTCACAGTAGGTGGCACAAATAATTTCCTGCCTCTGTGTTGGTGTCTGGCCTTTGCATTAGTGATGGTGATTAACTCGTTATTCTTGGCTCATGCTTTCATTAAATAAGCGACAATATTTTATTTATGTATTTATTTAAAAGTTTTACCAGGAAGGCACACTGAGTAAAGTACTGCTCGATTCCAGGTGTGACCTGAGGGGAGGGGAGATAGAGACAACATAATGACATGCATAAATACAATTCCAGGAAAATACAGAGTGAGATCATGCAAAGTTGCAGTACAGTACTTTAGGCAGTGTGTAAGGCATAGTATACACCATGAGCCTTTCCTCCATGGCCAAAACATTAATACTATGTAGTATGGGCTTCAGTACACATTCAGCTTGTTAATTTTGAAAATACCTCATATATCTCTTTAATTTGTTCAAAGTCTCCTATTCCAGATTGACATTCCCAATCCAAATAAACCTTATATACTCCACACCTGGCCTGTTACACTCAGGTCCCATTTAGGGCATCTGGTTTTTGTGGGGTATATAGTAATACACTGCCCTAATTGAATACTCAGAATGAGGCCCAAGACAGGGTCAGCTTGTAGACTCCATTTATGTTGACCTAACCAAAGCCTTCAACTTGGTTAGCCACTTATTACTATTTGGTAAGCTACATATGCTGCACCTTTCCACTGAAACTGTGTCTTGTTTCAGTACTCCTCACTGGTCACACACAGCTCATCAAAATTAATGGTGCACTGGCTGGCCCACTGGCGCAACTGTAGTGCTACCATTTATGCCCAGCGACCCGGGTTCAGTAGTGAGCCTGGGCTGCTGGAGGGCTATTCGGGGAAGAGGGATTGAGCACTGATGGCCACTCCCACCTCCGGGAGGGGTGGCTGCATTCCTCATTGCTATACTGCCACCACCTGGATGAACATGGATGGCGACAGTGCAGTAGGGGAATCCAACAGTAAGGGAGGGGCTGGCATTGGCTGGGATCAGAGCAGAGTCACGTCCTCAGTGTGCCCTTTCTCATAGGTCCTCCATAGACTGCCATTGCCAGATGGGGGCGGACCAAACAAGGATAATACCCCACAGTTGAGCCTGTAGATGGGCCTCGTGTCGGGTGATCAAAAGGAGTCGGGAAGTAGCACAATGTGCACCGTCTCACTGAAGGTAGGAGGGAAGGGGGACTCCTCCATCCTAGCTGGGGTAAACTGGAGAGCTTAAGAAACAGAGGGCACTCTTGGGGCATGTGACTCTGGCCTCCCATCACCGGAGTGCATTGGGGACCCAAGAAAAGGGCAGCTTTGGTGCTAAGGGGGAGTAGAAAGCATAAGGAAAAATTAATGGTGCACTGTCCGACTTTAAACAAGTGTCAGTAGGAGTACTGCAAGGGTCAATACTAGGCCCCATCTATTTAGCCTCTTTATTAATAACTTACCTGAAGCCTTCCCAACAGCTAAAGTTCTACTGTATGCAGATGATGTGGTCATCTACTGTATTGGGAATTACCAAGATGCTGTCACCCAAGACTTACAGAGTAATTTTGGCTTGATGGAGGGATAGTTCAAACAAAACAAGCTGCTCCTAAATACAAAAAGACTAAAACTATGTTGTTTGCAAATGCTCAGGCTAGAAAAAGCTCCACCCTTTACAGTTTTCAGTGAAAAGGATTCTTACTGGAACAGGTCAGCTTTTAAATACTTAGGGAGCACTGTAAATAAACTTTCTTTTGAACTGCACGTAGACATTACAGTCATTGCAGTCAACAGAACACTGGGTGCCCTATAGAGAAACAGGTTTAGCCTCACCACTGGAGTGAAGCAAGTCATGGTAACTAGCACTAGCCTGCCATTATAGACTATGGCCTCCAATTTAAGGTATGGCCACAGACATTGTCTTGAGAAGGGTCAAGCAGGTCCTAAACAGGGCATGCCACTCTAGCACGGTGGTGCTAAGAGATTCACCCACACATGCTATCTCTATGCCCAGGCTAGTTGGCATCCCCTCCAAAGTAGGATTAAATGTCAAGTATGCCTGCTAGGGAAAATAACACTACTGGCCTCACTCCTGTTAATACCTACAAGGAACATGGCCAGAAATGCCCTCTCCATCCCCTACCATAGAACTAGCATGGCAATGTCGTTCCTTCACCATGCTTGACCCTGCATTGGCTGAACAAGATGCCTGATGATGTACTGGAGCTCCTTAAGCTACCTTATTCAAGAATGCACTAAAATATTCTCTTACGCCTACCCACATCTGCGACTGTCCCAGCTAATCACTGCCCGGCATGACGATCAATGTTTATCATGAGAGTACCATACTGTTGTTCTACCTGCTACCAGCTATGTAAACCTCTGTTGTTTCTTGTATTGACCTTGTTGCTTGATGAAATTAAATGTAACATTTACTTGTTTTGTCTGATGTTCATGAATGTACCTTGTAATCTCCCGGTCGCACCTGAAAATAGGCACTTGGCTGTCTAGCATGCTTACCCGGTTAACAAAAGCAGATACATAAATAAATAAATAAACTTGTTAGCTCCTCCTTGTGTGATCCATTGCTACTAGCACTAATGCCTTTGAATTAAGTATCAGCTAAACACCTCACTTTGACAATCCTCCCTGAGTAGCACTCTAGCTATCTTTGTTAGTAACTGGCAAATTTCTGATCTTGAATACGATAGAAGCTCTCAGCACTTCTCCTTTGTCACCTTTCTTCATCAATGTCTCAACAAAATTGCTCCATAATGTAATGCTGAGGATTTAATGGCTATTTTAGTTACCTGTTACTGTCCATTCTGCCTCACTGAATTGTCATATTTGTAACCAATGTATTTACTCATGATGCGGAACCTTTGTAAATGAGCACTAGTGCTCAAAGCTATAAATCGAATAAACAAATAAATACACACATACACTTCCAATTTCCTCCTCTCCTCTTCTAGTCTGCTGGAAGCAGCACTCCACAGTTTATCCCTGCTGTGTGCCACTGAGTCCATCTTCGCTGGGATGGATCGGGCACATCACTGCTGCCATTTTATCGATCTAGCCAAAGCCTTCAACTCAGTGTCCCAGCCCTCTCCTGCACAAGCTAAGTTCTGCTGGCCTCTCAGCTCCCGCCATTGACTGGTTCTGTTTATACCTAATGGGTCCTCAACAGTCGGTACAGGTTGGAGGCATCCTATCACCACCCCTCCCATCTACGCTTGGATCCCACAGGGCTCCATCCTCGGTTCTATCCTGTTCTGTATTTTTGGAATGACCTCCTTTTGCCTGTGCAACTTGCATATTTATTCACATGTATGCAGATGAAACAATCATCTTCGCCCAGGCGCCTACCACAGATGTGAAAGGCCTGCTCCGCAGGATTTCCACAAGATCCTGCATTCGCTCCATTCCAAACATCTCTGGGTCAACACTAAACAAATGGTGTCTGTGACCTTGGTACCAGCCAGAAACTAACTATACTCTCGAGACTCCTAGTTTTCCCCATGCTGCATGGCTTCTCTCTGAAGCTGTGCAGTATTTCAAGAAACATAGAAATTGTCAGCAGATAAGGACCACTGCTGTACCTCTGTGGTTCCCCTATGCCTGTTCCAAGCATGCTTGAATCCATCCACAGTGCTTGCTCCCACCATCTCTTGAGGCAGACCATTCCATGCGTCCACCACCCTCTCTGTGAATAAGAACTCTCACATTCCCTCTTAACCTCCCACCTTCCAATTTCATGTCATGCCCCTCGTTCTTATGCTTCTCCTGTATTGGAAAATGTCTTCCCTGCAGCTTGTTTATACTCCTTGCGGTACTTGAGTGTTTCTGTCATGTCTCTCTTCCTCCTTTTTTTCCAGTGAGTACATATTGAGGTCGCTAATCTCTCCTCATAAGTCTTGTGTTGCAAGCTCTGTACCATCTTAGTTGCCCTTCTTTGGACTGTCTCCAGCTTGTTAATATCCTTATGCAGGTGTGGCCTCCAGAACTGCACACAGTACTCCATGTGAGGCCTGGCCATGGTTTTATATATGGCATCGCTACCTTCCTCCTTCTGCTGGTGATACCCCTGCCTATGCACCCCAGCACCTCTGGCCCTCCCAGCTGCCTTAGCACTCTGCTTTGATATTTTCAGATTGTCTGAAATAATAACCCCCACGTCCCTTTCCTCCTTTATGACTATCAGCAGCTCCCCAATCCTGTAGCTTTCCCATGTTTTCTGTGTCCCAGGTGCATCATTTTGCACTTTTGGAATTAAACTTCAATTGCCAATCCTCAGATCATTTTTAAACTTCCCCAGGTCCCTCTTCATTTTCTCCACCCCTCTGGGGTATCCACTCTGTAACAGATTTTGGTTTCATCTGCAAACAGGCAGACCTTTTCTCCGGCTTTTCTGCAGTGTTGTTAATGAAAGCATTGAGCAAGACTGGCCCCAGGACTGATCCCTCGAGGCACCCCACTGGTCACCCCCTCTCCCCAGACTGCACCCCATTTACCACCGCCTCTGCCTCCTGCCTGTTAGCCAGTTTCTAACTCAGTTTACCACCCTGTTTCCCATGCCCAGCCTACCCAGCTTGTTTATCAGCCTCCTATGTGGGATGGAGTCAAAGCTTTGCTGAAATTAAGGTAAGCAACATCTACTGCCCCACCCTGATTTACTTCCTTTGTCACCCAGTCAAAGAAATCAACCAGATTTGTCTGACGTGACCTCCCACTGTGAATCCATGTTGCTTATGGTCCTGGGCTCCAAGATGACCCACCACCCTTTCTTTAAGCAATGTCTCCATGATCTTCCCACTACCCACTACTGTGGTGAGGCTGACCGCCTATAGTTCCCTGCCTTCTCCCTGCTGCCAGATTTGTGTAGAGGGACCACATGTGCCTGCTCCAATCCTCTGGTATCACTCTGTGTTGAATGACTCAGTTAACATGGCTGCCAGAGGTTCTGCTATCTTCCTTTGCAGTTCTCTTAATATCCTTGATGTATGCCATCTAGTCCCATCACTTTGTCCACCTTCAATTTAGTAAGCTCCTGCAGGACTCTTTCCCTGTGAATGGACTATTGTCCACTTTGTCACCCCTTGGCCACTGCTGTACTGCCATTGCCCCAGCCCTCCCTCTCCCTCTTCTGTGAATACTGCACAGAAATGTTATTCAGTATTTCTGTCCTTTCCATGTCATCCTCCTTGCATTCCCTCCCTCCCTCTCCATTGAGCCTTCAATCCCACCCTTGTTTTTCCTCCATTCGCTGATGTACCTGAAGAATGTCTTGTCCCTTTCTTAACTGACTGTGCTAAACCTTCCTCAGTCTGTGTCTTTGCTCTCCTTACTATCTTTCCGTTCCCTAGACACTCTAGGTACTCCTCCCTGTCCTCCTCCTCTTGGGTCTCCTTATATTTCTGAACCTTTCTTTTTTTTCCTTGACCTTTACCACCACCCTCTTGAGAACTACTGTGGCTTTCACCTTCTCTTGCCTTTGGATACCAATTTGATGCATTGTTTTTTAATTCCATTAAGGCTTCCTTTAAATGCTTCCACTGTTCTTCCACTCCCCTCTTGCACCATTCTCTCCAGGGCTCTTTTGATACCCCTCCCATTCCAGCAAAGTCAGCATTTCCCTGTCAGACTGGACACCTCTGCAATGCCTTCAGCCACTTTGCTACAAACTCCCTCCTAGTTTGCACCACAGCTCCCCTACTCCTCTATATCCATTCTCCTTCTACCTTCGTGTTGCCAATCACACTGTACCTTCTTCATTTCCAAATACTGGCTTACTTCTCATTCCTCCTACCTCTCCTCACTCCTATCTCGGCCCCCCACCGCCTCCATGCTCCTGGGACCATCAAACCTTCTCTACTCCTCATTCCCATTCCTCTGCTGGGAAATCTGCTTCTGCTATTGACTTCCATCGCTGTGGAACCTGCTTCCCTCTTCCCTCCACCATTCCACCTCCTCAGGCTCTCTTAGGCAATAGATGAAACTCTCCTCTCCCCGTGGTAACACAAGTGGTGTGGGGATAGGCACTCCCACTTAACAGGTCTCTAATGTACTGCAATGCAATCTGTTACTTTATTCTGCACTTGAATCGGTGTGACATCCTGTCCTTTAACCACTGTCATCAAGATATAGGTCAGGAGGCACACGAAAACCAGGAGAAGTATAACATTCGGAAGTAATGCTTTATTATTATCAATGAAACCCCCTACAAATGGCATTCCTAAAACCTTCCTTGGGTGTACCTAAATGCCCACTGTCAGGCTTGGTGTTCTGTGTTTCAGCTATTTAAAAAGAAATTGCACGAGTGCCCAATCGCCTCTGCACCTGTCTCTTTAAGAGCTGCCTATTTTGCAGTGTATGGGTGGGCTGAGTGTGTCTATGCTTGAGTCCTGCCTGGGCTGTTGGATAATCGCCTGCTCTGCCATCACTAATTGTGCAGAGGGAGCTTTATTGGAATCTGTAACTATTTACTGTTTATCTGCTTTAGTAGCAACAGTATGGTAGTTTGTCTAATCTGCTTTCTTTGCAGCATGGACTTTTGTATTGCACCACCATTTTGGTTTTAGACTTCAGTCAGCGTAATCAGTGCCTTTGGGGACTCTAAATGAAGCCTGTCCCCAGGGTCTTGAGGGAGTAAATTCTGTAGGAATTGTAGTTTTGAGACTTTGGCGCCTAAATGGACCTGGAGGGGGGAGCCTTACTTTAACAGACAGATGGCTCAACCAAGTGAACTGTCTGGATCAGAGGGAATTTGCAAGCTGCCTGCAGCAGAGGGCAGAAGTGAGATGAGGACTGGAGGAGGGGCAGCTTGTTCTACCTCGAGCTGCTGCCCACAGGTAGTGTGGGGATTCGGCGGGAAGGCTGATTCTTGCCTGCCTGCCTTCGGCCTCCCACATGGAGAGATTAAAGAAGCTTTATTTTGGACCACGCCTCCGAGCCATTTTGTTGTGCCCTCATTAATGGGTACAGCGATTGAAGACAATCTGAGTTGGGAATTGAGAGAGTGAACAGCTCGAGATATTCTACAGTTGCCTTGCAAAGTTGTGCAGGAAACTGGCAGAGAGACTGAGTTTGGCCTGTCTGCCTAATTGTCCCTAAGATAGGGATCCCTGAAGTGCTTGATTACTGGACTTTCTCTGCACTAATTTGCGACAGAAGACACTGGATTGTGATTGTATTTTTGCTTGAAGAAGACTGAAGATTTACTGTACGTGAGCTGCCTTTCAGGACTTCTGAGATCACCACAGAAAGCACGGTTGCATGCAGAGACACTGTGATTGTGACTGGACTGTTATCCGAACTGTGGTATTGCTTTCTTTTACTATAAATGTGCTGTGTTCTGTTAGTGGGCTGAGATTTGGTTCCCCACTGCCGAATTGTGTCCACTTGCTGAAGGCTGCATCCAGCCCCTACTGGACTGAATTCACATTCATCTCCACTTGGCCTGGACCTGCCACCCTAGCCCTGCCAGCTACTCACGCCACAGAGAAGACCATTGATAAGAGACCTGCCTGGGATCAGCCCCTGCTCAACACCTTGAACAGGAATGACACCTGTGATCTGTAGACCCTGCTTCTCCTGACATACCACCTTCATCAACATGCAGTCACCATTTCATCCATCCTGTGTCCTGTACTGGGTAGCATGAGTAAATACCAGGTAGCTCCTCGCAACATCAGCTAAATCAAAAGTGTTGTCGTCTGATTCAATTGTTGTTTTTGTTGTCACGAACTGAGCCTTCCGGCCCAGATTACAAATTGTGTGTGGTTCTGCATGCCTTTTCTTTTCATCACAGGGCCCCAACCAGCTGCAATGCCAGCCTACCCTGGCAATGTTCCAGGCTAGCCCACCTTCCTTCCAACTGGGTACCCAGAACGGTGGCTGTGCAGGGACTCTAAAGTGCATGCATGATTGCCTGATTGAATCAGCATTTAAACTAATCAACCTGATCATGCTCCTCCTTGTTCAAGTCCCTAGATAAATCAGATCTAACTCTTTTGCATTTAATCTGACTGTGGTTCCAGTTTGTACCAAAAGCACTGTACTGTTGTTATTTGCTGTGCATAACCTTTCTTTAGAGGGGTCTCCAGGGTCAACTAGTGGAACCAGTCCTAGTGGTAAGTGCAGACAGTGTGGGGATTTGTATGCTGAATAGTGGCTATTGTGAAAGTGTCTGTTGTATATTGTCTAGGCCACTAGAGGGGAAAGAGGGGGTTACAGTGTCCTGGAGGGCTGCACCCAGATTAGCCTTGCTAATGACAACCTTGTCCTCTGGGTGGAGGCACCTGCTTTGGGTACCCAGGCCCCTTAACTTTAACCAGCTGGCAGGCAGGGGTAGTAGCCCTTGGGATAGCACCTCGCCTAGGGTTACATCAATAACAACAAAATAAAACATTGATTTGTGCAGGATAGTGTGATGGATTAATAAGACCCTGTCCCATTTGTTATGCAAAAGAGTCAAAGCAAGGCTCGATCAAGGCATTGGGCACAATTCTGGATATGTAAATATGGATATAAACATAGACCTTGACAGCAGAACAGGATGCAGTGGCCCATCCAATCTTCCAACCCCCGTCCTTTTATCTTCCCTCCCTCCATGCCATTTTCTGCCTTTATTTATTTAGCCCCATGTAGTCATCCCAAGCCCTCTTGAATTTGCTGACTGAGTCCACTCCCAACACCCCTTCTGATAGCTTATTCCAAGGACCCACCACCTCTCAGTGAAGAACTTCCCCTTGTATTTTCCTCCAAACCTGCCCCTCCAGCTTGAATGCATGCCCCTCATTGATTTGTTTTCACTCATCCTGAATATGCTGCCCCCTCACCTTGTTTATTCCCTTCAGATATTTGAAGGGCTCAACCATATCCCCACTTTCCTCCTCAATCTCCAGTGTATAAGGATATATCACATCACTTTGTTGGATATGGGTCTCAAAGAAAGTTAGAAACTGGTGTAACAACTAGGCAATAAAAAGTAACTTAGCATTTATATCTTAAGAACTCCGTGGATGCCTTGCAAGGCAGATATCTAGTCTATGCACTATTACACTTCAATGCATTGAATGATAAAAGTCGATAAAACTGTATGAAATATACAACATGTATAGGACATGGGATCAGTGCACGACTATAACAAATGGCAGGATCAACCTCATAGTACTGTATTGCTGTGATACCTGTTTTCTTCGTTAGTATGCTGAAAAAATTTCAATAAAGTTAAACGACAAAAGCAAGGATCTATTCTATCCTCTCCTTTTCTGTCTTTTGTCTGTCTGATTGTGTGATCAGATTTTCTTGTGAGACCTAGGAACTGATCACTCTGATAGTCTTGTGGTTTTCTTCCCTTCCACTACCTCCTGCCTTCACTTGCTGTTTCTGCTGCTGCTATGTTTTCTTCCCTTTGCTTATCTGTGGTTATAAAATATATGTGGATATTTATGTGAAGCTGGGTTCTCTGGTTTGCAAGTATACAGTGAAGCCCGCCAGGATGAAGGGCAGTGTCATAGGCTTCCTGCATGACAAAAGGATTAACTTCCATTAAAATTGCATTTTTTATGCAATAACTCTACTGCAGAATTCTGAGTTGGGTGTCATCCTGGTGGGCTTCACTGTATAGATATACATATATGGTTAATCCGTAAACATTTGTTTTTGCACATTTTGTTACGTAATAATAATAGATATAGTAACCAGACAATGTCCAAGGATTTATTTGTTTACTTAATCAGAAAATTAAAATTTGGTAGTACAGTGCTGAACAGTTAAAATATTCTAGTTTCTATGTTTTGGCCTTTTCTGTTAAATTAATCATTTATTTTTGCCTTTTTAACTGCCGTGAATCCCTTTCTCCTCAGCAGTTGCTGTGCTTTTTTTCAACTGTCTGGACATTCTGTGACATTAGTAACACCATTCCAGGCCTTTCATATAAATAGTTTGGAATTGTGTCACTGATTCCGTGGAATGTTTAGGAATATGAAAAGAAGAGCAGTAGCTGGTGAAGAGAGTGTAACGAGGTAGAGCTGAGTGCATCTCAAAGCTAGGTTATTTATTTATCAAAAAATGGTTAAAGCGTGTCAGAACACATACTGGCATGGAAAGGAAAATGGAAGGGCTGTTAACTATCTAAACTCATTTCCTTTCACCTTTAACATGGCAGAGGGATTAATAAGGATTAAGAACACAGCCATTAGCACACTTATTAACACCTGTAATGGATTAGCCAGGTTAAAATGAATGAGGATAATAGTATCTGCTCTAAACATAGGATTCGGATTCAGAAACAGGTTTCCATATTAAGGAGGCAATTAACATGACAAAATCTGTTTCAGAGGTTCCCTGTTTGGATAATCAGGTATTCATAATAAAAAGGCATGGATTAACCAGGCCTGACTGTAGATATATATATATATATATATTAGAATGGCCTAGTAGTGCCACTGTAATTAGGGTTGAGGAGCCATTTACATGTTAAACCCAAATTTTGCACCTTAATAATTTTGCAACCATTTAACCAATTTACTAAAAACTTGGACTACGATCAAGACCCATACATGTGGGATCTGCCCAGTTTTGTACCGGTCAGATATACAGCTGCGGAGTTATTAAGCATGATCTGCGTGTGCGCTTGCGCTTTTTGGAATTCTATGGTCGCCTACAGGTCACATGGTTTGCACGACTGGTCCAAAATCTTCAAGGAACGTGAGCCAGGTTCCCCGGCGTGCCTTTGAAGATTTCGTGAAAAATATTAAACGGTTCAAAAGTTTCAAAAACAAGTTCCCATTATAAGTCAATGGGAAAGTTAACAAAAAGTTCAAAAGTGTCGCAATGCAGTCTTTATTTTCATAAATGGCCCTTTACCGTCGCAAATCCACCATTTTGTTTTCAGTTGGTGATCAGAAAATGCTTGGCATTTAAATTTGGGACCTCCTAGCGACCTAATTATTTTTGTATTCGCCTAGTCAGACCCTGGGATGCTAGCCATGTCTTTATTTTGGTAAAACACCCCAGAAATATATTTTCACATTTCTGGAAAAAGTACTTTCGCGCTTGCGACACTGTCGAATGAATCTGCAAAAGCTTTTGCAAATTGCAGTACTTTTCTAGGCTGTGGGGAAAATGACAGCAATTCTTTTGGCACCTCGCTGCAAAAGAACGGTTTGGAGTTTTGGGTTGAAATTTGAGGAAACACAGCCAACATCCCACAGATGTGCTTTTCAGTGTTTTTTAAAAAATATTACATGGCGGCAAAGTTACAGTACTCAAATTTGACGCTTTTTCCCATAGGATAACATTACTAATGACACATTGCAGCAATTGTTTGGCGCCCTGCTGCAAAATAACAGTTTCGTCTTTTGGGCTGAAATTTGCAGGAAGACAGCCAACATCCCACAGATGTGCCTTTCAGTGGTTTGGTGAAAAATAGTACAGGAGGCAAAGTTATGGCACTCACCTTTCTGTTTTGTCCCCATAGGATTACATTATGGTGTTCGCCGACTTTTCAGGGCCCGTGATCTCGAAACGGGTGAGATACGGACTTTTCATTGAAAACACTTAGCCTCTGGGGTGGCTAAGTGCAAACTAGCCAGGAAAGTGATAATTCATATGACTTTTAATTTTTTTTTTATGTCGTGACGGTTCCTGAGATATAAGCAATTTACTATTCCAAGTCTTCATTTTCTGTTCCAAGAGTCATTATTTTGCATACATTCTTTGTACTCACTGTCTTTCTCTATGCAGCTTTTGAGGAAAACCAGCCTGTGCGCTACATTACTGTTACCATTACCGTTTCCGGCTTGTGGTTCCGTGCCGATTTAACTTACTGTTCACGTCTACACCACCATGTGAATTTACCCTTTGCGTTTTCATTTGTGGTTGCGTTTGTGTTGTTTTTAACATTTCTTTCTACAGTACTGTTTCTCTTTCTGTTTCCCTTTGCATCACCATGCACATTACGATTTGTGTTTGCGGGTACAATGTTACTATGCAACAAGACATCGTGGTAGGGAGCACAGGGCCCGAGGGTCCCGTGCTCCTGCTGCCTCATTACATTCTACTATTTTCATTATCATTCTCAAAAGAAGGAAATTAGAGGCAAAAACTCTGTTTAATGCATCAAGTTAGGGTTGTTCCACAGCGGCAAAAGTGAGGAAATTTGATGTTAGGGTTGAAACACCCTTTGCACCCCTCCGCCCCACCCCCAACTGGAATCGGATGGTCAGAATCATCGGTCCCTAACTCTGCGCCCCATTCTCCCTATTCCTCAGTTTCTTTCCACATGTGATGGGGGTGAGTTATGTACGTGACGCCTAACGCACCCCATTCCAGTGTAGTGGGGTTGAGGCAAAGGGTTTCAACCCAACATTGAATTTCCTCGCATTTGTCACTGTGGAACAACCCTAACTGATGCATTAAACATGATTTTTGCCTCTAATATATATATATATATATATATATATACAGTATATACAGATTGTATATATATATATATATATATATATATATATATGTGTGTGTGTGTGTGTGTGTATATATATATATATATATATATATATATTTCTATAGACACTATAAAAGAACCCCAGAGCAAATGCACTGAGGAATGGGTTATCTCAGAGGATATTGTCCATATAGCCACATTTTAAAGAAAACACAATTGCACATTCCCAATAATGCAAAGCATCATGGGAAACATATGCAAATCCCCATGAGAGAATTTGACTGGCTCAGCTTTAAGCAGAACTGCATGGTGCCAAAAGGCCTCACAGTGCAATCAGCAAAGACTAAGAACAGCAGACACTATATAAATAAATATATATATATATATACAGTATATACTGTATATAGTTATATTGTTGAAATGGTTGCAAAATGCATGCCATTGTTAGGACACTGTAATGTGCACAACAGCACTGCAGCATCAGTCATTGGGTCATGTTGGTTTTAGTGCACTGTGTTAGTTTGACATGGTGACAGTTGGATGTTGTAACAGGTATTCATCTTTAGAATGCTGCTTGTCTTGGTGTTGCAGGTGCATCCTATGATGCTTGTCAGTAGTGGTGTCTGGTTCTTGAGGGTTGTCTCAGATGTGTCCTCCACAACCATTCGCTGAACTGAACTTCATTCCTTGTAATTTACTATAGGTCCACTACAGTTCAGACCTGAGTTTGCTATATAATTGTTTGGGGATGTGGGTGGTGAAGTCTCCCACAACTTGTAGGTTAGACTTCTCTGTGCTGCTGTGTACTGTGGGGTGCTTGGTTTTATTTCTAGTGTGGAGTTGCTGTTTTCTAGGTATGTTGTTGCAATTCACTTGCAATATCCTTGAGTATGCAGCAGTTTGCTCTTATTCAGCATGGCATGATACCGCACCCAAAGAATGTCGCCTTCTTAACTGAGCAGAAAGCTATTTGGAACTCAGAGGTTAACTTTGAGATGCAGTCTAACCTCCATGAACTCTTTGCAGAGTTGTCAACAAATTAGGTCTGGGACACAATGTTCTAGTTTGTTGTACCTGCAAGGAAAGAAACTGGCAAAGTTCTGATACATTTTAGGGAAACAGAAGGTATCTTAATGAGATCAGGATAAAGAATTGTATTGCCAGTCAGACTTCTTCTAAAAAGAGCAGATCCAGAAGCAAATGATTTGATACCTTTAATGGACCAACATAGATGTAACAACAAGAACAAAGTGCTCTAGCTGGACCAACCAGTCCTTCTTCAGAAGCTCATGGCAGTTGTTTAGAAAATACAATACTTATAACAGCTAGATAATGCAGAGAAAAACAGAAAAAATCCCATTGGTTTAAAATACTCATTTAAAAACCCAAAAAAAACAGAAGATGATGTCAGAGAAGTTTAACAGTACAATACTGCCCTCAGTCCGAAAAGAACCTTGGGTTCAGATGTGCTTGGTGCAACACACATACCAAGAATCCTACTGCACATAAATTTAATTGACATAAGATAACACTGCTGAAGCAGATAACTCCCAAATCAAGCCATGAGTGTCACAGTCAGTATAAGGATGTGATTACTGAAAGGCAACCCCACCCAGCTTAAAGACAAACTAAGATAGTTATAGGGCTCATGAAATTACAATGTATGCATTAAAGACAAGAATTACCAGTAAAGTTGTCTAAAACATCAGTGCACATTGTGTGATGTGTAAAACCTAGCTGGACATGTCACCCAGCTGTATTCTCAAGCTAAATAAAAGGCCCAAGAAATTACAAAACCTCAGGACTATATAAATGATAATTTAAATATAAATTGATAATATTAGTTGGTCTAACCCTCACTGCCTCCACCAAAACCTGTTAGCCCTAGGTTTCAAAGAAAAGATTTATCTGAAAAAGAAATGAATGTTGGTTGTGTAAAGAAACTGGGCATATTGCCAGATTGTGTCCCAAAAGGACAAGCAATACGCAAGGTGGTGCTAGGAAAGAAATGGGTTGTTTAGTGCCTGGAAGCATGCCTGGATCATGAGGGAACACATGCACCTAGTCACGTGATGGTGTACAGACACAAGGATTATGGGACACAGGGCATCCCTGACATTGGTAAAAGGGGATCTGATAGAGCCTGGTCAGTTGACACCCAATGAATATGTCACTGTACAAGACTTTACTGGTGAGGAGAAAACATTGCCCCTCGCTAGTGTTCTCCTAGACTGCGGTAAAACCAGGGAACTGTGCAACAGGTGGCAATAGCCAAAACGTTAGCAGTGGACATCATTCTTGGCAACAATCTCAAATAGGGATGTGTGCAGTTACCATAGCCAAGCAGCAAGGATAATTGTAGTTCCTGAACCCACAGAAGCCATTGTGAAACACTGGGAGGCTGGGTCTCAGCCTGTGTCTTCTGATATTGAGACTAATGAAAAGGGGTAGAAATTTCCCAGTAGCAGTTAACCACACTGCTATGGAGGGTTACTCTGAAGAGGAAGGTGACCCATTGTCAGAGGGTTAGGAATGACAGTGATCCTGAGTGCCCTGACGCCAATGCTAGGGACCCAATTTAGAGACTGAAGGGGACCTGTCCCATTCCTTGGGAATGTGTAAGGAGCTTGCAGCTGCTCAGAAAGTGACCCTAGTCTAGAGAAGCTGATGGCTTGGGCAGACTCTGACAGAGCACAAAGAGGTGAATTGCAGATATAAGGTTTATTGGGAAAATGGACTGATGTATACTCAGGCTGTGCAGACAGAGGGAGGGGTGATAGGCGGCAGCTTGTCGTTCCTCAGGGGTATCATGAGCAGTTGCTCAAAATTGCACATGATATTCCCTTGTCTGGTCATCTGGGAATCAGGTGCACTATGCAGCGGTTGGCCCAGAATTTCTATTGGCCCAACTTCACCCAGCAGGTGAAGAGAGTAGCAGGTCTTGTCACCGTGCCAAGAAATAGGAAGGTGGGCAAGAAAACCCAAGCCACCCTAATTCCATTGCCCATAGTGGAGGAGCCATTCCAGAGGGTGGGAATGGATATTGTGGGGCCTTTAAATACCCCCAGCTCCTCAGGGAAGAGATTCATCCTGACTGTGGAGGATTATGCCACCTGGTACCCAGAGGCAGTCACCCCACCTCACTGAGGACAGACAAAGTGGCAGATACCTTACTTGGGATTTTCTCCTGTGTTGGGTTTCACAGGAGGTTATCACCAATCGAGGGGTCTCTTCCATGTCGGACCTGATGAAATGTTTGTGGAGAAGTGTGGGTGGTGCAGAGATGCACAACATCAGATCACCCACAAGCCAATGGGCTTGTGGAAATATTTAATGGTACCCTGAAGTCAATGCTCTGGGCATTTGCTGAACAGCATGGGAGGGACTGGGAGAAATACCTTCCCACCTGTTGTTTGCATACAGGGAGGTGCCCCAAGAGTCGACAGGATTTTCCCCTTCAAACTCTTATATGGACAGCCGGTATGTGGGCCCTAGACTTGACCTGGGAGGACTGGGAAGGCAAGCATGCCACCCAGAGAACTCCCATAGTGGATTACATCCTTAGGTTTAGGGAAAGGCTGAAGGAGCTTATGGGGACAGCCCAGAGCAACCTGGCAGCTGCCCAACAGAAACAAAAAGTGTGGTCCGACTGCACAGCCAGAGCTCGCCATACATGGTGGGTCAGGAAGTCATGGTCCTTATTCTGGTCCGGAAAGACAAACTGCGCTGAGTGGGCAGGACTGTATAAAGTAGTTAGGAAGGTAAATGACATGAACTATATTATAGAGTTACCTGACAGAAGACAGACAGAATGCATGTACCATGTCAACATGATGAAGCCATATGCTAATAGGGCTGACATGGTGTTCACAGCATGTCGTCATGGGGAGGGACGGATGAGGAAGACCCTTCTGGACTTGCTGGAAGAAAGCAAGTGGAGTCCTCTGTGGAGGCAGCTAAACTGTCACTCCAGCTGACCCCGGACAAGATCCAGGAAGTAAGGGAAGTTTTAGCAGACTTTGCCCCCTGTTTCATGCCAAGCCTGGACTAACCTCCTTAGCGATGCACGATGTGGAGACAGGGACACAGATGCCTATACGGTGGACAGCATATCAGGTGTCAGAGGCTTTCCAAAAGGACATTAGGAGGAAGTGGAGGAGATTTTGGATTTGGGTAATCCAGAGATCCCACAGCCCCTGGGCCTCACTGTAGTCCTTGTGCCCAGCCAGATGGCTCTACTCATTTCTGTGTGGACTATCATGGACTGAATGCAGTCACGAAGTCAGACACCCACCCAATGATGGATGAACTCCTGGACAAGTTGGGAGGGCAACCTACCTTGACTATTGACCTGACAAAGGGTATTGGCAGGTCCGAGTTAACTGACAGAGCTTAGAGAGGTCAGCCTTCATCACCCGGATAGGCTTATTTTAATTTAAAGTAATGCCTTTCAGAATGAAGAACGCCTTGCCACTTTCCAAAGGTTGGTGAACCAGGTGTTAAATGGTGCTGAGGAGTATGCCATGGCGTACCTGGATGACATTGCCATCTTTAGTGCCAGCTGGGAGGAACACCTGTCCCACCTTAGGGAAGTGCTGGGCAGAATACAGAGGGCCGGCTCACTGTCAAAACTGAGAAGTGCCAGGTGGCTATAGGAGAGATGGCATACCTCGGTCATGTGGTAGGCCAGGGACAGCTCCATCCTAACCAAGCAGAAATAGAGGCGATCAGGCGTACAGACCAGAACTGCAGAAGCAGGTCAGGAGTTTTCAGGAACAGCAAGGTACTATAGGAAATTTGTACCCAAATACAGTGCCCTGGCTGCTCCCCATCTGACTTGATAAAGAAAAGGATGCCAAAGAAAATTACCTGGGGACCAGCCTGTGAAAAAGCCTTTACAGACTGAAGGAGGCACTGTGCAGTGCTCCTGTATTGACAAGTCCTGACTACAGCAAACCCTTTATAGTTCAGACTGACGCCTCAGACGTGGGTATTAGGGCAGTACTGAGTCAGACATCCAACCGAGGGAAAGATCACCCGTAGTGTACCTGAGTAAAAGTTACTTCCCAGAGACCGAGCATACTCTACTGTGGAAAAGGAGTGTCTGCTGTAGTGTGGGCCCTAAAGAAGCTAAAGCCATACTTGCATGGGCAGCATTTTGTGGTATAAACTGACCACAACCCTTGGTTTGGCTGACGGAAATGGGAAAAACTAATGGTAGACTGTTAAGATGGAGTCTTGCCTTACAAGGTTATGACATGATAATCCTACATAGGGCTGGAGTGACCAATCAGAACAGTGATGACTTATTGCGTGTTTATAAGGAGTGAACTGATTTGGGAAGCTCATCCCATGCAGAGGATAGAGCCCCCAAATTCAGTCTAGGTAGGGAGGATTGTGATGCTTGGCCAGCTGGTTCTGATTGCTCTATGATTCTGAAAATAAAATGTAGTGTGTGATTGTCTGTCATGAGACATCCTGTGCTCCTGGGATGACCCCCAGGTTTCAGTTCAAATGACAGGATATGTTAAACAGCAGATCTGTGTGATTAACTTCCAAGTTGCATTTATGGCGTGTTTATGATCTGAGTTGCTTTGAAGCCAGGAACTTAAAATATCCATTTTATGACATCTTCGTGGAAGAACAGTTAACTTCAGCTGGTGTTAAAAGCTATATGGCATCTAGGTGAGAAAACTGCAGAGTTGTAAAAGGTCTTTTGATATGGGCTGGAAGCAGAAACCCACCAAGATCAAAGAGTCATATTGGGAAATGAGTTTGTGCTGATGTCACCTTATTTAATGTACCTCCTGAGTGATAAGACATCCTGGCTGAATAATTTTAATATTCAAGGAGGAGCTAGGTGACATCATGGAAGAGGCTGGTATAGACACAGTTTAAACTATTCAGTGTCTGATCTTTAGGCACACTTTTCTTGGTTGACTCTGAAAAACAACATCCACTACAAGCACTGTAAGAAGGAGATACATTAGATAGGAAAGTCTAATTGTATTGTGGTGGAGTTTATATTTGTACTCTTTCCTTGTTTTCTTTGAGTGATTATATGCTTTGTGATATATTGTTCTGTGTTTACATTTTACATATTTTTATCCATTTTCTAAGTAAACCTCTTATTTTAAAGAGACTGTCTGGCATGCCTTCAAAATTCTTTCTTTTGCATGCAAGTATAGATGGTTAAAGTTGACAACTGTTCATAAGTTTTATAGGGTTACAGAACTGGAAGCAGGTAAGAATACCTAAGGTCTTTTCATAGAGTTTTAAGGGTTCATTTTGGATACCTGGTTAGGTGCCCTTCAAGGAAGATGTCTGGCATTCCCCAAGAGCAGAATTATCTGAGCCTGTACATTTGGGTACACTAGCATAAGGTTCACAGTTTGAATCCCTCCAGAACTTGGAGACCAAAGGTGATTCGGACCCACAAACAGGCAGGAGGGTTACCCTGTTCTGTTACCTGTTCACAATGCTGCTCTTGGAGGTTGGCACTGTGGGAGCAGAGGGCCTGACCTGCTGAGTGGGTTGTGACACCCCCATTACCCTTCTCCCTCCCTCCACATGGTGGTGCTCACTTTCACTCTCTCATTATGGAACTCATCCGCAGGCTCCACTTCTTCCAATCACCTACCTACAGTACTGCCACATTCGGATAAAACATGCAAATCTGGCAGAAAACCCTCCTTCTCCTCTACCTACTCTTCCTACTAGGTGGTGATATCCAATTAAATCCAGGCCCTAGTCCCACACCTCTCTCACCTCCCAAAGGCCTTTCTATATATTACCTCAGTGCTAGGAGCTTACTCTCTATGATTGACATACTAAGAGTTTGGGAGTCACAGCACTCTCCAGACATTCTCTGTATCATTGAATCAAGGCTCTCATCCAGAATATCTGACTACTTACAATAAGTCTTCTACCAGGCCACCATATCCTTCAGCAAGACCACTCTAAGCATGTTGGTGGTGGTGTAGCAATCTTCTATTGCCAAAATTTACCAGTCTCTCCCATTATTAGTGAAGCAGTTCCAAAGGATCATGAACTCCTCCTCATTAAGCTGTAACCCCTCCTCTCTCCCCATTTTATGGGGTACTATACTCCTCCCAAAAACTGCTCCTGCCACTGTGGTTAGCACCATCCCTCCCTATCATCCATGCTAGCTCTGGTGAACTCATGCTACTTGACAGTTTCAGTCTGGACTGGGCCTTTGCCCTTAAATCCACTACGCAACACATTGAGTCTTTAAACCCTCATTAGCTTATCAACGAACCCATGAGATCTAATCTTTCTCCAACAACCACACCATCCTAGAATGGATCCTGACTTTCATCTCCACTGATCTCTCCACCAGTACACTCCCTGATACATTCAGCGATCATCTAATAACATACTGTACATGCAAACTGCACTTTCCCGCTCCCTCATAACCTACCTCTGGATTTGAACCTTACCTTCTACATCATCAAGCTCTGTAACACTCACGATCATGCCTGGGCTTGCTACAAAGCGTCATCTTATCCCATGATCTATTCACTTATTGTACTTTGAGAAATGCATGCACAAAAGCTAGTAGGTCTGCTAAATCCCACTTTTAAGCATATATTGCAAGAAAATATGAACTCTCCTTACAAATTTGGCAAACACTCTTCACACCTCAAGCCCCTTCTAATTCCTCCCCTTCCTGATTGACAACAAACTTGTCTCTGACCCCCTCACTGTTGCCTCCAATCTAAACAGATTTTTCACATGTGCCCTCCCTCTTCCTCTAGCAACCTTCCCTCCCCACTGCTCACCTCTATAACTCCAAATACCCCTGTAACCCCCAGTTCTGCATACTCCTCCAACTCCAAATTCATTTCAGTTCTCCTATCACTGCTCAAGAGGTGTTTTGTGGCTTTAAATCATTGAAACCTCACAAATCCAGTCCTGAGGTAGCACGTCAATTCAGCAAACGTTAAAAGGTGAAAGTAAAATGTTGCTGACTTTACAGAGACCAGAAGACAATGACTTTCACATTCCCCCCTCCCAAGGTGCTACGCCTCAGAGTTGGGATCTATAGAAAGCGGAGGTGCAGGGGACCAAAGCCCCTGCAAATACAAAAGTTGTCGTCTTTCCAGTTGCTGTAAAGCCAGTGCTGTTTTACTTTCGCCTTTTAGATTTTGCTGACATGACATGTAACCCAGCCCTGATAGGCTTGACCCGCTTCTTCTTCAAATGTCCCCTGCCATTGCTCACCCCCTGTCCCATCTGCTTAACCTTTCTTTCACCCTTTGGTACAGTTCCTAGGCCTGAAATCAACAAACTGGATCCCACTACACAAAGGTGGTGATCGCCCTCACCTGGAATCTACCATCCAATCTCCTCTTCCTATTCTTGCTAAGCTCCAAGAGTCCCTTATCGTTTCCAGACTCACCCTTTTTGCTCCTCTTCTAATTTCCTGTCTCCTCCATTTTGGTTTTCGGAAAAACATTCTACTATCTCTTCCTCTCTGGGTTACTGATGCTATTCTTACAGGCATGGATCAACGCCATCTTACCACATCTATAGTCATAGACCTAGCCAAGGCCTTTGATTCTGTCTCCACTCTTCTTCTCACTAAACTCAAACTTGCTGGACTCTTTCCTCTATCTGCCAAATGGTTCACATCTTATCTCTCTGGCCACTTCCAATGTGTCCAAGCTGGAGAAGTACTCCCTCCCCCGTCCTAGCTGGCATACCCCAAGGCTCCATTCTGGGTCCTATTTTATTCTCCATCTTCTCAATGATCTCCCACTGTATGTTCTTCTTACCAAATTCACCTTTATGCTGATGACACTATTCTCTTGACATCTTGTTCCTCTATTCCTGTGGTGTCCACCAGTTGCAAACTGACTCCACTCACATCCTAAACTGGTTCCAAACCAACCAGCTTAAGGTTAATACTACTAAAACAGTCTTTATGAATTTTGGCACCCACCATCTACAATCCAGGCCCCCCAGTCCTCTGACTTTGTTTCAGCTGGAAGATGTTCTCCACTGGCACTTGGTTTATACCTTTTAGGTGCTTCGAAAGTCTCAATCATGTCACCCCCTTTCCTCTCTGGTCCAGGGAGTACATGTTCAATTCCTTAACCTTTCCTTGTAGGACAGGTAGCTGAGCCCCTTACCATCTTCGTTGTCCTCCCTGAACAAGCTTCAGCCTCCCACATCCTTTCTGAGATAAGGCCTCCAGAACTGGACCCCATATTCCAGATGCGACCTATCCAGATGGGTCTATAAGGTACTATGACCTCCTTACTCCTACAAGTAATCCCTCCTGATGCAGCCCAGCATTCTGCTCCTCTAGCCACTGCC
Organism: Neoceratodus forsteri; assembly: GCA_016271365.2. Lineage (NCBI taxonomy): Eukaryota > Metazoa > Chordata > Ceratodontiformes > Ceratodontidae > Neoceratodus > Neoceratodus forsteri. The sequence continues at coordinate 54,903,105 of CM028129.1, forward strand.
CTCTTGCAGTGCTTTGCCACTTTCAGGTCTCTCGATATGGTAATGCTTAGGTCCCTTTCCTGTTCTGTTACTGCCAGGTCATGGCTACCCATACAGTATACCGCCTCCATTTTTTGCTGCCAAGACACATGATCTTAGACTTGTCTATGTTAAATGAAAGCTGCCACTCTTTGACCATGCCTCTAGCCTCCTTAGATCCCTCTGCATTCTTTCCACCCCTTCCTGTCTACCCTATTACAGACCTTGATATCATCCGCAGACCACACACCCTTCAAGGCCTCCACAATGTCCCTATGAATAGATTGAACAATACTGACCCCTGAGGAACCCCACTGGTGACCATGCCCTCTCCTGATGCCACCCCATTTACAATGACTCTCTCAGCTGCCCCAGCCAGTTTCTCACCTATCGAACCACTGTCTGCCCTAAACCCAGGTATGTCAGCTTGTAAGGAGACTCCTGTGTGGCATGGAGTCAAATGCCTTTGTGAAATCCAGATACACAACATCCACTGCCCCCGATCCACTACCTTGGTGACCCAGTCAAAGAACTTAATCAAGTTTGTTTGACAGGATCTACCCTTGTAAAGCCATGTTGCCTTTGATTCATCAGGCTGCTCGCCTCAGGTAATTGGTGGTCCTGTTTTCAGTAGCTTCTCCATAAGCTTGTCCACCATAGATGTCAAGCTCACAGGCCTGTAGTTTCCCACCTCCTCCCTAGCCCCCCTTGTGCAGGGGGACCACATCCGCCTTTCCAGTCATCAGAAACCATTCTGGACCCAGGGACCTGTTGAAGAGTGCAATCAAGGGTGCTGCCAGTATATCCTTTAGTTCTTTTAACACCTTGAGGGTTTCAGCTAACCCCATCTCTTGTGTTTGTCCACTCTGCTGGGTTCACCCTACTGTCTCCCTGCTCACTATCTCTTTCTCCCATCATGGGATTGGGAACCCCATTCATCCCTTTTGTATGCTTCCCATGTTTTTCCCAGACAACTCCATAGAGTCTTACTTATCCTCCACTATAGTGTATTTCCTCCTTTCCTGAGTCCCAGGATTGCGAATCTGTTTCTATGTTCAAAGTTTCTCTCCTTCTATATTTCACCCATTATTGTCCTACTTCCTTTGTCACACTTGCAGTTTTAGAGCCTCTACCCTTGTTTATCTGCCATCCTTCCTGCTCCACTTTTGCCTGAGGAGATCTCGAGAGTCTCTCCTCAAGCGTGCTAACTCTGCCTCCATCCTCCCTATCTTTTGGCAAATAGGGCATCCCCTAGCTTCCACGAGTGCTCATGGAAACAGCAGCCCCACAGCCATTACAGCCCACTATTCTCCCACACTACCTCCCTGCTTCCTTACGATGCCTGATAATTATCTTCACTTCTTCTCCTCCAAGCTGATGTCTGCTGCTGCTGTCCCAACCCCGCCAGCTCCATCTGCTATGATTCTCTTGCTGGTCCAAGCCCATTCATTCTGTCTCTCTTCACATTTTTCTGTCTTTGACAAGAGCCCCTTCAAACAAGCAGTAACTGCCCCATTGCTTAACCAGATTGTAGGTAAATTTAAATGACCAAATTCAATACCTGAAAAGGTGACTGGCTACCACACAGATCCCCTTTTCCCAGCTTTAAGTTCCAATTTCAAATTCTCATAAATGTCAAGGCAAACATAAATGACCTAGTCAATACTAGAAAAGGTGACTGGCTACCACACAGACCCCCTTTCCCAGCTTTAAATTCAAGTTCAAGTACTCATTCTTCCTCCCAGACTTTAACTCCAGTTTGTTTTTGTTGAAGTGCACAGCTCCTTCACACATGTTGTAAGGACCTTCCTGCCAACCAATAGGACCCTTCGGGACAATTTACCTCGCCCTCTGTGAGCATTTAATAGAGGTCAGGGCCTGGGTGATGGGCAGGACAAAAACTTGGGACAAAAAAGTCACTCTGGAAGTGAAGTTGTTTTCCTGCTCCTCTGAAGAACTGCCACTGATCCTCTCCTGTGCCCTGGCCTGCTCTCTGCGGCCGGAAAGGCTCCTTGCTGCACCGATGCTGGCATTCCTCCAGTGCCCTGGCCCACTTCCTGCAACTGGGAAAAAGCACCTTGTGGCCACAAGAGCCACTGCTGGCCTCCAGCATCACTGTAACCTACCTGAGCCTCTGCTCTCCTGTATTTGCCTTTTACCCAGGCTCAGTTGTATCCTGCCTGAGACACTGCTGTCAACTGTCTGCATTCATGTATGTATGTATGTATGTTGCCATTCTTACCCTTTCCCTGGTTGTACCTGAAAACGAGCCTTGGCTCAGTGTGCTTCTCTTGGTTACTAAAAATCTGAAATTGAAAAGAAACCTCAGATGAAGGACTTTATTGTCTCTGTACTGCCTTTGTAAAGAGATATCCTGAACAATTATTTTTTTGTTTTGTTATTGGAATAATAAAATGCTATTTGTGAACTTTGTAACTGCTCCTGGTTTTTCTATGCTTCCCGACCTTGCCTTGATGAACATACATATGAACACATGAAGAAGCCAACAGGTGAAGGCCATTTGTCTATCAAGTCTGCTCATATTGCAGGGTCCACAGCTTGAGCTAATGTCCCTGCCCTCCTTCCCCACTCCTCCCATCCTTTCTACCCATGATCCTTACTTTGCAGGCTATCCCAGCCTCTGTTAAAGCTGCCCACTGTCTTCAACGAGATGACCTCTTCTGGCAGTGCATTCCAAGTGTCTACCACCCTCTCTTTGAATAAATGTTTCCTGACCTCCTCCTAAACCTCTCACCTCCAACTTAAGACTGTGCCTGCAGTATTATGGTTGCCACTCAAGCTTAAAGTGACTTTCCTTATCAACCTTAGTTATCCCTTTCAAGTACCTAAAGGTTCCAATCATGTCCTCTTTCTCTCTCTCTCTCTCTTGTCTTCCAGGGAGTACATGTTCAGTGCCCTCAAACTCTCCCTCATATGCCCTACCCTGCTGACCCACTATCATCTTTGTAGCCCTCCTCTGGACCTTCTCCAGCAAGTTAATGTCCTTTTGAGGTGTGGGCACCAGTACTGAACTCCATACTCTAGATGCAGCCTTACCAGTGACCTGCACAAGGGCAGTATAACTTCCTCTCTTACTACTGATCCCCTAGATATGCATCCCAGCTGCCTTGTTTTCCTTTGCTGCTGCTTTCTTGCACTGCGTGGAGTGCTTCAGGTCACTAGTGATCATCACTCCCAGGTCCTTCTCTTCCTCTGATGCAGATACTCGGACTTCACTCAGGTAGTACTCTGTCCTGGGATTCTTGGCTCCAATATGCATAGCTTAGCATTTTGCAGCATTGAAGCCAAGCTGCCAGATCCTGGACCACCTCCTAGCTTTTCCAGATCTTCCTGTAGGTCCTGTATCCCTTCAGCTGTGTCCACTCTTCCCGCAGAGCTTGGTGTCATCAGCAAATAGGCACATTTGCCCCTTATCGCCATCCCCAATGTCATTGATGAAGACATTGAACAATTCCGGCACCAGTACAGAGCCCTGTGGAACCCCGCTGGTTACCTCTCTGGTACCAAATAACTCTCCACACACAACCACCCTCTGGGTTCTATCCCTTAACCAGTTTTCCACCCATCTGGCCATCTTTTCCCAACCCCAAGATCCACCAACTCCTGATCAACCTTTTGTGGGGCATAGAGTTAAAGGCCTTGCTGAAATCAAGACAGAGGATGTCTACTGCTTGGTCCCTGTCTACTGTCTTAGTGACACAGTCAAAGAAGTCAATCAGATTCATTTGACATGATCTCCCCCAAGAACCCATGCTGCCTCACATCCTGAAGACCATGCTCCTCAAGATATTCCACCAACCTTTCCTTTAGTTTGGTCTGCACAAACTTTCCTACAATGGAGGTCAGACTGACTGGTCTGTAATTCTCTGGGTCATCCTTAGGACAGCTTTTGTGGAGGTGCACTACATGTGTTGTTCTCCAGTCCTGTGGTACCACGCCTGACTCTAGTGAACTATTAAACAGGCCTGCCAGTGGCCCTACCAGCTCCTCAGCCAGTTCCTTTAGTACCTTGGATGTGCTCTGTCCGGCCTGGTGATTTGTCCACCTTCAATGCCAGCAGAACCCTCCCTCACTCTATCCTTTCTTATCACTACATCTGTGTTCCCTCCTCCCTGCTCCTCTTCTCCCTCCTGAAGGCACTGGTCCATCCTTCTTGCTGGTGAAGACAGAGAAAGTAATCATTTAATATCTCAGCTTTTCCCCATTATCCTTCTTACCCTCCACCCCTTTCTTAAGCCTAACAACCCCTTCCTTTCTGTCTTTTTCTCACTTACATAGCGAAAAGAAAGACTTCACCTCCTCCTTAATTTCTTCAGCTATCTGCAGCTCCTTCTGTGCCTTGCTCGCTGGACTTCTTTACTTGCCTCACTAGCAAACCTTAGGTCATTTTCCCTATCCACCTCTCTGTTGGTCTTCCTGAATTTCTATAGGCCAACCTCTTTTCCCTTACTGCCTGGGCAACCCCAGAACTGAACCAGCTGGACACTTTGACCCTTGTATGCTTACCCCTGAACCTAACGCACTCATCTGTGGCAACTAGTATTCCTTCCTTAATGATGGACTACCTTTGGTCCACACCCATATCTGCTCTGATGCCTGCCAGCTGGCTCCTAACACTTCGCCCATTTTCCTGAAATCCGCCTCCTGAAATCTAAGATTTTGGTCTTAGTTGGGATGCTTTGCCTGCCCATATCCAACTGGAACCACGCTGTGCAATGGTCACTTTCACACAGTGGCTCCCAGACCATTATTTCCTGTACATGCTCCCCATTTGTGAGCACCAGATCAAGAATTGCCTCAGCTCTTGTTGGTTCAGTGATGCCCTGAGTCAAGAACACACTCTGCAGTCCTTCCAAGATCACCTGACTCCTAGTACATTTTGTGGAGGGTATGCTCCAGTCCACCTTGGGCAGGTTGAAGTCCCCACAATTACCACCTCTCCTTTCCTGCAGCTTCCAATATTTGTGAGGTCTGTTCCCTGTCCTTCTTCTCATCCTGATTGGGTAGTCTGTAAACCACCCCAACCTCACCTTTCTCCCTCTATTGGACCTTAACTGAACCCATAATGGCTCCACCTCCCCTTCCTCTGACTCCTCCTCATGCAAGTTATTCCTCCTGATGTAAACTGCCACCCCTCCTTCCTGACTACCCTGTCCCCCTGTATAGATCATATCCAGGGATTGCAAGGTCCCAGTCATGGTGTCATGTTGCCCAAGTCTTACTGCAGCTATGTCCACCCTCCTGCCTGCTAATAGTGCTTACAGGTTAACCATCTTGTTTCCAAGACTCCGCATATTCAGCAACACAACCCTCCACCTAGAATCTGACTTTCCTTCTCTTCCTCTATTCTTCTATTCACATTTATTCCTCTCTGTGCACCCTCCACGCACTTTTGTTATGTGTTCCTCCTCACCACCTCCACCCTTTGCTAACTGTGTTCTTGCCCTTTCCACTCCCTCCCTCCAGACCTCTTCCATCACTGTGGGGGAGGTTAACTGACTTCTCCTTCTCGAGTCTGTGGGCCTGCATGCCCACTGCCCCCCTCAGTAGTTTAAATTAAGTGTAGTGGTTATGTATTCCCCAGTGTGTCCCTGAGTACCCTCAAACCCTCCCTAGTGAGGTGTAGGCTGCCTGGTGAAAAGAGCACTTTATTTGACCAGGTCTCCTCCCAGTCCCCAGTACAGATAAACATCTCTTCCCTGCATCATTTCCTCAGCCAGTCATTAAAATCCTCTGTTCTTGTTTTCTTGGCTGTGCTGGCCTTGGTTAACAGACAGCTCTTGATAAAGGCAGTTCAGACAAACAGAAGTCCTTCATCTGGGAGTCTCTTTTAAAATCTCCATCTCCCTCTCTCTAACTCACCAAACAAATCAATGCCCTCTTTTATAACATGTTTTTCTCTTGCCATTAAATTCTGCACGCTGTTCTGGTAAATTACACCACCTGTGTTCCACAAAATGTATTAACACTTTGTTAGTTTCTTTCCTGTGATTTTCTCAAAGATACATTAGTCTTCTTAACAGGTGCAACTGTAACCCCCATGCTGAATTAAGGGGTTACTAAAAGACACCCACTGACATTGGGAGTTCGCGCTGCAGACCTGCTGCAGGGCTTGGGCAGCACGTGAGGGTTTTCAAGCGCCAACTGGCATGAGGGAGAGCCATTGGGGAGTCATGAGAGAGTTGTCATGAGGCAGGAGGAGTGGTGAGTCACTGTAGGCCTGAGGGAGGGCCTCCAGTCTGGGCCACATATGCCCGAGGCCAGGGTGGGAGATTGCCCCAGCCCCAAGCCAGCCACCAGACCATTGTAGGGGAACAGAAGAAGAAGCCCAGCCCACGGAGAGACAGGGAGAAGGCATAATAGGAGCCCGATCAGCTCCATTTGGACTGGAGATAGAGAGAGAGAGATGGCTGCACGAAAGGATTGATGCTGAGGTGACAGTGAAGCATCAAAGGGGCCATTAGGGCAGAAGCGGCCCTACCCTTCGTGTCCACCCCAGCAAAGTTTGAGAGGCTGATGTAGTTCCTGGAAGACTGCAGAGGTGAGGGGGCAGCCATCATGTGTGATCCCTGCTATAGATCATCCCACGGCTTGCCCCTAGTGTAGAGTACAGGACTGTGCCCTGGGAACAGAACCAAACCCTTCATTTAGAGGTCAGTAATATAGAGTGAGGCACCCACTTCACTGGCGGGAAAGTGAACAAAACAAAGACTGGTTGGAACACTGCCTGTGTTCTTATTGTGTAAATCAGAGCCCCAACTGACTCATCTGGAAGGAGAAGGTGTGTTAGGATCTGGGTTCAAACCTGGATTCCCCAAATGTAATGTGGCACTGCACCTTGCCGTAGAAAATGTCTGAGCTGTAACAAAATGAATTTGTGCACCCTCCATGGAGTTCTGTTGTGCTTGAACCTTGGTACAAAATAATACTGCTTGTTGCATTTGATTTAGTCTGGGCCAGAACCATTGGAGTCCTATAAATGTGTGTTAGTTTGCTGTGCCTAACTGCTGCTTCCACAGAAGACATCCAGTTGCTAGAGAAGCTACTGGCCATGAAGGGAAAGTGTCATCTGACTGCACCTTGACAGAATTCACACTATCACGAAGGAATCCTGCTACAAAATAAACAAGGCACTGTGAGTGCACTCTGCTTAAATTGTTACACTGCTCAGTCGAATTGAGCCCTCCCCTTTCCCAGAGACTATTTCCATCAACCCCTAGACAGGGAAAGGAGGGTATCTGCCTCAGGAGTCGATCATCATTGTAGTACTAAAAGTAGTTGTTGCTGCCAGCCTGAACTAATTACTCAAAACCTCCAGAGCAGGAGCATGTGTACTATTCAAATGACTGTGTTGTGTGAAAAGAAATACCACCCGGTTGAAGAAAATGCAGGGAAGGGGGTTACAAACTTGGGGGCTGTTTTCCAGGATTTAAAAGGAGGTTTAAGTACATATCTGACATGTCCTGGAGGAGCTTCTGAGGTGATGGAACACTAGTGGCCACAGCCTGTTTAGAAGTTTAAGAACTCGTTTTGGAAAAGTGATTAGCATCATGAGGAGACAAATGGCATTTGTCTCACATGCAATAAAAACATGATGTTTGAATAAGAAGAAATGGGAGCGATTTGATTGGTGGATGGGACTAATGAGAAGCAGCACTAGAAAAGGGAGGTCAGGTGGTTTGCAAGCAGACTGCTGAAAACTTCTGAGGAGAAAGGAGAGTTGTTGTTCTGAGACAAGTTGTGTTCCACACCCACTGGTGGAGCCTGAGCTAATTTTATCGCTATCAGAATTGAAGTAGGGAGGTCACGTGATGGCAGTTTGAGAGATAGCAGCACTACTCCTTAGCTCCATTACCCCCTTGCGAACAAACACATTAATTCAGCGCCCAGATTAACCTTTCTGTTGGAACCCGATCACAACTCTACTGGAGAGACTCCACAATCAGCAACATCTAACAAGAATGGAGGTATATATGAAGAAAGCCCTCCAAGGCACACACCACCAGCCTCTCCTGAAAAAGACAAGGCCATAAAGCACGCTAAGCAGCAGACAGCGGCTTCACCCGACCTCCTACGACCAGACTGCTCTCTTCTGAGGAGAGCTTTCTAGAGATAATGCAAACCGCTTACAGGCCATGATCTCCACAATCACCAAGATATGCAGCAAATCAAATCCTCGTGCAAGCTAATAATTAGAACCGAGACCTGAGGTGCGGACTGTATCCCTAGAAAAGAAGGCAAAAAGCAGACCAAGCCATGACGAATATAAATAGGAAAGTCAAGAAAATGGAGGAGAAGCTAGAGGACCTTGAAGGTACAGCAAGAGAAATAACTTAATAATAATCAGGATTCCAGAGAATGAAGAAGGCGCCCCCATCTTTATTTCTGCAAAAGCTGGGTGAGAAAGTAGCCGCCCATCACCCAACAGAAGGGCATATATCATTTGAGAGCGCACTGCTCTCCGGCCTCCACCACCGGCAGACTCACCTCCAAGGCCCTTATCTTTAAATTGCTAAACTTGCAAGACAAGCAACACATTTTATTAAAAATCAAAGAGCTCCAAGAGGTCAGTGGGAGGAGGCAATTTATGCACACAAGACCAAGCAAGTCAGTCCGAACACGGCGCCAGGGGTTGCACCCGACTGTATCTAAGCTCATAGCAGCTGGTAATGCATTCCGTGTTAAATATCCAGCAATCCTGCAGTGAAGCACAGAGAGCAATGGCTGACCTTGAAACTCCTGAGCAGGCCATGCAAGAGCTAAAGACCCTGCTACCTGATTTATTCAAGTGACAGATCCTGCAGGTTTGATCTACTTTAGTTACTGGAGAGGCCTGAGAAGCGAGCACTAATGCTAAAGTCATATGCCACTGTTTTGCCCTGCTTCTCGGTTTATGACCCTTGTAATTATAAGATTTGGTTCTGTAGCTGGGTTTTTATTTTCCCCAGCCGTGTGTTGGAAAGGGAAGCTTAACCGCAGGCTGGCGGATTGATAGTTCACCGCTGCCTGGTTCGAAAAGAGGAACAAGGAGACCTGTCCTGCTCCTGATGAATGACTTAGCACTAGCCTGACACTCTTATAGTAGCCCTGGAATCTGACCTGAGGTTGTGGTACTCTTTATTCTCATTTGTATGCAGACCCTGGATATTGAGTGACTTTTGAACTCTTTTTTTCTTAAACCAGTGTGGCAAGGTTAATTGCTGCTACCAGGGAACAGTAACATTAATTGGGCTGCAGACTCGACTCGAACAATTTTATTGATGTTTCCGTGACTACCAATAAGTTACTTTCTGTGTTTCATCGAGCTGTAGCCACTATGTTGTGAATAGTGGTCAGAGATGCATTGTTTTTTTTACCACAATTAGCAACAGATAGAAGTGCGCTTAAATTTGACCTCTATTCTTTGAATAATGGTGTAATATGTTTGCGGGGAGGGATGAGGGAATTGGCTGTAATCAGACTTGCTCGTAAACATCACCTGGCTGGATTAAATAGTGTAGCGTTAATCAGAACGGGAGCAAAAGGGTTTTGTGCGTGTTATTTGTGGGAATATTTGTGTTTATGAGAGATTTCTGGAGGTGTTAACAACACGACTTTGGATGGTCACTCAAATGTGTGGTTGTGCTTAAAATCCTGTCTACCACAGCAGATCCAGTCTGTTACTCAAATGGGTAGGCCATATGCTTTTGTGAGCTGGAATGTTAAGGGTACAGGATAGATGAAAAGGCAAATGATATTAATGCACCTTTCATACCTCGGTGCTGGGATAGCCTGTATACAAGAAACACAGCTTCTGAGAAGTGGTATTCCTTTATTCCAGAAAATGTAGGTGGGGCAGGCATTTGGTGCTGGCGCCTCCACAAGCCGTAGGGGTCATAATCCTTCTGGCCAAAATGGTCCCATTCCAATTGACCCAAGAGATCTGGGATCCCAATGGGCGTATATATTCTTTACACGGGATGCTAGAGTCCATCTAGTACTTTGGAGCCATATATGGCCCCAATATAGGCTCCCTCAGTTTTTCACGCAATTGCTTAACTCCTTATTACCAACCCTCCTAAATTAACTATTTTGGGTAGAGATTGGAATATCACCCTCATCTGTCATTAGATAGGTTAGATTGCAGAAGGTGTGGTCTATCCCCAGCACAGAGGGCACTGAAAGATCTTATTAGTGGTACTGGTTTGCTAGACATATGGAGAGTCCTGCATATCACAGAAAAGCAGTACACTTTTTACTCCCACCCCCACCGTCTTACTCCCAAATGATTACTTCTTAGTGAGCACTTTTGCTCTTGCTGGGGTTTTGGAATCCACGATACATGCTAGGGTACTATCTAACCACCTGTCAGCTTTAGCTATTTACCAGGCCAGGGATTAGAAATGACTCACTTTGGCATTTCAATAACCAGTTGCTTCAAAATCCTGATATGCTGAAACACATCAGGACTTTATATCCCCTTCCTAACTACCAATATGGGATCAGTGGGTAAAATTGACTTAGTATGGGCAGCTCTGAAGTGTGCTCTTAGGGTGAGTGCATCTGATTGGCAATGACTAAAGCACACCAGGACAGGGTACAACTGGTCTCACTGCTCAGCTTGATGCACTCCCTTGAACAGCTTACTAAACATTCCATGGACTCGAATGGGTCAAGCTGCATCACCTGCAAGCGCAGTATGCTGACTTGCTGGCCCAAAAGGCAACTGACCCTCCACCACACTAAACTCAGATGCCTTGAGGCTGTAGAAAGGGCTGGAAAGCTGCTTGCACTCAGACTCAAACAAGCTGAAACCTCAAAATATATTCCAAGCATATGCAGCTCAACGACAGGTTCCATCCATACTAACCCCATGGAAATAGCCAAAGCTTCCAAGAATACTATCAGAAACTATACGACGTTGACCCCTTCTCCTCCCTATGCCAGAGGATATTGCCACTACCTTGATACAGTCACCCTCCCTAGGTTTCTACCTGCTCAGACCACCTCCCTAGTGCATGTATCACTGTAGAGGAGATCCGACATGCCATTACCCAGCTGCCTGTCGACAAATCACCGCCCCTGATGGCCTCTCAGATAATCAGAATAAGAAATGTTTGTTGACCTTAGCACCGCTGTTGGAGGAGTCTTCAATTTCTGGTATCAGAATGGATTTTCTGATCTGGGTTTTCAGGAGGCACTCATAACCCTGATCCCGAAAGCAGGAAAGACCCCATTATGCTAGAAAACGACCACCCTATTTCTTTATTAAACTCAGATCTTAAAATCGCTTCAAGATACTTTGCTAATAGGATTCCCCCATCATGGGTGAGTTGATAGGCAAGGAGCAAGTGGGCTTTATGGCCAGTAGATCCTCAGGAGACCATTTGAGGAACTTATTACATCTCTCTCGCATCCAGGGACTCAGACGTTCTAGCGGTTCTGGTGTCCCTGGATGCCGAGAAGGCATCTGATCGAGTATCATGGGATTTTTTGCCACCCTAACCCGCTTTGGACTGCCAGAAAGGTTTCTCCAATGGGTAAGACTCTTGTATGCCTCCCCAAATGCACGGGTTTGGTGCAATGGTAGACTCTCCCAACCAATAACGCTGTTCGGGGGCACCAGGCAAGGATGTCCACTATCCCTTTTATTTTTAACTTTTATTTAGAGCCTTTATTAGAATGTTGTTATCCTCCCATGAAATCACGGGTATCAAGGTGGGTCACCCAATATGTACTCTCTGTTTATGCAGATGACTTGCTCTACATGTAGAAAATCCACAACTATCCATAACAGCCCTGTTGGCAGAAATTGAGGACTTCTCCAAGTGTCCTATTACAAATTAAACAGATCAAAGACAAAAGTTTTCCCACTTAATAGTGAGCTGACCTAAGCTGAGCTGGCAACCCACCATCTCTTGGGAACCTAAAGAGCTCATTACTGGTATAGTGCTGGCACAGGATATGCCCACCATGATCAGGAGGACCTTACTAAATTAATCAGAGTTATCAATGCAGACTTGGATAGGTGGGGATCTCTCCCACTCTCCTTCTGGGGCAGGTTAAGCACCATTAAGATGAACATATTCCACTAGTCCTTTATCCATTAGGAATTCTAGGTTGTTTCCTGCCCAAAAGATGGTTTTCCAACCTCCAGAAGAGGTTTAATGCCTTTTATGGAAAGGAAATGGAGTCCGAGGGCCTGTTATAAGCTCACCACACCTAAAACGTGGGGTGGCTTAGCAGCTCCTTTTCTTGTTTGGTTACTATAGTGCATTCCACATCAGCAAAATAACCTATTGGGGCCAGTGTATCGGACTTCCCAGGATCCTCCCATATCCGGGAGCTACCTCCCATTATGGCTGGACCTGGAGTAATACCTAGCTTCACAAAATTCCTGTACAATATCTGCTCTCCTATATGTGACTCTCTCAAATTACCGAAATCACTCAAATCCAACCCTATAGGATGGCCCATCAGAGCGCTTGCATCAAACACAAAGTTACCTCTCTGTAAACTGGCATCACTCACTAGATTAACCCCTAGTTGGTAATCCCATATTAAAATTGCAGATAAACTAATTCCCCCACATGTTGGCCAGCTCTTAATCACCTTAAGCTTACAGCCTTCTTCAAAGTTGGAAAGGTCATTCCTTTCCCGAATTCCAACTACAGCACAAGGTTCCAACAACTTGGGAATTACATTTCACAAACCAAAAAGCTATTCAATCTTTGGTAAGATCCATAACCCCAGTCTTAGTTACCCTGTCGTGGAGCTGACTGGTCTCCTGCAGGTGGCAAAACAGCCTCATGCAGTTTCCTCAGTTACAAGAAACTTCAAAATCTGACCCAGTTTTACCAACTGGGGTCTGTTACTACAGGGCACAAGTACTAGATATCTCCCTGGCCGTGTGGTATGGGGTAGGATCTGGAAAAATGCCTACAACTTGGTTAAGCTGGAAGGCTTTACAGGTACACTTTAATGTCATGCACAATACATATTACACCCCAGTTAAATTAAACAGAATGGGATATGCCTGTCCTCGACATGTGCACGGTGTAAGCAGGGCTGGATTAAGGCATAGGCAACACAGGCACAGGCCTAGGGCCCCTGCCTGCTAGGGGCCCCCAATTAGCAACATATATTTTCAGTATACATTTCTTCCTGCCTGAGCTGCATTTTTTTTGTAAAGGACCAAGTCACTAAGTAATCTGAACATGGTCGGGCTGAACTGTGACATGTTTCTCATCTCCCTGATTAGGTGTTAGTGCAGCTGACAGCTCAGAGGGCCCTGGCCAAGCTGACCATTAAAGTGTGAACAGGCCCATTTCTTGCTTTGTCTACCACCCCTACTTAGAATTTTCATTTAGAATCAAGTTTTACTCTTAAATATAAAAGATCAACAGTGCAGTTTAATGTGTATGCTTTATATTTAATCAAGGTCTCAGAAATAAGAAAATTACAATGTGTTTCAATGGAACAATTAAAACCATATTCTGTTTTTAATTCCCTCATCTCACTCATAATGAAGTTCTGATCTTGATAAAGCTCCATTTTCATGGTGAACAAATGAATGTATTTCCAGAGTCCCATCAGTAAATCTTGCCATTTATTGATCCTGCTGTAATGTATTTATTTCATGTTTGTTGCCTGTGTAAGTGCACTAGACAAAACACTGTCTATTTTCAAGCACGCACCGGAGGTCACAGAACTGCAGTACAACAGCAGAACAACAGTAAGTAGAAAACAATACAGATTCAGGAAGGATGAGTTAGTTACAAAGCATAACATTTTGAACAATACAGACTCAGGAAGGATGAGTACAAACCATAACACTTTGAGCATTGTCTGAGTCAATGAGTACAGATAACTCTGGTACAGAAGACTAGTGAATATATGAATATATTCACACAGCCAGGAGAATCGAGGCAGGGACACTTATTACTTATCAATAACAGAAATGTTTGATCCCAGGAATGATTTCTTCAAACAATCACTTGTTTTGTGATATCATCTTTAAAGTTCACAACTCTTCTAGTAATCCACAAACTTAACTCTTACACCTGGCAGGACCTAGCCTGTCTTAAAGATGGGTCTCTACCCTACCCAACAAAACTCCCACATCCTGGTTCATACTACTTGTCAGGACAAAATGATAGCTCCCATATTGCAAGCACACACATGCATGTTTGTGTGTGAGGGGGGACGCTTTGGAAAAGTGCACATTGTGGCATTTCATACCCAAAAATTATTTTTGCCCAGCCAATTATAATTATTTCTCTAAATGATCAAATCTCAGACTACTGTTATTTTTCCATACTGATATTATTAGTTTAATTAATTTTGAAGCATTTTAGTTAGGTTATTCACGTTTTACACAACTTTTAGGGACAGTAAGATATTTTTAAAGAGCAGCTAACACCTTCAGGAGAACTTTAACAAAATATAATATTTGAACACAGTTCAGCTTGTATTTCACATTAGTTTTGTATTCCTCCACATTATTTATCACTGGGTCATTTGCATGAAAACAGGATCTTTGCTCCTGAAGAGTTCATCTATTCCTGTTGCTTTCTCCGTACCTGAGGTCATAATGCCCTACTTGTGACATCACAGTTACTCCCATGACAACAGATTGTGATGTCACAATAGACGATTATGACTTGAAGTAGGGAGTAAGCTACGGAGGCAGATGGACTCTAAGGGAAATCTATGGATAAAATCACATAGTCATGCAAATTTACTCAGTAATACATAATGAGGAAGGGAAATATATAGAATACACGTGGAATGCAAGCTGAATTTTACCTAATTATTATGTTTTTTAAAGTTTTCTTTATGAGCGTCAACGCTCTTTAAGTTTAGTAACTGATATGCAATGGGCAACTTGGGGTGTGGTCACAGCGAAGTGGCACAGTCGTGATAAAGGGGCATGGTTGCAGTGAAGGGGCCCCAGATTTCTCTTTGGCTTAGGGCCCCAGGGTGCCTTAATCTGGCCCTGGGTGTAAGCTTAAAGATGATGCTCTATACCACATGTTGTGGGCCTGTCCCAAAGCACAAACCTATTGGCAAACCATTTGAGGGTCATTGACCCTTTACTGGGTCTGGATAACTTGTTCACGGAGGCTTCTTACTGTATCTGTTTCCTCCTGGTACACCTAGAATTAGGAAAGCCCACCTTGCTTTGATAGCTGTCACCGTTAAATTACTAATAATGAAACACTGGAAGGAGGAATCCTTGCCCTCCAGTACAGAGTGGTATAGGGAAATTTTTCTTGCTCTACAAATGGAAAAGCACATTGCATATATGGGAGATAGAAGTTGGACCTATCTGAATCTTTGGGGACTGTTGGAAGCACTACTTCCCACATCAAAGTAGTTACCCACTGGTTCAGCTTGAACTAAGCCAGTGGCTTCCAGTGCCTATCCAGAATAAGCTCCCATCTCTAGCTCAAGGCCTTAACTTTACAGCTGGCCTTCAGGTAGTGTTTGATGGGGGAGGGGTATTTGGAGGAGGAGGGGAGGGGGTTTCATGTGGGTAATGTTTGTTTGATTGTATGTGATGTCACTGCTTTTGTTTTTATTTCAGTCTGTATATTTGGGCTTCCTTCTGTCTTTTGAAGCTCCATGGGCTTCAGCCTGTAACCTTGCTGATTGATTGTACTACTTCAGTTGTGTACCTGTGTCTGGCTCATGGTGAAAAACAAAAATTCAATAAAGTTTGTTTAATTCAAAAAAAAAAAGAAATGAAGTAAAATTTGTGCTCAACTTCTTCAGTTCGAGAAGAAAAGTCGTTATGGAGACTACTTTCCAAAAATATTCTTTGGTAATATTTTGGACACTGGAATGTGGTAGATAATGAACTATAGCACACACACCTGGGTTTGGAGTTCAGACCATTAATGTGCCTGAAGGTCTTGTGAACTAGCTACTGAATATGGTGAGGAGGGCTCTGGTGAGTCATGTATCTTTTGTGGACAATATGGGAGTTGGGTGATCAGACAACCAGTTTGTATTTCGTGTGCTTGTGGAATGTTCCTAGGGTGATTGGACCTTCAAATTTGCTCATAAAGGAAGGCCGATGTGTGGCCCCTGCATTGCCAGCTATTGCCTGAACCATAGCCCCAACCAATAACTAAAATATCTTCCACCTCCAGTGTGGGCACTACTCGGAACCACTGGAACAATGGGAGGAGGCTGCGGTTGAGTTACCTGAATTTAAGCCAGAGGTGGTACCAGGGCCCAGCCCTGTGCCACCACCAAGTGCTCCAGAACCTCCTCTTGGCAGAGGGAGGGGTCGGGTGGACCTCACCGAATTAGAAGCACTGCTGCAGGGTATGAGAGGGACTTGTCTGAGCAGTCAGGTTCTCCTGAGGCTGTGGTGAAGTAGGCTTGCAGGACAAGAACAAAGTACCAGCTACACAATTTCACCCAGGAACCCATGGCGAGGCCTAAGACTTTACCCGAAAAATTACAGGAGGCTAAACATTTAAAAGTTAAGACCCCAGCTCCCCATGGCACTGGACAAAGACTCAGGTGCTACTGACCCAGACATCATAGTAGAAGCAGTTGAGGGAGGTGATGTTATTGAGGAGGACTCCAATGTTGATCCTGCCAAAGTCATTTCCAGATATGATCAACCCATGGAGAATGTCACCTTTATGTTTGAGGATTTGGCCATTGAGAGAGATATCCACAAACCATATGATATGCCCATACTTGGAATTGTGGAGACCACCCTCTGCTTCTGGAGATTTGTAAACATCATGTGGTGGGCATGGGTGTCCTGACAGTGCTGAACTATCAAGATGGCATATGGTTGCCCATGGGAGTGGCTCCACAGCCTAGCCTTTGGACTCTTCTTAACTGGAGCCAAGCTGAGAGGTGGGTGAGAAGGTATTTAAAGGTTCAGTGCCCAGGAGCCAATTACCCTTATGTAAGTGAGAGGATTTGGGATCTTATTGAATGCCAGAGCTCTGACTGGGTGTTCCAGGGGCTGTAGAGAAAGTGCATCTTAGACATAGCATGGACTTGCAAGAACAGGCCTATGATTGGAACAAAGTGAATTCCTGGCTAGATCTATATGTTCATCCACAGCTGACTCTGTTTAAAACATTTGCAATGGTACAGGACTGGAGGGACACCATCTCAAGTACTTTGTAGTCAGCTACAACTGTAGAGGGGTTGAATGCACAAAACGGGACCCTTATATGTACTTTGCACCTGACAACCCCATTGCCAGATACAGAACCCCAAAGAAAAGAAGACATCCTAAAGGCCCTATGACCTTGTAGAGGACTGAGTATAGAGGACTGCAACTACTGGTGAGATTGTTTCATTTTATTTTTACAAAAATAAAATAGACAATTGCACTTCAGATGGACAGAAATGTGTTGGTTGCATTACTTTGAAAACATATATATCTTTATTGTTTTAAATTTTGACATTGTGATTTTTTTTCTACTTATGTATCATTTACTGTGCATGCTTTTCTAATCTGCCTGTTTAGTCAGATAGTTAGGTTTTAGGAAGGTGTGATAGTTTATAATCATAACTGTAGGATTGTTAAGTAGGGACCCCCTAGATTAAGCACACTTCCCACTAGTGCTGTTATAGGAGTCCTGAAAGTGGGACGCCAGACTGGTGGAACAGCCATAGTCTGGGAAGCCAGATCGAGCTGCCATGCCCCTAGTGGAGCCAGGAACTGCAGGTAGGTGGGAGTGCCCCCAGTTCTATATCAGCTGCTATTGTGCAGTCAGCCTGGTACAGCTTGGCTGTGATGGCCTGTGGGAGAGTGCACATTATACATGGAGCACAGCAGACATCGTTAGCCAGGATGGAAACCACTTCCCAGGAGGTGAAACGTTTGCAGAGTTAAGATGTAACCCCATGCCGAATTAAGGGAGGTTACTAAACGATGCCAATTACATCAACAAGACTTTCCAGGCTTGTCACGAGCCGGGTTTGGCAATGTGAGGGTTTTCAAGTGTCAACTGGCACGGGGTGAGAGCTGTTGGGAGTTGTGAGGGAGTCATCATGAGGCAGGCGGAGTGGTGAGCCACTCATAGGCCTGAGGGAGGGCCCAGTCCAGGCCACAGGCCGGACAGGGTGGGGAGATTGCCCCTGCCCAATCCAGCCAACAGACCATCGTGGGGAGCAGAAGAAGGAAACCTCAGTCCTACAGAGAGAGAGAGGAGAGAGAGAGAGAGAGAGAAGGCATAGTAGGAGCCCGATCGGCTCCGTTGGACTGGAGACAGAGAGGTGGCTGCCACAAAAAGAGGCTGATGCTGAGGTGGCAATGAAGCATTGGAGGGGCTGTTAGGGCAGAAGCATCCCTATCTTTGTGTCCACCCTGGCAAGGGTTGGGAAGCTGATGGAGTTCCTGGAAGACTGCAGAGCAAGGGAGCAGCAGTCATATGTGATCCTTGCTATGGATCAGCCCACAGCTTGCCCACAGTAGAGCACAGGACTGTGTCCTGGGAACAGAACCCCCTCCATTTAGAGATCAGTAACATAGAGTGAGGTACCTGCTCCCACTGGCGGGAAAGTGAACAAAGACTGGTTGGAACACTGCCTGTGTTCTTACTGTGTAAATCAGAGCCCCAACTGGTTGATCTGGAAGAAGAAGGTGCGTTAGGATCTGGGTTCAAATCTGGTACCCCGAATGTAATGGCATGGCGCCTTGTCATAGAAATGTCTGAGCTGTAACAAATGAATTTGTGCACCCTCCATGGAGTTTTGTTGTGCTTTGAACCTTCGGTACAAAAATAAAATTGCTTGTTGCATTTGATTTAGTCTGGGCCAGAATCATTGTAATCCAACAAACGTGTGTTAGTTTGCTGTGCCTAACTGTTGCTTCCACAGAAGACATCCAGTTGCAGAGAAGCTACCAGCCATGAAGGGGAAAGTGTCATCTGACTGCACCTTGACAGAGTTCACGCTGTCATGAAGTAGCCCTACTACAAAATAAATAAGGTACTTGAGTGCTTCTGCTTAATTGTTATGCTTGATCTAAAGGTGGGCAAGCAATGTGAGAGGACAGTAAGGAGGGTTGGGGATACTGGGATGCATAGGGAGAGGCATCACCAGTAGAAAACAGAAAGTTGTTATCCCTCTGTACAGACAGCTGGTGAGACCCCATCTGGAGTACTGTGTGCAATTCTGGAGATACAGTCTCTGTAAAGACATAGACCCCATCTGGAGTACTCGTGCAGTTCTGGAGATCCAGTCTCTGCAAAGACATAGACAATATGGAGGCAGCCCAGAGGAGATTAACTAAAATGGTGCAAGGTCTGCACCAGGAGGCATATGAAGAGACTTAAGGAGCTTAATATGTATAGCCTCGATGAAAGGAGGGAAGAGGGACATGATAGAAACTTTCAAGTACCTCAAGGAATCAACAAAGTCCAAGAGGGTAGCATCTTTAAAAGAGGTGTGCAAGAACAAGGGGCACAATTTGAAGATAGAGGGGGATGGCTCAGAGGTAAAGCGAGGAAGTATTTTTTCATGGAAAGGGCTGTGGATGCATGGAATGGCCTTCCTGAGGAGGTTGTGGAGTCAAAAACAGTGGTGGAATTCAAGAATGCATGGGACAGTCATAAGGCAATTTAGGGGTGGGGTAGGAGGAAGTTGGCTGTTGGTTAACTAGGATCTGCAGATTATCCATTAGGTAGGAAATGGGCAGACTGGGTGGGCCAAGTGGTCTTATCTGCTGTCAAATTATATGTTTCTATGCTGCTCAGTCGAGTTGGAGCCTCCCATTTCCCAAAGACTATTTCCATCAACCCCAGACAGGGAAGGAGGGTATCTACCTCAGGAATCGATCACTATTGTGGTAATGAGAGTAGTTGTTGCTGCCTGCCTGAACTAATTACTCAAATCTCAGAGCAGGAGCGTGTACTATTCAACTGACTGTGTTGTGTGAAAAAGAAATATCACCCAGTTGAAGAAAACTCGGGGGCAGGGTTACATAACCAATTAAGGCATCTTGTCCCAGGGCTAATTTCCTGCTGACAGTTCTGCAAACAAGCCTGTGGAGGTCAAAATGCACCTTGAGGTTAACCCCTGTGTTCCAGATAAACCCAAATAGCTTTCTGAAAACATTTCAATAATATAATTATATACATTTGCAAAGTAAGGGATCCCAATTTCACATACAGATTCACATATATATTTTTAATCACAGAAGCAAGGGGAGAGAAAATAGAAACAGTAAGTGAAGGAAGGGAGAAAACAGAGAAAAACTGGGACTGTCAGAGTGGCCAATTCCTAGGTACCATGAGAAAATGTGCACAATTAGACAGGCAAGAGATAGACAAGTGACAGAATAGAAGACATTACAGATCCTTGCTTTTAACTCTCTCTACATAATAAATGGGACAGGGTCTTACCCAACCCTGTCACAGCTGCGCTTTATTTTCTGTAACAAGATATGTGCCTATGAAGTTTTTATATTGTACTCTGTCTACACTTTATTCTGCACCATGTAATGTACTGTGTTATTTTCACTGTTCTTTCTGTAACCCCCTTCCCCAGGTTGCACCTGAAATGAGCCTCGGCTCAGTATCCCTTTCCTGGTCACCAATTTCAAAAAATAAATATATATGTGGCCACTACAGTGGCCAGGACACTCTAACTAAATTCTTTTTTTTTTTCACAAGTGACAGGTACAGTAAGACTGGGAGTGGATAGTGGATGTACCATGCAGCCATCACAGTGGCCAGGGCATTCTTTTTTCTGCTGGCAGACTCAAACAAATTCTGGGAATAGTCCAACAGTGACCCTCTCACAAGTACATGACCTTATTAGAGCAGTACTACAGGACCTAAATTGGTTTTGTTCTTTTGGAGCTCATTGGCTGTGGAACACCCCTAAAGCCTCTGCAAACACCCCCACCACACACACACACACACATACACATCCACCACTCATGCCTATCTACCATTTTAATATTGTACAAAGAGATTTTAGTCATAATGTTCATTGGAAAACAGGAGTCACCAAATAGTTTGTTACCTCTTATTCGAGCAACATATGTCTTGAACAAAGATAATAAATGTTTAGCTTTTGGACCCCATATGTCCCTTCTTCATGTGACTAGCCCACTACTGTAACCAAAAGAAACTGAATTTATATATACTGTGCTGCAATATTTCAGAATTTTTTGAAAACATGCATCACAGTATACAGTATATAAATTCAGCTTCTGAGTTTGCCATTCACCTAAGGAAGGGACCTGAGGGGCCCTGAAAGCTAGGTATTGCCATCTTTGTACAAGACAAAGATAGTATTCAGGAAGTATAAGGAATCACAGAAGGAGCAGGACAGAGAACTGTATCAGTTGAAGCAGGAAGGCAGTCAGAATAGCAAAGGCCCAAACTGAGGGAAAAGATAGCCAGCTCAGTTAAGAAGGGGGATAAAACCTTTTGTAGGTACATTAGGGAGTGAAGAAAAGACAAAGGGAGGGATAATGAGGCTTAACAAAGAGGAGGGAGGTAGGTAGAGGTGACAGTGAAAAGGTAGAGTACTGAATGAATACTTTTGCTCAGTATTCACAAAGAAGAAGATGGGAGGTACCAAACCAAACAATTGAAGCACTCTGGACAGTGGGGTCAATAGCAGTCCATTCATGAAGAAAGGGTCCTGAAAAAACTCCTAAAACTCAAGGTGGACAGAGCAATGGGGCCTGATGGGATTCACTCCAGAATTCTAAAAACTAGGAGAGAACTAGTGACACCACTGACTACCCTTTTAACAAATCATGGGAGGATGGTGTGGTAACTGAGGACTGGAGGAGGGTGGATGTGATTCCCCTCACAAAAGTGAGAGCTAGACAGAGGCAGGAAAGTACAGACCTGTTAGCTTGACCTCAGTGGTAGGGAAAATGATGGAATCACTTCTGAAAAAAGAGTACCTAGAGGCTAGTGGGGCACAGGACCCAAAGCAGAATGGATTCACAGCGGGAAGGTCATGTCAGACGAATCTAATACATTTCTTTGACTGGGTGACCAAGTGAGTAGTGGACCAGGGAGGGGCTGTGGATATCGCCTACCTAGACTTTAGCAAGTCATTTGACTGATCCCACAAAAGATTAATGAGTTAGTCAGCCTGGGAGTGGGTACCAGGGTGGTAACCTGGGTAAGAAATTGGCTGGGCAACAGGATGCAGAGGGTAATAGTAAGCGGAGTACACGCTGAAGAAAGGGGGTTACTAGTGGGTACCGAAGGTTCAGTATCAAGAACCGGTCCTTTGATGTCTTTATTGGTGACACTGCAGAGGGCTGGAAGGAAAGTATGCCTCTTTGCAGATGACAAAAGATCTGCAGCAGGGTTGATACTCCATGGGAGGTGGAAAGGATGAGAAGGACTTGGCAAGGTTGGAGAAATGGTCAAAAGTATGGCAACTTACATTCAATGCAAAGAAGTGCAAATGCACCTGGGAAATAAAACCCAGGGAAGAGCACACAGGGCGGGAGGCTCTAACACAACAAAATGGAAAGGGACCTGTGGGTAGTCATATTAGATAACCTTAAGGCAGGCAAGCAATGTGAGAAGTGCTGGGGGACACTGGGATGTATAGGAGAGGCATCACCAGAAGAAAACAGGAAGTTGTTATTCCTCTGTACAGACAGTTGATGAGACCTCATCTGGAGTACTATGATGCCGTTCTGGAGACCTCATCTCTGGAAGGACATAGACAGGATGGAGGCTGTTCAAAAGGGCAACTAAAATGTGTGTAGGGTCTGGAAGCCATACAAAGAGACTAAAAGAGCTTAATATGTATACCCTTGAGGAAAGGGGGTCATGATGGAATCTTTCAAGTACTCTCAAGGCAATCAACAAAGTCCAAGAGAGTAGCATCTTTCAGAAAAGAGATTTGCAAGAACAAGGGCACAATTTGAAGATAGAGTGGGGACCAGTTCAGGGGAACTGGAGGAAGTATTTTTTCATGGAGGGTGGTGGATGCATGGAACGGCCTTCCTGAGGAGGTTGTGGGGTCAAAAACAGTGGGGAAATTCAAGAATGCATGGGACAGACATAAGGCAATGCGAGGGGGTAGGGGAGTAGGCTGTTGGTTAACTAGGATCTGCAGCTTATCCAGGGTAGGAAATGGGCAGACTGGGTGGGCCAATTGGACCTCATTCTGCCATCAGAGTCTGTTTCTATGTTTATATATGTTTGTCCAATAGAAGGTATCAGACTATCCAGCGACTTCTAATATTGTAAAACTCACACCTCACCCTTATCAGTCCCAGCACCATCTCACTCTGATCTTGTTTGGCCTCAAGTTTTCCACACATAACAAGTGTTTAACAGTCTCACTATAGGAGGGTAGTGGGGCACAGATGGCTGGGGTGGACAGAATAAGCAA
Source organism: Neoceratodus forsteri (assembly GCA_016271365.2). NCBI lineage: Eukaryota > Metazoa > Chordata > Ceratodontiformes > Ceratodontidae > Neoceratodus > Neoceratodus forsteri. The sequence goes on from CM028129.1 coordinate 54,926,493, forward strand.
ATACATTGCTTTCCTTATATAAGAACATTGAAGTCACAACAACTGACTTGTTGGCGCAAGCCAAATCTTGTTCTTTGTTGTCTGACTTTATTGTTTAACTTGTTTTTTCTCTTTAGATATTTTTTTTTTTAAATTTAACTTTATTAGTTTTAAAGTTACAGCAAATCACAGGTTTAGATCAGAGCTATACATTTATTTATTTAGCTTTTGTTGACCGGGTAAGTGCACTAGACAAATCATGCCTATTTTCAGGCACGACCGGGGAGGATACAGATGAATGTCAACTGACCTTGAACCAGATTAAGCTGTTGGTGGTATTTTTTTAGTTTACATTGGATTGAAAAACAATTCCTCTATACAACAGGACAGTGAGTGGGACATAAAATAGGAGAAAAGAAAGTCCCCTTATAACTGTAATACTACCCCTTTCCCCCAACCCTAACCCTCCCAAGTGTGCTAATTTTATTAATAATGTGGTATTATCATAAAGCCATGAGACAGTAGGGTAATATTAGGTAATAGGAAAGAGAGCCTCAGAGACAGAGCCAACAGGTCACTGGTGCAAATACAATGTGTACAATTTATCCCATTTTTGTGAAACAAATCCATACGATTCTTGGGAACTAGCAGTGAGTCTCTCCATGCTAAAACAGGTTGATAGGTCTTTCAACCATTCAGTGTATGTTATGGTTAATTGGTCGGTCAATGCTTGAGGACCAGTCTTTTGACCACCATAGAAATTAAATGCGATGTGGAATCTGCGCTCCTGGTTCCACGACTTTAGAGTAAATACTCAGGATGCATATTTCGGCAGTGAAAAACTGTCCAGACCCAAAAGGGGATCCAGGTTGGCCTGAATAGAACGCATACAAGGGGCCACTATTTCACATTGCCAAAAATGTGGAGCAGGTTCCCTTCTGATTGTAAACATCTGGAACATAGGGAAGAGGTAGTTTCCCTAATCGAGCCAACTAACGGAGTATAATACATGTTGTTTAATATGTGATATTGAGTAAGCCTGAACCTATCTTGGGTGTGGTATTTATAAATCTTTCCAAATCCACGGCCGATTTAGGGTGGTGTCCGTAAGTGGGAGGTCCAGACACTGGAGCCCGAGAGCGAAGCTCAGATATTTAAGGCCCAGCAGGTAGGAGCATATAGATGAGATGCAGTGAGGTTTGGAGGTTAAGTCTTGGATTTGGAAAAGGAAGGGACTGATCTGTGAGCAACGAATTCGGGACCAAAATTGGCATTAATGAGATGTCTCAGTTGGTATATTTTGAAAATCTTATTGTTAGGGAGGCCAAACTTGGCCAAAATATCCAGAGAAGAAAGAAGAGAGTCTTGAGAGTATAGGTTCTCGACCAGTGCTTCTCGGATTTGAGGAAGCCAATCTGGAGTAGTTATCGAACCTCCTAACCGAATATTGGGGTTCAAGATGAGGGGTTGAGCCATGTCTCTTTTGGGGATTTTGAGATAGTAAAGGCACTGAGAGAAAGTTTTGAGAGGTGATAATGGTTGGGTTTGAGATTGAGGGTGGGAGTGCTGCCCTGGGAATAAAAAATAGTCTGAGGCAGAGATTGGCCTCTTGGAGTATCCGTCTCTCGATCTGGAGCCAGATCGGGAGGGGTCCTTCGACCTTATTAGGAGCCATCTGCCCAATTTGGAGAGGTGGGCTGCCCAGTGGTAGAATAGTAGGTTAGGAAGACAAAATCCTCCCTTATCTTTTGGAAGGCATAGTTTAGAGAAAGAGTGTCTGGTAGATTTATTTTGCCAGATAAATTGAGAAAAGATGGAGTGGAATCGTTGGAGATATGAGAGGGTAGCCAGGGCCCAGTAAGCCAGGGGTAGACACGGGCAGGACGTTCATCTTGATGATGTTGATCCTGCCCCAAGGGAAATGGGAAGTTTGGACCATCTTTGTAAATCTAACTGAATGTTAGACTTAAGGTCATCTAAATTAAGCTTCTTGAGTAAAGCTGGGCCAGAGGTGAAATGTATGCCCAAATACTTAATTGATTTAGGAGACCATCTCATACCAAATCTAGTAAAACAGTGTTTGTGTGTGAGAGAGTTCAAGGGGAATACTTCTGATTTTGCAAGATTTAATTTATAATAGGAGAGTAATATGCTCGCGCGATCACCTGGAGAGCGTGCGTTAATAACTTTTCAGGGTGAGCCACATGAAGTAGGGCGTCATCCCGCAAAAGCGGAAAGGACCAACTCCTGTTGCTGCACCGGCAGCCCTGGATATCTGGGGAGCATTTGGTATTGAGAAGAAGAGGTTCTAAATAAGATTGAACAAGAAGGAGGAGAGGGGACATCCTTGTCTGGTACCAGTAAAGAGATGGAAAACTGAAGATAAGACCCGTTACAATAGATCTTAGCCAAGGAGATTTGTATATAACCTGGATCCACCTAACGACGAAATTGGGAAATCCATCTTGGCTAGTGTTGCCCATAGAAAATCCCAATTAACTCTATCAAATGCTTTTCAGCATCTAGAAATTAGAGCCATTGGAGTATGTGATGATCGACGGCATGAAATGTGAGAAAGGGTCCTAAGGTGGTCAGCAGGGAGGCGTGCTTGCACAAACCCTACCTGCTCTGGGCTCAGAAGGTGGGTCCAAATCTTTTTAATCCTCTCGCTAAGATCTTGGACTCTTTAGATATTTTCTGAAGAAGACCTAAGGTCGAAACGTAGTTTTCTAACTCTATTTTCTATTTTCAGTGTGCATTTAATATGACCTCTTTGTTTTGCTTTTAGACCACATGCTGCGAATTTTGTTTCTGTTTTTACATTTTGTTTATATATTCATATTTGTAATTAGCTGTTTGCTGCATTATTTTACATTATTTTATATTACTGTATGTAACCACCCAGTCCCTGGGGTTACTAGAATCCCATCAGTGTCAGTGCTAGGTAGGGAAGGCAGCTGGTGAATAACTAGTTAAATGGGTTTTGCCTACTCACTCTCGTTTACTAGGTCTCAGCTGAGATGAGAGAGATGAGTTCATTTAGAACTCTTGTAGCAACATAAGCCATCGTGAGTTTTTGAATCTTGGGTCAGTCTGTCAGCAGCAGTTGGTAGAGTGAGGTGGTGTTAGCAGTTGAAGTGTGAGGGTGAGAGCTGCAGTGTGGGCTCTGAGAGGGGATCCTGTTTTCTCACCCTAGTCCTGAAAGTATCCAGCCTGATGAGAGAAGTGGTGGAAACCGTTGCCTACAGCAGGATCTCCGATTTTCATCCCGGAGGATGAAAGGACTGCTAGAGAATGAATCCTAGGGGCAATCCCCTATTTGATCCAGGACAATTTGAAGCTGCCTGTACTAACTGTGAGTAGATTTAACTTTGTGCTTCCTGAAGCAAGTACCTGTATTTTGGTGTTTCTCTGGTTAAAGAAGGGTACAACAGTTCCGTTCTGAAAGTTGAGACTTTTCTCATTGTAAAGCTGGCTGACAATTGTGGGGTCCAGAGGCAGACTGTTCACATTGTGCAGGACTTCAATTTCCTACACTCCCAGAGTAGTGTTTCTTAAATGCTGGATGTGAAAGTTAATTTAAAGATGCATTTACCTAAGTGTGTTCAAGAAGTTTTAAGTTGTAACTCTAAAAGAATGGCTGGGTATGAATTTGAAAGCAAAGGGTGGGCAGACCCCTATCTGAACTAAGCAGTTCAGCACTACAGGTTCCATAACCTTCTCCCAGGCCACAATGGACAGTAGGAAGGGAACCTCCCCCATCCAGGGAGCACTAGAACCACCACCACTACCTCAGAGGTTGCAAAGAAAGCACAGCAGTTGGACCACAGTGGGCTCAGGGAGGATGAAGATGGTGGAACAGAGGCACACCAGTCAGATGTTACACACCACAATTCATACACCATTCTGGGGAGCATAGCTCCCCTATGGATACCACCAGCAGAGGAGACTAAGGAGGCTGAGGACAACTGTCACAAGGGAGGCACACAGGAAGGAGGCAGAGGACACCACAAGGAAGGAAGCAGTTCCTAGTGGGGACTCAATTATTAGGGGATAGACTGGGAGGAGCTGGAAATATGAAGTAAGTGCCTGCCTGGTGCCATGGCTTGGAGGGACAGGAGGCGCATCCTCAGGATCACGACAACAGCTGCAAAGGATTCTGAGCTGGACGTAATTGTCCACCTAGGGACAAATGACTTGGCTCATCATGAGGTTAGAGCAGTGCAGGAGGACATTGCAGAGTTGGGGAGGGCCCTAAGACAAGTAGCACACACGTATCACTTCTCAGAGGTGCTGCCTGTCAAAGGCATTGGGAGGCGATGGTAGTGGCACCATGCAGTTTAATGAATGGTTGAAAATGGTGTGGAGCACAGGGTTTGGCTTCATTGGGACTGGGGTTCCACCTGGAGGGACACCAGCCTATACTGGCAGGATGGTCTGCATCTGTCCAGGAAGGGAACAAGTCTTTTGAGCAATCGGTTTAAATGCTTCATTGGCAAGCTTTTAAACTAGTCAATGGGGAGGCACTGACAAGCAGCAGAAAAATCCCAGCCTCTCCCTACAAAACAGGGTACTAAATGAGAAAAGACCAAGGTAGAACGGTCAGTGGGGATGCTGCAACAGAAGGTAAGGCCATCAAAAATGGAGAGCAATGAGTACCAATGCCCATAGTCTAGGTAACAAGCTTCCTGAATTAGTGGCCTTGATGGAGGAGGAACATCTGGATATCGTGGCAGTCACAGAAACATGGTACACACAAAACCATGACTGGGACGTAAACATACCAGGATACACTATCTGCAGGAGGGACGGGAGGGTAAAGAGAGGAGGGTAGTTCTTTACATAAGGAAGGAATAAAAGCAACAGAACAAAAAGGTAAACAGGGAGGAGAAGAAGCACTGTGGGTAAATTTGAAGACAGGCAATGGCACCACAATCCGCTGGGGTTGTATACAGACCCCTTCTCAGGGGAGGAAATGGACAGGAAATGATAGAAAGTATACTTAGAATGGCAGAAAAAGGGAGATATTGCTGATGGGTGATCTGAATATGCCAGATGTTAACTGGAGTGCAGTTGCAGCTGCCACCGAGAGAGTGCAGTTATTCTAGATGCCTACAGGGGCATGCCTTGAACAACTAGTACTGGAGCCCACTCGAGAGGGAGCAATATTAGACTTGATACTCTCAAATGGAGATGGAGAGAGGATCACAGATGTAAGTGGATAGCCATCTGGGAACTAGCGACCATCGAACAGTATGGTTCACAATAAACACAGCAATAGAGTCAAGCCATACAAAGACAAAAGTACTGGACTTTAGGAGGGCTGACTTTGCCAAAATGGTGAGTGCCTAAGGAATGCACTAGCAAATGGGCGGGAAGGAGGGTGGAAGAACAATGGGGAATAATAAAACTGCCATCACAGAGGTATCGAGCCTTTGTGTGAAGCAAATAAACAAAAAAAGCGATGTAAGAAACCACTATGGTTCTCAAGGAAGTGGCAGTGAAGGTTCAAGAAAAAAGCATTCAGGAAGTACAAGGAATGAGCAGGAGCAGGACAGAGAACTGTATCAGTTAAAGCAAAAGGAGGCTGGGAAGGCAGTCAGAACAGCAAAGGCCCAAACCGAGGAAAAGATAGCCAACTCTGTTAGAAGGGGATAAAACCTTTTATAGGTACATCAGGGAGCAAGGAAGACCAGGGAGGGATAGTGAGGCTTAATAAAGGGAGGGAGGGTGGGCAGAGGAGACTGTGAAAAGGCAGAGATACTAAACAAATATTTTTGCTCAGTATTTACAAGGGAAGAGGAGGTACATAAAACAAACAGTAGTAAAACTCTGGATACAGAAGTTGATACCAGCCCATTTACAGAAGAAAGGGTTCTGAAAGAACTCTTAAAACTGAAGGTGGACAAAGCAATGGGGCCTGATGGGATTCATCCCAGAATTCTAAAGAACTAAGGGTAGAACTAGTGACACCACTGACTACCCTCTTTAACAAATCATGGGAGGATGGGGTGGTACCCGAGGACTGGAGGAGGGCAGATGTGATTCCCTTCACAAAAGTGGGAGCAAGGCAGAAGCAGGAAACTATAGACCTGTTAGTTTAACCTCAGTGATAGGAAAATGATGGAATCACTTCTAAAGGAAAGGAATGTCAGTATCTAGAGGCCAGAGGGCACAGGACCCTAGGCAGCATGGATTCTAGCGGGAAGGTCATGCCAGGCAGATCTGATAGATTTCTTTGACTGGGTGACAAAGAGAGTAGTAGATCAGGGAGGGACAGTGGACATGGCCTACCTAGACTTAAGCAAGCATTTGACACAGTCCCACACAAAGATTAATATACAAGTTAGCCAGCCTGGGAGTGGGTCCCAAGATGACAGCCTGGGTAAAGAGTTGGCTGGAGAATAGGACACAGAGAGTAATAGTAAATGGAGTCACTCAGAAGAAAGGAGGGTTACTAGGGGTACCACGGGAGTTCAGTATTAGGACCAGTCCTCTTCAATGTTTTTATAAGCGACATTGCAGAAGGACTGGAAGGAAAAGAATGTCTCTTTGCAGATGACACTAAGATCTGCAACAGAGTTGATTCACAGGGTGGGGTGGAAAGGATGAGAAGGGACTTGGCAAGGTTAGAGGAATGGTCAAATGTATGGCAGCTTAGATTCAATGCTAAGAAGTGCAAGGTAATGCACCTGGGAAACAAAAACCCAGGGAAGAGTACACAATGGGGGTGAGATACTAACAACAACAAAAATGGAAAGGGACCTGGGGTAGTCATATCAGATGACCTAAAGGTGGGCAAGCAATGTGAGAGGCAGCAAGGAGGGCTGGGGGATACTGGGATGCATAGGGAGAGGCATCACCAGTAGAAAACAGGAAGTTATTATCCCTCTGTACAGACAGCTGGTGAGACCCCATCTGGAGTACTGTGTGCAGTTCTGGAGACCCAATCTCCATAAGACATAGACAGGATGGAAGCTGTCCAGAGGAGGGCAACTAAAATGGTGCAGGGTCTGCACGGAGGACATATGAAGAGACTTAAGGAGCTTAATATGTATAGCCTCGAGGAAAGGAGGGAGTGGGACATGATAGAAACTTTCAAGTACCTCAAGGGAATCAACAAAGTCCAAGAGGGTAGCATCTTTCAAAAAAAGAGGTGTAAGAACAAGAGGGCACAATTTGAAGATAGGGGCGGTTCCGAGGTAATTTAAGGAAGTATTTTTCACAGAGAGGGTTGTGGATGCATGGAATGGCCTTCCGGAGGAAGGTTGTGGAGTCAAAATCAGTGGTGGAATTCAAGCATGCATGGGATAGTCATAAGGCAATTCTAGGGGTGGGGTAGGAAGAAGTAGGCTGCTGGTTAACTAGGATCTGCAGCTTATCCAGTAGGTAGGGAAATGGGCAGACTGGGTGGGCCAAGAGGTCCTTATCTGCCATCAAATTCTATGTTTCTATGTTTATAAGGGTGCCTGGTTATTTTGGACATGCTGGACAATGTCTGAAGAAAGTTTAGCTCCTGGAGTGGGTCGTGCTAGTAATGAACCTCTGTGTGCTCTGTTGTGGCCAGTTGCCACTTGAAGAAGTTTAAAGTCCTATGCCATATAGGAAATGTGTGCTCAGTTGTGGCCAGTGCCACTCCACTAGAAGAAAGGTTTGTGTTGTGGCCAGTGCCACTGAAGAGAATTTAATATCCTATGAAAAATGGGAATATGTAGAGTTTCTGTCAGATACAGTCGTTCTGTTGTTCTGTAATTCCTTGTGCCATGATGTGTAAACCTTGTGGGTCCACCCTTGCTGGAGAACATCTTTTGGAATAAAGTCACACTCTAGAACCCAAACTCTGGTTTGGACATTCATTTTTTGCTTCCTGTGTGTGGAGTCACTGGGTACCTCTCCAGAAGTATAAGTCTAGCAAAGCCCTAGCAAAACGTTCTCTCCCTCAGGACCTGGGTTATTGGTCATAAGTATTGCTTTTGTACACCCCACCCTTTTCTGACCTCTAAAGTACTGAGCCTGGTATACATTCCCAAAGATAAGAATGGTACCATTTTCTTTTTTCTACCCACTCCTACTGTCCTTCCAATTAAAACTCCTTCAAGTCCTGCAAGGAGGACAGCCCCAACCTCTGCTGACCAGCTTGGTCTGCCCCTAGAGTCTTATGCCATTGGGGCCCTTTTTTTTGATGGCCCAGATTACTCCCCTGGGCAGGGCGAGAGGGTCTTCCTATTCCCCCCACAGCAGCTGCACTTGGGTCTGCCCCTCATTGGAGGGTGGTAAGGCCAGCTCAGGAGGACTTTATCTAGGCAATTGGAGGGCATTTTCCTCGGAGTAATTTCCCATAACCCTGCCCTCTGAGATGCGGGCGCAGAGAGTCTGCATGCTGGCGTGTTCTCCTCTCAGCGCCTAACAACATCCCCTCCCGTGTAGGCGAAACGCCCGAGCCCTTGAGTCGTGTGCATCCACCGACCCTCTCAGGACTTCAGGCTCCAGCACCTGGCATCCCACCCGAGGGAGGAGACCATCCGGTGGGACACTCAATCCTCCTCCCCAGTTGACCCCTGATGACCTGGGTCCATTCCCGAACCTGGAGTGGCGTCGTAGCATGAGGTGTGGCATCCAATGCCTCAACTCTCAGCGCCACTGGGCCGGAGGAATGGTACCATTTTCTAAACAGTTTTGCCCAGTCAAGTGTACCAGGGTAGCTACCTGTGTAAAGTAGCGGGGGTTACATGTATCTTATTTTTACACTGATTTCAGGTTATACTGAACTCACTTCCCTTCCCAGTATGAAGACAGAACCATAGAAAAACAGACAGTAGAAGAAGACCAATGGTCCATCTAGTCTACTCATGTGTTCCTTGGACCTTCTCATATCCAGGACCTAACACCCCCCCCGCCCCTAATGCCACCTACTGTGCCTGTTGCTTGTGATTGTGTTTAGCTCTGCCCCACCATAGCTTGAATGATGTCATGGACTTTGCTTCTACTATTTCAGGTGACAGTTTATTCCATGGTTCCATGGCGCTTTCTGTAAAATAGTGTTTCCTAAGCTCCCTTGAAGCCCCCTCAGCTTCCACTTATGCCCTCTAGTGTTAGAGCTGTAGACTGTGTTGAACAGGTCCAAGGATGTCACCTTATTTATTCCTCTCAGTAACTTGTATGTTTCAATTATGTCCCTCCTCTCCCTCATTGCCCCAGCGAGAATATATTTAATGCTTCCAGATGCTCCTCATATGAGGTGCCCTTGAAGGCCCTGGATCATTTTGGTCGCTCTTTCTGGACAGCCTCCAACTTGTTTATATCCTTTTCAGAGGTGGACTCCAAAACTGGATACAGTACTCCAGATGGGGCCTTACCAGGATCCTGTAGAGTGGCAGTATTACTTCCCTTCTCCACTGTCACATCCCTCCTATTCACCCCAGCATTCTGTTGGCCTTGCTATAAGCTTTGCTGCACTGGCCTGTCTGTTTAAGGGTGCTGCTTATGATAACACCAAGGTCCCGTTCTTCCTGTGTGGTGCTGAGCTGGACTCCCTTGAGGTAGTATTCTGTTCTTGGGTTCCTTTACCCAAATGCAGCACCTTGTATTTTTGCATTGAACCTCAGCTGCCAGACATTGGACCATATTTCCAGCCTCTTTAGGTCTTTTTTGTAGGTTCTAACCTCCTCCTCACTGTCAACCCTTCCTCCTAGCTTGGTATCATCTGATATTAGGGCAATTTTGCCCTGAATACCTATACCGATGTCATTGATAAAGGCATTAAACAGGACTAGCCCCAACACTGAGCCTTGGGGCACACCACTAGTGAATTCCTTCATCAGACCTCACCACGTTGACCACTATTCTCTGTTTTCTGTCCCAAGCCAATTACCTACCCAACTGACTATGCACTTGGCTGCCCCCAGGTGCTCCAACTTTTCAACAGGTGTTTGTGCAGTACCGAATCAAAGGCCTTACAGAAATTGAAGTAGAGGTCCCTGGGTGGCCTCTGTCTAGTTTCCTAGTGACAGTCAAAATATGTGATTAGATTTGCTTGGTATGACATTCCCATACCAAACCGATGTTGCCTGTTATCTTGCAGACTGTACGTGTCTAGGTACTCTACCAAGTCCTGTTTTATCAAGGTTTCCATCAGTTCCCCCACTACCACTGTAAGGCTAACCAGTCAATAGTTGCCTGCTTCCTTCCAACCCCTCCTTTGTGGAGAGGTACCACATCAGGTCTTCTTCAGTCTCCCGGCTCTACCCTATCTGAAGTGATCTGTTGAATAAATGTAAGGGATCTGCTAATTCATTTGCTAGCTGCTTTAGCGCCCTCAGGTATATTCCATCAGTCCTTAGTGACTTGTCTACCTAGAGTTGATCCAGGGCCTCTCTAACCCTACTATTGGTGGTTGATGGTGTTTCCATTTGTGGAACACCTTTGTCAACAACCTTGATGTTACTGTCTGGTACGGTCTTTGTGTTCCTCAGAGAAAACTGAGCAAAAAAGTTGTTCAGAACAATGGCCTTCTGTCTGTCTCCTCCACTATTCTGTCACCGTCTTTGAGTGTAACTATTCCTCCCCTTTTCTTTCTTTTTCTTGTATGTATCGAAAAAGTGTTTGTAATCTTCTTTAACCCCTTCCATAAAGCGAGCGCGTTGTGGACTTTGCTGAGTTCACCATACTCTTGGCGTTTTGTTTCCCTAAACATAGGCTTCCCATGTGCTGTCTTTCCGAGTTCTTTTATAGTTCCTATAGGCCTCCCTTTTGGTTCTGATTGCAGTCTTTACCTGGGTGCTGAATCATATTGTTTTTGTGTTTGTTCTTTTGGTCACTGTTCTTATGCACATCCAGGTAGCCTCTAAAATGGCTAACTACTAGCCCCTTTCTTCCACACCTAAATGCTCTTGGATCCTTAACAGCTTGCTTCTGACTACATCCCTCATTTTGTCAAAATTGTCTTCTTTAAAGTTTAAAACCTCTGTCTTGGATTGCAGTTTTCTACCCTAAGGCTAACTTAAACCACATAGAGCTGTGGTCAGTGATAGCCAGTGTCCCCCAACCCTGTAACACTTTTTGGTTAGTAAGCACCTAGAAACAAGCTGCTACCAGCTCAGTATGTCTTTCAGGTAACACCTTTGAAATACATACATAGCTAACTGACTGACTAACCCTACTGCGTGTCACTAACACTATTCACTCTGCCATGGACAAAGGCCATATCACAGCCATGCATTTCATATACTTGAAGGCCTTTGATTCGGTCTCTAGCGCTTTTATTAAATAAACTCCATTCTGAAGGTCTGGCACCCCCAAACCACACAATGGTTCTACTCCTATCCACTGGAAGACAGCAATCAGTATGACTGGGCAACTCCTCCTCTCCCACCTCCCCATTTTGGCAGGTGTCATCCAGGGGTCAATCCTTGGCCACTACTCTTCTCAATATTTATTAACTATCTCCTTCCATCTGCTCCAACTCTCACATTCATATGTATGTGGATGACACCATCATCTTCATATCAGGGCCCTCTAAAATTGACAGTACAGCACTTCTCCAACAGGACTTCAATAAAGTCTTGGCCTGGTTTCAAGCAAATGACCTAAAAGTAAATGACAAAAACAGTCTTTATGACTTTTGACTCTGCTCAAAAGTTTGCCAGGCTGCGGTCCCAAACTATATTTCACACTCAGGACAATTCCCTCTAGACAATGCATAAGACTTCACATACCTGGGGTCTGGCTAAACAGTCGCATAAATTTTTCTGCACACATAGATGCACTAATCTCCAAGCTCCACCCCAAACTCAGATTTCTTTATCAAAATAAAGACTTGCTCTCTCTTCCCATACAACATGAGCTTGTCTCTAAAATGATCCTCCATCCCTAGGCTATGCAGACATTGTCTACAGCACAGCCCCTGCTATGTCTCAGCTCTAAACTGAATACCATGCTAAACTCCTTCTGCAGATTACGCCTCCGATTTCCCTCCTCATATGCACACTGCTCCCTTTACTCTGCTTTTCCATCTCACCTCGCTCACATAGAAGGTATGTCCACTCATGTATCCATCATTGCCAAGTTCTGGTTTGCTGGATGGTTTGATATCTTATATTGGACCAACAAGAGTCTTGTACACAGACAAAATTCTACACAAGCTTTGAGGCTCACAGATCCCTTCTTCAGGTGAATGACAAAACTGAGCAACATAAGCAGTATTTATATAAACTGTGGAGCAATGTATAAAAATAGTAGAAGAGAATTACATGAAGGGTAAAATGGTAGGCAGTGTAAAGTTCAGAAATGAAGAAAGGAACACAGAGCAATTAAGCCCTGAGATAAGAGTCTATAAAAGTTGCAATGTGATGAACAGTAGGATGTGTGAGAAGAACTAAGGGGAGGTGGCAATAATAGCAATAGGACACAGGAAAATAAAAGGATGCCAAGAAGGGACAAGACAGGAACACAGATAAAGATTTGAGATACAAGATATTAGCAGGGAGGGTAGGAGGCAGGAAATGTTAAGAAATGGAAGGAAGCTATGAAGGAATGAAATAACATAAAACATCCAAGGCCTGGATAAACAAAGTGGTAGGTAAGTATACCCAGTGAAGTGTGAGGTGGGGAGCAGCTGGGTAGGACTTAGGCTGAAAGGAAAATGTAAGAGAGGCAGGAAAGAACAGGTAATAAGAAACAGAAGGCAGGAACACAAAAGAAAAGAAAAAACTTTGGGTAACAAGTAACAAAAGAATTACAGTTTACCATAGTGTGTCATAAACTCAATGTCCGATTTAGTCCACCAATATTAGATTTAAATTGTTTAATATATTTAAGTTCCATGTCCTTCTGTCCTGTGTGTTTTGAAATTGCCTCTTAATATCAGGACAGATAAGTCAGAGAGAGAGAATGATCTGTTTGTGAAAATGGTTTCCTGCTGGTGTGCTGCTAATTTTGTTTACTAGATTCTGGTTTGGGCTTCTCCCTCCCTCCCTCCGCCTTTCTCCTGCACCTCCTCCCATGTACTCTATACGCTCCTGGGATCCACACTCCTTCTCAATTCCTTACCCCCGCTCAGCTGCTGGCCAATGTGCTTCTCCTACCACCTCCGTCTCTTATGGGATAAACTCACCCTGAACTGCGAAACTGTCCACCTTCCTCTCCTTTAAAAAACATGTTTGCCTCCTTCCAGCTCCACACTGCACCTGTCCATCCTCCTCCTCTGTGCCGTCCCTCCCTCCCTCCCTCCTCTCCCCCTCCTATTCACACCCCTAAGGGCCCCCACCCCAATTTCAGGCTCCTAGGTAACTAAGACCCATTTTTTGTTTGTTTCCTTTATGCTTGCACAAAATATTACCTTAACCGCACTTCTCTGACTGTCTGTAGCTGAATCACCATATTGCTTTTGCTAAGTAATCAAATCAAGGACTGCTTTGTTTGCAGGGAGGCAGTATAGCGCAGTGGTTTAAGGTGCTGAGCTACAAATCTGAAAACCTAGGTTTGAATCCCACAGCCCCCACTTGCATATAGTGTGACCTTAAACAAGTCACTTAACATCCCTGTGCTCCCAGGTTGCACCTGCAAAAAGCTTTCTGCTTAGTGTGTCTCATCTGGTTAAACAATTGGAAAAAAAATTCCTGACTTATTTATGTACTGTACCTGATTTTGTATCTCCTTGTTGTGTATTTTTCCTGTACCATGTCCCCAGGTCACACCTAGAAATGAGCTTTGGCTCAGTGTGCCTTTGACGGTCACCAACATTTTAAATAAATAAATTAATAAACACAGAAATAACTACCTAACCAAATACATACATACGTAAATACAAGATCCCCATATAAAATGTCTGCCTACATATTTTTTATTTTATGTTTATTTGTTTAACCAGGAAAAGTTCCACTGAGCAGTGCTTGTTTGCAAGGAGGTCCTGGATAGTTGAACACTTTATGAGGGTACTATACACTTGCTCTAGTAGAGGGCAGAAGAACACCATTTTGGTATTTTTTAAATTTAACTAACCAATTAAATGTGACACAAATGTTCAGTACCTCTGAGGTTCCCTTTTATGTTTGCTTGCATGTGCAAGAAACATAATGCCATCATCCGAGTTTTGGAGTGTGGCAGCCCTCTTCCAATTCAGGCAGTGTGTTTGCAGGCGCGGCGCGGTTCTCCAATGCCTACTGAGCTGTCTCATGCAGCTCCAAAATGCAGTGGAGTACAGTTGAAGGGACAGCTACGCTTCAGTGAGCAGCGATAAGATATCGCCTGCTCATGCGCGCTCCCCTACACACACACACACGCATACTGCATGCTGCCCCACACACAAACTGTGAGCCGGCGGGGTGCCCAATCCCTCATCAGCTGTGCTGCCCCAAAAGCCTTCCACATGCCACGCTGGGTGCCCACCCCAGCATGGCAACTCATCTTATAGCCGATGGGGTGCCCAATCCTCTGTCGGCTCCACTGTCCCGAGAATACAGGGTGCCACGCTGGGAGCCCACCCCAGCATGGCAGCAGATGCTATGGCTGACTGGGGTCCCAAATCACTCATCGGCTCCATGCCCCCAACCAGCCGTCCTTGCAGCCTACGCTGAGGCCCACCCCAGCGTGGCAAACGTCCACATTGTCATTTAAAAAATAAACAAATATCCTGCAAAAAAAACCTGTCCCTCGGAAATTCTCCCTGCCCCCTCCCACAACATGCACCCACCCACTGCGCACCTGCCTCCCCACACCACCCCTCACCCCATACTTACCTCTGGACCTCAGCCAATGATCTTCGGTGGACCGGGAACATGTCTGCATTCTTCATAGCCGACCGCAAACTGAGGAAATGCGGTAAGCTGTACAATGGGATAGATAGGGTTTTTCAACTTTGCTGCATATCTCAGGCAGTTTTGGAATTTTGCACAATTTTCAACATGGGGTTTTGGGACCCCTTCTCATGAATGCTGTCACTGTCATGGCGTTATTCGGGCCGAAGGGTGATTTCGCAGTCACTGTGCGAAATCACCTTCGGACGGACATCTAAACAACACTGCTAGTGTTCATAAGGTGGCTCTCAAGAAGCCTATTTTGAAAATTTGGTGAAAAATTCCAAAATGACTGTTTTACGAGCTGCATGCTTTTGTAGTTCTTACGCGACGCCATATAAGTTCGCGAATTTTCAATATTTTCACCCAGATTTTCAACATTGCCATTTTACCACACCTTCTTATGAGTAGTACAGCTGTCATTTTCCACATCTCACCCAAAACATGTTTCCACCCATGTAGCGCACAATGGCGCAGTTGGTGTCTGAAACCAATGTACTGGACAAATTAAGAAAATCACAGTGACACTGTTCATGAGCAGAGGTCTTAAAATGTCTATATTGAAAATTTAGTAAAAAAGAATCCCTAAAATGACTGTCTTACGGCGTGTATTGCGCAGTTCCTCGCTGCGCTCAATGAATGTAATTTTCAATATTTTCACTGCAGATTTTCAACATTGCCATTTTATTACACTTCCTTATGAGCAGTACAGCTGTCATTTGTCACATCTTGCCCAAAATGTGTTTTGCACATGTAGCGCACAATGGTGCAGTCGGTGTGTGAAAGCAGTGTTTGGGACAGATTAAGAAAATCACAGTTACCTTGTTCATGAGCAGAGGTCTTAAAATGGCTATGTTGAAAATTTGGTGACAAAGAGTCCATAAAATGACTGTGTTACGAGTGAGCATTGCGCGAGTTTCCACGCACCACGCAAGTTCATGACTTTGTAATATTTTCAGTCAGATTTTCACCAGTGGCTTTTTCACACTTCCTTATGAACAGTACAGCTGTCATTTTTCACAACATGGCGAAATGTGTTTTCACACTTTCAGCACAGAGATCGTGGTCGCTGTGGAAATCATTGTTCGGGACAGATAAAGAAAATCACAGTGACACTGTTCATGATCGGAGGTCCCAAAATGCCTGTGTTGACAATCTGCTGTAAAAATCCCCAAACTAATTACATTATGGGTGTCGTTGCACAGTTTCTATCTGCCTTCGTGACTTCACCAGTTTTTTAATATTTTACTGCAGATTTGCAATATTGCCATTTTAACACCTCCCCATGAACAGTACAGCTGTCATTTTTACATCCTGTTCAAAATGTTTTTGCACCTGTGGTGCTAAATGCCGTAGTCACTGTGCATAAGCAGCTTTAGGCTAACAAACTGATATTGCCACTGTTCATGAGGTGGGGTCACAAAAACCATGTTGAAAATTTGGAGTGAAAATACCAATGAATGCCTGAGGTATTAGGGTTTCCAACCATAATGCCCGACCCTGTAGAGAATGACAGGCATCAGGGGTGTGACTTGGGATTCTTGCCTGTAATGCTCATACCATTCCACACCCTGCAGTCAGTGAGAGTCATTGAGGTATGCCTTGGACTCCTCAGCCCAAAGTTCACCCCATTTTCCTATACGCACCCATCTCACCATATTTCCTGATGGAATGGGGTGCGCATAAGAGACCAAAGACCCCTAGGCACACCGTGACACTTGTCAGTGTCTGCAGGGTGGGGTGTGGTGAAATGGCATGGCCGTTATGCCTGACGACCCAAAGGCACACCCCAATGCCTGTCACTCTCTGCAGGGTGGTGGTGGGGTTGGCTTCAGTTCAATACGCTGCCATTCCTATTACGCAGCTCTGTAACTTCTACACTACCACTGCCAATGCCAGCAAGCAAACATTCGGCATTGACAAATGCTTATTAGTTATAGAGGTACTAAGAAATGCAAATGAAAATCAGATCACTGCACACTTTTGGAGTTTACCATTACAAATCCATCAGTGTCAGTGTCAGTGCTCAATGGTAGCACATTCACCTCTGAGGCTGGAAGATCAGAGGGCTGTGGGTTCAGTTCCCACATCTGGAACTTGGGTTAATATACCAATACTGACACTGTAGTGCAGCATGAGAGGGTGCTGCACTTCAGAGGTGCCGATCTTCGGATGAGATGTTAAAAACCGAGGTCCCATCTGCCTGGATTGGTGGTAGTTCAGGTGGATGTTAAAGATCCCATGGCACTTATTGAAAAGAGTAGTGGAATTTCCCGGTGTTTTGGCCAAATTTCCCTCATTCACTAAAATACCACCAACAGCTTAATCTGGTTCAAGGTCAGTTCGCATTCATCTGTATCCCCTCCCGGGTCGTGCCTGAAAATAGGCAGGATTTGTCTAGTGCACTTACCGGTCAACAAAAACTAAATAAAATAAATGGTATAGGGCATCTCTTTATACTAAAACAAATCAGGCAAGGGTTAAAACTGAAATCTACAGACTAAAACTGAAAATTGTGACCTGTGGGCTATTTAAAAACAAAGCAAAAAAGTGCACTTGTGTGGCAGAAACACCTGAGCAGGCGGAGTTCCTTGTGCAACTGCAATTTCTGTCGCTGAGCGTAATGACCTTTAGCTACATTTATGGCAGTTCGTTGCAAACTGTTTTGTGCAGATGCGACGCTCTTGTATTACCACATAACACCTGCACAAGAATGAGAAAATGCATGCAGAAAATGACATTTTTACTTGTGTAGGACTCCACCTGCTCACTGGTAAGTTGCGTGCGAGATTTAGTCCTGGAAAATTTCAAATGTTATGAAATCTGGCCTCGCGATTCCTCAAAGAATTGCAACTGTCTCTTAAGACAGAGAAAATACTTTCTTCATGTGAACAAAACAAACAAAAGGTTCTTTTCTGTGGCTTTAGAATAAACACTTTATTCAGCATCTGCTTGTAATGACAGCTTAACGGAGCTCTGGCACGATATGAACAGCCTTTAATGACACCAAATGGAAAACTCAGTTTGGGCATCAAATTTTAAAGTATGATCATTTACAATGGCTAGACGCCTAGGCATCAGTCCTCTCAATGGTGATAGAAGAAAACTGTCAGTATAATTCCTGTTAAAAAAAATGTATGCGAGTTTTACTGAATGAGCCTCTGTTTTATCTGTGCAAACATTCTGGGTATATCATTTTTATGGAAGCAATTCATCTTTTTAATTGTCTCCTCAGAATAGAAGTACGACTGTGTAGCCTTGTTAAATACACAGCAAGGCATAAATCTGAAAAATGGCACTGAAGCATGCCCGTGATATATTTAAGAGGCCCCTAATAGCTTAGGTTTCTCCATTTTCTCAGGTGAAGAGAACAGACTTATAGAACCCTCTACAAAACGAACATCAGCTCTGAATCCACAAGGCAGCACAGATAAAACGAAGTGTAAATTTCAGCAGCACCAAGTGGCTTTTGAAAGTGCCTCATGGTTTTATATGGAAAGAAAATAATAAACCCTTTTTGTTAAAAGGGCTGTCAACCTTTTCTGCATCATATTATTTCAGATAAAACCCACGTTATGATTGTTTTCTTTTCTAAAATTCATTGATGTTGCTGGTTGTTTTAACAGCCTCCTTTCTTAAGTAGAACTGAACTGCATGTTAATGGCATATTTATACCAAATCCTCGCTCTCTTAATGCGTACTTCTTGAACAATGGGAACACCCTAAACAGTGCAGTCACTCCTGATACAATAGTCTCCTCTCCTCCACTGCAAAATGAGTGGCTACACTGTGTTGGGGGTGTTCCCAAGTCCAGGGAAGGTGCAGTGGGAGTTGATCAAGGACTGTAAACAAACATGTTGTTGTGTGGTAACAGCAGCATTGTTAGCAGTTGGTTTTCCACTTTTGAGAAGAACAAATGATTCCGAATCAAACTCTCAGCTACACTGGCAGTGTCTACAGAATGTGAACAATCATAACGTGGTTTTAAAACAAGGGAAACTTTGACGCCTAAGGGGTTGGCAGCAGTGCCCTTTAAACCACAAAGTTGGCTTAACATTTTCAATTCAGAATGAATTAATCAGTTGGTTAGGGAGGTATCATACCAATGAGAAACTTGTTAGTTGACATACACATTTTACTTAAAGAACAAAAATACAAGAAATATACATGTGTACATACAGTATTAATGCCAGCAAACCGATGCAAAGCTATTTCTAGCAACTTGTTTTAAATACCATAAAATAATCGAAATACAGAAACTGGTAAAACAGAAACATGTAGCATTGTATTAACAAAAAACAGTATATTAGGAGGCAAATGTATCTGGAAAGGTGTGTCATTATTGCACTTTATCAAAAAGTCAATACTGTATTATACAAAGCCGTCTGAAGAGAGCAAATGCTGGTTAAAGCTCAACAGAATTTAAAACAAGAACATGCTTCTTCGTGGGATGTTGTTAGGGACGGTATTCATACCCTCTGGCCATACACACCATATAGCAAACTGCATACAGTATACAGTGAGATGCATACATCATATGTTGAAATTGCTACCAGGGATACATGCTGTACGCCTACTGAGATGGGGAGGAGAAGAGGGACTGCCAGACTCCTGGGATAAGTGTTCTATTTTTACCAAGATTGGGCGGGGGGACCACAGAACAACCAGGGATTTTTGATTTCATAATAGGGACCAAGAGTGAGAGGGGGACACCACTGGCACCAGGCATTGCTTATTACTGGAACTGGGCGAAGGAGAGGGTATCACTGGCACCAGGCATTGCTTATTACTGGAACTGGGCGAAGGAGAGGGTATCACTGGCACCAGGCATTGCTTATTACTGGAACTGGGCGAAGGAGAGGTATCACTGGCACCAGGCATTATTACTGGACTGGATGAGGGAGGTGGGCATCACTGGCACCAAGGATATGCATGACTTCATATACCAACATAGCCAAATATTCACTGTGCCCTTGAGCAAGTCACTTATCCTCCCAGAGTCTCAGTCCACACAACTGTGGAAATGGGTGAAGCAGTATACCACTAGAAATGATGCATTGCATCTCAGCTAGGCTATTAAGTAAATAAGTTGCAAACTTATCCACAAAAGACACAACAGAAGGAACTTCAGAACTAGGTTATATCTAGTTGTGTCACAATACTGTGCACAGTCTCAACACAACCAAGAAGCAAACAATTGTTCTTCAAATGAACGGGCCCAGAATGAGATGCTAATTTCCTGTTAGTGCCTTCCAAAGGGACTGAGGTCAGTTATGTAGGTGTTTGTAAACTGCAGCTGACTGCAACAGCAGTTACAGCACTAACACCTTTAGGCCACGCCAACTGCTACTATGGGCTCCTTGGCAGCCTAGCGTCTCCACTAGTACAGTACCCTAATGTGGCTAGCAGGGAGCTGTGATTTGTGCTTGAGCACCTGTAAAGGCCTTGCTCTGTGCTTCTTTCTAGGGGTTATTGTAAACTATGCTTTAAGTACTCAAAGTTTACTCTGAGGGCTTGATCCATAACAGGTTCCTGGCCCTTCTGCATATGCTGAGGGCCAGGAAAAGTCACGGAGTACCCCCTGTGTGACCAGTGTAAACTAGCAAGGCACGCTGTGGCATCCACAAAGCAGGATGTGAAGCCCATGTGCTGCCATCCTGGTCCATGAATGTGGCTTCCTGAGCATGTGGGATGGAGGCCGACCAGAGGCGGCAATGTGCTGCATCGAGAAAGGAGACTTTGCAGTGAGAAGCACCAGTTCTGGAGGCAGATACTACGCAGCCCTGGCTACGTTAGTGTAGTGGCTACATGCACCCCCATCTCCATGCAGCCACATCATTATTCATGGATCCTGACTAGTCCTCCCTCCTTAAACCGAGCCTTAAGAGCCTCCGAGGTGGGCTTGAGCATCACCGACAGCGGTCAGTGTGTTTTAACATTATACAATGATTCCAGTGGGGATGTGGTAGTCCTGGAGGACGTCTGCAACCTGACATTCCCTGCTTCCTGCACAGGCAGGGAACCATTTACAAGCAGGCATATGCATCTGTTTGGATGCCCATGGTCTAGAGCAGCACTGCCTAACCCTGCTCCAATGTGCTGCTACTACTAGAAAGTGCAATGGTTGTGGGTGTGGATACCATCCTGTGAGGACAGGCATCAAAGGGAGCATAGCCAAAGCCAAGATATGCTCGATTCAAGCATATCCTGGTTACTTATATAGATTGTGCACTTTTTTTTATAATATAAATATCAGGCTGGGTCCATGATGCCGGCGATGGAGGATTGCTCTGGAATGCTAGCGACATGGGTTCATGTTTCACATGCAGGACATCAGGAGCAGAGGCTGGGAGGGAGGGCTCAAGAGTGCCCTTTGGACGTTCTCCTCCTGGGGATAAGATAGCTCCAGTGCAGCCTTGTGGTGGCTCCTGTTGGTGGCTTGTGGAGGTGGTAATGACGGCATGGGTGACGATGCACCATCAGGCTCCTCCCAGGACAGCCGCTGTGTGCACATGAGTCAGGGAGGAGGGTGGATGGTACACTGAATGATTGCCTCTCTGCCCTAACTCACACTTGACATGTGCTTCCTCCTCCCTCCCTCCCTCCCAGTCTTTCTCCCTCCCTCCCAGTCTCAATACAGTGACCCTCCACAAGGCTACAGTGCAGCCCCTAGTGAGGATTAGCTGGCAACAGGAGATGGACAGGAAAGGCAGTCTCAGGCCATTTACCACAACGATGGCCAGAGGATACCCCCAGGAGAGATAAGCTGGTCACAAGGGATTGGCGGTCTGGATAGGTGTGCACCCATAGGACCGATGAGAAAGGTAAGTCTGGTGGGAGAAAAGAGGTGGTGTGGGGGGCCTGCAGGAAGGGGACCCAGGGGCACAAGGGATAGAAACATTTGTGCCTCACCCAAATAAAAGCTTAGTAAAAGGTCTTTGCATGATGCAAACCTCTCCCCTCCTCTTTTTAATTTACTTTGCTTTTTGGGGCCAGGATGTCTCACCATCATCCCGACACATCGTGCAACTTTTAAATATGCCCATCCTCACACCAGGCCAACATTTTCTGTGTGCAGCAGGAAAGGAGTGCAGTGGCAGGCCATTCCAGGGAAAGGTCTAATCTCAGTCTGCAGTATATGTGATGTTCTGTACTATGTAATGTATGTGCTTCACTATATGATGTATGCATTTCACTACATAGTGTATGCATTTCAGTATACGTCTATATAACCTTTACTACATGATGCATATATTTCAATATACTGTATTTTTTCACTATATAATGTATGTATTTCAATATATGATGTATGCATTTTACCATACAGTGTACACATTTCAGCACACAATGTATAACATAACTAGCTTCACTATATAGTTTATGTATTTCACTATGTGACATGTATTTCTGTCAGTGATGTATGCATTGCACTGTATAGTGTATGTGGTTCACCATAAAGTGAATGCAGCTCACTATAGTATCAGTGTTTCAGCACATGATACATGCATCTCACCATACAGCGTATGTGTTTCACCATACGGTGTATATTTATTTGTTGGATTTTGATGGCTGGGTAGGCCCACTGATACAAACTGTTCCTTTTTCAGTGGCAGCCCAGACGTGACTACATGGGGCAGAGTATACAACTCACATCTAGGTGTACAGGCAATTGTAGAGACAATATTGTATGTACAACTACAGATGAAAAATCAACACACCCAGTAACTACTTACTCAGAGCAAATTACAATAAAACACCAGAGGTATGAATTATGTGCCTAATGGCATCCCATACCTTTCCAAATGTTAATGGTTATACTGATTGACAAAATTCACATGAATTACAATATTCCTCCTACTCTCGAAGGCAGGAGTTGTCTCTGTCCATGCTTTCTGTACATCAGATGCAAAGCGGTGTACCTTGTTTTAAAACAAACACTGCAATAAATTAGTCTGCATTCAAAATCTTCTCTGCTCTGCATGTATTGTTATTGGTAAACTTACAATACTAATGCAAGCTTTCCATATGTTAAGCTGTTATTTTGTTCAAATGCCTTCCAAGTAGAAACCCCATCAGGCACAGTAGAAGGAACTGTGTCAGTAGTGTGTCAGGGCAGCTCCTGCACTGCAAGTAGTCTTTCTTCCACATTAGCCAGAAAACGACATCTCAGTATTTAAACACGTTTATGTTTGTAAGACTCATGAGTGCAACAAACATACAGTACCTACAGGGATGGTCTGGTGGGCACACGGATGTCAAGTGACTCCTTTGGGCTGCAAGGCCAGGCTCCTTCTGTATGAAATTGTACTTCCCATCACACTGATGTACGTAGTTGGGGATCTTGTTTGTGTTCTCTGTTTGTATAAGTCCTATGTTTGGTGTTTAGTGTATTATATTTACTGGTTAGTGGTTCTAAACCACTGCCAGTGAGTGCCTAACAGCTCTGTAAACCACATATGTGGTTTATGGAGCCCCATAAACCACAGGCACACAAAACCAAAGCAGCACCTTAGAAAGCCACTGGAGAAGCTGTCCTTGTGCTGCATGTCCAGTAGCGCCAGTTTTTTCATGCAGTCGGCTCAAGGCACAAGATTCTCAATAGCTTTAAAATACCTCAGGAAGCACTTTTTAAAACTAAAAGCAGGTTACAGTTTCAAACTTCTCCCTTCCCCGACATATATGGCAGCTTACCTGCCCTGATATTCAGTGAACCAAGAAGTTTAATGAATCTTGGACCCTATTTTAAATAAAACCTTATCATTTTACATCTGTGGCCAGCTTGTGACATGGACCAAGTTCTGGGTTTGCCAACATGCTCCCACGCAGCCACGTTTCCTGACTTCACTTCATAAACAGTAAGGGGACACACTCCATACACGTTAATGTGGATGACCAGTAAATATAAAAAATAAAACCACGACAAAGTGAGGGTTAATGGGATTTTATG
This sequence comes from Neoceratodus forsteri, assembly GCA_016271365.2. Lineage (NCBI taxonomy): Eukaryota > Metazoa > Chordata > Ceratodontiformes > Ceratodontidae > Neoceratodus > Neoceratodus forsteri. The sequence continues at coordinate 54,950,211 of CM028129.1, forward strand.
CACACCCTCAGTGTGTGTGATGCCCATATAAACCCATCAGACACATCCTCTGGGTTTATGGGGCATCACACACTGACTATGCATAAAATCCCATATCCCAACTTCCTCATGCATTATCCTATATGTAAAGTTAGAAATTTCACTAAAGCACACTGAATTTAAAAAAAGGCTGCTGTGAATAGCAAAGGGTATCCCTCCTTAAAGGGCTTCTGGTAACATCAAGAAATACAGTACAGGCCACATAAAAATTCCTCACTGCTGTGGAATGCTGCGGTGAGCGTGGTACTAGGGATGTGAGAATCACAAAAGATTCTGAGGTTCTAAAAGGTCTGATAAACCACAAAAGGTTCTGATAGTTATCAGAGCCTTAGCAAATTTCAGAACCTTTTAGTTTTAGGTATGTAAACTATTTTAATCATCGCTATTCAGCCTAAAGCCATTATCAGTGAAGCAAAAGGGATCATTAAAGCAGTTTGCACAGCTGCTCTGTACTGATTCTTGGGCAGTTCCTGTGCTGCCCGACCTCCCGCCAGTCCTGCTCCTTGTTCTGAAGGCCCCTCTCAGCCCGATGCAAGCCTTGTTGGAGAGGGTGAGGTTCATGGGCCAGTTGGGGAGGCTAGAACCATCCGCTGTGATGTCTTTGTACAGCCATACAGGCTTGGAATGACGGAGTTCATTGTCTTTAAATCCAAATGATTCTATAAATGAATTCCTGTTTGATCTCAGATTTTACCTTGAGATTTCCTTTTCCATAGAAACATGGAATGTGTCAGTGGAAAAGGACTGGTAAACCATGTCGTCTGCCATCTTTTCCTGGCTAACACTACACCCTGGACTCTTACCTGATCACAGGTGTTTTTCCTCTGCTTACCCCTTATTATACCCATGTGCCTATCCATGCATGTTTGAAGCTCCCACTGTCTTTGCCCTACCACCTCTTCTTGCAGGCTGGTTTAGGCATCCACCAACCTTTCTGTGAAGAAATATTTCCTCATATCCCTCTTAAATGTCCCCCTCAAACTTTTATCATGCCCTGTATTCTGGTGCTCCTCCTTCTTTGAAAAGAGACTCCCCTTCTGCACCTTGTTCACCCCCGTGAAGTACTTATAGATCTCAGTCATGTCCCACTAACTCTCCTCTCCTTCAGGAAGCTATGCTGAGCTCACTCGGCCTTCCTCATATGATTTCTCATGCACCCTGGCAGCATTTTAGTAGCCCTCCTCTGGGCTGCCTCCACCTTGTCGATGTCCTTGCATAGGTGTGACCTCAGAACTGGACACAGTAGTCCAGCTGGAGTCTACATCAGCGGCGATACAGAGCCTTGGGTGACCTGTGAATTACTGGCATTGACCTTACATCATTTAAGAACATACTGCAACTGCACAGTATCATGTTTAGTTTTGAAAGCCAACTCTTGCTTGTGCGAGGTCCCAGAACTTGGACACTAGGACATCTCGTCTGCACTTACCTAAAGTCGCCAGCCTTGACATCTCGTCTGCACTTTTACCTTGCGTCGCCAGCCTTGACATCTTGTCTGCACTTTCACCACGCCGCCAGCCGTGACATCTCATCTGCACTTTCACCGAAGGTCGCCAACCTGAGGTACCCTTGGAGATGGCCGGTTACTTGATACTCAAAGGCCGCCCAGCAGCCGATAAATCTGAGCCTGAACCTGAAGTGTTTCTCCTCACACCCTCGGATCGCTTCCTGGAGTCCTATCCTGCCACCTGGCTCCAGACGGAACACTCCCCAGCACTAATGGGCACAATAGCACCAGGCTGTGCAAAGTCAAGTGGCTGCAGAAAGACATATTGAGATTTTTGGTGCTATTACACCATTAACTGCTTGTGCTTACACTGCAGAAAAGGTACAATCCTCGTTTCACACCAACATTATTCAGTGGTTTGAAACAGACTATAATATAAATCATTTTTGTAGCCAGCATTACAGTTATTGTAGTTTCACTGGGAATGGGTTTTCCATCCGGGTAAAGTCTTAAATTATGGATGAACTTTCAGTGAACTTTCCAAAATCACTTCTGCACTACTCCCAGCGCAGGTTTCCTAAAAGGTCATTAAGCGGTTCCCTAGAATGAGGTCTATGGTCCTGGTAAAGAACCCCCTTAAACAGCTAGTGTGCTGCCTAACATCAGTGTGTATTTTTGTTACCTTTTACATCTGAGAAACTTTTCTCTCCTTTTGTTAATTAGAAGATAGGTGTGATGTGTACCGGTACACTGCCTGGCCGCTGACATATCTAGCGCTGTTCCTCCCGTTGCATCATCAGTATGGACTTACTGACTGTGACATCACAGCTGCTCAGGGAGAGCCACCTAGCAGTTGCCAGGTCAGTCATCTGTGATGTCACTCTCGGTGAGGTTACAGTGCTGATGATGTAGTGGGTGGAACAGAACTAAAATGTCTGCTGCCAGGCAGAGTGCTGTTCACACATCCAGCATAATACCACACTTATTAAACACTCGTTTCCAAAAGGAAACAGAAAATACTCCAGTCATAAAAAGTTACAATTAACTACTTCTTAAAATTTGTAACATTTTTCTGTCTGCTATTTAGCATTATTTATTATTCTTTAAGTTAGCTGGGTAAGGCCCACTAGACACAAGTGTCTGCTTTCAGGATAGACCCAGCAGCACTGGGAGGTTAAGTGACTTGCACAGAGTCATACAGTATGCAAGTGGAGGTTGTGGGAATCAAACCAAGGTTTGCTGGATATACAAAGCTCATTTCCAGCTCATCACTCTGACCTCTAGGCTATACCTGTACCACTAGCTCTTCAAGTAAAAGCTACATAGAAACTGAATAGGAGTTTTGACAGCTTTCACATTATGTACTAAAGCAGCTCAGTTCTAAATCATACAGAAGACTTTTCTGTCTGTCTCTCTCCGTCGCATTCCTTCTATAAGAAGCTCAGTAATGGGTTGAGAAAACAAACAAACTCAGGACTGGGTGCCAGTGTCTTCTGTCTACTACTATGTTCACTGCACTGGAACTAACTTGTACGCACTGTGGCAGGGGCAGAGGGAGACGGAGTGCTTGACAGATGCTTCAGCTTGAGAGATGGAAAGCAGATCCAGAGGATTGCTAGGCAGCAGGAGCTGGGAGAGAGCTAGATGTCATTGTTCACCTGGGGACAAATGACCTGGCAAGGGACAGGGTAGGGGTACTGCAGGGAAATTCTGGACCTGTAGGCCATCATGGTGGCTGCTAGCCTGGATTTGGTGACCATAACAGAGTCGTGGTGAGACATGGCTGGGACATGGCCATACCAGGCTACTCTCTGTTCAGAAGATACAGGGAAGGGTGGAGGGGTTGTACTATATGTGAGGGAGGGAATCAAGGCCATTGAAGTACAGTATAGGGACTGGTGGTGCTGTGAGTCATCGTGGGGAGCAGGTACTGGGGCTGCTATCTGCACAAGGGGTGGTATACAGACCTCCAGTACAGGGAGAGGAGGTGGATAAGGCATTTGGGAAGCAACATCAGGATAGCAAGTAAGGGAAGTGCTGCTAGTTGGGGACTTATGTCTACCAGATAGGACTGAAGCCTTCAACTACAGCTTCAGCAATGAGCACTGCCATCCCTGACTCCTCAGGGGCATTTCTCAGGCAGCTAGTCAAGGAACCTACTAGGGATGGGGCCGTGCTGGAATAGTTGCTTACAAACCAGGATGGCACTGCAGATGTCACAGTGGGCAGTCCCCTCAGTACCAGAGATCACCATACAGTGTGGTTTAACATTAGCACAGGAACAGAGGCAAACCACATGAGGATGAGGGTCCTGGACCTTAGGAGGCTGGATTTTAAAGAAATGGGAGAATGACTCAGAAACTGCCTAGTAGAGGGGAATGCCTTGGAGGTAGAGACACAGTGGGAAAAAAGGGAGGGCATAACTAAGGCAAACAACCTCTGCATGAAGGAAGTGAGTAAAAGCAGAAGGAAAAAGAGACCATCATGGTTCTTTAGGAGGTGGCCAAGGTGATGAGGGAAACAAGGGTGGCATTCCGGAGATATAAAGAAACACAGAGACAGGCAGACTGGGAGGTTTAATAAGTAAAACAGAGAAGCAGAAAGGCAGTGAGAGAGAAAAAAGCGTGCAGAGGAAGGGATAGGCAAAGGGTAGCTGAACAGGATATGACTTTCTTCAGGTCATGGAGTGAAAAGAGGAAAGGAAGAGGAGGGATCATGAGAATAACAGAAGGTGGTAGGGAGAGACTGTGAGAACAGGATCAAAGAAAAAGACATCCTGAACAGGTACTTCTGCTCAGTCTTCACAGTTGAGAGAGGGGATGGACCTCCAGGGGCAGCAGGAACAAAGATAAAGTAAGTGGACACATGTTCATTTTCAGAGGAAAGAGTCCTGAAGGGACTTGTAGCTCTGAAAGTGGACAAGGCTACGGGACCAGATGGGATACACCCAAGGGTACTAAAGGAACTCAGGGAAGCACTAGCTGCCCCATTGAAAGCCTTATTCAACAGCTCACTGGAAAAAAAACTTGGTTCTGGAGGATGGAGGAGAGCAGGCATGGTGCCTCTCCATAGGAGCAGTAACAGGGAGGAAACAAGTAACTATAGGCCAGTCAGTCTCATATCAGTGGTGGGAAATTAATGGAAATCCTGTCAAAGGAAAGCTTGGTAGAGTATCTTAAATCCAGTGGGCTACAAGACCAAAGGCAGCATGATTAATGGGGGTTCATGCCAGATGAATCTGATTGACTTCTTCACTATGTGACCTGGCAACAGATCAAGGAGGGCAGTAGACACGGCCTATCTGGACTTTAGCAAGGCCTTTGATACTGTATCTCACTGGAGAACAATAAAGAAATTGAGCAGCCTAGGGTGGGATCCAAAGTTTTGGATTGGGTAAAAACTGGTTAATGTCTAGGTGACAGAGGGAGGTAGTTAATGACACTCTAATTAGGGGACAGTAACCAGCAGGGTGCCAGAGTGCTCAGAGCTGAGACCAGTCCTGTTCCATGTCTTCATAAGTAACACTGCAGAAGAACCGGAAGGTAAGCTATGCATTTTTGCAGATGACACCAAAATCTGTTATAGGGTGGATACTCAGGAGGGGTGGAGAGGGCCTTAAATGGGCCTTGGGAAGCTCAAGGAATGGTTAACAGCATGGCAGTAGGAGTTCAATCTCAAAAAGAAATGATGTGAATTCAACCACAAGCAGACTCATTTTCACAATAGTCCCTTGTTTTTATTTCATTAGAGTTTTCTGCATGGCCTTTGTATTTCTGTATCCCAGACATGTTCACTGATTACTATCAGCTTTGTCAAAGGAAGCGGTCCTGTATTTAAAAATATATACAAAGACATGTCGTTTCATACAGCCAACTAATTTCACTGGGTCACTGGCACCAAAGATGGTAGTACTATCACTGTGCCACCAGCTTGGCCCCTTTTGAAAAGTGAACTGCTGTTGGCAGTGCCACCCTCATGTCTTCGTTTGGTGGGGGGACCTTTGCTGCTGTGGCACCCACCTTTTGGTACAGACGTCCCGGAAACCTGTCTTGCACCTTCCCTATCAGAAAGGCAGATTTATTTCCAGGGTGTTTAACTGTCTTTAAACCAAAAGCTGCTGGTGAGTGTTATCAGAATTATTTATCTTACATTCTACAGCACATTATTACAGCGCAGCTGCTTGTTATACTGTTTTTTGTTTTTGTTACTAATGTACTCTGGGAGGATGTCCTAATTGGACAAAAATGTAAATCACAGCTGATTACTAGACTTTGCTTCAGTAACAAAGTTGAGGCTGTACCCTTTGATAAAGGGTGAGCAAAACAAGGGTAACAACGCCTGGAATGCTGATATGCAACCTATGATACCTGTGATTAGAAATCTGCAAAATGGCTAAATTTAGCTCCATAAAATATTTCACGCATTGACCATTTCGTGAAATTTTTCGCATATGCAAAATTCTGCATTTCATATACAAGGTGTGAAATTTCACCCGTGGGGATGCGAAAAATCTGCCCGCGAAACGGCAAAAAAAAACACTTCAGGGGAACTTTTGCATCTCACAGGTGGAATTCCATGCTTTCAAATCCTATTAAATTTTTCTTGGAACGCCTAATTCTGCAAAATATTTTCTGTGGTGAAACTGCCTATTTCAGGAATTTCATCCATGAAATAAAATTTCCAACATCTTCACCTGTGATATGGGTCCTGTCGGGTCCTGTCACCAGCAGCAGTGGCAAACAGAAATAACGTATTTATTTTTATGCAATCTAACTGAATGTAAGCTGGTGGGGGATAGATTCAGAAAGACTGTTTTACTTTACAGGAGGAAGTGGTTGAGTCATGGAACAGCCTACTGGTACAGGCAATGGGCATAAAAACCATTAATGGGGACAAGCAAGACTGGGACAGAGTAACTGGCTTAATAGTTATTAGGGCAGCAGTAGCAGTAAGGCAGGGAGCAGAAGGGGAGGAGGAGGCTGAAAACCCCAGATAGACAATCGGTCACAGGGTAGAGCAGGGAAAACTGGGCAGATTGCATGGACCAATTGTCTTGTTCTGCCATCACTGTCTACTTTCTGTGTGTGTCTGTTCTGCCTTTTGGCCCAATTCGAGCCTGAAAAACAGATCTTGGCCCAGTGCTTTCACCTGGTAAACAAATTTCAAATAAATAAAATAAAAAACAAAAATGGTATACATTTTTGAAACACAACTGATACCTTTTGGAATTCTGTTTTGGGATTTCTGATGCACAAGCAGAAACGACCAGGAAGAAGCTGTGTTGTTACTTTACCAGATGTTATATGGTGCCTTTCCCAGTACTGGAACTGCTGTGCAAAATGGGACCTACTGGAGCTTTCCCCACAAGTCCTCATTTAGAATGGCCTTCACTAGAGTCCTTATACCTCATTCCTGCTACTGTATTTCTCGCAACACTATGCTATTCTTCAGCATAAATACAGGGAGGATATAAAAGGACTTAAAAGGAACAGTTGTCACAAAGGAACCCATACATAAGTGTGGGGCTGATCCCAATGTGCACTGTTTGGGCAAAAACATTTTGGCTTTCTTATATTTTCTGTAGTGTAGTGGATTGTATCAGATTACTGTAATTTCAGGTATGCACTGTACGGTAAATTCACTTGCGCTAGTGTATGTTTCGGGTAACCCGAGTAATACTGTTTCTTTTCCCCATAAGATCCTTAAGATCTTTACTGTTTAATGTATTTTTTTCTGTTGTTACAGCTGCTTACTGTTGCATGTCATCTTATACTGTACTGAACCTTCCTCTGTAACTCTCGCGGTTGTGGCTGACAATAGGCAAAGATTTGTGTTGCGCATTTACCAGGTAACAAAACTAAATGAAAAAAAAGGTTTTGCTTACTGTAGTTGCAGGCTGACATCTTCTTTACTACAAATCCCAGAATCCCTGCAGCTGAGGTCAGAGCAGTGCTACAGCACTGGGAGCTTCAATAGCCTGTAGCGCATGTTAGAGCTTTTATAATCTCTGATCAGATGTTTTCGGGACTGCCTTTATCCAGGGACCAAGTACAGTCCTCTGTGACTGTACATAGCCAATAGCGAAGCTGGACCAGCAAACAAAATATCAGACTTATACAGACTCTAACACATGCACAATGTGCACAATGGAACCAGCTCCACACTTGTGTGTGAGGACCCTTAGTGGTGACTGTTCCGCTTTGCATGCACTGTGTAGTTTGTGTTCAGTTTAGCATATACAAGTTATGGTCTTGCTTTTAAGTAGCCCATTACAACAGCAGGACTGTTACCTGTTACTGCTGCAGTGTGTAACAGGGATATAATACATAAAGAAATGCTCAGGTAAATACAGTTCATTTATCACAGGCAGCTTCAACCGTGGCTTTCTTCTTGAATTAGAGTGCCATTCAGTTTGGCTAAAGTTTTCGAACGCATCACTCTACTAGATTTCCATTTTGAATACCCTCAGTTTTGAACCCCTCTTTAAGTCTCATTGCCCTCTAGTCTGAAATGTGTACACATTAAACTGGGGTACAGGGAGCCTACCTGGAAGGTTAATACAAGGTCCCACCTAGAAAATCAATAGGGAGGGTCCAGGGTGACTCTCAGATCAGTATTCCACTTACACCTGATATGCTAGCTCTGTGTTTGCATCTTCGTTTACTTGCAGTGTCCACATGAAATTAGATAATAGATGACAAGCATAAAGATTTTCAGAGTTTAGAAAGGGGTGGTACCCAACAGAGGGTGCCCGCCTGAAAATTTGCATCCGACTTGGCCATTCTGACTTGAATAATTAGTTCTAAGCTATCTTTTTCTTCACAATTACTGTTTCATTGTGCCTTACCCTTTGGTACTTATTCAAGCTAACCACAAATGAGAGACAGCCAGGCTTCGACTGAAGAAAGTTAATCTAAAAGGAAAACTCTGAACTTTAATTTGTTAGTTACAAACGCGCTTAGTATAGTTGTGTATCTTTGAAAGCAGTTCCTGGTTTCTAGGATGTTAGCCTTCAAGCATGCTTGCTGTTTTTAATGCATGGAGTACAGAACAGCTTGGCCTGCTCCAGGATATAGGATTTGTTCATGACTGGCTGCTCACACTTCAGGCAGCAGAAATGTTTCTTGTGCCAACTTAATCCTTCACTTTGCTGGTAGTCATCACAGAAAATTACCTGTTGAAATAGAAGAAAACATTATTGGCCCTCTCGCTCACTCATTCTATTGTTGCAGAAATTATTTATCTGGCACACAATTAAAGCGTCCCAATTTTTACAACATGGTGCACTTGCCAAACTCAGCAGTGCCAAAATAAGCTCATAACTCATAATTTATTTAAAATACTGATCTAATGGTTTATTGCAGGTTCTTTACAAACGCTTCTGACTTGTACAAACTGGATTTTAATATTTGGTGCCTAATTGTTCCTGACTGTTTTGTGGCTGGCATCCTGTTACAAGCAGATAGATGGGGCAGGAAACACTGTGGATTTGGCCTTACAAACATGCACAGTGTTATACGTGTAATTCTGTTATAATGTCTCCGTTGTGCACATAATTCTAAAGTTTGCACACAAGAAATACAATTCAGGTTGTCAATATTTGGGGCAAGACTCATCAGTAGCGCCAGATTCTGCAAGTACTACCTCATGCAGGGTATGTTCGTTTTAAACTACTTACATGATTTTAGCCAATCAACACACAGAGTCACTGTAATGTTATCCTACGTACACAGTGGTTTCTCATGCAGGAATGTTAGGAGTGGAGTGTATCACTTCACAACCAGGAGGAGTGAAGCCTCATTTAACTTTTGAGATGAGAACTAAAAATGATTATAACCTGTGATGACTCACTTTGCTAGCGCTTGTGATTTATAGTAAGTTAACAAGGCACCTGTGGGTGTCTCTTAGGATACAAGAGACTCCTCACATGAGATTTGGACAGCCAGAACTGCTCAGTTTTGCTCTGCGGTCCTCTCACCCACCTCATGCTTGAGTCTCATGACTCTCCACGAGGCCAGTTTACATGGTGGCATTTGCTTCCAGCAACCTAACCACTGGGGTTGCTGCGGTGCATGCACGGCATGGTGAACATTAACCGGATTGCAATAAGTTGTTCGAAACTGCTTCCCATGCCACTATAATCCAGGGATCGTGGTAAGTCATTCAGTAAATTGCTCCCATACCACTGCAATCCAGGAGATGCATTCCAGAGTGGAGTGATGTAAGCAGCCACGTGGACGAGCTGCATTGCTCGCCCCAGCACACAGTGTATGCTCCTGTGTGTTTTGGGAAGCATCATTCCTCCAGACCCAGGGTTCATGGCCCATTTCAGTGTGGCTTGTATCGGCACGGGAGGGGGCCTCATAAAGATGCAATAGGATCCGGGTGGAAAGTCGGAGTAGCAGAGGAGTGGTCCCAGAAGACAAATGGGACAGCTGTGTAAGCAACAGCTTTATACCATAAGAGACACCCCATGGAGGCCTTATTAAAGCACAGTTATGAAAGAACTTACCATAACAGTAGATCTTTGAGAGAATCTCTTGCAGCAAGCCACACCTATGGAACTATAGCTATCAGGCATTTGACCACACAGAAAACTTTCTAGCTAGCAGTCTACTAAGGGCCCACCATGACAATGGCGTCAGTCAGTGTTGTCCCTTCCATATAAACAAGGCGGCCCCGCAATCTCCTCAGTTCCCCTGCGGAGACCATATACAACCTCTTGTGGAATCAAAGGAGGGACAGATGTTCCTGCCACTGTGAAATGTGAAACAAAAGGTATACCATCCTGAGAGAAGAGAGACAGTAATAGAGAAGCAAACTGGGATGGGAGGTGGGACAGCATGGCTTGTTGTAAGAGGTTCTCTTGAAGAGCTACTGTTACAGTAAGTGCTTACGTAACTGTACTATCTTCTTTGAGGATATTTCTTACAGTAAGCCACACCAAGCAGTTCTGACATTGAGACAGTCTGGGTGGCTGAGGCAACAGGTCTAGGAAAAAAGGCCTTGAAGCACAGTTAGGCCAAAGCTTGCCCTTCTTCTAGAAGCAATGTCCAGACTGTAGTGTTTGGTGAAGTGTGGACAGTACTCAAGCAGCGGCACAGATGTCAGCGGCTGACACATTCTTGAAACAGGTACCAGAAGTGACCATGCCTTTGTTAGAGTGGCCATGGACAACGCCTGGAAGTTCTACCGTACTTCCTATAACAGAAAATAATACAGTTGGCCAACCATTTGGACAGGCACTGTTTAGAAACTGTTATGACCTCTTTCCCAGGGCTGAAAGAAACAAACAGCTGTGAAGACTTCATGCAGTCCATCATGCGATAAACACAATATCGAGTATTCTATGTATATCTAAAATGCAGACAATGCTTCCCTGGATTGGCCTGCTCTGGGTAATACACAGGCAGGTGGATGAAGCTGATTCAGGGTAAACTCAGACCCACCTTTGGTAAAACGTAGGACTGGTATGCAAAGACACCCTGTCTTTGTGGAAAACCAAACAAGAAGACTCACATCACAGCCTAAAGCTCAGAAATCCTCCAAGCAGAAGTAATATCAAATAAAATAACACTTTCAACAACAGAAAGTGTAGCTCATATGTTGAGGCCAGCTCAAAAGGAGCCAAAGTCAGTTTCCTAACACGAAATTTAAGTCCCAGAGTGGGACTGGATTGTGGATGGGAGGCTTCAGGTGAAGAATGCCTCTCGAATATGTATGGGACAACCTCCAGTTGTGCCATAGTACTCATCATCAGGCACATGGAAGTCTGAGATAGTGGCCAGGTGCACCTTAATGGAGGAGTATTGCAGACCAGAATCTGAGATGGACAGCAGGTAGTCTAGAATCGGGACTCACTGGACAGTGAGAGCGGATTCAGATGATGGGAAGCCACCCATAGAGCAAAGTGTTTCCACTTCATGGAATAAGTGACCCTGGTAGAAGGCTTCCTAGTATCAATCAGGACATCAGCCACCTTTTGGGATACCCCAGGCCTAGCCAGTGCTATGTCTCGGGAGCCAGGCATGGAGATGTAGGACTTGAGGTCCAGATGGACTAATGTATCCTGCTCCAGAGAACAAGCCTGTGCACAGGGCAGGGATACTGGAAGTTCCATCACCAACTGCTGCAGTAAGAGGAATCAGATCTCATAGGCCAGAAGGGAGCCACAAGGATCATTGTCACTCCTTTCATCTGAAGCTTGATCAGCACCCTCTGAAGTAGTGGGAAGGATGGGAAGGTGTAGAGAATCTCCCTTTCCAAGAGAGGGGCAATGCATCTCACCAGAAAACTCCAGGCCCTGGAGACGAGCAGAAAAGTGGCAGTTTTGGCTTGAGTGGAGACGAAAACGTCCAACTCTGGATGATCCCACCTGTCAAACAGGTCTTGTACGACTGAGGTCAGCAGCTCCCACTCGTGCATCCTGGACTGCAAACTGCTTAGTCTGTCTGCCAAGATGTTTTGGGTGCCTAGAAGATGGACTGCTGACAATTCTAGACTGTGTTCTAGAGCCCAGTACCAGAATTTCATCATTTCCCTACACAAGAGGTATGAATAAGTCCCTTCTAGCTTGTTGATGTAGTGCACTACACTGATGTTGTCCATATGCACCAGCAGAAGGCCCAGGGATAGGTAGTCCTGAAAGGCTTGCAGACTGTACCAAGATGGCCTAACCTCTAGGACGTTTATGTGAAGAAACTCTCCACTGCAGTCCAAGTTCCCTGGATCTAGTGAGAGCCCAGGTGTGTGCCCCAGCCAAGCTCTGAAGCGTTCACGGTGAGGATCTGATAAGGAGAGGCAATCAGGAAGGACCCCCAAAGAGATTGCTGGGTTCCATGCACCACAGAAGCACTTTCCTTACCGCGAAGTGACTAGAACCTTTTGTTTTAGATTGTCCATGCGCTGATCTCATTGGACTCTTAAAGTCCATTGGGGATCCACATGTGCAGCCTCACCAGAGGAGCCATTCCACATGTGCAGCCTCACCAGAGGAGCCATTCCACATGTGCAGCCTCACCAGAGGAGCCATTCCACATGTGCAGCCTCACCAGCGGAGCCATTCCACATGTGCAGCCTCACCAGAGGAGCCATGACAATGGCTGCAGCCATGAGGACCAGCAGCCACAGGAATGTCTTGTCTGTGACTTACCAGTTGCTGTAAGGGAACTGGGCCTGTTCTATCAAGCATTCTGCCCTGTTCTGGGGCAGGAAGGCCATACCCTGGACTGTATCAGTATTGCTCTTATGTACTGGAGATGTTGACAGGGGTCAAAACTGATTTGGACAGGTTGACCATAATCCCAAGGGCATGGATCTGCTGTCTGGTATGTGATAGGGTGTGAGTGAGTTGCTCCTCAGACTGAGCTTTGAGCAACCAGTCATCCAGGTAAGAGAGACATACTGTGTCTCCCTCCTGAGGGCCGCTGACACCACCGTCAAGCATTTAGTAAAGATTCATGGTGCAGAAGACTAGCCAAAGGCAATGCCTAAACTGGCAGTGCTCCCACTGAAGAAGAACCTCAGGTACTGCCTGTGAGAGCACAGATCTTTATGTGCAGGTATGAATCCTGCATGTCCTGTCTCACTTATGCAATACAGGCAGCATAAGAACATACAGAAGTTGCTGTCAGAAAAGGCTCACAGGTCTATCAAGTCTGCTGGACTGTGCAGCTCTTAGTTTAATACCACTTCAGCTGCCCTCCTCACCCAATCCCTTCCCTCCATTCCTTCTCCTGTCCTTCCCCCATTGTGTACTTCTCTGTACTAAATCTGCCCCTGACTCTAACCCACCACCACATAAAGCTATCTACTGTCCTCAGTTCGATTAACTCCTCCGGCAGTGCGTTCCATTCTGCAACCACTCTCTCTAGCAAGCAGGCCTTGGAGGGTTACCATCCTGAGCTTCTTGTGCTGGATGCAGAAATTCAGGTTTTGTATGTCCACGATGGGATGTAAATTCCTGTGGGAACTAGAAAGAAGTGGGAATAGAACCATCTTTCCTCTGATCCTCTGGAACTGATTCTATGGTCCTTTTCTGCAGCAGCTTGCAAATTTCCTCTAGCAACACTGGAACATGAGCTGGAGGGTAGCTTGAATGAACTGTAGGAAGGTCTGGAGGGTATTCCAGGAGTTTTAGCATGTGCCCTGCTCTATGAGCTGCAGGACCCAAGTATCTGTTGTGATCTCCTTCACATGCCTACCAATGCCTCCTGCAGTGTTGGAAGGTGGAGGGTCTGACCAGGAGTCATGCTGAGGTACAGCCAGTGGCCGAGGCCACATCTCCACCTTTAGAAGTCTTCCCAGTGGTGGAGGTAGGGGTGGTAAGGGCTGTGACTGCTTACACTTGGGTAACTGTTGAACACCTGGCTTGGGTCTGTGGGAGGCCTGATGAGAAGGCACCTTCTGGCCATCTCTTGGCTGTGTACCGAGTGCAGGGTTCTCCCTGAGGCCTGTAGGTCAGAAAGAATGTTCTGTACATTCATCCTGAACAACTTGTAGCTCCGAAGGGCATTCAAGATGAACTGTTGTATGTCAGTGGCACAACCAGACACCCTGAGCCAATGATATCATCTGAGACAGATGCCAACTGCAGCTGTTCTAGCAGAGGCATCAAAACATCATAGGCTGCCCTCAAGACATGCTTGCTCACTTCAGCCCTGGACTGGAGGGCTTTAAGCAGCTGCTGTCTCTGGAGACCCTCAGGAAGGGCCTGAGATGTAGCCTTGCCCTTCTTCAGATGGTATTTTGAAACTTGTCCACATAGGCAATTTGCGATGTCCTTGAAAATCTACTGTCAATAAACCAATCAAGGCATGTTTTACACTCTACCCAAGGTACATAAAGTTGCATAGACCCTCCAGGAAGGCATATAGTATCAGGGATAGGGAGTTTATTGGAGCCACTGTCCCAGTATGTAGGCGCCATATCAAGGGGCTAGTTAGCCAGTGCCCTATTTAAAAGACACTACGCACTTGCTGGGCATCTTAGATGATCTTCAGTTGGAAGAGGACTGGCTGCTAGTCTCACTTGATATAGAAGCTCTTTATACTAGTATACCTCTCTGTGAAGGGTTACAGGCACTTAGGTTTTGGTTAGAGAACATCACAGCCTTCCCTTAGATCTGATTGACTTTTTGTCTGAGAGTGCCCATCTGGTCCTCCAACTCAATACATTTATCTTCCAAGATATTACATATTTGCAAATTAAAGGTACAGCAATGGGGCTACTTCCTTTAATTATGCTAACTATGTACCTAGGATTTGAGAAAAAAGTGAATATCGAAGTCCCAAGACCAACCTTTATTACCATAGGTTAGCTCTCTGGAAAGCAGCTTTATTGACACATTTTTTTTGGTGTGGAAGGGGGATGAAGCAGAGGCTGTGAGGTTTATCAGATGATTGGAAGGCACCAATCAAACTGAAGATTCACAGCAAGTGTGAGCAAGGACAGGCTGAATTTCCCAGATTCAGAGATAGAAAAACAGGAAGATGGCACCATAAAACAAATTTCTATAGGAAATCGACAGATCGGGCACCCTGCTCTATGTCACCAACTGCCACCCCAACACATCATAAATAACATCCCAAAATCCCATTACATGCAAGTCAAATGAAACAGCAGTAGTGTGGAAGATTATATCAGCAACAGTAAAGAGCTGAGAGTGAGACTCCAGAATAGGGGCTATGAGACAGAATGCTTAGACCGAGCAGAGGACGCAGTAGACCAAATGGAATTAAAGATCTATTAACCCAAAAGAGGCAGGTTCAAGCACTGAAGGTATACATTTTGTAACTACTTACTGTAGAAAATCAATAGACATCAGGAATATAACAGTCAAATACTGGAACATTGTGGCTTCAGATCCCATTTTAAAGTAGATGGAATTAAACCATCCCTTCCCAGGTTTAGCTATAAGCGAGGCAAAACCCTAGCAGACTTTTTAACACATAGCTACCAACCACTGGCAAGAACAGCTAGAACTTGGCTGCCAATAGCTGCCCAAAGGGAACCACAGGTGTGGCATTGTAAATATTGCCCTTTAATGGAAAAAACTAACAAGTTTACAAGCAAAATGCAACCAAAATATTCAATATCTGCAATTTCATTTCCTGCGATTTCCACATGTAGTATACCTGGCAAAGTGCAGCTGTGGTAGCTTCTACATAAGTAAAACCACCAGACTTCTAAAACTGAGGTGGGGAACATGCCGGTGAAATTATTAATTGGGACCTAACCAATGCTCTGGCAGCACATGTAAAGCAGCCCCTTAGAAAAACATGAATTTCGTTCAGTGGCATTGAGGAGGGTATACCTGGGTAGAAGAGGTGGTGACCTAGATTCTTGTTACTGGAAAGGAATCCACAAGGATGTTTCAGCTAGGTGGGTATTACCCACCAGGCCAGAAATGAGGGGTGGATATCATGCCATTTGTTAAAAGAGAAGAAGAACCTTGAAACTGCTATACTGGTCTATACCCTATGACATACAGCACCTTTTTCTATGTAGAAATCTGAATTTTATGTTTTGGTCATATTGTACTTGTAAATATTCTAACCAGACATAGTGCTAATTGAAATTCATTTTCTCTTTTCACTGCCTAGTTCTCTTGTAGGAACCCAAGGTGATTCCACAGAGGTTAATGAGTGAATGAATGCTAGCAATCATAGGAAGCAAGTAAGTAAACTCTAACTAACCTGTTGCACCAATGTGACCAGCAGAAAGCAGTAATGTGTTTAGCAATTGCATGAACAAATTGTTAATGGATTTCAGTTAATGTTGCTGTACAGAATCAAAATGTAAAGTGCTGTCTCACACCTGTTACGAATTACTAAGATTTATTCATTTATTTAAGAGTTTACCGGAAGGCATATTTAGTGGAGTACTGCTCGATTCCAGATGTGTCCTGGGAACAGTACAATACAACAACATGAGGCATACAATGTAACAAGGTGGTATAGGAGGCACAGGCAATATAACAGTTAGGTATCAAACTACACAGGGTAAAGCATGGTACAGAGTACAAGTGAATTTACAGTTACAGTTATGTCAGCTGAGGGGCAGAGCCAGGTAAGGGAAAGATACAGGATCAGGTGGTGCAGTCAATACAGCCATGACTAAGGGTAAAAACAGGGAAAGGAGGTAGGGGATCACTTATCTGAGTAAGGAGGGTTCAGACTGGTCAGAGTGAAAAACAGGGTAAACCAGGGTAGAGCCTGGGTCCGGGGTGGGTGGGGAGGGGGAGCTGTCACAGCAATGTGAATGTGTTTGACACAAGAGCAGATGGAGGTAAAATGTGCAGATAGGAAACCATTTAGGTGCATTTAGATTGAACCTGTCCTTTACTTGGATATGATGTTTTAATGTTAATTGTTATACTTTAGAATACACAGATACTACATGAGTATCCTTTTAGGTAGCTGCAACTTTAAATAAGGATGCAGTTGGGATTGGTTCATGGACACTTAAATCTCAGGTCCTCCACTGGCCAGCATCCCTGAAAAAGCCTACAGGCAAAACCTGTCGGGAGCTCTATTTTGCACAGGTTTTGTGACTCTCTATGTTGTATGCTTTATTCACAATAAATGATACTTTTGCAACAGCTTTAGCCTGGTGCAGGTTGTTTTGGTTTGTAGACTTTTGTTTAACCTAGCACAGGCTGTTTAGATTGGAGCATTTATGTCTGGTATGCTAATGTAGTTAATAACCCTGATGGTCATTGTGAAGAGGCAAAGGTCCTCTTGCCCATAAGGTCCAGCTTTCAAGATTCCTTATCCAGGGGACAGAGCTGAGGTGCTCGAGGTCTCTTTGACCTATTAATTATTTATGTATTATTTATCTATGTCTTTGATAGCGGGATGGGTGCACTGATCCAAAAGGACCTTTGTTGAGGCATGACCCGAGCCACAGTATGGCACATTAAGCAATACAGGTGTGGAGAACAACAGTAAATACAGGCCTCAACATGAAGTGCAGAAAATTAAAGAACAAAGGATCAGTACATAAAGTGCAATTACATAAGATACAAGGTGCCCAAAAGGTCAAAATACAGGTCAAAAATACGTGAGTCACAGGCTAAGTAACAGCAGGCGAAATACAAGCCACAAAATACAGAGACCAAACATAATTCTTAGATATGATGCATAAAGTGCAAAATTCATTCAAGTACACTAATAGTACAGGTCAACAATCAGAGTGGAATTTGAAATCGAGTACACCACTTCCTTAACAAATAGTGCTGGGACTTAGAGTAGGGAGGTGACAGCAGCAGCCCAAAAGGTGGAGGAAGAGGACAAGAGTGGACGTGGTGAGTGTAGCAAGGATGAAACCATTCTAATAGGTGGGGGGGTAGAGGAGGGAATGCTAGAGATTAATGGTGAGAGCAGTGGCATTTGGCTTTAGACAGTATCCAGTCTTTGAATTTGTTTTTGAACGAGAGATTGGAGGTGGAAGAGCGGAGCAGAGCGATGGGGAGTCTGTTCCATAGTGAGGGGCAGAGACGGAAAAGGCTTTACTGCCCATGGTAGAGGAGATTCATGGAACTACTGGGTGGGGGAGATGGATGATTCATGGGCTCCTTGCTGTCAATCTGCCCAAAGGGGACGATGCAGGGACAGGATGCCACCTCTCTGAGGTATTGTCAACTCTAAGCAGCCAAGGGCATAGTCGAACCATCCTTGCAGTGGGAGCCAACAAGTAACTGGTACAATGCACAATGATAGGTAGAATAGGGGCATGGAGGACAAAGCAACAGATACTGTTGTAGACCGAGTTCAGTCTAGAGTGCAGAGCTAAGGACATGAGAGACTAGATGGGACAGCAGTATTCAAAGGAGGGGAAGGTTTCCTTGTGCAATTGCTAGATGCAGCTCATAAGACAGAAACTGATTTGGGGGTAGGCTAGCTTCTGATTAACTCTGAGCACAGAATTATTGACGTGATGGTGAATGTAAGGGGAGTCCAGAGTGACACCTAAGTATTTGAAACTAGGACATTTTTTGGGGGGTGCCCAGCAGGTGTGGGTACAAGGAGGGAGGAGTTTGCTCTGGAAAACTTTGTGAGTAATGGTTTGTATCCAAATAACATTGCTTGTGTTTTCTTTTCATTTACCTAGGGTCTGTTGGAAAGAAACCAATTGTGGACAGTACCATAGTTAAGTGTAAGAGGAGGAGATATTTGCAAGAGACTTGTCGCTATGGTAAAGGACAAGGTCATCCACATAGAGGACAGCCTCACAGGTAAGGCTCTCAGCCAGGAATGCGTTAATAAAATGGAAAAGGTAGGGGCCAAGGATGGAGCCTTGAGGAACCTCTGTGGATACTGTATAGGGCAGGGAGGAGGCTATACCAATTGCTAACAGACTGCCTTTGGGGTAGCTAGAAACCATGCTGTTGTCTCAGCAGAGCAACCAAGGTGTAGGAGAGTGGAGTGGAGGAGAGATTGGTTGATGAGGTCAAATGCCTTAGTCAGATCCTCAAATACAGTATCAGTGGTCTTACCTGCTCCACGTTTCTGAGGACATGGTTAGAGAAATGGACTAAGGCTAATGAGGTGCTGTGGTGCTTACAGAAGCCATGCTGCTTTGGGCACAGCAGATTATACTTTCCAAGATGCTCCGACAGTTGGAAGTGCATGATTCTTTCCCATAGCTTGCTCAGGTAGGGGAGGAGGAAGATATGCCTATAATTATCAAGAGAAAAGGGATCACCGCTTTGAAAATAGGCACAATATTAGCATGTTTCCAAGAGTCCGTACTGTGGACAAGGAGAGGGTGGGTGAAATATGAAGGTGAGGAGTTCAATGGTTGTCGGAGAGATGAGACAAGAATGATGGAAAAAGCCTATCACTGCCAGGGCTACCCTGGCAGGAGGAGCTTCAGGAGATGTGGTAACACCTGGGCCAATGGCTCTAAGGTAGAAGGAGGATTGTTGAGGGTGTGGTGATGGAGGGAGTAGTTAGCCTGACTACCAGGGCTAGGGGTGGCTGGGAGGGTTGTCTGGTAAGATAGGCAGAGGTCAGAACATTTTTTGTTACAAAGCGCGCAATCTTAGAGGATCAGTCAGGGGCCCAAGGGGAGGTGAGCTGAGTAACTTGACTGTGGGACTTGGGGTTGAACAAAGACCTGACTGAGGCCCAGAAGAAGCAGGGATCGTCAAGGTTGTTCCTTTGAAGATTTAGGTAGAAACTGTGTTTTAGAGATTTGGCAGTTTGGTTACATGTGCTGTGTAAGCATCTATAGGCCTTCAAATTTGGGGAGAAGGGATGCTTTATAAGCATTCCATTTACTATTCATCTCCTTTATTAGGGACAGTAACTCTTTGGATATCCATCAGGTGCAGCCTCTCACCATCCAAGTAGTGAGAAGGAAGTGGAGGTCTTGTATCTGAATGAGAGCATTTGTGAGGAAGCTAACTGCATCTGATACATTGTTGATGAGGTAGAGGGCAGACCAGTTCACTGCTCTTCGTCCTCAAGGAGATTTGTGGGATCAGGCAGTTAAAATTTCTGAAAGACAGATACTTGGGGTGGTGGTGGGGGACGTTTGAATTTGGTGGTCAATATTACGTAAGTAGGGAGTGGTTACTGAAATCTGACAATATATCCACCTGTAGACCATGTCCACTGAATTTGTGCTATCCAGTCGAGCAGTTTGTGGTTGAGTGTAAGGGCACTAGCCTGCTGGGGATGAGAGGATTTGTTCGAGGTTGTACATTTTCAGGAGGTTTGCATAGTTGGGTTCCTGGGTGCTTAACCAACTAAGGTTAAAGTCCCACGAGCAATACTGTGCCCTGGTGGGAGAAGTAGTTCTAGGTTGTCGAGAAGGGTGGATAATCCAGAGATACCTCCGGTAGGGGTTGTAGCAACACAACACCCAGGTAGAACTGTTTTCGGGAACCAAGGGTCAATTCTGCAAAGAGCCATTCACTGAGGAAAGGGGATCAGGCGCCTAACAATGTTGGCGAGATATGTTCCTGGACATACAGTGCCACTCCCACCTTTTTCTTCCTGGTCTCTCCAGGAGAAGGAAGAGTAACCTGGGAGATGGTAGAGGGTTGGAGTTGTGGGTTTCAGCCAGGTCTCAGAGAGCCCTAGCTCATGTGACTTACAGAGAGACACACAGGCATCAAGGTCTGAGAACCTGGATGGGAGGCTGCAAACATTTAAATTGCAATTCCTAGACCAATCTACCTTGCACAGGTGACATTAGAGTGGTCAATAAGGGTGTTAGCAGGGCCAGGGTTGCTTTCAATGTCACCAGCAAGGTGAACGAGGAGAAAAAGAGCAGAGAGGTGGGACCCAGTGGGTGGGTGAGAAGGACACAGGAAGAGGCCAGGTAGGTGACATTCTAGGGTTGGAGGAAGGCAAGAGAGCCAGGCCAGGGAGTTAATTCATCTTACAGTAGTAGGGGAGGCACATCAGGTCTCACGGAGGTTGGTAAATGCAGATAAATGTTGCTGTTCTAAGGCAAGCACAGAGGCACACAAATCAGACACTAATAGCAGGCCAGGGGCAGAGAGTGACTTCATGGCAGAGGGAGTGACTTCAATTTTACTCCAGGGGTGGAGTGGGCTGTAACCAAATGGAAGTGAGAGATAAGGGCAAAAGTGGGCTGATAGATTCTGGTGGGTATAAAAGTACAACCACACTCTGGGTGGAGGGTGATTGGGGTGGGAGGGCCAAACAAGACATTTCTCCAAAGAACACTTGTAAAATCTGTACCTTCTGGAGAGGGAGGGTTGGCCTGTAGCAGCTACGGGAGCGCCTGAACTGTAGTGAGAGACTCTGGTGTCTGGATCCTGGGGAGTGAGACGTACAATATCAGTAGTTGCAGTCAGAGATTTAAAGATTACTGAAGCTACACAAAGATCCAGGGGTCACAGTAGGAAACAGGGACTTTGGAGGAGGGAGGGACTGAAACCCAAATGGCAAACAAGAACTGACAAGACAGCAGAGTAAAAGGAACATAGAATCAGCTCCAGCAAGCACAGAATGAGTAGAGAATAAATGGGAAGGTCCAGTGATCACACTAACAGTCTTAAGGCACACTTCAGAATCACTCCAAATGCAGGAGGACAACCATAAAAGTCTTAAACTACAGTGAAACACTACAAATACAGGCAGAGTAATCTAAATCTAGACCAAGAAAACTATTAACAAGGAACCTCCTATGGAAAATCTCTCCAAAGAGCACTTGTAAAATCTATACCTCTGGGAAGAGCGGTTTGGTCCACAGCAGCTGAGGGAGAGAGCCTGAACTGTAGCAAGAGGTTCTCTGGTTTCTGGATCCTTCTGGAGAGGGAGGAGGGTCAGTCCGCAGCAGCTGCAGGGAAAGCCTGAACTGTGGTGAGAGGCTCTCTGGTGTCTAGATCCTTCTGGGGATCCAGACACCAGCATTGCAGTATCCCTACTTTTCACTGTCATCCTCTGCCCACTCTTCCCTTTAGTAAGCCTCACTCTTTTTCTGTAAATGGACTGGTGTCAACCCCCTACCCAGAATGCTTCTATTGTCTGGTTTAGGTAACTCCTCCTCATCTTCTTTTGTGAATATTGAGCAAAACTATTCATTCAGTATCTATGCCTTTTCACTGTCTCCCTCTCCCACCTCCCTCTCCTTATTAATCTTCACTATTCCTCCCTTAACCTTTCTTGGCCCCTAATGTACCTATAAAGGTTTTATCCCTCTTCTTAACTGAGTCGGCTATCTTTCCTCAGTTTGGCTTTGCTATTCTGACTGCCTTCCCACTTCCTTCTTCTTTAACTGGTACAGTTCTCTGTCCTGCTCCTTCTGTGTTTCCTTATACTTCCTGAATGCTACCTTTTCTCCTTAACCTTCATCGCCACCTCTTTTGAGAACCATAGTGGTTTTTTCCTTTGTTTTCTTTGTTGATTTGCTTCCACAAAGGTTTGTTGCATCTGTGATGGCTGTTTGATTTTTCCCCATTGTTCCTCCACCCTCCTTCTTGCCAGTTTGCAAGAGCTTTTCTGAAGCACTCTCCATTTTCCCAAAGTCAGCACTCTAAAGTACAAAACTCTTGCTTTTGCATGGCTCGACTCTATGGCTGTGTTTATCATGAACCACACTGTTTGGTGGTCACTTGTTCCCAGATGGCTACCTACTTCTAAATCTGAGATCCTTTCTCCATCCCCATTTGACAGTACCAGGTCTAAGATTGCTCCCTCTCTAGTGGGTTCCACCACTAGTTGTCTGAGGCATGCCCCTGTAGGCAACAAGAATAAACCTGCTTTTGTGTGGCTGCAGCCAGGTGCTGCAGCTAACATCTAGCATATTCAGGTCCCCCATCAACAATATCTCCCCTTTTTCTGCCATTCTAATGATGCCTTCTGTCATTTCCTTGTCCATTGCTCTCCCCTGAGATGGGGTCTGTATACCAACCCTGTGCAAACTGTGGTGCCATAACCTGTCTCCAGGGTAACCCACAGTGCCTCCTCTACTCCCTGTTTATCCTTTAGTTTTGTTGCTTTGATCCCTTCCTTACATAGAGAGCTACTTCTCCTCCCTTTACCTTCCTTGCCCTCCTGTAGATTGTGTACCCTGGTATGTTACCATCCAGTCATGGTTCTTAGTGTACCATGTTTCTGTGACTGTCATGATATCAGATGTCCCTCTTCCTCAAGGCCACTAGTTCAGGGAGCTTGTTACACAGACTATGGGCATTGGTACTCATCACCCTCCATTTGTTGATGGCCTTACCCTTTTAGACCCATCCCTGCCCTACTTGCCTTTTTCTGCATTTACCCTGTCCTGCTCCCCATTAACTTCTCTACCTTGGTGTTTACCTCTCTAACTACTGTGTTTGTGAGGGAGGCTGGGTTTCCTGCTCGTTTCAATGCCTCCACCCTTAGCTAGTTTAACTTCTTGCCAATTATGCATTTAAACATATCAACTAGGATTCTGGCTCCTCTCCTGGACAGATGCAGACCATTGTGCCAGTATAGGCCTGTATCCTCCAGGTGGACCCCAGTCCCCAAATGAAGCCAAAACCCTGAGGCTCTGCATCAGATTTTCAACCATTCATTGAATCCCATGGCCATAGACAGGCAGCAGCTCTGAGAAGGTTACTGTATGTGCTACTTGTCTAAGGCCCCTTCCCAGTTCTTCAAACTCCTCATGCACTGCTCTGATCTCATTCACAGCCAGGTCATTTGCCCTACGTGGACAATGATATCCGACTCCCTCCCTCGTGCAGCTGCTCCAATGATCCTGAGGTTTGCTCCCTGTCCTTCAAGCCATGGTGCCAGGCAGGCATCTTACCTCCCTCTCCCTTCATTCCCCAGATATACCTCCTAATAATTGCGTCTCCACCAGGAGTTGTTTCCTTCCCTGTGGGGTCCCATGCCACCCTCCTGTTGGACTCCTTTGTGGAGGTTCCCAGCATCCTCCTTGTCTCTACTGCAGGTGCCTCCACAGAGGAACCACTCTCCACCAGAAGAGCGTATGAATTGTGGAGAGGTACAACTGGAGGAATATGCCTCTGTTCCACCACCCTCTCCCTGCCTGAGCCCACCTTGAGTCCAAATGCTCCTCTTTCTTGGCAACCCTGAGGTAGCGGCAGTGGCCCTGGTGGTCCCTTGGTGAGAGAGGAGGTTTCACGAATCCTAGCCAAGTCAGCCTGGAGACGAGCAACCTCCTCCCTCAGACCAGAGAGGTACCTACAAATAGGTCAGCATCAGCCTCAGAAAGTCTCCTGAAGACTGCTGCCCCACCAGTGCATTGCACTACTCCCCACATGTCTCTCTTCTTTCCTGTTTCTCTTGCTTTAAGCCCTTTTTTGGTTATATATAGATAGTGAGTGTGCTGTTACCTTCAATGCAGTGTGCTGTGCTGGTAAGGATATGAGCTGTACGCACCTTCCCTTGAGGAAATTATGTCACAGCCCTGCTATAAAGGAGATGACACTTGGGGTGGGGGAAGGATGGATTTGGGCCTAAGCTGTGCCTCAGGAACGATCAGCTACAAGTTCTGACCCACCACTAGGATGAGTGTTAACCTTCCTTCAGCAAGACAACCTGCACAACAATCAGGGGACCACAGTCTCCTGCACTTGAGGCCGTCTGTGTTTCAATCCACAACTGCAGCTTTGCTATAACAACCCTTAACCACCAGTAAATTATTTAAAAATAGTTAATCTCAAAATCCTACCCACCAGTAAATTATTTAAAAATAGTTTTCACAAAATCCTAGTAGTCAATCCAGCTACCCCAAGGTACAACCAAAATGCAATATTTAAACCCTTCTGAAGTTACTCACAAGATAAGCAGAGTTTGCAAGCCCTTTATTCAACTCCTCACCCACCTGTAAATTATTTAAAAATAGTTTAACTGCCACAAAATCCTAGTAGACAATCCAGCTACCTCCAAGGGACAACTCAAATGCAGTATTTCAGTCCTTCTGAAGTTACTCACAAGATAAGCAGAGTTTGCAAGCCCTTTTGGTTAACCACTAAATAAATGTATAAATAAAATTACCAAAGGTAGTTAGTTTCACCTCCCACAGAACTGAGCAAGAGTGTGCAGGCTGCAGATATCAAGTGCAATATAGAATCTCCTCACAGTTTTAATCTGAACACTGCTAATTGGAACGGTGGTTTTAGTGGAAAGTTTTTTTTTCCAAGATTTGTGAGCTTTTCACCAGTGGACTGCACTGCTTGTGTTTTGAATACTATAGACTGGTTTGAGGGCAACAGTTTAGAGACTGTTGACTAATATAATGGCTATATGGAAACAGCACAAACCATTTGGTCATTATCTGTCTGCCTTCCTGTCTGTATCTATCTATCTATCTATCTATCTATCTATCTATCTATCTATCTATCTATCTATCATCTATCTATCTATCTATCAGATATGACATGGTGTGAGTTAAGATATTATTTTATTTTGGGTGAGCTAGAAATAGACCAATACCCTCAAATGAAGATAAGACTGATATGATGTCAGCTCGTGTCATATTTGATTTATATAAGGGAGCCCAATTTTTCAACGGCGATGCAGGGCTTATGTCAAGTCCCACGTCAAAGCCTTTTTCTTTTGACACAGCTGTACTGACACCTTTACCATAATTGTTGATCCAGCCAGTATCAGGCCACCACCCGGGAGGGGGTCCCAGGGTGGTGGCCTGGGAAAATACTGGCTGGACAACAGGACACATCGGTAATAGTAAATAGAGTCCACAGTGAAGAAAGGAGGGTTACTTAGTAGGGTACCACAGGGTTCAGTGTTAGGCGGTCCTCTTCAATGTCTTTATAAGTGACATTGCAGAGGGACTGGAAGGAAAGTATGTCTCTTTGCAGATGACACAAAGATCTGCAACAGGGTTGATATGCAAGGTGGGTGGAAAGGATGAAAAAGGACTGGGCAAGGTTGGAGGAATGGTCAAATGTATGGCAGCTTAGATTCAATGCAAAGAAGTGTGAAGTAATGCACCTTGGAAACAAAAATCCAGGGAAGAGTACACAATGGGGTGAGATACTGATAACAACAAAATGGAAAGGGACCTGGGGTAGTCATATCAGATGACCTAAAGGTGGGCCAGCAATGTGAGAAGGCAGTAAGGAGGGCTGGGGGATACTGGGATGCATAGGAGGCATTACCAGTAGAAAACAAGAAGTTGTTGGCCCTCTGTACAGACAGTTGGTAAGACCACATCTGGAGTACTGTGTACAGTTCTAGACACCCCATCTCCTCAAAGACATAGACAGGGTGGAGGCTATCCAGAGGAGGGCAACTAAAATTGTGCAGGGTCTGCACCAGAAGACATATGAAGAAAGTCTAAAGGAGTTTAAGATGTATAGCCTCGAGGAAAGGAGGGAGAGGGTGACATGACAGAAACTTTCAAATACCTCAAAGAAATCAACAAAGTCCAAGAGGGTAGCATTTTTCAGAAAAAGATGTGCAAGGACAAGGGGCACAAATTGAAGATAGCGGGGAGGCGGCTCAGAGGTAATGTGAGGAAGTATTTCTTCACAGAGAGGGTTTTAGATGCGTGGAACAGCCTTCCTGAGGTGGTCATAGAGTCAAAAACAGTGGGATTCAAGAATGCATGGGACAGGCATAAGGCAATTCTAGTGGGGGTAGGAGAAGTAGGCTGTTGGTTAACTAGGATCTGCAGCTTATCTGTTATGTAGGAAATAGGCTGACTAGGTGGGCCAAGCAGTTCTTATCTGCCGTCAAATTCTATGTTTCTGTTTCTATGTTAACAAGCCCAATTTTGGTAGGTCAGTCACAGTTACGCCACTTTATCTGATGTATGGCAGTGTGTGCCAAATATTTTGGCATAAGCCCATAAACAGGGTACCCAGGATTGCTGCAAGCTAGACCAGGAAAAGACCTCTAACTTGTGCAATGGCGCATGGGATAGAAACTCCTGATTGGCGACTGGGAAAATGCCACAAGCCCTGTGCACTATAAGTTCATTGCATCCAGGGTGGCAGCATTCGGGGCCATCTGACAACCTGGCCCAAGGTGTTTAAGGTTTTGTGACAGAAATGGTAAAAAGTTACAAAAGGAAGAAGTGAATAAAATGTCTTCTGTCCCCTATGTTCAGTAACTCTGCATAAGAGCAATTAATCAACAGGACTCTATCTGAGCATATTGTAACCCAAATCAAAATGGCATGTCACATGTGAGTCTACATTCCGAGCATGCTCAGCATGGCCAAAATGAGCAAAATAAATTTCTGCACTCAATGACGAGCTGCATCTAGCTTGCTCATGCTGGCAGAAATAACGGTTTATCATGGCAAATTTATTTTCACAATTTTTATGTACCTATGCATCTATTAGTGGTGCTCAGACTGTATCTGCTGGAACAGGTATACAGGTATGCCGTTAAAATGGAGAATGAGATTGAGCGACTCTGATTTGAGCGACTCCAGTCTCAGCGCCTGAGAGCAGAGTGCCCCTGAAGGGGTAGCGACTGGAAAGTTCAGGGTGAGAGGAACAGTGACAGGATACTGGGAGGTGTTGATAAGGTATGTGGGGGTGAGAGAGGAAGCCACCAAGCTGGCCTAGTGGTGTGGTGGTAAGGGTGGCTGGCTCCAGTGGGGAGGTGCAGGGTTCAGAGCTGGGTAGAGCACAATATTTTGTTCATGAGCCGCCATTTTATTTTCATTTTTTCTCCCAAACAAAAATGTCGTAGCTTGCTCCATGGGTGATTTCTTGTTGCAATAAGGCATGGGCTTTGTTCAGGGTGATGCCCTCTATGAACCTATACCTTTGGTTTGCTTCGTTTGTACCAAAAATGGCGGTGTTAAATTTTAAAATTCTTTGTTATCAAGTAGCTTCCGATCCTCGTTCACGGTGACAAATCTCAGTTCACGAGCTGATCCCCTTTCGCAAGGTAGCAAAATCCTTGATCGTGACTTAGGGACCAGATGGCCATTCTGTAAATGAAATTGGCTTGTGAACAAGGATTCTGTCAGTTCGAAAGGATTGGCTTCTTAACGGGAATTTTGTCACCTTGAAAGGGATTGGGATTTTGAAGCCCTTTCGGCAAGCTGAAAAATCCTTGATCATCATTTCGCCACCAGATGGCCATTCTCGCTGAATGAGGATTGGCTCAAGAACAGGGATTTTGTCAGCTCACGAAGGGGATTGATTTTCAATTCCTCGTTTGCAAGCTGTCAGTCAAATATGAAGCTGTCAAAATCCTCGCTCATGAGCCAACTCTTCACGAGCCGACAAAATCCCTGTTCGTGACTTAGGACCAGATGGCCAAAATCTGATGATTAAGGATTACCGTGAATGGGATTTTGACAGCTCATGAATAGGGACTGACCTCGAACGGGATTTGACAGCTCGCGAACAAGGATTTTAAAAACTTTACCACTGCACTGTAAATAAACGGTTTGATCTTTTGACTTGAAATTTGCAGGGTATAAACGGGATGCTAAAATGAAAGCTGCGCCACAACTGAATGTGTGCAGTAGAATATATAACTGAAAAAAAGAAACCAAAGCACCAGTACAATAAAATGCAGGCAGACACTCAAAGAAAGTACATAAACTTTATATTTCTTTAGCCTCTGTGCCCAGTACCTTGTGTGGGAACACCAGCAGGAGCCCTTCTCACCAAACAAACCTCCACCAGTTTCACTCAAGGCGTCATCAGGGATGCCCCAGAGATGTGAATTATGCTATTTACGTGTTAAAAGTTAATCGGTTACAAAGATATATCATCACAAAGTTTACATTTTCCCATAAGATAACACTTCGGCACCCATAGTAGCTCTCGGTGCCCGTATCTCGGAAATGATGTAAGATCAATTTTTCACTACCCGCAGCTTTGTCTGCCTTTAGGTGGACTAAGCATGCATGGAGGTTTCAAAGTCACGATTACAACTGCAGTGGAATTTATTTACTAGTTACATTAGACTTTTAAATGCAAGGAAATTCATTGCAAAACTTCGTTAATGCATCAGTTAGGGTTAAAAATGACAAAAGTGGGGAAATGAGATGTTAGGTTGAGCCCCTAATGCCTCCTCCACCACACCCCCATCCTCGCATACCAACAGATGCTGGGGTGTGCCATGGGGTTGTGAGGAAATGAATATATATATATATATATATATATATATATATATAATGGTAGCACAGTAGTGCTGCCATAGTTATGATTGAGAGCCATTTACATGTTAACCTGAAGTTTTGCACCTTAATAACATTGCAACCATTTAACAGATTTGCATGAAATTTGGAACACACAATCAGGACCCATACGCCTTGGGATCTGCCAAGTTTTGTGCTGGTTGGATATCGATCGCGGAATTATTAAGCGTGATCTGCACATGCATTTACACTTTTTGTTGAATTCTCACGGTCACACCTACAGGTCGATGGTTTATGAACCGTCTGAAATCTTCAGGAACGTATGGCTGGGGTCCCCAATGTGCCTTCAAGATTTCATGGAAAATATTAAACGGTTCAAAAGTTATTCAAAAACAAGTTCCCATTATAAGTCAACAGGAAAGTTAACAAAAGTTTGACAGTGTCGCAATGCACTTTTAGTGTCGCAATGGCCCTTTTTATTGTCGCAAATCCGCCATTTTGTTTTCAGTTAGTGATCAGAAAAATGCTTGGCATTTAAAATTGGGACCCTCTAGCAATTTAATTATTTTTGTATTCACCTAGTCAGGCCCTGAGGATGCTAGCCATGTCTTTATTTGAGTAAAACACCCCAGAAATGTTTTCAAATTTCTGGAAAAAGTACTTTAGCAAAGTACTGTTGTACTTGTGACACTGTTGAATGAATTTCTGAAGCTGTCGCTAAATTGCGACAGTACTTTCTAGGCTGTGGGAAAATGACAGCAATTCTTTGGCACCCTGCTGCAAAAGAACAGTTTGGTGCTTTGGCCTGATATTTGGTGGGAACACAGCCGACATCTCACAGATGTGTCTTGCAGTGCTCGTTGAAAAAATATTATACTGCAGCAAAGTTATGGCACTCCAAAGTTGACGCTTTTTCCCATAGGATAACACATATGCTCGACACATTGCAGCAATCCTTTGGTGCCCTGCTGCAAAATAATGGTTTGGTCTTTTGGGCTGAAATTTGGAGGAAGACAGCCAACATCCCACAGATGTGCATTTTAGTAGTTTGGTGAAAAATATTACAGGAGCCAAAGTTATGGCACTCGAACTCCTCTTTTTCCCATAGGATAACATTACGGCATTCACGCCTTTCAGGGCCCGTATCTCGGAAACAGTGCGAGATACAGACTTTGTCAGAAAAAGCTTAGCCCCAAAAGAGCTAAGTAAAACTAGCCAGAAAGTCATAAATCATATGACTTTTAATTTTTCTATGTCATACAGTTCCTGAGATATAAGCAATTTAGTATTCCAACTCCTCATTTTCTGCTCCGAGACCCATTATTATACACATTCTTTGTACTCACTGTCTTTCTATGCAGCTTTTGGAAAACCAGCCTGTGTGCTTACATTACTGTTACCGTTGCCCTTTCTTCTTGCGGTTCCATTACCCGTTTCACTTACCGTTCACGTCCTCAGCCACCATGCGTTATCCTTGCATTTTCATTTGCGCTTAGCTTCCGTTATTTTTGTGTCATTTGTGTCTACAGTACTGTTTCTCTTTTGTTTCGCTTTGTGTCACCATGCCTATTGTCATTTGCGCTGCGGGCACCATGTTACTATGTGACAAGACATCACATGGCGGACTTCCGGTCCACGCCACCGTGTGCGTTACCCTTTCTGTTCTCATTCACGCTTGCATTACCATGTGCGCCACTGTTAGTGCTTCTGTTTGCGTTGCTGTTCCTGTTATCTATGACAAGACATCATGTGGAGGCGCCACACATTACATTCACTATTTCTCATTATCTTTCTCAAAAGAAAGGCAAATTAGAGGCAAAAACTCCATTTAATGCATCAGTTAGGTTGTTCCACAGCGACAAAAGTGAGGAAATTGGTGTTAGGCTTGAAAACCCCCTTGGTCCCCTGCCCCACCCCCAACTGGCATTGGGGTGTGCATTGAGTCTTCGGTCCTAACTCTCACCCCCATTCTCCTGTACTTCTGCTTCTTTACACATGTGATGGGGTGAGAGTTAGGGCACGATGACTGATCTCCCGTATCCAAATAAGGGTAAGATTACACTGTCTCAAAAAGTAAGGAAATTCACAGCAAAAACGTTGTTAATGCATCAGTTAGGGTGAGTACTATAGTGACAAAAGGAGGAAATTAGGTGTTAGGGTTTCCAACCTAATGCCCCACCCCATCCTGCAGAGACTGACAGACATGGGGTTTGCCTTGGGTCATTGGCCGTAATGCTCACGCCACTCCACCACCACCACCCCCAGCCTGCAGACACTGAAAGGCATCTGGGTGTGCCTTGGGTCATTCTGTCTCATCGCTCACCCCATTTCCCCTGAGTGCACCCATCTCACCTTATTTACTTATGGAATGGGGTGAGCATTAGGCAGATGACCTCAAGGCACACCCAGATGCCTTTCAGTGTCTGCAGGCTGGGGTGGTGGTGGTGGAGTGGCGTGAGCATTACGCCAACGACCCAAGGCACACCCCATGTCTGTCAGCTCTGCAGGGTGGGGTAGATTAGGTTGAAACCCTAACACCTCATTTCCTCCCTTGTCACTATGGTATTATCCTAACTGATGCATTAACGCTTTTTTGCAATGAAGATATATATAATATATATATATATATATATAACACACACACACACACATATATACATATATTTATCTATATTGCAAAAAACTTTGTTAGTGCATCAGTTAGCATTGTTACTAAAGTGACAAAATCAGGGAAATGTGGTGTTAGGGTTTCCAACCCTAACACCACCCCTATATCTCAGAAACCATAAAACAGATTCAAACACAATTTGCCACGCCAAGAGACCTACCACAAGACATTATGCATGCAAAATTTCACTCAAATCTGCTGCAAATTTAAGGTGCAAAATGTTGGGTTTATCACAGAAGTGATCCT
Organism: Neoceratodus forsteri; assembly: GCA_016271365.2. Taxonomy (NCBI): domain Eukaryota; kingdom Metazoa; phylum Chordata; order Ceratodontiformes; family Ceratodontidae; genus Neoceratodus; species Neoceratodus forsteri. Next base: position 54,982,175 of record CM028129.1, read on the forward strand.
CTACCCTAACTATACTGGCACTACAAGCCAGAATAATATAGCAGAACTAACTTCGGCTTTGCCACTCCAAGGCATGAGTCTTATCATTCACTAGTGGAGATAAATGTATTATTTCTCTGCAACCCATTATGTATTCTATACTATAAAATTATTTTGGAAGCTGATTAGCTGAAGCACTCTTTGACCGCTGATGATTTTTCAATATTGCATCATGGTTCCATTTTCCTAACACTTTGGGGTCATTTTATAATTTCAGTAATACACTCCAGGGTGTGATAATCATAGGATATCATCACTTCTTGGTTGGCTGAAGGCACTCATGGTTGTCTCATGTGTCACAAACCATAGATGGCATGATGATATCTTATGATATACTACAACCTGTAGTGTAGTATTACTTAAATAATTACTGGTCAGTGTTTTTTTATGAATGAGGGCACTGATTTTTAAATGGAGAAACGGGCTGTAAAGGCCAGAACCCACTGCTCACTGCAGGAGCCAGTTCGGGACAAGGAGCAGTCTAAAATAAGACCACCACAGTCCTCCTCCACCACGGCTTCTTAAATATTCAAGAAGCAGATCGCATTGGGCAGCTTCAGAGAGGAGAGCAGTGGGGCAAAGATAAGGAACTGGGCAAGGAAAGGCAGATCACTACAGGCAAAATTTATCTGAGCTGGCTGGTGAAGCTATTCATTTGTGTAACTGTGGCACAGAAGGAAAAAAGGACAGTAGGTGGTGTGTTGTGAACAGGTAAGTAAGGCAGGTCATTTTAAATATAGTGAAAAAGTATATACATTGTGTACAAAGTGCCATTTTGGCAGGCCATTGTTAAAAGTGAAAAGTGCATGACCTGTGTCCAGAGTGCTGCATATGTGTATGAAAAGGAGGTAACAACTATCTGAGACAGGGCATTTTTAAATAAGGGAAAAGTATATTAATGTGTTAAGCAGTAAGAAAGGGAGAGGCACTGAAGCTCAGACCATAATGAACTACTCAGGACAGTGGAGAGGGCAGGAGCAAGGGTCTTTTAGGATGAGGAGAACGGTTCGGGAAGGTAGGAGATGGGGCAGAACAGTGGGGTGCAATAGGTGTGGGGCAGCAGTATTCATGAAAACACTGTGGAGGATCGGTGCTGCCTGATATGTATCAGAATGGGGCAACTGGAAGTGGAAATGAGCAGTCTAAGGGTGAAATGGTGTGGAAGTGGAAGAACATGGGAGGGAGGGGAAATTGCAACTGTAATGGTAACAGGGGTTGCAGAAGACTGGTGTAGGGAAAGAGGAGGGAAGAGACCAGTTGGGGCCATGGAGGCGAAGGAACAGGACAGGGAGGGTCAGGGAGGAAAGGGCCCCAGACTCGGCGGTGGGGGGAGTAATGACTGGCAAGAAGTGAAGTGTAGGGGTAGTGGGACCCGGTCTCAAGGAAGGGCTCATATCTCAGTAGCAGGGGAAATGAAACACTCAATAGAGGTATTACAGTATCCAATAGGTACACACCTCCGGTGCACAGAATTGGGAAGGGTTCAAAAGGACTGGGGATCAGAAAGTATGGCCCAGGGAATGGAGATGGGCAGAAGGGAAGCGAGAGATAGAAGCAGGGGTAAGAAGTTGGGTGAAGGGAGGGCAGAAGGGAGGGTTGGGAAAAGTTTAAAAGCACTGAGAACAGAGCGGAAGGGGAGATGAAGGAAGTTACCAAGATGTAGGGGAGCAGTAAGGAAAGGGAGGGAAGCAAGGGAGGAAAGGGGCAAGAAGGTAGCAGAGGGAAGGCAGGAGGCAAGCAAGGGACACAGGTAAGCAGGAAGGCTAAGAAGGAGAGTTAGCGGACAGGACAGGGAACTCTGTGGGGGCAGGAGTAGGAAGGGGAGCAAATGCCCAGGGGACAACACTTGGCTAGAGGAGGTGGGCAAGGTTAAGGAGAAGAGCAGTCCAGCTGAAAGGGTGGATGTGGGAAACACATCAGTGGTAAGGGAAGGGTGGAGGGGCCTGGGAAAAGTTGGGGAAGATGAGGATAGAGACAGAGCTTTGGGGGCAAGTCAGACAGGGAGGGCACTAGGGGGAGGCGACACATGGGCGGGGGATGGAGGTGGCACAATGAGTAATGACTGTGACACAGTAGTGCAGGGGGGGGGTTCACAGGAGTAACAAGGAGAATGGGAAGGGGATGGAGGAGAAAGGAGGAAGGGCGTACTAGTGCTGGGAGACTCCATACTGAAGGGGGTCAGATGGGGAAGTAAAGGGAAAGGCATAGTCACATATGGGTGAGAGTCAGTACCTGGGATGATAACAGGTGGGCAGGACAGTCTATCTTTAAGTGTGTGAGAGGGGTAGGCTGAAACCTGCATGTTGTGGTGCACTTGGGACAAATGACTTGCGGGTGAAACAGAGAGGTGGTAAGGGAGAGGTTCGAGGAACTAGGAGGGTGTGTGAGGAGGTAGGGGATCAGTAGCCTTCTTTGAGGTCCTATGGTGCCCTGCAAGTACAGCGAGGAAGGGTAGGACTGAGGGAGTTCAACACCTGGCTGAGGGATGGTGTTGATCTAAGTGCAGGATAGTGGGAGGCTGGGGCAGGGGCTGGGACAACAGTGATCTGTTCAGAGGGACAGATTACACTTGAGCAAGGAGGGGCAGAGGGTGTTAAAACAGGGGATGGAGGAGAACAGTACATAGGGACAAAGGTTAATTTAAACTAGACGGGGAGTAGCGAGTGTGCAGCTAGAAAGAGGCGTCTCTGAGAAGAGGGGAGCCAAGGACCTACCCCATACAAACAAGGATGAATCCAGGGTGGGGTCGATGGAGGGTTAAGAAGGGTGGGATAAGGGTAAGGAAGGAAGGGATTAACTTGGAGGGTTGACTCCTTGACTGCTAGAAGCCTAGGAAACAAAACTGCAGAACTTCAGGCTCTACTACCGGGGTGGGGTGGACATAGCGGCCATCACCGAAATATAGGCCAACCAATACCAAGACTGGGAGCTAATGATCCCAGGGTATAGGATCTACAGGAAGGATAGGGGCAGAGGGAAAGGGGGTGGTGATTTACGTGAGGGAGGGATAAGTGTGCAAGGGAAGAGGGGAGGAGGAAGAACTGAGGCCTGTGGGTGCAGTTCCAGGAACAGGAAAATAGGACTCCCAGGATGGGGTGGTGTATAGACTACTGGCTCAGGAGGAGGACTTGGATAGGGAGCTTGCAGAGAAAATCTGGAAGGTGTGCAGGAAGGCTAACACAGTGATCGTGGGGGACTTCAATCTGCCAGGCATGGATTGGGGTACCCCAACCACACTGAGTGCCAGGGAACAGATACTCCTGGAAGCATTCCAGGACTGCTTCCTAGCACAGTTGGTAATCGAGCCGACTACACTGGGTAATACACTGGATCTAGTTCTACCCAATGGAGAGGCTGTGAGGGAGGTGGGGACCTACTGGCAGGGAGTGACCCCAATCCGTGGTTCATGCTCAACATGGGCAGGGAGTGGTGGGTACAGGGACCAAGGTGGTTGACTTCAGACAGGCTGATTTCAGGAGAATGGGTGAGATCTTAGTGGGGTACCTAGCAGGAATTGAACCACACTGGAATGTGAACCAGAAATGGAAAAATCAAAATGGGGCTTGTGGAGGCTACTGGGACCTGTACCAAATTACATAGCAGGAAGGAAGGGCTGACAAGTCAAGCTGGTTGAGTAAGGAAGTTTTAGATAAGGTGAGGGTGAAAAAGCAGCATTCAGTCGATACAAGAAATCTGGGAAGGGGAGGATAGGGAGGTATGTGAAAAGTTCAAGAAGTTACCAGGAGTGTTAGGGTGGCAAGGCCTCCAGGGAACTGAGGCTGGCTCAGGGATCAAGGACAGGGAAAATGACTTCTTCTGCTACATATGGGAGAGAAGGAGCTGCAAGGATCAGATAGTGAGGATCAAGAAGGACGGAGGCGTGGCAGAGAAAGAACAGAACAGACAGAAGCACTAAATGAGTTCTTCTGTTCTGCATTCATGAGGAGAAGGGAGGGCAGCTACCACGGGCAGTGGGGTGAGAAGGGAGGGGGATGACAGGCAGGGGTAATCACTGAGGGCAGGGTACTGGAGAGTCTGAGGACTTTGAGATTGGATAAGGCACCAGGATCGGATGGCATACATCCCAGGGTGCTGAAGGAACTGGCAGAGGTACTGGCTGGGATGCTGGCAGACCTATTCAATACCTTCCTGGATACAGTGTGTGTGCCACAGGACTGGAGTATGGCCCACATGGTGCCTCCATAAAAGTGTCCCTAAGGATGAGCTGGGCAGTTACAGACCTGTAAGTCTAGCATCCATTGCAGGGAAGCTGATGGAGAACAATCCTGAAGGAGAGCTGGTGACATTTCTGGAGGATAATGGACTCCAGGATGGCCATCAACAATGGGCTTGTCTCGGGAAGGTTCTGTCAGACTGACCTTATTGAGTATTATGACTGTGTAACGAGGGAACTGGAGAAAGGTAATGCGTGGATGTCATATTTTGGACTCTGCAAGGCCTTAGATTCATTACCACATGGGAGGTTGGGGGAATTAAGATAGATGGGGTGGGGACTAAGATGGTTAACTGGATCAAGAATTGGCTACAGGAAGACAGCAGAGGGTAGTGGTGGTGGTGGTAGGGAACTTTCATTTCCAAGGGCAATGCCGAGCAGGTGCCACAGGATCAGTTCTGGGGCCAGTGTTGTTTGGGATATTCATTGCAGACATCTTGCATGGCATCAGGAATAAGATCAGCCTCTTTGCTGATTATACCAAGTTGGGGAAGTGGTGAGCAACATAGAGGGATGGCAGGGACTGCAGAACGACCTGACTAAACTGGAGGAGTGGTCAGAGCGTGGCAGCTGGGGTTCAATGCAAAAAGTGCAAGGATGCACTTTGGAGCAAAGAACCCAGGAAGGAGTTACCAGCTGGGTGGAGAACAGCTAGGAATCACTGAGGAGTAAAAGGATCTTGGGGTGGTTGTAAGGGAAGATGAACAACTCTGAGCAGTGCAGGAAGGTGGCAGCAAAGGCGAACAGAATGTTAGAGTATATTGCGAGAGGAGTCTCCTCCAGGAACAGGGAGGTTCTTCCTCTCTACAGGTCACTGGTCAGGCCACACCTGAGTACTACGAGCAGTACTGGCACCCATTTCTAAAGAAGGATATCAGATTACTGGAAGGGTGCAGCACAGAGCAACTAAGATGATCCAGGGACTGGGGACAGGCCATACGAGAAGAGGCTGAGGAGTTGAATAAGTACTCCCTGGCGGGAGAGGAGGGATCGGATGGATATGATTGAGACCTTTAAGTACTTAAAGGGATTAACAAGACAGGAGCAGAAGGGATATTTAAGTTAAAGAGGGAGGGACATGAGAGGTCATGGTCTGAGATTCGAGGGTAAGATATAGGAGGAAATGAGGAGACATTTTTTCATGGAGATGGTGGTGGTGGATTGGAATACTTTGCCAGAGGAGGTGGTATCCTGTAAGACAGTGGGAGATTTAAAGGGGATGGGACAGGGTGGTGGGGATATTGTCAAGGAGGGGCAGCTGCAAGGCAAGGGTGCTAACTGCCCAACAGAGCAGACTTGATAGACCATGTGGCTTGTTTCTGCTGGCTAGTTCGTATGAATGTATAGCCAAACTGTAATTATCTATTACACTCAGCCATGGTAACTGTAAGCCATCAAACACCCACATTTAAAAGCACGAGTCAGTTAGTCACTTACAGCTGCCTCTGTTTAGCGTTCATTAGTGCAAACAGTGCCTTCATTCAAACCATATCAGAGAAACTGCTGCTTCCCAAATAAGCAATCCCTTTCCACAAGTTCACTGAAATCAATCAGGTACCTGTTTTCTTTACTAATTTTCCTCTTTTTTTCCTTACTTAGGGTGGCTTGTTATGTGGAGATGGAGTGAAAATGTCATTATTCATTTAAGAATAATGTGTGACAGAAGTGTGCATTACTATGGGATAACAGCACACCTCTGGAAGTGAGGTAAATGGCAACACCAAGTGCTTTACACACCCCAGAATTGCTGTTATCTCATACTTACACACACCCTGGAGTGCCTTATTGGAACTATAAAATGGTCCTCTGATTTTTATCTTAAAAACAGAGTAAAGAGGTCAGAAATGTAAGTATTTCTGACCTGTGCTGTTATGCTACAATAATGCAAGGTCATGTGATCACATCTGACCAATCACAGGTCTTGTTTTCTTTTGCATTTTATAAACTGAGATGTTGTCACAGATCACAGACTGCTTCAACCAGACAGCTTCAGGAGTTCTCCTATGCATTTAATAATCTGTATTTTATGAGTTGTAAGATTAATGAGAACATGAAGAGCTATAATTAGGGTTTTTATTGGAGTTTTTCCACAAAATTTAAAATAAAACAACATTGGCCCTGCATCTCCCCATTGCAGTTGCGTGGTACATGCTGAGGGCTTATCCTCAAGACCTGCACTATCTGGGGCAATGGGAATGACAGCGGTAGCTGCCTGGCGGCAGGTGCATAGTACATGTGCACCTCCATGTACACGTACATCTGCATTACTGCACACTACCTGGTTAGGAAAGGAAAGAAAAACAAAGCAGGCCAAGCTAAATGAAGCCTCAGCCACCTGTTTCAGTCCATGGCATTTCCCAAGACACTGGCTTTCTGGATGTTGTCTCTGCAGAGGGTGGGAGGATGGTCCTCCCCTTCAAGCCCTGCCATGGGGACGGGGTTAATCCATAGGGGAACCTGACGGTAAGTACCGGGGAGATGATTGTCTTTTGGGGGTTGACAGCTTGCCTGTTCCAGTTGGAGGAAAAGTGCATAGAAAAGAAAAAAGAAACCTCGTTATTTATGTCTTGTGAATATATTTGAGCAGTTAGTATGTTCTTGATGTTTTAGTATCTGTTTGTTTGCAGTGATGACTGCTTAGCATTCTTGTTGATCTCTAGGAAAGCACAGTTTGCTTCAGAGAGACAAAAGCACAGTACATGCATGTGCCCTGAGGTCTACATTGAGAAAGCTGCGGAAACGCTGGTCTGCTAGCACAATGGTAGTGCTACCACTTGCACGCGGTCTGGAAACAAGCCAGGGTCACTGGAGGGCTGGCTGTGGGAGAAGGATCAAGCATCCTCGGGGACTGTGTCTTGCTACTGTACTGCCACCTAGGTGACCATGTGAGAAGGTGCAGGGAGCAGTGTGCAACAGGGATCTTGGAACATGGCTGCTAGTGGGTGGGTCTGCTGCGCTGGTGCCTGATGATGTTACTGCACTCTCGGGTGTGGCCAGGGTTTAAAGGGGAAAAACTGGGCCCGATCCAAGAGGATGCAGCCTCCATCTGTCCTCCACATTGAGTTTGGACCCTAGCTGCCACATGGGGGTTCTCTGGGTCTTCACCTCTGCCGTGGCTGGCTGGACAGATTGAGGAAGGAAGAAGCAGGAGCTGAATGGTGACTTAAGCCCTGGGGGCATAGCCAGGAAGGTAGCATAGTAGTGTATAATGGGTGGGCCACAGAGTCTAGGTAGGTCAACAGTCAGAGTGTAAGAGGATGGGCATAAGAGCTTGGTTGCTGTAATAACTCGTCATAAAGAGAGCACAGTAGCTCCCTACTTTATGGATGCCTGGAGCCAACACTGATCAGATCTCCACTACTGTTCATAATTGTTGCTGAAGTGAAAAAACTGCTTAACGTAGTTTGGTTTTGTTGTTCAATGTAAATGCAGTCAGATAATGAGGAACCAGCAGTCACTGCTCTTTTTCAATTACTATTGATGCCTCTTATTTCACCAGCCTGGCCATTTCTACATCACTTCTCTGCCCATTCATCCTCCTTCTCCCTGGAATTACTCTCATTTCTGTCTTCCGTGGAATGCCCTCCACAGCAGGACCACCTTAGGAGACCCCTTAACCCCTGGCAGAGATCAAAACTTGGGTTAATATCCAATACTGACACTGTAGTGCAGCATGAGGGGGTGATGCACCTGAGGTGCCGTCTTTCAGATGAGACGTTAAACCGAGGTCCCATCTGCCTGTTCTGGTGGTAGTTAAGGTAGACGTTAAAGATCCCATGGCACTGATCGAAGAGCAGGGGAATTCTCCAGTGCCCTGGCCAAATTTCCCATTCACGAAAATACCACCAACAGCTTAATCTGGTTCAAGGTCAGTTGACATTCATCTGTATCCTCCTCCCGGTCGTGCCTGAAAATAAGCAGAATTTGTCTATGCACTTACAGTCAACAAAACTAAATAAATAAATAAATCCAAGTAGAGTGGGGAGCTGAAAGGTGCTGCAGGAGCCCTAGTGCCATCCTGCTGCAGTTAGGGCTTTTCATGTTTGTTTCTTCCCAGCCCCTGGGATGCTGTCAGGAGGGTGAACCAGCACATACATGCATGTGGCAGCAGCTAGCGACTCTCCTTCCCGGATGCCGCCATGTAGCCTCACCTGTGGTCAACCAGGTGGCAATTGCATGGTGGTGTCCAACCCCACCCACTCCAGAGGAGGAGAGAGTCCACTGGGATGCTTAATCCTTCTCCAACCCACAAAGCTCTGAGGACCTTGGCTTGACTCCAAACTCAGGTCTCTGGTGTCCCAAGGGTAATCCTACCATGGTGGTCACAGATCACCTTGGATATCAATTCTAACTTCTGATCAGCACTAAACTGAGCTCATAAAATATGGAAAATTGGAGCCCCTACTCCTGTAAACCCTCATCCTGAACCCTTCCTTACCCTTGCCTGGCTTTGACCACCCCATACTTCTCCCTTCCCATAACCAAATAGTTCTGGCAATACCATTGAAGTTTATCAACTGGTTTTGACTCCTCCTTCGACCCAGCTGAGCCTCCCTCTGGCACTATGCACTTTTTGAGTTTGCCCAATCTACACAGATGATTTCTATGATAATTCATTTGTCCTCCATATGCAATGTTTGCCAGTTTGTCTGTACTACACTCAACTTATGTTATTGTCATTGTCACTGTAACTGCATCACATGACTGGCTGTATTTTGTTTGTAACTGTGCTTCTCCCTTCCTCTTTCCCCAGACCACACCTGGTAATGAGCCACAGCTCCACGTGCCTCTCCTGGTTACCAATTTTAAATAAATAATTAATAACCCCGTTACAGAAGTAGACTAGAGCTGCTAATAAGTAAACCAAAAATTAGTTTGGACTTGGAACCCACCCTCATCACCACGCTGCACAGCGTGGCCTTTCACTTTCACAGTAGTGCGTCCGCACAGAAGGGAATTGTTGTTCCAAAAGTAGATGAGATCTACCAGGGGTTCACTGCACTTTGAACACACAAAGCATGCTGGGTGCCATAGCCTGTGGTATCCTGCTCTTGCAACATAGATCACCGGCCAGTCTGGTGGTATGGTCTGCTTACACTGGTCACAGCACTGCAACAGAAAAAACATATAACTTGTTATCTTCATTAAGTGCAGGTAGTTACTTGTTCTAATTTTGTTACAGTCCAATAACTCTTCTTTTAACAGCAGGTCAGGCATCAATTTTGTTCCATGAAATGTCACGATCTAGACAAACACTGAACAAAAATATAGAGTTTAAAGAGCACCAGTCATTCTCACTTTCTCAAATTCCCCAAATCCCCTCTAGTAACCTACCTCTAAGACTTAATTACTCACTAATCGGTTACCTTTACCCAAGAGAATAAGGCTCCAGACCTGTTTGCTACCCAAAAAGGCACTCCTGGTCCTAACATCCATGCTTTAACAAATTTCTTCCACAGTGTCTCCAACCAATACAACACCAGGAACGTGGCCAGGAATGCCCTTAAACCTAGGGTTACCACCTTTATGAAGCCCAAAGTGGGACATTTCTTACTGAAACTGGATTTTTCGTAGGACAATATTGTCATCTTGACCAATGCAGCAGACATGTTTTCTCTAAATAATCAGAATTAAGACTAAGTGTTGTAGTTTTTTAGTTGTTTCTTGTTTTTCTATTATTTTAAGGTATTTTAGTTAAGGTATTATAGTTTTGCAACATTTAAAGGAAAATCAGAAAGTATGTTTTCTACCATAATGTCAGGACATTTAGTATTTTCATGTTTTTCTGCAGGACACAGCTGCCCAAATCAGGACTGTCCTCGAAAATAGGGACAGGTGGTAACCCTACTTAAACCTTCCTTCTAGCTACTCAGTTGGGCAAGCAGACATTTGCTGTCAGGGCGCTGACTACTTAAACTGCCTGATACACCGCTGAATCTTCCCCAAGTTTAACCAGTTTAGGGGATCTTTGCGGTCCGTCTTTCAATCCAATGCAACCTTTACACAGTTTTACTTAGTTTCTCTCTGTACATAACCATGACTTTTTATACAAAGACCTGTATGGATTTTCCAAAACTGTAGTTATTGTTCTACCTTAAGTGCTTTGAGCCTGACTGGACTGCATTTCCTCTGGAACTGCTTATTGAAATTTTTTTTGTGACCATGTAGTTGACGTGGAACCTTTGCACATGAGCAGTTGTGCTCAAAGGCAATCTCAAAGTTTTCAATCAATCAGTCATTCAAGCAATCAATCAACCCATCAACAAATTACAGTCCTATTTGCAGAATTTTTGCAGAGAAAGAGATTGTAATTCCTGCCCCAAGTAGCTGGCCACCTAAATTCCTTCCCTTCCTGGTTCCAGGCTTGTCACAGCACTGCCCTGTGCTGCTCACTCTCAGATGTTTTGTGGCATCTTAGTTTGGAGAACACAGCTGTGTGCACCTCCAACAATGAGACAGGTTTTCACCTACATTTTCTAATATTTTAGATGTTTACTGGGGTCAATAAACAATCACAACTCAACCAGCAGTGCTCATTAGTTGAGAAGGGCTTTGATTTGACCTCAGCAAACCTCTAAAATATTAAAATATATAACTAGAGGCTGGCCTAGTAGTGTGAGGGCTTAATCAATTACAGCCTTACCTCTCTCACTCCGACGAGCCGAATTCAGAAACTAGCTCAATTTGCTGGGGTCGGCCTGGGTAGGTGGGGGGGCTGGGAGAAGGCTCTAGTGGCTGGCAGGCAGCTTTCCTTTCCTGGATAGGGAGATTGGTCTTCCCAACATGGCTGCCACCAAGGAGGCCGGAGTCAGTGTCATGCAGATGGGGGACCAGGCGTTAAGCCAAGGTGGGTGGAGCAGGCACCGCTGGATCCAGTGGGCATGTGAAACTCCTGGCACATGCGACCAAACTGCTGCGGCCCTGGGGAACTAAGGGAGATAAAAGGGGAAAAAGGATTGGCAAGGGCATATGATGCCATGACCACAATTCCTCCCACTGACTCACAAGGAAGCCCAGAGTGAGGAACTGGGTTATGACCATCACGGGGGCTGGCCTCCTTCTCCTGACCCCACACAGGGGGAAAACCATGGGGTGCCCTCACCAATGTTACACCTAGGAGGAATAGGATGGTGAAAGGGGTGGCGGCATCCTGCAGAAGGGAGGCTCCATTGCCATGGCCCCAAGAAGCATAAACAGAATATGAAAAACACTGTAATTAAAACCCCACTCCAAATGGATTCCACATCAAGCAAGCAGAATAAAAATGCAGTGTCAAGACACAGCGTGAGAAAATGCTGCAAAGCAAAGCCACACCTTGAAAAGCACTTAAAAAAAAACACTGCAAATACAAAACCAAAACAGTGCAGATAGCGTGATTGAGCAGATTTATTTATTACAACACCGCACCGCCATGGATCACCACAAAAAACATTAACAGTGGAGTCGCGCAGATAGTGGAGTCCAGCAGATTTATTATAACAACACCATGACACCATGGATCACCACTCCAGTGCATCACCAGTCAGTGCAGCTTCAGGTAAATGATACACAGGTTCCCTAATGAAGAGCTGTGGTCTCGAAGCACTGGGGCATTGTGGTATCCAATAATTATCTATGTATCATCCACAACAAGAATTCTTGCAAAATAAAAGCTGCATTCTACAAAGCTTGGTTTGGAGGACATTTAATTTCACTGTCCGTGAGTGTATGACATCGAAGGCTAGCTATTGGTGCAGCGCAACAGGTTGCAGTCCTTCCAGGAGGAGAAGCGTGTCCTCTAGGATGCTCCATCCTTCTCCCCTAGCTTCCGGATGACTCAAGTTCACTCCGAAACACACTTCACCCGGCTCATGAGTGGTAGTGCTACCACTGCAGTGATAGCTTAGCTGTAAACCCGATCTTACTGAACAGCCTCAATAAATTCTGTAATTGAAATTGCCAGCCCACTCAGGCTGAAGTAGAGTAGGAAGAACCCAAAAGGAGTGGAATCCCTGAGATGCAAATTAATATAGGAAGGAAGGTGGAAGAAATTAAGGGGATGGGAGTGGGTGCATTAAAGAGAGGGAGAATGAATAGGCACGATGGCAGAGGCCAACCTGGATACTGTGGCCATCACCATGTCATGGTGCACTGACAACCATGACTGGGACATGGCCATACCAGGCTGTACTCTGTTCAGGAAGGATAGGGTAGGAAGAAAAGAGGGGTGTGGTACTTTATGTGAGGGAGAGAATTAAAGCAATGGAGATACAAGGAATACGAAGGGGGCAGAGGTACTGCACTACACCCTAGAGATGGGAATGGAGCCTCTATTTGCAGTGGTGTGATCTATATCATGCCAGCATAGGAGGAGGAGTAAGATAGGTGTAACCCCCTACAAATGGGGCTACCAAAAAGTCTTCCTTGAGCTTGCCTAAATGCTCACTGCCAGGCTGGTGTCCTGCGTTTTAACAGTTTAAATGTGATTACCAGAGCCTGTATAGCCTCTGTGTACTATCTCTTTAAGAGCTGCTTGATTGCAGCTTAAGTAATCTGAGAGGGAGCTTTGTTGAAAGATGTAACTATTTACTGAAAATCATTTAGAGTGATAACGATAATGTAGTTGTCTAACCTGCTTTCTTTGTAGCAAGGACTGTTTTGTTGTCTCCACTATCTTGGTCCTGGACTGCAAATTGGACCAATCAGTTCTGGTGGGACCTAAAATGTAGCGGACTACAGGAGCTGTCTGAATTCAAAATCTGTAGGAACTGTAGTTTGAGCTTTTGCACCTTTTTGCAACTGAAGGGTGAGTTCTTGCTTTGAATGACAGTCAAATCAGCCAACCAAATCTTTTGGATCTTGGGAAGTCCTGGGCTGCTTGCAGTTTTCAGTTAGTTCTGAGCTGGGAAGCGAAATGAGAGGAGCTGAAGTGATTCTGAGCAGCAATCTGGAGTGGATTTGCATGGGAAAATTGTGAAAAGGCTGAGTTTTTGACTTGCATGTCTGTCTGCTACTCCTGAGAGGAGAGAAGAGAATTATTGTGGACTAAATCCAAGTTTGTGTGACTGAAGTGGGCCAGGCTCAGCCTGAAGAAGACCGAAGATTTTGCTGAATGCGATCGGCCTGTCAGGAGTTACAGCTACCTAAGCTCCCGGTGTGTGCAGAGACTTTCTTGATTATGACCAGGGTGCTTTGCCTAGTGCAGATAGAATTCCCGTGCCTGTAAATGTGTGCTATGAGCTGCTAGTGGGTTGTGAGTTACTTCCCCACTATGTGAACTGTGTTCTGCTTGCTGGAAGCTGTATCCAGCCCAAAGCGGACTGCATCAGAATTTGTCTCCATGCGGTCTGGGCCTTGCCAGACTGGCCCAGCCAGACTACCACTGCACAGAGAAGCCATCAATGAGAGACCTGCCTGGGGAACAGCCCCTGCTCCACGCTTTAACGAGAACAACGCCCTGTGACTCGTGAGGGCCCTGCTTCTCCTGGCATTCCAGATCAACCACCTGCAGTCTCAATTTTCGTCCAGCATGTGTCCAGTCTTGGATATAGTGAGTAAATACAAGGGTAGCTCCTGCAACAACAGCTTAATCTGAGTGTGTCATCTGATTGTCTTATTGTTTTGTTTCCTTTACGAACTGAGCTCTCTGGCCCGGATTACAAATATTGTGTACTGTGCATGTAGTGTTTTCCATCACAGGGCCCCAACCAGCTGCAACCCGGCAATGGTCCTGGTAGCCCATCTCTTCTCCACCTGGGTACCCAGAGGTGGGCTATGTGGGGACTCAAAGTGCATGCATAACTGCTTGATTGATATAACCTTTAAGCTAATTAACCTGATTTTGCCCTCCCTTGTTCAAGTCCCCTGAATAAATCAGATCTTAACTTTTCTGCATGTAATCTGACTGTGGTTCCAGTTTGTGCTCAAAGTACTGTACTATTGCTATTTGCTGTGCATAACCTTGTTTTACAGGGGGTCCCCAGGGCGAGCCAGAGGAACCAGCCCTGGTGGTAAGTGCAAACAGTGTGGGTACTTGTGTGTGTACCAGGGGTATTGTGTAAGTGATTATTATACAGTGTTCAAGTTACTAGAGGGGAAGGGGGTTTACAGTGTCCTGGAGGGCTGTGCCCAGGTTAGCTTGACCACTACCAATCCTGACCTCTGGGTGGAGGCACCCGTTTCAGAACTCAGGCCCCTTAACCTGCTACTAGCCAAGCAGGCAGGGGTAGTAGCCCCTGGGATAGCGCCACCTAGGGTTACATAAGATAAGGTACTAATGGAAGCAGTAACAAGTGAATTGGTCATCCTGGTCTCTGGCAGTGCATCTGAGTAAAGAAGGCAGCCAAATTTAAACAAAACAGAAGACCCCACACCTGCACTTTTACCCAAAATCTGAGACACTCCGTAATATAGGAGTAAAAACCAGCTTTATTTAATAAGAAATCTTCTAAAAGGAACAAATGCATACCGTATCTTGATAAATATCCCACCACGGTGCATAAAAACTTCCCCAACAGCGGTTCACACCCTTATGGATGCTTTTCAAGGGTTAGTTAAGCATTTCTCCCTTATTGGTATTTATACTGGCAATCAAAACTCTCTTGCTATTAACTAATTATCTTATGCATGCTCATTTCTATCCCCATGACACATCACCCTGATTATTTAAACCTAGTTGGATTTGATCTCATTAGACAACAGTGCCCTTTAATAACAGGACCTAGCGTACTTTTAAAACAATCAGTTAATTGTGCAATTCTTTCTCAAAGTCTTAATCAAGTCCATTTCAAGATTTTTCATCAGTTATATTTTGATTAGATGCTTCTTCTGTCATCCATGCACATTGTCTTGATACTGATACTTATCAGGGACTATTATTCCGTGATGAACACACCTATTCTGACCTGTGCACGCATAAGATAATTCATTTTATTTGTGTAAAGTGCCGGTGCGGGTCTTCTGTTTTGTACTAATGGAAGCTATTGCAATTTGGCAGAAAAGGGAGGTGCTGTTGGTGGGAGTCTTCTATATGCCAGATGTAGACTGAATCATCCCAGGTGTGGCTTCAGCTAGAAGTGGCAAATCTTGAAGTCACTGCAGGAGGTGTTCCTCAGGCAACTAGTCAGTGCACCCATTCATGATGGGGCAATACTGGACCTGGTACTCACCAAACAGGGACAGTTTTGCCGACCACGAATGTGGGGTGGGGTCACCTAGGGACAAGCAATCCCCATGCAGTGTGGTTCAATACATGGATGGCTGCAGAATTGAATCACACAAAGGTGAGGGTCCTGAACTCCAGAGGCAGATTTTAAAAAGATGGTTGAATGTCTCAGGGATGACCTGACCTGGGGGCGGGGGGTGAACTGGGTGGGGTGGAGGAACAGTGGGGAAAACTAAAAGGACCATAGTGAATTCAACAAACCTGTGCGTCAAGCAAGGCAAAAGAAGGAGGAACAAGAGACCCTCATGGTTCTTGAAAAAGGTGGTGGAAAAGGTAAAGGTAAGATGTTAGCATTCAGCAGGTACTGTACAAGAAGACACAGAGGAGAAGGATAGGATGGTGTATCAGGAAGCAGAGGAAGTAGGGAGAGCAGTCAAGGAGTGCAAAGGCACAAACTGAAGAGAGAGAATAGCCAAGGCAGTAAGAAAAGGGGACAATGCATTTTAGGTACAGTATATAAGCAAAAAAAGAAAGACAAGGGGTGGGCTTCTACAGTTAAGAAGGGAAGGAGGGGACTGTGCAGAAGGGGAACAGGAAAAGGCAGACATCCTGAGTAAACACTTATGTTCCATGTTCAAGGAGGAAAGAAATGACGAGCCACAAAATGCAACAGGAGCATTGCAGGAGGGAGGTGGGCACTAGTTCATTTGAGGAGAGTCCAAAAGAGACCCACAAATCTGAAAGTGGACAAAGCAATGGAGTCTGACAGGCTCCACCCAAGCGTTTGAAGGAGCTCAGGGAGGTACTGGCTGCACCTTGGATGGCCTAATTAACAGCTCATTGGCAGGACTGGTTCCAGAGGGCTAGAGGAGGGCAAATGTAGTCCCACATCACAAAAAGTGGTAGCAGGGAAGAGGCTGGCAATTATAAGCCAGTCAGCATGACTTTGGTGGTGGGACAGTTAACAGAATCATTGCTGAAAAAAGCGGTTGTGGAACATCTTAAATCCAATGGTTTACAAGACCCCAAGGCAACACGATTCATGGGAGGGGTTATGTAAAACGAATCTGATAGAGTTCTTTCTTTGACTGGGTGACCCAGGAACTAGATCAGGGTGCAGCAGTGGACATAGTCTGCCTAGATTTCAGAAAGGCATTGGACACTATTCCACATAGGAGACTGGTAAGAAAGCTGAGTAGCTTAGGAGTTGGTCTAAAGGTGGTAAAAGAAATTGGTTAAGGGATTGGTTGTAGAGGGCGGTGATAAACAGAGTTCACTAGGAGGATGGGATGCTTCAGGGATCAGTGCTGGGACTGGTCCTCTTTAATGTCTTTATAAATGACATTGAAGATGAGCTGGAAATTAAAGTCTACCTCTTTGCGGATGATACCAAACTCTGCAGTGGAAGTGGACACTCGGGAGGGATGGAAAGAATGAGCAGCGACCTAAGAAAACTCAGTTTGTGTTCAATGGTATGGCAGCTGGGTTTCAATGCAAAAAGTGTAAAATAATGCACTTGGGGCCCAGAAAGCCATGGGCAGAGTACAAAATGAGGAGGGTGGTACTGACGACCATCAAGTAGGAAAGAGACCTGGGGAGATAGTACTGGATGACTTAAAGGTGACCAGGCAGTGAGACAAGGCAGCTGGGAGGGCAAGTGGGATGCTGGGGTGCTTAGGGTGGGGTATCACCAGCAGAGAGAAAGACAGGTGGTTTTGCCTCTGTACAGGTCACTGGTAAGATCCCACCTAGAGTACTGTTTCCAGTTCTGGAGATGACATCTTGGATAGGATACAGACAGAATGGAAGTGGTCCAGAGGAGAGCAACTGGTTCAGGGTCTGTATGAGAAGCCCTACATGGTGAGATTAAAGGACCTAGCTGCATATAACCTGGAAAAGAGGAGACAGAAGGGTGATATGATAGAGACCTTTAAACAACCTCATGGAGGTAAACAGGTACAAAAGAGAGGTATTTTTAAGAAAAAGGTGCTCAAGGACAAAGGGGGCATGATAAGAAGCCTGGGGGTGGATTCAGGAGATGTGAGTAAGTACTTCTTACAGAAAGAGTGGTGGACTCCTGGAACAGTCTTCCAGCAGGAGGTGAAAACAGTAGTGGGGTTCAAGAATGCATGGGATAGACATAAGGGAATCTTAGGGAAAGAAGGCAGGGTGAATGGGCTGAGATCAAGTAGAATCTGCAGTATATACTATAAGCAGGAAAATGGGCAGACTAGGTGGGCCAAGCAGTCCTTATCTGCCAGCAAATTCTTTGTTTCTATATTTCTGGCAGTGATTACTCAGAACTAGGCCAATAAACATCGATCAGTTTTTAGTCACACATGCCAGCGGTGCCCGACCCTGCAAATGTTACACAACTTACCATAGGTCTGCCAACAGACTATTCACCTACCAGGAATTAAAGACATTCCAGATTCTATTATTAGTTCATTCCCTGCTTTGAACTATTGTAATTCAGAACCTATTTTAGAACTTGAGTATGCCATTAACAACTAAATTCATACATGCATTAGCCTGAGGAAGGTGACCAAAGGTCTTGGATCCACAAAGTTTTGCCCTCTAGGGTTCATTCACCACTTTCATGACAGATGTCTACAGTAATTCTGATGGCATGTTTGGAGAGGAATCCTTAGATAAAAGTTCTTGGTCATGAACTCTCTTAACATGTGTGGGTGTTTGTGAACCCTCACATCCCAATTTTCATTAGTCAAATGGGCCAAGTCCCTCTGGCAACTAGCCATGAGGGTGAAAAATGATGGCCACATACTACAAGCACTTGAAGAAACCTAATTTGCCCCTTGACCTAGTGAACTGAAAGGCTGTAATCTATTGGTTGGGGAGTGCAGTGGCTAACATGCTTACTCAGCCACACCCCAGCACCATATAAGCATGAATGAGCTCAAAAGCTAACTCAAAATTGCTATACCTCCTTCCTCCCTCCTCCTTCATTGGCTTTCTCATTCCTGGTCTGGGAGTCATGTCACATCTCATTTAACTACCATTAGTAAACCAGACAGAGTCCTTTCTCTCCGTCAGGGTGAAAAATCACAGGACCAACAGACCCAGAGAGATTACAGCCACATACTGCATGTCATGTTATGCACAAGCACACAAACTCAATTTACAAGCTGACCCAGAGAACAAAATAGCTTTTCTCTGGTGGGTAGACGTTTGTGCAAAATAAACAATCTGCATTCGAAAAAAATGGTAAACAGATAAACTGCATTTTAGAAAGAGACATACTGCAATCAAAAGAGAAAATTCACTTAGACAACAGTTCCCTTGCCAAAATACAGAAAATGAAACAGTTTTATATAATTGCACAAAATGGCTGAACACTACTGGAGCCTGCATGTTTATTCAATCATTTACCATTACAGTATTTTGTTCTTGTGTAACCCCCTGCAAATGGGGTTCCCAAAAGACTTCCAGGAGCTTGCTTGAATGCTCCAAGCCTGAATGGTGTTTGGCGTTTAAGCCATTTATCAGTGAGTGTTTTAGAACCTCTGGTACTGTCTCTTTAGAGCTGTCTGCTTGCAGACATAATTAATTTGTATGGGGACTGTGTGTTTCTTTGATTGAGTACCACTCGAGCTGCTGCCAATTCACTTCATTTTGCAGTCACTAGGAGTGCAAAGGAACCTATCTGAAAGATGTAGCTGTTTGCCAGAAATCATTTGAGTAATAATGAAATTACAGTTTGTCTAACCTGCTTTCTTTGCAGTCAGAACTGTGTCTGCCTAGTTCCCATTCTGGTTTTGAACTGCTGAACTGGACCAATCAGTGTGGGGTAAGCTAGCTCTAAAATGGTGCCTTGGACGAATCAGAACTTGGACTCATAATCTGAGCCAGCCACAAGAGGATTGTATGGGCAGTGACTCTGGGAGATGTAGTTTAGACTTCGGCGCCTTTTGGACCAACAGGAGCAATCTATTGTGAGTGACAGCCAATCCAGTCAAGAACTGGGAGGAACTCAAAGGAAGTGCCCGGTTTTGTCTGTTGGAGTTTCAGTTGAGCTCTGGCAGTGAAGAAGGAAGGAGCCCTGTGCTTTTCAGTGTGCAGTTTTAGTCGGAAACGTGTGTAAGGCCCAGAGTTCGGTCTGCAGCTTGTGTAACTGCTTGTTAGGACTGAATCCGTCCTGTGAAGAGAATCAAAGGATATCTGAAGAGTAGAAACCAGGCTCACCCTGTAGAAGACTGGAGAAATTGCTGAATTGCACTCAGTCTGTCAGGAACTGAATCTGCTGTGTGTTCTCCCGGTATTGTGCAGTAATTGCGATCGGGATAGAGAAGCAGCCTGCCTAGTATAGTACTTTCTGTTTTACCATATAAATGTGTGAAGAGGCTTGTGTACCTCAAGTGAATCCTGCTGCCATTAAAGGACTTTTGCCTGTTACTGTTCACCATATAAATGTGTGAGGAGGCTTGGTTAGCTCAAGTGAATCCTGCTGCCATTAAAGGACTTTTGCCTGTTGCAGTTTGCCATATAAATGTGTGAGGAGTCTCGTGGAGCTCAAGAGTAGCCCTGCTGACATTGAAGGATCCTATCTTGTTTGAGGTCGTGAGTACTAATTCAGGGTCGCTCCCTGTTGAATTGCCACATTGAATCCAAATGGAATCACTGTACTGCTGACTGTTTAAACTAATTTTTCTTTTCTCTGTGGAAAGGGCCCCTACCAGCTGCCACGGTTTGGACTAGCCACTAGGGCTTGGGTACCCAGGACAGTAACTGGTAGGGATAGGCCTGTGCACAGAGCCATAAGTAGATGAGTAAAGTGATAAGCTAATTAACCTGATTTCCCCTGTCCTTATTATATTCCCCTAAATAAATCCGAGCTGCTTGTTTCAGCAAAGTTATACTGCCTGAGGTATTTGTCTATGTTAAAGTATTGTACTGTGATTGTTGCACTATATCTTATTTTACAGGAGGTCCCAGTGCCTGAACCAGCCCTGGGGGTAAGTGTGTATACTATGAAGGTAATTCTGATATATTGTGTGGGCCACTAGTGGGAAGAAAGGGGTTACAGTGTCCCAGAGGGCTGTGACCAAGTAAGTTTAACTATTGCAAACCCTGACCTCTGGGTGGAGGCACCCACCATTGGATCCAGGCCCTCAACCTGTTAGTGGCAAATCAGGCAGGGGTAGTAGCCCCTGGGATAACGCCATCTAGGGTTACATCTTGGAGGCTCACCGCTGGGATTGTGTGTCCTCTAGTGGCCATATTTACGAACCACTGTTAAGAAAAATGGGTACCCGACAGAAGTGGCTGTGCACCGGCTGGTGGAGTGGTGTACTGGGAGAGATCGACCCCAAAATGCTATGCTTATACTGGACATCCCTTGGGTATCAATCGGACATTGTACAGGAGTACTTTCCAAGGTGGAAGGTTTACAAAACCCTGTGGTGGTGGGTCGGCATGCTAATCTGCTCACCCACACTTTTCTAGCCTAGTAGAGTTTAAGGATCCCATAGATAGCTCCAAGTGCCACAGACCATTACCCCAGAGGGAGCCCTCACTGCTTGGAGAGTGATAACTAAGGACAGTAAAGACCCGGGGAATGAGCCCCACCACTATCTGAAACTTTTGAGGAGAAATTTGCTAAATGGTTGCTGGGAGAAGGGAAAACTGTGGAGGACTTGAAGAAACTATTCTTGCCACCTGGGGTGTTCCTCCCCAACACCCTCTCCGCTCAGTGCCCGTAATGGTGGCTGAACCAATGCAGACTCCTATTTCTGCACCTGCCATTAGTCACGACTCTTACGAAGGTTGAGGATCTTCTCTGGCACCCTCCCACCCCCAAGGGAGGATGACTGGGAGACCTGGATGAACTATGTTGCCCCAAGTGCTAGAATGGCAATGCTCGGAAGCAGCGCAAAGAGGGTTAGTGAGAGCCTCCGAGGTCCTGCCCTGGCTACCATCCGTGCTAAACGGGCCAGTAACCCTGAGCGACTGCACAGGCCTATCTTGAGGCCTTGGAGAATGTGTATGGGGAGCCCAGATTCTGATGAGGACCTATGGTGGAGAGTAAGAAATGCACAACAGTACCAAGGGGAGTTGCTGTCTGTGTATGTATCTCGGCTGGAAAAATTGTTGCAAGAATGCCTCAGAAAGGGTAGTTTGCCAGCGATTGAACTGGACCGAACCAGACTGGACAGAATCCTTAAGTCTGCCCCTTCTCAGAACTGCTGTTGCTTCAGATTCGCCTGGCAAATCGACTGGAATCCCACCCTCCTATGATGAGTTAATGAGAGAAATTCGAGGAGTTGAGAAAAGGTGACCTCGGAGAGACCTGCACCAACAGCTGTGGCTACGACCCGAGTGACTGAGGTGACCCATCAAGTGAAGTTCAGGGGAAGAGGTTGACAGTCAATGAGTGCTCTGACAAGGAAAAAGATATGTCACAATGGGGCGAACTGTTGAGAGAGATCCGGGAATTCAAAAACAGTCCCTTTATGAAGGCCACGCCTGCAAGTACAGGCCCTGACCTATCCGACTGCATCTGCTATGGGGTGGGGGTACCCACCCATGTATCTCCTGCTGATAACAGCTCCAAACTCAATTCCTTGACCATGGAAGTGGAGAAACTGACGAGATGTCTCCAAATGCTTATCACGCGCAGACAGAGATGGCACCAAGGTTTCCAGTTAGTAGTACCCCGCCCTGGCTCCCAGTGTGGCGCCTCAGCCAGCTCAAACTAAAGAAAGTATGTTTTGCTATAATTGCGGGAAGGATGGGCAATGAAGAGGAATGCGGTCCCAAAAGACACTGACAAAGTTGCATATAGGCTACAAGGAGAGCTTCGAGAACAAATCAGTGGTTAAGAGGTGCACGACATGATCCCAGTGAGGGCACCAAAATGCTAACTCACGCTCTTTTGTGGCAAGGTCAGTTGCCCAGGCCCCCTACCGCCTCTCAGACTGGTCCAGAATAGTGGGTCCCTCCATGGAGACCACTGTAAAGGTGAATGGAGTGTCTACAAGAGCTGTATTAGACAGTGGCTCCCAAGTGACAATTATGTTCCAAGATTGGTATCAGAAGCATTTGTCAGATGTACCCTTACAACCATTAGAAGGACTGCATGTATGGGGGTTAAGTGAGAAGGCCTACCCTATTCCGGTACATCCAATTTGGCTGTCTTTCCCACCTCAGTGGCTGGAGTGGCCGAACAAGTAGAGACCCTAGCCTTAGTGTGTCCCCTCACTGGACTGTATGATGGTGTCCCTTTGTTGATTGGAACAAATGCTCATATGTTGGAAGGCTGGCACAGTTATGTTATGAAAAACAGGAGTCAAAGACTAGTAGAGCTTTAAGAGTTCGGCTTTAATTAAGAAGGTCTATGAGGCACAGAGAGATGCTGAAAAATAGAACCAGAGGAACCGGTTGGAATTGTATGGAAGAAGGATCCTGAGTCTCTGATCCTGGCGCCAAATGCCCAGTGTACCTTACAGGGAGAGGTCTGTATCAGAAAGGATGTTAAGAATAAAATATTAATGTTGGATGCACCAGCGATGGAAAATTGCCAGAGGGACTGCTGGTCAAGCCTAGTATTTTGCCCGCTAGAGCCCATGCTTATGCCAGAAGGGTAATGGTCCAAGTTCATAATGTGTCTGAAAGAGACATTCGAGTAAATAGAGGTTGCATCCTGGCTAATGTGCATTGTGCAGACACTGCAGTGCTACCCAGCAGCAAGAGTTCAAGGAAGAATAACAGAGTAACAGCCTGACTTGTTTGATTTTGGCGACTCCCCATTGCCAGCTGAATGGAAAGTGAGGATCAGTGAGAAGCTTGCCCAGAGAGACCAGGTGTTTTTCTTTAAAGGAATGGGACGTGGGATGCGTGCAAGGAGCTGAGCACAATATCCGGCTGCATGACGAAAGACCATTTCGTGAGAGGTCTCGGACGCCTGGCACCTGCCGACATAGATGATGTGGGACGGCATCTGCAAGAGATGTTAGCTGCTGGTGTAATACAAGAATCCAGAAGCCCTTATGCTTCCCCATTGTGGTAGTGAGGAAAAAGAATGGGACAGTAAGGATGTGTGTGGATTATCGCACCTTAAACTGGCGGACTATCCTGATCAGTACACAATGCCCGCATTCAGGATGCTTTGGCTGCCTAAGCGGAGCAAGTGGTTCTCTGTGTTGGATCTCCGCAGTGGGTACTACCAGATCCGATGGCCCCAGAGGACCGTGAGAAGACAGCCTTTATCTGTCCGCTTGGCTTCTATGAATTCATGAGGATGCCTCAAGGGATTTCAGGTGCCCCAGCCACTTTTCAACGATTGATGGAGCGTGCAGTGGGGACATGAACTTACTAGAGTGCCTGGTATACCTAGATGATGTTATTGTGTTTGGCAGCTCACTGGAGGAACATGAGAGCAGATTATTTAAGGTATTGGACCGACTGGAGGACTTTGGCCTTAAACTGTCCATTGATAAGTGTCAATTCTTTCAAACATCAGTAAAGTATGTGGGACACATAGTATCCACCGAGGAATAGAGACCGACCCAAGTAAAAAGTTGAGGCCTTGACCACCTGGCCACAGCCCAAAAATCTAAAAGAACTGCAGAGATTCCTGGGATTCTGTGGTTATTATCGGCTTCATCAAGGACTATTCAAGAGTGATCCTCGCCTTTACTTAACCTTACTCAAGGGTATCCCCAACCCACAAAAATACCAAAAGTCAGCGTCCTCAAGACTGAAAGAGTGTATTTTCATCCGAGTGAAGTATTTGGGGCCTGCTGGACTCCTGATTGTGAGACTGCTTTTCATGAGATCATATATCAACTTACCCATGCTCCAGTGCTGGCCTATGCGATCCGAAAACCTTCGTCCTGCACACTGATGCTAGCTTGCAAGGGTTGGGGGCTGTGTTGTACCAAGAGCACGAGAATGGCCTGAGACCAGTGGCCTTTGCCAGTAGAAGCCTGACCCCATCCGAAAAGAACTATCCTGTACATAAGTTAGAGTTCCTAGCTTTGAAGTGGGCTATTGTTGACCAATTCCATGAGTACTTGTATGGGGCTAAAATACTAGTAAAACTAACAATAATCCTTTGACCTATGTGCAGACCTCAGCTAAGTTGGATGCCACTGGCCACAGGTGGCTTTCTGCATTATCTACATAT
Organism: Neoceratodus forsteri; assembly: GCA_016271365.2. NCBI lineage: Eukaryota > Metazoa > Chordata > Ceratodontiformes > Ceratodontidae > Neoceratodus > Neoceratodus forsteri. Next base: position 55,006,736 of record CM028129.1, read on the forward strand.
GATATGCTCTCGAATACCGAGCAGGTCTGAACCACATAGATGCTGATGCTCTCTCCGGAGGCCTGTTCCCCAGAATGATTGGGTCCGATTGGCAGAACCTGACATTCGGGCACTCTGCCGGAAGTTTGACAGGGAGGAACAAATGTCCACGGACGCAGTGGACTGCATGGTGGATTGCTTGGGACCCTCTGAGAATTGCATACCTGCTGCTTATTGCCACTTTTCTGCAATAGACATTGGTGCACTGCCTCAGCTGGACAATGACAGTATTCGGCGGCTCAATCCCGCGATCCTATGATCAAATCAGCTTTAGAAGCCCTCTATGCAGGAAAAGATGTGTCCAAATTATGCTCCACTGATTTGAGAACTGCACTGTTATACAAAGAAGGTCCTAAGTTGAAACAGATCAATAAACTGTTATACAGAGAAACAGTAGACAGAGGGGACAAGTAGACAAACAACAACTGGTGCTGCCCACTGCCTTTCGAGACTCATTATTGAGGTCCTTGCACAACCACATGGGGCACCTTGGTATAGACAGAACACTTGACTTGGTGAGATCCAGATTCTATTGGCCTAAGATGGGGGCTGATGTGGAGCAACACATTCGAACTTGTAGTCGCTGCTTACAGAGGAAAGCTTTGCCCCAGAGGGCTGCCCCTTGTTAACATAACCACCAGTGCACCCATGGAGCTGGTCTGTATTGATTTTCTGAGTTTGGAGTCAGATCAAAGAAATATCAGTAATGTGCTGGTGGTCACTGACCATTTCACGAGATATGCCCAAGCTTTCCCCACCAAAGACCAGAAAGCATCCACTGTAGCCAAAGTACTTGTAGAAAACTTTTTGTTCACTATGGGGCTCCACAAAGAATCCATTCTGATCAAGGGAGAGACTTTGAAGTCGTCTGATCAAAGAGATGCTTTCTCTGTGGGGAGTGAGAAAGTCCAGAACCACTCCTTACCACCCCCAGGGGACCCACAGCCTGAACGCTTTCAACCGCACTTTGCTAGATATGCTAGGCACCCTGCACCCAAAGGACAAGACTAGATGGAGCCAACAAATTAGCACCCTGGTACATGCTTATAACTGCACCAAAAGTGATGCCACTGGGTTCTCCCCTACCGCCTGATGTTTGGAAGAAGCTCGACTATCGGTAGATGTGTGTTTTGGGGTCTTTCCTGATGGGGTTCAAGCTGACAACTATTTACAGTATGTGCAAAGTTAAAGGCCCAGCTAACTCATGCATACCAGCGACTCAAACCATGGCTGCCAAAAGAAATCTGGCCAACAAAGAAAGGTATGATAAAAGGTGAAAGCACAGGAACTCCAGGAGGGAGATCGGGTATTGCTAAGAAATCTGGGACTGCATGGAAAGCACAAGATTGCTGACAGATGGCACCATCTCCCTCACATTGTAGTGGGCAAACTAGATGATCTGCCAGTGTACAAAAGTAAGGCCTGAGAATAATTCAAAAGATGTAAAAACAATGCATAGAAATCATTTACTGCCCATTGGACAAATCTTAATTGAGTCTGAGCCCCTAGAAGATGCCCCTCTGGACCAGTGACTAGAGCTGCTGCTAAGAAAAGATCAAGAAAGTCTGCACCTACAGAAGCAAAGTTAAAGTGTTCCCCTCCACAAGTCCCAGGTGAGCATGACTGTCAGTCCATATCGGAAGAAAGTGAGAGTGACTTTGAATACTATCCTTCTTACGAACTGAGTCAATTGTTTGGGGCAATCCCTAGTCAGTACTGGAGATGAAGCTGGGCCTTCTGGACTGTCCAATCCCCCAGCTTGTCCCTGGAGCCAATGCTCCCAGAAAGTGAAGTGCAAAGCATCAGATCAGATGAAATGGAATCATTGTGCATGGTTGAACTGTTTGAGCTTTCAGGAGGAAAATGATGGATTGGGTCAGACTGGTGATACACCAGAACAAGAAGATATTTTGAGTACCCTGACAGTCCTCTGCCAGTGTCCAAAGCTCTCCATGCGAGGCAAATGTTGTGGACTCAGAAACTGTAACTCCTGGAGCTGAAAGTGCCCCAAGTTCTAGCCTCTCTACCCCCATGGAGACTCCTGACAAGTGAGGGACAATGCTGAAAATGAGGCTCAGAGTGCAGAGACTGTAACAGTTCCCCCTAGAAAGACTGGTTGAGCTGTAAAGCCTGTGGGTGCACCTCCAGTTATGATTCCCTGGGCCGGCCAGTGGATCTGCCTCTCAATGTTGTCCATAAAGGAGTGTATGTGTCCCCGAGCTCATTGCCCAAACTGAGCGTCAGTGCTAACTCAAGTTACTTGTGTTGCCCTCTAAGTATGGTGCCCTTGCCCCATCCAGCCCCAAGGTAACTGATAGGAAGGGCCCCTCTCAGGTTACATGTACAAGAGGTAATAACTTGAGTTATGGTACAATGTGTATGTAATACTGTGTAAAGAGTGACGTACTGCAATGTTTCAGAAATGTGTTTTTGGTAAAATTATATATTGATTGATGATTACTATGCGAGCCTAATGCAAATGTATATGGTTGCAGTTGAAACTTATGGGGTACATGCTTGGCGCGGACATCAAGCTTTCCCAGGCCAGGAAGAGGTGTAACCCCCTGCAAATGGGGGAGTTCCCAAAAGACTTCAGGAGCTTGCTTGAATGCTCCAAGCCTGAATGGTGTTTGGCGTTTAAGCCATTTATCAGTAGTGTTTTAGAACCTCTGGTACTGTCTCTTTAAGAGCTGTCTGCTTGCAGACATAATTAGTTGTATGGGGAACTGTGCGTTTCTTTGATTGAGTACCACTCGAGCTGCTGCTAATTCACTCCATTTTGCAGTCACTAGGAGTGCAAAGGGAACCTATCTGAAAGATGTAACTGTTTGCCAGAAATCATTTAGAGTAATAATGAAATTACAGTTTGTCTAACCTGCTTTCTTTGCAGTCAGAACTGTGTCTGCCTAGTTCCCCATTCTGGTTTTGAACTGCTGAACTGGACCAATCAGTGTGGGGTAAGCTAGCTCTAAAATGGTGCCTTGGACGAATCAGAACTTGGACTCATAATCTGAGCCAGCCACAGAGAGTTTATGGGCAGTGACTCTGGGAGATGTAGTTTAGACTTGGCGCCTTTTTGGACCAACAGGAGCAGTCTATTGTGAGTGACAGCCAATCCAGTCAAGAACTGGGAGGAACTCAAAGGAAGTGCCTGGTTTTGTCTGTTGGAGTTTCAGTTGAGCTCTGGCAGTGAAGAAGGAAGGAGCCCTGTGCTTTTCAGTGTGCAGTTTAGTCGGAAAGCGTGTGTAAGGCCCAGAGTTCCGGTCTGCAGCTTGTGTAACTGCTTGTTAGGACTGAATCCGTCCTGTGAAGAGAATCAAAGGATATCTGAAGAGTAGAAACCAGGCTCACCCTGTAGAAGACTGGAGAAATTGCTGAATTGCACTCGGTCTGTCAGGAACTGAATCTGCTGTGTGTTCTCCGGTATTGTGCAGTAATTGCGATCGGGATAGAAGCAGCCTGCCAGGTATAGTACTTTCTGTTTTACCATATAAATGTGTGAAGAGGCTTGTGTACCTCAAGTGAATCCTGCTGCCATTAAAGGACTTTTGCCTGTTACTGTTCACCATATAAATGTGTGAGGAGGCTTGGTTAGCTCAAGTGAATCCTGCTGCCATTAAAGGACTTTTGCCTGTTGCAGTTTGCCATATAAATGTGTGAGGAGTCTCGTGGAGCTCAAGAGTAGCTCTGCTGACATTGAAGGACCCTATCTTGTTTGGAGGTCGTGAGTACTAATTCAGGGTCGCTCCCTGTTGAATTGCCACATTGAATCCAAATGGAATCACTGTACTGCTGACTTTTAAACTAATTTTTCTTTTCTCTGTGGGAAAGGGCCCTACTAGCTGCCCACGGTTTGGACTAGCCACTAGGGCTTGGTACCCAGGACAGTAACTGGTAGGGATAGGCCTGTGCACAGAGCCATAGGTAGATGAGTAAAGTGATAAGCTAATTAACCTGATTTCCCCTGTCTTTGTTATATTCCCCTAAATAAATCCGAGCTGCTTGTTTCAGCAAAGTTATACTGCCTGAGGTATTTGTCTATGTTAAAGTATTGTACTGTGATTGTTGCACTGTATCTTATTTTACAGGAGGTCCCAGTGCCTGAACCAGCCCTGGGGTAAGTGTATACTGTGAAGGTAATTCTGATATATTGTGTGGGCCACTAGTGGGAAGAAAGGGGTTGCAGTGTCCCAGAGGGCTGTGACCAAGTAAGTTTAACTATTGCAAACCCTGACCTCTGGGTGGAGGCACCCATCATTGGATCAGGCCCCTCAACCTGTTAGTGGCAAATCAGGCAGGGTAGTAGCCCCTGGGATGACGCCATCTAGGGGTTACACTTGGACTACAAATCGTTGAATGCTTCTGTGTACAAGGTCAAAGTAATTTATTGTACTTAATGTTGCTTTGGGTGTTGTATGGAACAGAAATGCTTCTTATAACTTCATGATACATGATCAACATGTTTTTCAGGAGTTTAAAATGTTGTTCTCTGTTAGAAAGTTAAGAACCTCTTTGGAGTGGGGTTCGGTTGTGTGGTGGGTGGAACTTCCAGAAGTTTTGAATCTCAAGCCAGGACTAAGCAAGATTTGATGCTTCATTAGTCACTCAGCCGACATACACCAGCTGGACCAGGTGTTGTGAGGGTGGGTGATTTCCAGCTTAACTTACCACTCCCTCCACAATCACCACAGCACCCAACACAGACAGGACTTGCTCTCTCACCTCCAGCAACCTCAGACAGCCAAGCAGGTTGCACAGTGGGCAGAGCTTCCAGAAGCAGGAACCTCTGAATCTCAGACCAGAACTGAGCATGATTTGGCACTCCAACAATCACTCAGACGACAGACATCAGTTGGTCCAGGGTCATAAGGGTAGGTGATTTCCAGCTTGGCTTACCCTCCGCCCCAGGATCTCTGCAGTGCTCAGCACAGAAGGGACTTCTTCCTCTGCATCCGATCCAGCTGCATCAGGCAGCCAGTCAAGTTGCATGGTGGGCTAAGCTTCTTCCCTGTTAGCCCAGGCCCCCCTTTAAGTTGGCTGGAGCATGAAGGGCAGGAGGAGCAAAGGGTGTCACACTGTGGGCATCAACTGTGAAGCCAGCACTTGGCTGGCCACTCTGCCCATTCAGTGTGCAACTGAGTGTATACCTGTTCAAAGTGGCTGAATTGTGTCCTTCCTGCAACTGCTTATTTTACTTGCTTATTTTGATTGAAATCACTTTACTGTTCCCACCTGTGTGTATATACCTGTCACCTTCAGTTAGCCCCCTAGTACTACCCTCCTTCTGGCCTCCTCCTGTACATGTTGGTCTGGCCTGTCTCCCCATAGCCTCCCTATCTGGGTCAGGCCCACATCCCAGTGCCACCCTATCTGGGATAGGTCTGCTCCCCATAGCCTCACTACCTGAGTCAGGCCAACATCCCAATTTTCATCAATCTGGGTCAGACTGACATCCCCATAGCCTCCCTTTCCAGTGTCCTCCCTATCTGGGTGAAGACTACATCTCCTTAGTTTAACTAACTTCCTCTCCAGTTGGGTGACACTTGCATCCCCACCCACTTAACCAACAAAGTATGTGAGGCAACTGCTTCGCTGAACCTCCGCTATGCTAGTCCTAACCCTATCCCTCCTCTGCTTCCTATTCACCTCTCCTCCTCTCTTCTACCATTTATACTAGCCTTCCCTCCTCCATTTCTCTCCCCTCACCACCACCCACCCTCCCAGCCTCTGCTTCCTATCCTATTCCACTTGACATCATAGGTGCAGCAATCTCCTTTCTCTTTGGCTTCATCTTGATGCCAGCAAGTGCTTCTGGTCCTCTTTCCTCCCTCCTTCCCTCCCCAAAATACTCATAGGCTGTCTCAAACTCCTCTCCCAGGGTGGAGCAGTCAGCAGGCTATCAGATGCCTGAACAGTGAAGCAGTGGGAGAGTTCCCAAGCTGAAATGCAAGAAGAAACTGATGTGACTGAGGAAGCCCTTTAGAGATGGACATACAAAGGAACTGATCAACCTATAAGGTTTAGTAGCCTCTGAGTTTCTAACATTTGACCACCATGTGCGTCCGTGGCCACGAGAGAGTACAGTTATGTAAGAGCTTACCGTAACAGTAGATCTTGAGAGATGCTCTTGCAGTAAGTAATCATTTGTAGGACTGGTGCCTTCTGGCATCAGGACTGCTGAAAACTTTGCTAGCATAGTCTGAGGACCACCCACTAGATGTCACGTGACTGACATGGGCTTGACCCCATAGTGGGCGGTCCCACATCCGCCTCCAGTTCTCCCACGGAGACCAAAAACGTCATGACAGGAGAGGAAAGAAGAGGCTCCTGAATCCAAGAAAAAAATGGCTTTCTGGAAAGAGCATGCTACTAACCTGATAAGGTAGGGAGAAGGTGGGTGGGAAAAGGTTACATACTGCAAGAACCTCTCTTGAAGATCTACTGTTACGCTAAGTTCTTACATAACTGTACTATCTTACTCGAGAGGGCTCTTGCAGTAGGTAATCACTGTAGGACTGAGTCCCAAGCACCAGTACAGGGTCCAAGGGACAAAGAGGAACAAGTGAAGCTGGAACATAATCTCAGTGGAACTCAGTTATTCAGTTAGGACAAGAGTCCCTGGAGGACTGCTGGTCCAAAACAGCCCTATGCCTTGAGGCGATGTCAGACTGTAATGTTTAGTGAAAGTGTGGACAGAACTCCATGTAGCTGCCATGCAGATATCTGCAGCAGACACATTTCTGAAACAGGCTGTAAAGCAGCCATTCCCCTTCCTGCCCTGGAAGGACTTTACCATACTTCTGATAAAAAGTAATGCAGTTTGTCAGCTATTTCAAAAGACACTGCTTGGAACACTGCACCCTCCTTTTGGTGCAAAAGAACGGAAATTGATCCGTTTTGTGGACATCTTTAGTCCTATTTGTGTAATAACATAAAATCCTGTGAACATGTAACGTATGCAGGATTGCTTCCCCTCGATTAGAATGCTCAGGATAATATACCGGCAATTCCAGGGCCTGATTGAGACTCATTTCTGATACAACTTTAGGAAGAAACTTAGGATTTGTACACAGAGCCACCCTATCTGTGAAAAATCAAATAAGGCATCTTACACATCAGGGCCTGAAGCTCCAAAATTCTACAGGCTGAGGTAACTGCAACTAAAAATAGCTTTCAGGACAAAAGCACAACTCACAGGAACTTGTCTTGTCTCCAACTGGATCATGGTAGGCAGAGACAGCTGCTAAATACACCTTCAGGGATGAATAATTCAGGCCCAAGTCTGACAGATGAAGAAGGTATTTCATGACCTGGGGTGGGACAAGTAAAGGGTCGAGATCTTTAGCACCGGCCTAAATGGAAACGCTCCACTTCATGGTGGTAGGCAGTTCTGGTGGATGGTTTCGTGCTTCCACCAGAATTTGAGCTATGCTGGGGAAACCCCATACCTAGAAGCAGCTATGTCCTGAGGTGCCACACATGAAGATGAAGGGATTTTAGCCCTGGGTGTACTAATGTGCCCTGTTCCTGAGTGAGAAGATCGAGGACAGAGGAAGAAGGCATTGGAGGTTCCACTGCCAACTGCTGAAGTAGAGGGAACCAGATTTGCTGAGGCCAAACCGGAGCTATGAAAACCATTTGTGCTCCCTCCGCTTGGAGCTTGGTCAACACCCTCTGTAGAAGAGGAAAGGGAGGAATGTGTACAGAAATCTCCTGTCCAAGAAAGTGAGTGTGTCTAGTCAGAAAACACCATGCCGGAATCGAAGCGAGCAAACTTGGGAAGTTTTGCGTTTTGATGGGAGCTCTTGAACAAATCCATTCTGGTTGACCCCACAGGTCGAGAAGATGTGATCTATCACTTCCTGCTTTAGGTCCCATTCAGTGGGCCCTTACCCTGGTGCAGCTGAGACTATCTGTGAGAACATTCTGCACTCCTGGGACATGAATCACTCTTAGACATATTCTGTGCAGAACTGCCCAGTTCCAGACCTGCATCACTTCTCTGCAAAAGGATACGATTGGGTGCCCCCTGCTTGTTGATGTACCACACCACACATGTTGTCTGTCTGAATCAGGAGCACTTTGTGGAGAAGTATGTGTTGAAAGGCCTGAAGCATAAAGGCACTGCTTTCATCTCCAACACGTTTATATGTAGGTGTGATCCACAGGGGCCAGACCCTGGGTTCTGTGGGATCCGTCCCAACGCATCTGTAGTCAGCACTTGGGAGTGGGGAGGAGTCTGGAGGGTTCCCAGCAAAGATTGCTGGGGTCCTGCCACCACAACAGGTCCTGTTGCATTGGGGTGGAAACGAGGATTAGGCAATCTAAATTGTCTTCCCTTTGATCCCATTGAGAGCTCAGAGTCCACTGTGAAATCTGCATGTGGAGTCTGGCCAAAGGGACCATGGGAATAGCCGCTGCCATGAGGGCAAGAAGGCGGAGGACCACTCTGGCCAAGATATGATGGTTGGAAGAAACCTTCATGGCCTGACCCATCAGGATATCTACCCTATCCAAGGAAGAAAGGCAATGCCTGCACTGCATCCAGAACCGCCCCAATAAACTGGAGGCGTTGGGACAGAACCAGTTGTGACTTGGGGTAATTGACTGAGATACCCAAGTGCTCGAATAGGTGCAGAGTAGCAGACAGGAAGCTTCCATCTCCTCCCTCGATGGAGCCACCAGGAGCCAATCATCGAGGTAGGGGAAGATGGTGTGTCCCTGACACCTCAAGGTCCCTGCCACCACTGCTGGCGTTTGGTAAAACCCATGGGGTGGAGGACAGACCAAAAGGAGAGCTCTGAACTGGCAATGCTCCCTTGGAAACAAAATCTGAGAATTTTGGTGAGGACTGAAGATTAGAAACATAGAAACATAGAAGTTGATGGCAGATAAGGACACAAGGCCCATCCAGTCTGCCCATTTCTTTTCTACTTTATAAATGTGCCATCGGCCTTTGCTCTGTCAATGGCCTATCTATTCATACTCATCTGTATTGCTCCCTTATGCCTATCCATGCCTGTCTGAAGACCTGCACTGTATTCATATCCACCACTTCCTGGGGTAGGCTGTCCATGCCATCCACCACCCTTTTTGTGAAACAGAACTTCCTCACGTTACCCCTTAATCAGCCTCCTCTAATCTCATGCTGTGTCCTCTTGTTCTGCTATTTTTCTTATATTTAAACATGTTAGACTCTTTCACCTTGTTAATGCCCTTAAAGGTGTTTGAATGTTTCTTCCCACAGTCCTAGTAGCCATCATCTCCTTCCCATCACTCCCCCTATATATTGGGGTCCTATATGCCCTCAAAAGATCCCCCCGACACCCTCATCAAGGCGTCACCACAATCTCCTCGGTCACTATAAATGGTAGACTCAACCTGCTAGGTGATTTCAATCTCGACTGGCTCTTCTCCAGCACTAAAAGCCACCGCTCTGAGGATCGAAGCCCTAAACCTATCCCAACTAATCCAGGAACTCACCTGCTTAAATCACCGGTCTCAAAATTACTCTCTGCTGGACTGGATTTTAACCTCCCATCCGCACAGGATCACAGCCTCAGGCATCCTCTCCAATGCCCTCAGTGACCACTGCATCATGTACTGCATCCACAAAATCCACTGCATACAATCCGCCCCAAATTCATCTGGTCGCCCATTACACCTCCTTGATGAATCCGCACTGGCGCGACCTCTCAAATGCCAACTGGCTCCCTGTCTTTGCCTCCCAAGATGTCAACCATGCCCTATCCCACTTCATCAGCATCCTTCTAAGCACCTGGGACTGCCACGCCCCCTCAGGAAAGCTTGAGTTAAGTGCTACCATCACCCCTGGATCACCTCTGACCTCATCACCTTATGTCAGACCAGAGACAAGGCATGGAGACAGTATAATGCTTCCTTGCTCCTAGTGACCTCCAATCCTACAAGCGCCTCAGAAACAAATGCACCAGCGTGATTGGAAGTCTAAAGCCTCATACTTCAAATTACTACTTACCCATCCCAACCCCTCCCCTGCATCCTTCTGGAAGATACTAAACTCCTTATGGACCCCCCACTAAGCAAACCAACCCAGTCCTCAGCTTAAATGGCAGAACAGTAGAGACCCGGCTTCTGTAGTTGAACTCTTTAACACATTCTTCACCTCTGCACCTACCAAACTCAACCCCTCCACCCCTACCCCACAACTTCTCCACCCCTGACTCCGGTTCATCTTCCCCCCTTCTTGCCAAAGGATATTTCACTGCACTCACCACTGTAAACCAGTCCAAAACCAAGCCCAGATGGCTTACACCTTAGACTGCCCACATCTGCACCCCAGCCATCATCGGCTCCTCTAACACACATCCTCAACCTCTTCCTCTCAACTGTCATGGTCCCCACTGCCTGGAAGATGGCCAAAATCCTTCCCTGCATAAAGGTGGAGACCCTCCCAACCAGGTAACTACCGACCCATATCCCTCCTCCCTCCCTCACAAGCTCCAAGAGTCACTCATGCTCTCCAAACTATCAGCGTTTCTCTCATCAAACAACTCCCTCTCCCCTTTTCAATATGGCTTCAGAAAACATCACTCCACCATCACCACCCTCCTACTGTAACTGACTCTATTCTCACTGCGATGGACAAAGGCCAAGCCTCCTCTGCATCTTCATTGACCTGGCTAAAGCCTTTGATTCAGTCTCCCACTCCCCTGCTACTCTGCAAATTAAGTTCCTTGAGCCTCGCTCAGCCTGCCATCAACTGCTTCCACTCTATCTCCAGAATAGGCAGCAGTCAGTCCAAATAGAGGACTCTCTCCCCACTACCCATCCTTTCAGGTGTCCCCAAGGTTCTATCCTTGGCCCCATCCTTTCCATTTTATAAATTACCTCCCTCCACCTGCCTCTCCTCAAGCGTACATCTCTATGCAACGACACCATCATCTTTGCCTCCGGCCCCTCCCATGACGATCTGCTCCCAGACCTTCAAAATGACTTTAACAGGGTCCAAACCTGGCTTCAAAACAACCGACTCAAACTAAATGCCAAAAAACAGTTACCATGGTATGTGGCACTAGACAAAACTGTACCCAACCCTCCACCCCACCAATCTGCACCTAGAAGGCCCCTTGAGATAATGCCTACTTTCAAGTACCGGAGTCTGGCTGGACAGCCACCTCAACTTTCTCTGCTCAAGTCGAGGCAGTCTGCACCAAACTCCGACCCAAGCTGGCCTGTCTCTATCACCACAAGCCTCCTTCCCTCCCCACCGTAGCAAACTCATACGTAAAACTATCCTACCAGTCATGGACTACGGAGACATCATCTATGGGTCTGCCCCAGCCTCAGTCCTCTCAAAACTCGACATCCTTCTCAACCCCTTCTGTTGGTTCACCACAACCTCCCTCCACTTATTCCACTGCCTCCTCTACTCTTCTCTCTCCCTTGACCCCACTCTCACACAGGAGGACCATACATAGCACCTCCCTCTTTGCTAAATACTGGCTATGCTCCCTACCTCTACTCCTGCCTCTCACCAACCATTTACTCTGGCTACCGCTCTGTCACAGGCGCACGCACTTTCAGCTCACACACACCCCTCTCCGTCTCGGGACAGGCAGACTTTTCCTACCACCTCCTATGGAACAATCCCCCTCAACCTCCATCAGGCCTCCTCTCCGCAGCTGTTAAGCTACTACTCAGGCTCCTCCCACCCCTCTTGCTCCAGTTTCTCTCAGGGTCACGCCCTGACTCAGGTCTAACCTTCTATGGCTGACCCACTTGGTAACCTCCTGCTGCAGACAGCCTCACCCTCGTTCTCTGAGTACTCACTGTCCTTTCCTGGTTCTCCATCATGTCTCCTGTCCTAAGCTGCATATTCAAAATGCTGATTTATGCTGTTTACTTGTACTTACTTAGGCTATTTAAGCAACTCAACCAAATATGTAAGTCACAGATGATGAAATTTACTACACTGTCATGCACTCTGCTGTTGCTCTACATGTCTGTAACTAGAACATTCTGTAATTTCTCTGTTTTGCTCTTGATGTACACATTGTACCGGGTCGCACCTGGAAATGAGCCTCGCTCAGTGTGCCTTCCACGGTCACCAATTTAAAAAAATAATAATAATACCACCTCTCTCCCTCCTTTGCTCTAGGGTATACATATTGAGTTCCATTAATCTGTCCTCATATGTTTTCTGATGCAGTCCCTGTACCATTTTGGTTGCCCTTCTCTGGACTGCCTCAATTTGGTTAATGTCCTTGTGAAGGTGTGGCCTCCAGTACTGCATGCAGTACTTCAGATGGGAGCCTAACCAGTGTCTTGTAAAGAGGGATTATTACCTCCCTCTTCCGACTTATGATACCCCTACTAATACATGCTAACATCCCCTAGCCTTACCTACTGCTTTAGTGGTCTGCTTGGATGATTTCTGGTCATCGGTGATGATGATGCTCAAGTCTCTTTCTTTCCTTGTGACTGCCAGCAACTCCCTCCCAACCTATAGGTGGCTTCAAGGTTTCTCTTCCCTATGTGCATGATCTTGCACTTCTTTGCATTAAACCCCAGTTGCCACTCTTCTGACCATTTTGCTAGTTTATCCAGATCTCTTCTCATTCTGCCCACCCCATCTGGATCATCTACTCTGTTGCAGATCTTGGTGTCATCTGCAAACAGACAAAACTTACTCTCCAGTCCATCTGCAATGTCACTGATGAAGATATTGAAGAGGACTGGCCCAGACCGATCCCTGTAGTACCCACCTGTGACTTGCATCTCTTCTGACTGTATACCATTTACCACCACTCTCTGTTTTCTGCCGTCAACCAGTTTGCAACCCAGTTGACCAACTTTGACCCACCCAGAGCCCACCCAGCTTATTAATCAATCTTCTATGTGGAACAGTATTGAAAGCTTTGCTGAAATCAAGGTGAGGTGACATCAACTGCTCCCCTTGGTCCACCACTCTGGTCACCCAGTCAAAGAAATCTATGAGATTAGTCTGACAGGGTCTTCCTTTTTGTAACCCATGCTGTCTTGGATCCTGTGCTCCTATGGATTCCAGGTGTTGCACTATCCTTTCCTTAAGGAATGCCTCCATAATCTTGCCCACTACTGAGATAAGGCACTGGTCTGTGGTTCCCTACCTCCTCCCTGCTACCACTCTTGTAGAGAGAGATCACATGAGCCCTTCTCCAGTCTTGTGGGACCTCTCCTGTGCTCAGAGACTCACTAAACAGTTCTGATAATGGCTCTGCTAGTTCCACCTTTAGCTCCTTTAGTACCCTGGTATGTATGCCATCAGGTCCCATTGCCTTGTCCACCCTGAGTTTATCGAGCTCTTGTAGGACCCTTTCTTTTGTGAAGGGACTAGTGCTCACCTCCCTCCCTCTGTGTCCATGGTGCTGAGTGTGGGCCCTGCCCTACCTTCTCTTCAGTAAATACTGAGCAGAAGTATCTATTTAGGAGAGATGCCTTTACATGGTCCTCCTCCTCACACACACCCTTATCTCCATTGATCTTAGTAATACCCCTCTGGACTTTCTCCTTTCACTAATGTATCTATAGAAAGTCTTATCACCTTCTTTTACTGTTTGTGCTAGTGTTTCCTCAGTTTAGACCTTTGCCTGCCTTACTGCCTTCCCTGCTTCCCTTAGGAAGTTTGGTATACCCTCCTATCTTCATCCGCTGTGTTCCCTTATATTTCCTGAAGGCCAGCCTTTTGTCTGACTTTTCTGCTACTGTTTTGAGAACCAAAGTGGTTTCCTTCTTCTTTTGCACTTCCTTTTCTATAACACAATAGGATGTTGCTTCAAGTATTGCATCCTTAATGCTTGCTTGCCCACTTTGCCTGTACCCCTCACCTGTATTTCTTTTGCCAGGGCTAGCTTAACTCTGTTGGCCATCTTATCAAAGTCAGCTCCTCTGAAGTCCCATATTTTGCTTTGGAATGGGATGATTTAGTTGTAGTGGCCAAATTGAACCATACCATGGGATGGTCACTGGCCCCTATGTGACCTTCTACCTGGAGATCTGTGATCCTTTCTCCGTTAGTCTGTACTAGATCTAGGATAGCCCTGTCTCTTGTGGGTTGTTGTCCCAGTTGTTTGAGGCCCTCCCCTGCAGGGAATCCACCATGTGTCTAGTTCTGGCAGATGTTCCTGCTGGTATTGACCAATCTGTATCTGGTATGTTGAAGTCTCCCATTGTCAGAACCTCCTCTTTAGCTGTCATGTTTTGTATATCTTGTAACAGTAATATGTCTATGTCCTCCCCTAGTCTGGGGCCTGTAGACAACCCCAGTTCTTATGGCTGTCCCATTTCACGTTTCCAGAGTGACCCACAGTTCTTCTGGCTCCTTATGTGTATTCTGAATTTCTGTAGCTTTGATATTTTCATTGACATACAAAACCCTCCCCCTTTTTGCACCTCGGTCTCCTCTGAAAAGTACATAGCCAGGTACTGAAGTCTCCCAAGTGTGGTTACTGGTAAACCACATCTGCTACTTGCTACTATGTCCAGTTTAGCCTCTGTCATTATTGCCTGCAGGTCTGGGATCTTGTTCCCAGACTGCAAGCATTCTGTACATGATTTTCCATTGGACAGATTTCCGTGTGTTAGCTGTTGGTGAGGTCTGATGCTTCTGTGCATCGTGTGGGGAGCAGGACCTATTTCCTTACCTGGTGATGCATATGAACTGTAAACATGCTGAACTCCTGTTTGACCACTAGTTGAAGTGGGAGGGGTGTCCTTCCCATTAGACATATGGGGTGAGATTGGGATGTGAAGATCGCATCCTTCATGTTCAAAGCACAGAGCCATTGGTCCTTGGATAGGAGTGGCAGAAGGCTTTGCAATGACAGCATCCAGAACCTCTTGTATTCTTGTATTCTATGCAGTAAACTTGAACCTGAAAACTATGAAAGATTCGGGCACTGAGATCCAATATTGGTGAAAATCCCTGTCTTTTTGGGTACCGAAAGAGTGGGAATAGAATCCCTTCCTATCTGGTTTGCTGGCACTGGCTGTATCTCTTTTGTGAAGAAGAGCCGTGATTTCTCCCTAAGAGGGGATGTAACTGTTCTAGTCTCTGTAATGTAATACTCTGCAGTCCACTATTGTCCACTCTGAGTCCATGATGGTCTATGAAATATGTATTCAGTGATTCTAATGTCTATCTATGTCCTGTAACAATTTGTACTATGTGGCAGTATCTCTGCCCTTATACAAAGCGTTATTATAGCTGTTTTACTGTATCATGCTGTTTCTCCAATGTTGCCATGTGTATGTATATATACTGTATGTTTTGTGCTCTCCGGGTCGTTCCTGAAAATAGGTTCTACTTGTCTAGTGTACTTACCGTGAACAAAAACTAAATAAATAAATAATTATACCCTTGAGTATAGAACACCTCAGTGGATTGTCTGGAGGTTTTCTCTAAACTCTAGATGTGACCAAGCTTTATTAGTGAGAGCACCAAGCGCCTGACATGATGGACTCCCAGCCTCCCAGATACCTCGTGAGTCTTCCTCCCACTTGCTCCTCCGATGGAAGAGGAGGAGGAGGAAGAAAGGTCAGTCACCAAGTCAGGAGTGGGAGGCGGTTGGGAGGGCTGCTTCTGCAGCTCTTTGAGTTTTGGCTTGGGGCGGTGGCAGAGTTGGGAGCCTTACACTTGAACTGGCATTTGGGCTGCTGATTTTTCATCTGGCATTTGTTTTGCCAATGAAAAGGATGCTTATGTTGTTGAGTCCTTGGTCGGTACATGGTATGAACTGACTAAAGTGCTGTGCCCTTATCTTGCAGGCTGGTTATGATGTCCTGGGCATCTCCACCAAACAGGACAGACTACCTAAAGGGGCATCCTGGATAGCCGACTGAACATCAGGGCTAGTCCCGATACCCTTAGCCAAGAGTACCTTCAAAGGCTCACAGCAGTGGCTGCATCCAGAGCAGAGGAATCCACCGCATGGTAGGTGGCCCGCAATGAATGGTGGTCCAGCCACCTTGGCCATTTTTAAGGTAGGTTGCCAAGGAAGATTTTGATTCAGAGTCAGTTAAGGCTTCGATGACAGGTTCGAGCTGGAGTGGAATAAGGTCTTCTGGAACTCTAGCATGTGTGAGACATAGTTCAAGGCATGAACTGCTAGAGTAGAAGATGCATAAATTTCCTCCCGAACTGGTCCATTTGTCTGGACCCTTCTCGGGGTGAGGTACTGAGGGGCTGTGGCTTGGCAGATCTATCATGGGCTGCTGTTATGCCCACTGACTCTGCTTTGGGATGTGTGCTCAGGTGGTCCCTCCCTCAGGTGTCCTGTAGACCTGGTCGGCTTTTTGGCCATGGCCAGGATAGAGGAAGGTCTCTGCCAGATAGCTGAGGCTAAGTCCTCATGGGGTTCCAGCCAGGGTAGGGTAAGTATCGGACTTGTATCTGGGAAGTCCAGATGCTCTGCCAACCTTCATCTTTTGGGGTCCAGAGCTTCTGACTTCCACTTGGGCCTCCGCCATCTGTTTGGGGAGGTCCATAAGGAGGAGCTTCTGGTGTGGACTTGGTGGATTCCTGAGGGACTGGATCCTCAGGGAGGGTTACTAATCCTGAGCTGGCATCTGAGGAATCCAAATCTGGCTCTGAATCCCTGGAATCCTCTGAGATTTCAGAAATAGGAGGATCTGGCTCCTGGTGACAACCTCCCGTCAGATGAGTCATAGGCTCAGACAGGCGGTCTGACGCCAGGCGAGCTCCCCGGTGAGGCGCCCTAGGTGGAAAACCAGGCCGGTCAACATTCGATGGGGAGGATATCTGCTGTCGAACTTGAGACCAACTGACTCTTGGTCGCCGACCACCAAGAATTGAGAATTTCCTTAAAGTCCACCTGAGGCTGCTGAGGAGGTGGAGTGGGAGGAGTGGTGGTTGAATGAATCAGATCCAGGTCCATGTCCCCAAAACTGTGGGGGGTAATGATGAGGGTAGCCTGGTGAAGGATAGGAACCAGGTAGCCTGGATAGTAGTAGGCTAATGAGAAAGGATTATGTGTCGGGCTGATGGAGGGTACCCCAGCGGAGGATAAGTCGATGTCTGAAAGCCGGACGTCAGACCATAGTGCAAGACAAAGGCCTGATGGAGGAGATCCAGATGGCTGCCCTGATGGCAGGTAGCCAGAAGGATGCCTCGCCAGGGTAGCCCGGCGGCAGTACCGATGGGGATAGCCTGACTGCGGTCCCAACAGGAGATAGCCTGACTGCGTTCTCAACTTGGGAGGGCATGACTGTGGCCCAGATAGAGGAAACCAGATGGACCTGCTGAAGTTCCCGGAGGATCGCAGCCCCTGATGGAAAAGATCTTGAGGATGCCCTGAAGGGAGGAATGATGGGGGCACACCCGACGGGGTAGAACCGCTGGTGGTCCCAGTGGAGACAAAGGAACCTGCGGGCATTGGAGAATGGGGTCTGGCATCACGGTAGGTGGTGTAGGAGCCACCATAAGGTCTAGCAGCCCTCTGTCATCAGGAAATCCCAGCATAGGGTGGTTGCCTGTAGGGGCTTGCAGCCCCAGTGATAGTTGGGAAGCTCCGATGGGTCAGGCGATGGGGGTTGTGAAGGGAACCCTTGGAGACCCCAGTCCTCTGGCCTGGACAGTGCTAACATCTGGCAGCATCGCATCAGAGTCTGATGGATGCAAAGAGGTTAGGTGGTCATCGGAGGGCTGACAATCAATTGATCAACCTGGGTCACGTGGGAGTCAAAGGAGCCAGCTCCCAGCTTACCAACCCGGTTGGGCGCTCTCCGGAGGGTCTTGCAGTGACTTATCGGTCACACCTGCCATCTTAGGACCCAGGGTGGAAATGGGCCCTAAGAGCGGTGGCAGCCTTGGACACATCTGAGGTCCCACTGCCGGTGGCGGTGGGGACCAAGAACCTGCTCAGAAGGTGGGAGTGCAGGTTTGATCACAGCGCTTACCTTCTCGGATGAAGGGCCAATCCTCAGTCGAAGGGCCTGTAGGTGTCTTTGCTGGAGGGAGAATGCTCCTGTTCCCTGTGTTTCTCCTTGTCCCTTTTCTTTTCTTGTGGGGATCACGGGTGAGGACGGCCTCTTCAATTTCTTCAATTGCTGCTCCATCTAAGCCATTTTTTCCTTGAGGATATGTGCCTCAACAGCCTGCAGGCATTGTTTCCACATGGCCTGATCACAGTGAGAGCAAGCCTCTCACTCCTCGACCTTATGACTTGGCCTGAGATAGGAGAGGCAAAGACAATGTTGATCTTTGTGCGGAGTTGGACTCCACAGGAACCACATTTGTTTTTATGGATCTGGAGAGGATGACATACAAACAACTCATTGAAAAATAAGAAAGTGAATACTCATTGGATGGGCATTCCAACTGCAGCGACAAGCTTCGGTCAGTCCAACTGCATGAGTCGATGGTGGGAAAGAACTGGAGGGCAGGCGTGAGGACTGCCCACTATATAGGTCATGCGGCGTCAGTCACGTGGTGTCTGGTGGCGGTCCCCATCAGACTATTCTAGCAAAAGTTTCTGTGCAGTCCTGTGCTGCCAAGGCGCCAGTCCTAGAAATGATTACCTACTGCAAGAGCCCTCTCAAAGTAAGATCATTGTTTTCTGTGGAAAAGAGCAGGCACATAAACCTGATGTAATAAATAAAACAGCTTATGTATACCATATAGCAGTCAATTGCCTTCCTCAACCTTGTCAGCTGTACTGATATTGAGCTCAAGCCCAGCCCTGCTCTGCAGCCCCTCTCATCTCCCCAAAGGTCTGAGAGTGGCTCATGTCAGCATCTGCAGCCTCCTCCCCAGGCTTGAACAATTGCAACTGCTCATGGTCAACCTCAAGCCTAATGTGCTGGTGGTCTGAGTCTTGTCTCTCCTAAGATCACTGGCACCTCTGCTGCTATCCCCAGCTTCTGTAACATCAGGCTGGATTGGGCGAAGAGGGAGGAGGCTTAGCTAGCTACCTCTCCTCAAGCATCCAGTGTGAGCCTGTGCTCACTGCCTCCTTCCCCATTGCCTACAAGTTGCTCCTCCTCAAACTCTCCCTCCCTTCTCTGGTCTCATATTCATTGCCAGAATTTACTGTTAAACTAGCATGTACCCTCTTCAATCACTCATCTCCTCACCACTATTTCCACCTACACATCCTCTGGTGAGTTACTCATCTTCGGCAATTTCAACCTCAATTGGCTCCCTCCCTACCTAAATGATGCCAAAAGTAAAGTCCGGCAATCTTTCCAATTGATTTCTCAGAAATCACTTGGCACAATCATAAACCCCTCAACCATTCCCTCCTGGACTGGGTCTTCTCCTCCCATCCACTGTATTGTGGATTCTGGTACCCTCCCCATGCCATCACTGACCATCACATGGTCTACTGTGTGTGCAAGATCCATCACCTCAAAGCCCCACTAAATTCATCCAGATCTGGTTCTTCCAGTCGCTGGACTTCTCCCTTTATGCTGACCTGGTGCCTACTCATTAGTATCCCATCTAGGCAGCCAAAAACATCAAATCTGCTCTCCAATTCTTTAGCGCCAAATTCATTCTGTTTGGGATCACCATGCCCCCCTCTGAAAATAAGAGTCCGGGCTCTCACCTCCTATGATCTCAGCTGAGCTGCTGGCCTGCTGCCATGCACATGACCATGCCTGGTGGACCTACAAGTCCACTGGTTCCCCTGCTGAATTTACTTACCAAATACCAACCTTTTTAATGCCTACCCAGAGCTATAGCTTACGAGGTCTGAATACTTTGCATCCACACTCCAGAACATACATTACCACTGCTCTAAGATTTAGAAAGTTATTCACACTCATCCCCTTCAACTCAGCCCCACCCCCCATTGTCATTGTGGGTGACTCTCTTATCTCTGACCCCACTGCAGTCTCTTCATCCTTCAACTTCTTTTTCAATCCTGTGCCCTCTCTCTTCTCCTCTCTTTTCCTCCCCTCCTTCCACCCCACACCACACCACACCACCCTCTTTCTCCTTCTCTCCTACCACTCCCATTGCTTCCCTTAAGGCCTTCTTGGTTCTAAACTCCCACAAGGATGTAAGCCTTGATGGTCTTAACCCTAAACTCGTGCATCTCTCTGCTCATGCCATTGCTCTCCCAAATATCTACCTTCTTAACCTCTCCTTCTCGTTTGTCTCCGTCCCTGATGCTTGGAAGCACGCTTCAGTTATCCACCTTCCCAAAGGGAAATCCCTCCTCCTGGCAATTACAACCCTATGCCCTCATCCCTCCTGGCTAAGTTCCAGGAATACCTTGTTCTTTCCCAGCTCTCCCTTTCTTGACTCATCCTCCTTGTTCACTCCCTTCCAGTCTGGCTGCAGGATGTCCCTCCACCTTCACCTCCCTCCTTTGGCTTACTGACTCCATCCTTTCTGGCAAGGATCAGGACCTGGCCACCACTGCCATCTTTGTTGACCTGGCCAAAGCCTATAACACTGTTGCCCACCCCTTTCTCCAGACAAGCTTCAAGCAGTGGGGCTCGTGGCCTCATCAGCTGGGTGGTTCCACTCTTACTTTGAAGCTAGGTCTCAAGTTATCCGGACTGGATACTTTCTACCCCCCACTTCCTACTCACGTGAGCTCCAAAAGTCTATCCTTGGACTAATTCTCTTCTCCATTTTCCTAAATAACCTCCCTCTGCCTGCTCCATACATATGTACACTGATGATATGGTATTCTATGGCTCTGGCTCACTGCCCCTGACCTTATGGTCCAGTTTGCCTAGACTTTAACAACATCCATTGCTGGTTCATGGCCAGTCAGCTGTACCTCAATGCCAAGAAAATGGTCTGTTTGACTTTTGGCACTCAGCAGAGGCTCACCACCCTCCCTGTTCCATACCCTTGATGGTATAGCACTTAAGGATGTTTCGTTCTTTAGTACCTTGGGGTCTAGCTGGACCATCACATTGATTTCTCTGGATGCCATCCACCTGCAGCTCTACCCAATACTTGGAGTGCTTTATAGGAATAAAGAAATGATACCACTTTCCTGATGCATAGAGATTGTCTCAAGACAATCGTGATATTGTTTACAGTGCTGCTCCAAGTCCAACCTGGTCAGACTGAACCCTCTTCTTCTCCTCCTTCTGCCACTCTGCCCTAGACAGTCCCTCTAGTTCACAGTACTCCTCATTAACTCCTCATTCTCCCTACTCTTCCCTCACTCCTGCAATGCCAGGTGCCTCACCCATTGTCTTTCCTTTATCTCTAAACTCTGGCTTGGCTCCCTCCACCCTTGCCTTACCTCTATTCTCATCCTCCCCACTACCTCATACTCCCTTCACAGCCAAGCTCTCTCTCTTGCTTCCCCCCACTGAAATTGTCTTCTGATCCAAGCTGCCTTCTCTTTCCATTTCCCCAAACTTTAGGTCTCTCTCACCTCTCTCCACTCTACTGTCTGCTCTGCCCCTTCCCCACTGACTCAACTCTCTCCTTCCATGACTTCATAGTCACTCCTGCAGTTGCCCTTGACACCGGGCCTTGGGCTGTTGCCCAATGCCCTCCATATCGTGCTTCCCTTTGCCCTATGGTACAGATCCCCTACACCCCCAATTTACAACCCCTGCCCCCACCCTGGACTGTGTCTTGCCTTTTGCATACCTCATGCTGTTCTCCTTCTGCAATTTATTGCACTGTACAGTATTTACTTACACAGAACCATTACTTTTGCATTATTGTTATTTTGTTGAAGCTTATTTCCATATTAGGTTATTTTTGTAGTTGTATTTTCCACTTATTTTTTACCTCATGATTCTGTTCCTTCCCCCACCCCTTCACCCTTCCTAGGACACATCTGGAAGTCTGGAAATGAGCTGTTGCCAGCTCAGTATATTTTCCTGGTAATACTTTTAAAATAAATAAATACATACATTTTGAATATTCAGAACTGTTTAGCAGAGCTGTGAAGTGTAACCGCTCATCGCACACAAATGAGGGTTTCCTTTTGTAAAAAACAACATTGCAGTAGACTGAAACTGGCCATGGCTCAGTGGTCTTTGGACCAAATTACAGACAAGGTAACTTTAAACATAAAATTTGATTGGCAGATGAGGACACTTGGCCCACCCAGTCTGCCCATTTCCCTACCTAATGGTTAAGCTGCAGATCCTAGTTAACCAACAGCCTACTTCTTCCTACCCCCACCCCTAGAATTGCCCTTATGACTGTCCCATGCATTCTTGAGATTCCCACCACTGTTTTTGACTTCACAACCTCTTCCAGAAGGCCGTTCCATGCATCACAACCACTCTGTGACAAAATACTTCCCTTACATTACCTCTGAGCCACCCCCATCTTCTTCTGTGCCCCTTGTTCTTGCACATCTCTTTTCTGAAAGATGCTACCCTCTTGGACTTTGTTGATTCCCTTGAGGTACTTGAAAGTTTCTATCATGTCCCCCTATCCCTCCTTTCCTCGAGGCTATACATATTAAGCTCCTTAAGTCTCTCTTCATATGTCTTCCGTGCAGACCCGGCACCATTTTAGTTGCCCTCTTCTGGACTGCCTCCATCCTGTTTATGTCTTCTTGGAGACTGGATCTCCAGAACTGCATGCAGTACTCCAGTTGGGGTCTCACCAGCTGTCTGTACAGAGGGATAACAACTTCCTGTTTTCTACTGGTGATGCCTCTTCCTATGCATCCCAGTATCCCCCAGCCTCCTTACTGCCCTCAAACATTGCTTGCCCACCTTTAGGTCATCTGATATGACTACCACCAGGTCTCTTTCCATTTTTGTTGTTGTTAGTATCCTTACCCCATTGTGTACTCTTCCCTGGGTTTTTGTTTCCCAGGTCCATTACCTGCACTTCTTAGCATTGAATCTAAGCTGCCATGCATTTGACCATGCCTCCAACCTTGCCAAGTCCTTCTAGTTAAAAACATGCTGATCCTGTATTATAAAAAAAAACAGCACCTAAAGTGTGAAAAACTCATCGATTCTCCAACCTCATAGATACTGTAACATCACAGGAACACTTTCACTTCAGCTCTCGTGTTCTTTGACATCATAGTATCTACCCAGTGTGAGAATCCATTTGTTCTTCACACTTGGGTGTTACTTATTCTTTGTTGTGAACAAGCTCATACAGTAATGCAGACATGACACCAAGAGCATCCCATAGTAAAGAGATGCACGGTATTACTGCAAAATGTTTTGCATGATTACACTCTCATTAATGCAATGGCCACCGTATTGAAAAATAAACTGAAAGTCTGTCTGGGATTTCAAAAACATTAATCAGCTCAATCTTGACATGACGAGAGATTAAGAGTTTTCCATTAGGAACTACTAACAGAAATTGCAGCTGTTTCTGGCATTCGAGGAATTCACAAATTGATGTGCTTCGGGGCAATTTAGGACTTAGGATCATTAAAAAACATTACATACATTGTTTGAAAAATGGTTACATATCCATTTTAAAATAAGCTGATTTAAAATTCATGCAATTATCGATGTCAGGCACCTGGAACCTTAGTTAAATACAATCTTGAGATAAAAAAAATAAGAGGACTCCTTTTCTGAAGGTCATGCGTGAATGTTGTTGTGTGTATAACACAATATAACAAAAGATATACATGGGTGCCAGCACAGTGGGAGCTTCAAAGGGCCCTGAAACACCTTTTTTAAACTAGCCTATTGCCTGAATTAATTATTTCTTAAATCTCTTGCATTTAGTAGCTAGTTTGAGTGTGTTGTATTTGTTGGGAAATCCTCAATATTTATCTTGTAATTTGCTTGTTAGTATTAATTTTATGTATTGTACTGTGTTCACTGTGGTCTCTGTGCATGGTGCCCTGAGCCTTAAGTAAGGTGCCACAGAAATAAGTTGCCTTGCCTATATGTGTGCAGTCAGACACACACACGCTTTGCCGTCGCGATGCGCCTTGCCTACCCACCACACACCACGCACACATACACACAAGAGAAAGCTACAGATTGACACTAGACAGACACAGGGTTACTGAATCCTATCTATAAATTTTTTATTTATTCTATTTTAGTCTAAGGCCCACTAAGCACAAAGTGCCTGTTTTCAGGGGCGACCTGGGAGCACTGGGTGTTAAGTGACTTGCTTAGAGTCACACAGTATGCAAGTGGAGCTTGTGAGAATCAAACTCAGGTCTGGTCTACTGGATGTACCAAGCTCATTCACACCTCGTTCCTCTAACCCCTAGGCTATACTGCCAGACCATACATAATCCTAGCTGTACAGAAGAGGGCATAATTAAGGTGAGAAACCTCTGCATGAAGCAAGTGAGCAAAAGTAGAGAAACCTCTGCATGAAGCAAGTGAGCAAAAGTAAGAGGAAAAAGAGACCACTGTGGTTCTCAAAAAAAGCTGGCAGGAAAGGTAAAGGCTAAAGGGGTAGCATTTCAGAAAGTATAAAGAGACACAGAGGGGAAGATAGGGAGGCGCATCAGGGAAACATAGGGAAGTAGGGAAAGCAATAAGGAGCAAAGGTGCAAACTGAAGAGAGCATAGCCCAGGTGGTAACAAAAGGGACAAGACATTTTTTAGATATGTAAGGAAAGAGGAAGACCAGGGGAGGGATTGTAAAGTTAAAAGGAAGGGTGGGACTGTAAAGAAGGGAGACAAGGAAAAAGCAAAATCCTGAACAAATGCAATACTTCTGCTCAGTGCTCACAGAGGAATGGAAAGGCCACATAAAACTAACAAGGAGCTTTGAAGGGGAGGGGGACACTGGTTCTTTTGGGGAGAGAGGTCCGAAGGACTCGCTAACCTGAAAGTAGACAAAGCAATGGAGCCAGATGGGGTGCATCTAAGGGTACTGAGGGAGGCTCAGGGAGGTACTGGCTGCACCTCTGACAGTACTATTTAACAGCTCACTGGAAATAGGGTGGTTCCACAGGATTGGAGGAGGAGAATGTAGTCCCACTTCACAAAAGTGGTAGCAGGGAGAAGGCTGGCAAGTATAGGCCACTCAGCCTGAAAGCAGTAGTGGGAAAGTTAATGGAAACACTACTGAAGGAAAGGACTTTGGAATGTTTTGAATCAGTGGTTTACAAGACCCAGGGCAGCATGGATTCATTGGAGGGAGGGGGGCTGTCAAATGAATCTGATAGATTTCTTTGACTGGGTAACCAGAAATTAGATCAGGGTGGAGCAGTGGAGCAGAGGACATGGCCAACCTAGACTTCAGTAAGGTTTTGACACTGTTCCACATAGGAGACTAGTAAACAAACAGGGTAGTTTAAGAGTGGGTCCAAAGATGGTAGACTGGGTAATAAACTGATTAGGGGATGGGCGACAGGGGGTGGTGATAAATGGAGTTCACTCTGAGGAAGGGAAGGTGATCAGCAGAGTGCCTCAGGGATCAGTGGCGGGGCCGACTCTCTTTAATGTCCTTATAAGTGACATTGCAGAGATGCTGGAAGGGAAGGTGTGCCTCTTTGTGGATGACACCAAACTTTGCAACAGAGTGGACACTTCTGGGCGGGGAGTGGAACGGATATATGCAGAGATCTGAGAAAACTCCAAAAGTGGTCAACGATATGATACTTGGGTGTCAATGTGAAGAAATACAAAATAATGCACTTAGGGCACAGAACCCGGGGTGCAGTACAAAATAGGTGGAGTGGTACTGATGACCACCAAGCAGGAAAGAGACCTGGCAGTAATCACACGGATGACCTAAAGGTGACCAGGCACTGTGACAAGGCAGTTGGAAAGGCTAGTAGGATGCTGAGGCATAGGAGGGGTATCACCAGCAGAAAGAGGGAGGTTGTGTTGCCTCTGTAAAGATTACTGTAAGACACCACTTTGACTACTGTGTCCAGGACTGGAAACCACATCTCTGGAAGAACATACAGTACAATGGAAGTGGTCTAGAGGAGGGCAACTAAAATGGTGCAGTGTCTGTGACAAAGCCCTATGACAAGAGGCTAAAGGACCTCAATTTGTACACCTTGGAAGGGGGGATGTGATAGAGACCTTTAAATATCTCATGGTGGTAAATAAGGGACAGAAGGAGTAATTTTCAGAAAAATGATGCTCAAGGACAAGAGGACATTCCATGAAGCTGAAAGTGGATAAATTCAGGAGAGATGTGAGGGAAGTACTTCTTCACAGAAAGAGCAGTGGATTCCTGCAGCAGCCGTCCACTGGAGGTGGTGGAAGAGAAGACAGTGGTATGGTTCAAGAACGATGGGATAGGCATAAAGGAATCTTAGTGAGAAGGAAAGGGGAGGGAGAAAGAGCCAGAGATCGAGTAGGGTCTGCGTGATACTGTGGTAAGGGAAAAAGGGCAGACAGGGTCGATCAGTGGTCCTTACCTGCCATCAAATTCTGTGATTGCATGTTATGTTATTAAACAGCAGCAAATGTCTTTGTGAAAAGTAGGCACAGAGAAATTAGTTTCAAAAAGTTAGTGTTAGATCACTCAGCACTAAGCTACAGTGAGGCACTTTTCAAGCTTTGACTCAGGGCAGCAACAGAACAGCAGAACAGACAGTGTAATACTGAAAGGTTTGTCAAAAGCTCCTCCAACTAAAGCCCAAGGGTGAAGATCAGTTCTGAGGAGGGAAGGATCCATTGATTTTGGGTGGTGCCTGAATTTTAAAGAGCTACAGTATGTTGCTGGCCTACATATGGAATCACTAGAACTTCAACCTTATGCAATGTGCTTGGTCACTGGCATGGCGCCTGCCCAGGTACTTCTCAAAACAGCATATAAATCTCTCTTAATCATCTCAGAGGTTGTAGTGCTATATACTTCTGTTCCTTTCAGAGTAAGAAACAAGAAGAGAGCTTTTCTGTATCTTTTACATTAAGGCTTACACGTGGACTGTAAATCAGTTCACACAAATGTATATTAAAGAGGCACGGAAACTCCGTGAGATCTCAGAGCTCTAAAGGCTACTACTGCTGCTGGACTTGGGGAGGTTGTGAGAGGACCACCCTGATTCATCACTGAACTGCTTTAATGTTGGTTATTGGTGGAGTCGGAGGATTTTTCTGGACAATTGTTTTAGATTGGTGGAGGGTGAGAGCCTCCTGTCTGTACTATTCCATCGGAGGTTTCTGACTCTTCTATTTACTCTGAATTTATTTTGATTATAATTTGAATCATAAATGGACCTTTCTGGCTGATGGTTTAAGCCTGAATTTTGGATGGGAATTGGCTGTTTTGGGTTTAACTTTTTACTAGGTGGGTAGCTATATTAGGTTGACTGTAGATCATGTGCTGGCGGTGGCTCTCCTGGTGCGGAACTACCCTCCCAGCTCTGGGGCCTTGCCCCTTTAGTTGACCTCTGCTGCAAGGCAAGATTTATTATCATTGTCTGGCTTTGGGTATTGTTAGGAAGAGGCGGGGCTGGGGACCCTGGACCTGGTGGGGGATCTGGGTGGCCCAGTAGGGGTTGTGGAGGCAAGAAAACACCTTGGGGAGAAATGGAGATAAGAGAGGGTCTGTCCTGTCTGGTCCTCATACCTACAGGCTCCACCTCTGGTGGGCAGCTTGCTGCGATCAGCCTCAGTGTCTCATCTGACCCGGGCAGTGTTATGTAATGCCAGGTCCATTACAAACAAAGATGGCAATAATTGCTGATCTTGTAGGGTCATCGGACCTGGCATGCATCACAGAGATCTGGTGGATGATAATACTGGCCCTATTCTTGAGTCAGCAGTTCCAGACGGTTTCTCGGTTATACACCGCCCAAGGCTGGATTGGAGGTGCAGGGGTGTGGCCATCTGTTTCCAGTCAGAATTAGGCCTGACAGATGTGCCAGTGGGAAACCAGATCCTTTGAATGCATCCTTGCGCGCAGGTGTGAGGTGCAAGAGTCTTCTCATCTACTGTCCACCCATGGATGAGAAGCAATTCTTGCAGGAAGTCACGGACTTCATTGTCAACACGGTGTTGGAGTCTCCCAGGTGATGGTACTGGGTGACTTTAATGCCGGGTCGATGATGAACTCTCACATTTTGGTCAGGACTTCCTCCAACTTATGATCTTGTTGGGATTCCACGGTAGTTTCTCTGTGACCCATAATTCTGTTCATTCTCTGGATCTGGTCTTCCTACTGGGTATGGAGGCCTCTGACTTAGTGGAGGAGCCTGTCGGTTGGTCCGACCATAGCACTGTCAGGTTCAATTTCCTGGCTCCCCTTATAGGCCTGCTCCTCTGGAGATGGTTCAGTACTGCCCATTTGGGGAGAGACCCCAGATGGCCTGATGGCAGTGCCGAATCTGTCAGGATTATTGACTGCTAGCAGGGGTCCGACAACCTAATATAAGCCTATAATGAAGCCAAGGTTGTGGCTCTGGACTCTATTGCTCCTGTTTGTGTTTGTCCCTCACTCTTTGCCTTGATCCCCATGGTTGATGGGACCTTGAGGAGATGATGAGAGAAGGGTGAAGGGTGGAGTGTCACTGGCGGAAATCTGGCCTTGATGCCAACAGGCTTAGATTGATGGCCCACTATACAGACTATCAATTAGTGATCTCCCATAAAAGGCAGAGTTCATGTCCAGGAGATCATTGCTGCTCGGAACCGACCAGTTCAGCTCTTCCGAACTGTGGAAAGACAGTGTAATTCAGCCTGTCTGCAAGTTTGGAGAGCATTATCACAGGATAAGTGACAAGTTTGCTCACTTCTTTACTGATAAGGTTGCTGACATTAGGTCTGAGATCTGCATATCTCACTCTAATGGGTGGAGTGGTGATTGGTCGGAGGTTGCAGAGCCTCGGTTTGGTTGGTCGGCCTTTAGTCAGCCAGCAATCGTGGATGTCATAAGGATCGTCCAGGGTATGCAGCCTACCTGCTGTAGTTTGGACCCAGGTCCAACCTGCCTCCTTTGTGGGTGTGTTGGAAGTCATCAGCATGGTCCTTGCAGGAGATAGTCCGAGTTCACTCAAGACAGGTGAGTTCCCGACTCCCTGAAGGAGGCAGTGGTAACACCCTCCTTAGAAATCCTCTCTCAACCCAGACTGCCCTGCTAACTACAATCCTGTCTCTAACCTGCCCTTTGTGAACAAGGTTATTGAGAAGGTGGTTACGCTGCAGCTGGATGACCACTCATTCCATCCATGACATCTACAATCCTCTCCAGTCGGGATGTAGGAGAGGCATTGCACCAAGACTGCCCTGGTCCAGGTGCTCAATGATCTCCTGATAGTAGAGATTGGAGGAGTCATTCCATCTTAGCCTTCCTTGATCTCTGTGTGGCATTTGACACTGTGGATCATGATGTATTGCTGGATCACCTCGGGTTCTCTGTGGTCTGTCAGGTACAGTCCTCAGATGGTTTTAATTGTTCCTCACTGGTAGATCTCAGAGAATGACATTGGAATTTATTCCTCTGATGCATTCTCTCTACCTTATAGGGGTACCCAGGGCTCTGTGCTTTTGCCTATGTTGTTGCAGTGTATATGTGCTGTTGGAGACATTGTAGGCAGTATGGCTGAGTTTTCACTGCTATACAGGTGATGCTCAGCTATATATTCTTTTGTACCTGATCAGGAGGATGCGGTCTCGTGTTTAACAACTGCCTCATCAGATCCAGGACTGGATGAGTGCTAGCTGGATGAGGCTGAATCCTGACAAAACTGAGGTTTTGGTGGTGGACCCAGGTCACAGGTAGAAGTCTTCAGCTGGGCAGGCCACTGGGCCATTGCTCGGAGTTTGCCAGCTGTTGATCTCTGAATGGGTGCGGAATCTGCATGTTATTTCTGATGAGAGGTTGACCCTGAAGTCTCAGGTATCAGCCGTCATCAAGACCTTTTTATCATCTGAGGAATATTGCCTGGATTAAGCATCTGATTCTGACCGGTGGTCTTGCAACACTGGTCCATGCCTTTGTTAATTCCACCTTGATTACTGTAATGCCCTGTATCTAGGGCTCGAGGGTTTACATCTGTCACTTGCAGCTGGTATAGAACGCTGCGGCCACGTTGTTGACAGGGCTTCCCAATCTAGCTATATCACACCTGTGCTGCACAGACTGCACTGGCTGCCTATTCAATGGTGGATCACCTTCAAGGTCTGTTTACTGACATACAAAACTCTACACGGACAGAGACAGGCTACCTGCAAGAGCTCCTTCATTCCTATAACCCCCTCGGACCGCTCTGCTCTGCTGATGAGGATTGCTAAAGAATCCCAGGGTTTGTTTAATGACCTCTGGAACCCAAGCATCAGATTTATGGTTCCTCCCAGTGGAATTCTCTACCACATCAGATAAAGGGTGCCGGACTGTGGAGACGTCAAGACACTCTGAAAACATTTTTTTGCTTGCCTATCCTGAACATTAGCTGTGGGGTTTTGGCATTACGGTTGTTCTGAATCTTGGAATTTTACTGTTTTAAAGTTTTATTGTAAAAGCGCTTTGATATGTGTTGAATTGTGCTTTCAACATGTAAAGTTTATTATTACTGCACTTTGTGGCATTTGTATCTACTCTCCGGTGACAATGTAACAAGCTGCTGGTTTGTCCTGTGGTTTTGCCCATAAATAATACTGTAAGTGTACTCAAAGCAGAAACGATTCTATTCTAAGTCAGCCTCTGCTGCATCTTCATGCTTAAACACACTGAAAATCCAGTTCTGCTTAATATTCCATTGTTTCAAACACAAGTCCCATCTACTCCATGTACAATAATTTATCAAAATTAGATTTTGTGACATTGTCTAATGCAAACTGAATTTAAATTACATTTTCATCATCTTCTGACACAAATCCAGATCCAATTCATTTACTATTGTTTTAACTATATAACTCTCGCAGGTGGTGGTGCTTACCTGATTGCCTTCCTGGGCATTGCTCTGCCCTCCTGCCTTGTTCGGTCCAGTTTTGGGTCCCTTTATGTGCTCCTGCCGGCCCCGAGTGCCTATATTCTGTTGGGGACCAGAGGTGTAGTAAAAACCGCCTGCTTGGCAGTTTGCTGAACACTACACTGCACAGTGTGTGAGCATTAAAGCAGGAGCCTGATCGAGATGTGCGTAGCTGGTGGCTGCCAGCTTGGTTTCTTGAATGCGCATCGCTTAGTACAAAAGCTGCCCAACTACTCCTGTTAGTATTCCTTTGTGTGCTCCAGCCTCATCGACAGAGCTGCAGCAACAGGGGTCTGGCGGCATATTGGGAGGGGAGAAAGTGAAACTTTGGGAAAGCGCTCTTTAGCATTATTACAGTAATGGAGCTCTACCACTTCAAGACCAGCCAAGGCTGCTATATATATATGAATAGCCCTTCCTAACACCTGGGGAGAGCACTACGATTGCTGGCAACAGGCAGGAGGAGCCCCATGAAAGCCTCACTCTGCCACTGGACAGTAGGGCAGGGGCAAATATTGGACAATGACAACAGCACCCAAATTCAAAACAATAGTTTTCCTGCAAAACGGTTAAAGTCGGGGCACTGTGTGAATTGAACTGCAGCAGCCATATTTACCACCTTGACCCACCATGCAGCCAATCAATGTTCTAGGAGCCCTGGAGGACTTAGCAAATGGACTTCAGGGAAGAGGCAAGGACTATGCATTGGCACCTGCCCTGCAATCAATCAGGCATCAAGTGGGCCTCATACACATTAATTCTACCAGATGGATTGCTCTGTCAATCATTCAGAAGTTGTCATGTTCTCCTGGAATCCCAGAGGCAGATGCAGCTTGCGACAGTCTGCCAAGAGCTCCCCAAGAGGAGGGGCTCATACTATTGCTCCCAAGAGAAGCAGGAGGTCTGCCTGGGGCTTCCCACAACCACCAGCCCAGGAGGTGCCTCTGCATTGATCTACATTGCCTTCCAATATGTGGAAGGAGCTGTTACCAGAACTAAAATGTTGTTTTACTGAACAGAGCCAATTGTCTGGGAGCTTCCAGAGGAGAGGAAGCTCTACTGTGTGTTCCAGAGACATTTGAAGGCCTATGAGGGGCTTTCACAGCCAGACAACCAAGGGAGCCTGCTCCATTTTCAATAGCTGGAAAGTCTGTGAGAAGGTGAAAGCCATTTCTCTCGGGCTTGAGCATTCGGAAGCATGAATCTGAGAAACTGTTCCTGCAACAAGCTTGTAAGAATTCTAGAGACTGGGATCCTGTTGAGTTTGTGCCACAGCTGCCATCCTGCAGTGTGGCTGAAGCCATTAAAGCATTCCGAGCTCCGGAGAAAGAGTTGTTGCCAACAGAGGATGGTCTGTGGAATCAGGCAAGGTAGTGTCATGGTCAGGCATTACTCATCGCTTCCTGAGGCTGGATGCCTGGACGAGGGTAAGGCGTGGGGTTGTGGTCTCAGTATAGGTCTGTCCAGCCTTGTGATGCCACAGAGAAGGTGACAAGCTGCTAGAGATCCTGCAAGCTGCACAGAGCCGACTCAGCTGTATCCCTGCTGAGGAGACCCACAATCCTGCTTGAAACCTCTAGAGCTGCAGTTCAGAGGAATGTTCCTCTTCCAGATGGAAGGCCAATTTGGCTGGTATCTCCAGGACTGTGAGTAACTGCAGGGTTTTGCTCTCACCTGGGGATTAGTACAAAGGTTCCCAACAAGTTTCTGTTTTATTCAAAAGTGCACCAGCACAATCCACCCAGCTGCAATGCATCAGGCATGCACCTATTTCACCACTTGGGTACCCAAATAAGACATTAAGGGGCACTGGTACCAGTGGGGAGGTGGGCCATACTGTCCTGGGTTACTGCTTGGGGGCAGGCACTGTTGTTATTGCATGATTTCACCAGTTCTATCAAATATAGCCAACTGTTTTATTCCTGTATTCCAATTCCCTTTATCCTGTTTAATAAATCTTTTAGTGCCGTTGTTCAGCACTTTCTGTGAGCATATTATTAGCTACTATCCTTAATTGCATGTGTTTTACAGAGTTACAGCTTAACAATTCTGAGTGTGGGTGACTATGAGGGAGGTGGTAGTTACAGTATCCCAGGGGTTGTACCATACAAACAGCTGTCCCACTATGTTTTACTCTGGGTGGAGGCACCACAATATTTATTTTATCTTTGGGAAAGAACCTCTTCTCTATCAGAACCAGAACCCAGGCCCTCAACCTTGTTGAGCCCACAGGAGGTAACCAAAGCATACACAGCAACCCAGTTACAACTAGATATTTTGTTCCATGATTAACGTGTTTATTTTACTGTATTAAATTCATGTGCACTTTATAAATGAACCAAGTGGATTTTTAGCGCTACAGAGAAAAACAAACAAGAATGATATAAGAATGAATGTTCTGATGCATATGGAGTATGTCAGTTCTGTGAAACTGCTACTTAAAAACTTGAAGTTTAAAAAAATTGCATTTTGTACTGGGAAATTGCAATACAATATCTGGAATATGTAGTTCTGCCATAATTCCAGTGCCAACTCTGAAGAAACTACCTGGTCATTCATACTATGCCAGTCTGCCACAAAACTTCAGATGCCAAATGATCACATCAAACGACTGATATAATCTTTTTTGAAGCATATATGTATTAAAATTTTCAAATATATTTCACAGACCAAATGCAGACAAAATGAACAACATAACATTAACAATATATAAGGAAAGACAATAAACCTTAAAGTCCATGAATCAGAGGAGTCCCTCTTATTTAGGATCACCTTCATCCTCGGTCTTGAGAGCTAATATAAGCCAATATATATGTAACCCCTAGGTGGCACTATCCCAGGGCTCTACTCCTGCCTGCTTAGCTAGTAGCAGGTTAAGGGGCCTGAGTTCTGAAACAGGTGCCTCCACCCAGAGGTCGAAGTTGGTGGTGGTCAAGCTAACCTGGGCACAGCTCTCTGGGACACTGTAACCCCCTCTTCCCCTCTAGTGGCCTAAACACTGTACAATAATCACTTTCACAGTACCCTGGTACACCACAAAAGTACCATACTGTTTGCACTTACCACCAGGCTGGTTCCTCTGGTTCAATTCTGGGGACCCCTGTAAAACAGGGTTATGCGAACAAATAGCAACAATACAGTACTTTGAGCACAAACTGGAACCACAGTCAGATTACATGCAGAAAAGTTAGATCTGATTTATTCAGGGACTTGAACAAGGAAGGGCAAAATCAGGTTAATTAGCTTAAAGGTTATATTAATCAACAATTATGCATGCGCTTTGAGTCCCCCACACAGTCACACCTCTGGGTACCCAGGTGGAGAAGAGATGGGCTAGCCAGGACCGCTGCCCAGGGTTGCAGCTGGTTGAGGCCCTGTGATGGAAAACACAACATACACAGTACACAACATTTGTAATCCAGAGCCAGAGGGCTCAGTTCAGAAGGAAACAAAACAACAAGGCAATCAGATGACACACTCAGATTAAGCTGTTGTTTCAGGGAGCTACCCTGTTATTTACTCACGATACCCAAGACTGGACACAGGCTGGATGAAAATCGAGACTGCAGGTGGTTGATCTGGAATGCTTGTCTAACCTGCCTTCTTTATAGCAAGGACTGTTTTGTTTGTCTCCACTATCTTGGCACTGGACTGCAAATTGGACCAATCAGTTTTGGTGGGACCTAAAATGTAGCCGGACTACAGGAGCTGTCTGAAGTAAAAATCTGTAGGAACTGTAGTTTTGAACTTTTTGCGTTTGGTTAATTAACCTGATTTTGCCCTTCCTTGTTCAAGTCCCCTGAATGTTGTGTTTTCCATCACAGGACCCCAACCAGCAGCGACACGCTTGGCTAACCCCGGTCAACAGTCCTGGCTAGCTCCATCTCTTCTCCACCTGGGTACCCAGAGGTGTGACTGTGTGGAGGACTCAAAGCGCATGCATAACTGCTTGACTGATATAACCTCTTAGCTAATTAACCTGATTTTGCTCCTTCCTTGTTCAAGTCCCCTGAATAAATCAGATCTAACTTTTCTGCATGTAATCTGACTGTGGTTCCAGTTTGTGCTCAAAGTACTGTACTGTTGCTATGTGTTGTGCATAACCTTGTTTTACAGGGGTCCCCAGGGTCTTCTAGAGGAACCAGCCCTGGTGGTAAGTGCAAACAGTGTGGGTACTTTGTGGTGTACCAGGGTACTGTGAAAGTAATTATTGTACAGTGTTTAGGCCACTAGAGGGGAAAGAGGGGTTACAGTGTCCCAGAGGGCTGTGCCCAGGTTAGCTTGACCACTACCAACCCTGACCTCTGGGTGCAGGGACCCATTTCAGAACTCAGGCCCTTAACCTGCTACTAGCCAAGCATGCAGGGTAGTAGCCCTGGGATAGTGCCACCTCGGTTACATCTTTGAGGCTCACCGCTGTTTTGCTTGTTAATAATCACCAAGCCAGCATGAGTTTTACTCATCTTTATTGTGCAGCCATCTTAAACACACTGCTCCATCCAAGCAAGCTTCCCATAACACCCCACACTCTAGGGGCTGTCTATAAATCATCAGCTTCCGACATTTACCTTAGGGACCGCCTAATAAGTGTGTAAAATTCCTATAACATCACATCTTCCTCACATAAAGAAAAGTTCTATATTATTTTAAACTGAATTATTGGATTACAGTAACTTGGCTGAATTATTATCATTATCATTTTAACTTCTTACAAACTGAGGTTTCAAACTAAACTAAACCTAATCTTGAGAGGAGAGGTCACTAGTACTTCACTCTCTAGTGAGTCTTTACCACTCACTCCACTGTACTTATCTAACAAGTTTCAATCAGTCTCTCTGGACGTTGAATTTCTTTTGGGTCTCGCTTCCTTCTCTGGTGACTTTTCAGTAGATGCACACTGCTCCAAATCGTCCTTGCTATTAGTCTCTTTGGTGTTGTCTTGACTGACTGCTGTGAAAGTTGGTAAATCAACTTCAGCCTCATTGGTATCTTCAACCTTTGGCAGAAGTCTTAAATCCACATGTTTTACAGGGAGTCCCCAGGGTAGAGCCAGAGGAACCAGCCCTGGGGGTAAGTGCAAACAGCGTCGGTACTTGGTACTTGTGGTGGCAGCACAGGTATTGTGAAAGTGATTATTGTACAGTGTTCAGGCCACTAGAGGGGAAAGAGGGGTTACAGTGTCCCGGAGGGCTGTGCCCAGGTTAGCTTGACCACTACCAACCTTGATCTCCGGGAGGATGCACCCATTTCAGAACTCAGGCCTCTTAATCTGCTACTAGCCTAGCAGGCAGGGGTAGTAGCCCTTGGGATAGCACCACCTAGGGGTTACACAAGGTCCTCTCCTTTATGTTTATCCTAAATCCATATATATATGTTGTAATCAAGATGACCCATTTATTATTCTAGTATTTATACAAGAACAGTTAACCAGGAGTACAAACAATTCATAACACCCTGTTAGTAACAAACACTAAGCACAGGTATAAAAGAAACACGCATTTGTCAATGCCCAATGTTGCTTGCTTGTATGTGCTGTTTAGGTATTTGGAAGTGATAGTTCCATGCCTTCCTCCGAAGACATGTGACTGTGTCTTTCCGCTCAGTATTCACGAAGAGTGGAGGGGCAAGGGCCACAGCAGTACAGCAGTTGCCAAGTGGGTGAAAAGGTGGACAATAGTTCATTCAAAGGCAAGAGTCCTGCAGGAGCTCACTAAATTGAAGGAGGACAAAGCGATGGAACCAGATGGCATACACTCAAGGATATTAAGAGAACTGCAAGGAGATAGTAGTACCTCTGGCAGCCATGTTCACTGAGTCATTCAACACGAAAGTGAATTGGAAGAGGGCACATGTGGTCCCTCTACACAAGTCTGGCAGCAGGAAGGAGGTGGGAACAATAGGCCATTCAGCCTCACCTGAGTAGTGGGGAAGATCATGGAGACATTGCTTAAAGAAAGGATAGTGGGGCATCTAGAAGCCATCGGAGCCCAGGACCATAGACAAGATGGATTTGCAGTGGGGACATCATGTCAGACAAATCTGGTTGATTTCTTTGACTGGGTGACAAAGGAAGTGAATCAGGGTGGGCAGTGGACAACGGTTACCTTGATTTCAGGAAAGCTGACACCATCCCACATAGGAGGCTGATAAAACCAGCTTGGTAGGCTGGGCATGGGGAAAGGGTGGTAAACTGGGTTAGAAACTGGCTAACAGACAGGAGGCAGAGAGTGGTGGTAAATGGGGTGCAGTCTAGGGAGAGGGGTGACCAGTGGGGTGCTGCAGGGATCAATCCTGGGGCCAGTCCTGTTCAATGTCTTCATTAGTAACACTGCAGAACGGCTGAAGGGAATTTTTCACCAAATTTTCAACATAGCCATTTTAAGACCTCTGCTCATGAACAGTGTCACTGTGATTTTCTTAATCTGTCCCAAACACTGATTGGCTTTTGACTCGCCATTATGCTTCACATGCACAGAAGCATATTTTAGATGACGTGAATAAAGACAGCTGTACTGCTCATAAGAAGGTGTGGTAAAATGGCAATGTTGAAAATCTGAGTGCAAATATTAAAATTCACAAAATTACGATGATGTGTAGGAACTGCACACGCGTCTAAGTAAACAGTAATTTTAGGAATTTTTCACAAATTTTCAACATAGCCATTTAAGACCTCTGCTCATGAACAGTGTCACTGTGATTTTCTTAATATGTCCCATACATTGAGTTTGCACACCAACTGGCGCATTGTGCACTCACATGGAAACACATTTTAGGCAAGATGTGAGAAATGACAGCTGTACTGCTCATAAGGAGGTATGGTAAAATGGCAATGTTGAAAATCTGGAGTGAAATATTGAAAATTCACGAACTTACGGCGTGTGTAGGAACAGTGCAACACATGCTCGTAAAACAGTAATTTTGAAATTTTCACCAAATTTTTCAACGCATAGGGTTTTTGAGGGCCTACCTTGAACTGTGATACTGTAGTTTCATAAATCCATCCTGAAAGGTGGTTCCGCGAGTGACCGCAAAGTCACCTTCGGGCTGATTAACGCCATGACAGTGACAGACCATGAGGTGGGGTCCCAAAACCCCACGCTGAAAATTTGGTGAAAATTCTCAAAATGCCTGAGATATGCAGTAAAGTTGAAAATACCCTATTTATTCCATTATACAGCCTACCGGCATTTCTCAGTTAGCGGTTGGCTTTGAAGAGTGCTGAACATGTTCCCGGTCCACGAAGATTGTTGCGCCGAGCTCGGAGTAAGTATAGGGTGAGGTGGGGGTGTGGGAGGCAGAGTGCGCAGAGGGTGGGCGTGGGTGGGAGATGAGGGTCAACACAGCAGCGAGGAAGGTTTTTTCTCCAGTTTTTTTTATTACTTGGACTACGCGGGACATTTGCCATGCAGGGTGGGCTCCCAGCGTGGCAGCTGGAAGGCTGTTGGGGAGCCATGGAGCCGATGGGGATTGGACACCCCTGTCAGCCTTAGAATGGCTGCCACGCTGGGGTGGGCTCCCAGCGTGGCACCAGATAGTCTGGGGGAAGTAGAGCCGACGGGGATTGGGCACCCCGTCAGTCATGTAGACTGCTGCCACGCTGGGGTGGACTGCCAAGCGTGGCACCTGGAGCTCTGTTGGGGAAGCGCCTTTGGCCGACAGGGACTGCGACACCCGTCGGCTATACAGTGTGTATGTGTGGGGGAGGAGCACGAGCACGCGGTGTGGTGGTGGGAGTGTGTATGAGCACGCAATCTTATTGCTGCTCACTGGGAAGCATAGCTTCCTTTCAACTGTACGCCACTGCATTTTCAACTGCTGCCATAGACAGCTGCAGTGTTGATTGAGAACTGCGCCGCTACCTGCAAACACACTGACTGAATTGGAAGAGGGCTGCCACACCTCTGAAAACTCAGATGATGGCACTATGTTTCTTGCACATGCATGCAAGCAACATAAAAGGTTCACTCCATATCTAAGATCATTAGGCTCTGTGTCGTATATGCCTCCTTTAAGCAGCAACCTCTTAATAATCCCACCCCTCAGAATTAATTCACAAACCCCAATTAGGTTCCACCTCAAATGGCCCAGTATCCTGAGTATGTAATCGTCCCATAATATATGCCAATCCTATCTTAGCCAATAAGAGAGGTTCACCCCTCACCCCTTCTCTGAGCAGCACAGCCTCTCCAGCAGTCAAGACATCCAGAAATGTCCCCAATCAATGAGAAACCTTTCCTCTCTTCTATTCATAACGTAGGTTAGTCTGTCTACAGTCAAAACCTGTATAGCTAGTTTTATTCACTGCTCTGATTTAATCTTTTAAGGAAAACATACTCCAGTTGGCACAGAATGGGTGGCATTTGTAATTAAAAATACAGCTCAGGTTGTTGGCACGTGAAAGCTCTGTTACAGTTATGAGCTACTGGTGAGTAGCAGCATGGTGTGTGTGTGTGTGTGTGTGTGTGTGTGTGTGTGTGTGTGTGTGTGTGTGTATATATAATATAGTCTTAAATTAGGCAAATACCTTTAATTTCTAACATCGATAAAACAGCTGTTCTGATCCTGGGCATAACTGTACCTTCTAAGTTCCAAAATATCTACCTGAATAGTTAATGATACAGTAGCTGCCATGGTGTCTCTGCTTCTTCAGCTGAGCTATGTAGCTTTACTTAATCTCTTCTTTGCTGGCGTTACATATTTACACAGTGACAAAGTCAGTTATTCTGCTATGACACAGATGGCTTAACATTAATTTATACTGCACCTGTACAGCCCGCGTGTTTTGCAATTTCGTCTAGTGTGTGTTTTCCTAGAGGTGGTGAAATAACAAGGTTGAACTTTTGAGCTGACAACTATGACGACACGGCTGGGGAAGAGCATTTCATCTGGTTAATTAGTGCCAGCAGAACTGATCTCAGAACGTCACACCCAAGTCTAGCTAAAGGCAGGTAAATCCAAGGCAAGGCAGTTTTATTTTTCTGGCACCACATCCCTAAGGTCTGCTGTGCTTTATGCAGACAACATGTTGTACAAGATAGCAGCATAATAAAATCAAACTATACATAACAGATTACAACTGATAGCTGTAGGCTAATTCTAACAGAGGAAATTTCAGTGCTTTTACGAAAGCCTTCACCAAAGTGGCACCATGCACAAAAGATGGTGAAGCATTCCAAAACAGTGAGGATTCTACCCCAAATGATCTGTCTCCGATAATTTTAACCTTGAAAGGGGATGAAGAGTAAGCCTACCTCGGCTGAATGGGAGAGCAGTCAGGGTGTACGTGGAGAGAATTTCGTGGAGATGACCAAAGCCCAGTCCATGTAGGGCCTTGTAAGTTAACAAGCTATTCTTGAAAGTGATGCATTACCAAATGTGCCGCAGTGCAGATGGAACAGCACCGGTGCTATATGCTCGGACTGAGCAATCAACACGGCTGCCACCATCTAGAGCAGCTGCAGGCGAAGCATCCGACCTCCAGATAGCCCTAGGTAGACAGCATTGCAGCAATCCACTCTGGATGTAACAAAGTCATGTACTTTCACTGTCAAGTCCCCTGGCACTAGGTACAGTGTGGTTTAATCTAGGCAATCTTCCAAAGATGAAAAAGCTGCTGCTGACTACTACTGACACCTGATGTTCCCGTGTCAATATGTAATTCATTGTGCTCCCCAGATTTCCCCATATCCACAGTTCTGAGTTTAATGCCATTTAAAGATGGCAAGAAGGCACAATCACCCATCCTTGCAGACAACCATGTGGATCCAACTTGATCAGAAATGCCTCTGTCTTATTTATTTATTTAGTTTCTGTTGACTGGGTAAGTGCACTAGACAAATCCTGCCTATTTTCAGGCACGACCGGGTGGGGGATACAGATGAATGCCAACTGACCTTGAACCAGATTAAGCTGTTGGTGGTATTTTTAGTGAATGAGGAAAATTGGCCAGGACACGGAGAAATTCCCTACTCTGACAGTAGGGGGCTATGCCGCCACCGCAGAATCAGTCACCGTCTGAGCGCGATGGAGCTGGACGTGGAGGGCGCTGGTGTGTCTGCTGCACCGTTGTTGGGTGATGCTAGCGATGTGGATACCTTTTTCGATGCTGCTGTTCGATTTGAGGAAAGAGTAGAGAATCCCGAGGAGCTGTGGATCGAGTTGCCATTACAGCGAATGTTGCTTTGGATTCGGATCAATTTCTCAACCTGTTTCTCTGGTAATTTTACAGAATCCTGTGCCGGTAACTGCAGGTACTTCTCTGAATTCTTCTACGGGTTCTGTTTCTGTGCATACTGTGGAGACTATGGAAATGGAAGTTGCTACAGCAGTGCTCCTGAAAGACCCAGTGACTGTCTGGTGACTGGCGGGACTTGTCAGGAGACAGCACCAGCCCAGAATACTCATCCAGCAGGTGTGTCTGGGGATCGGTTTGTACCTCGTCCCCATGGCCACCTGTGGTTTTCAAATGGAAAACCTTCAACAAGAGTTGTCTCAATATTTTTCTTTTCTGCTGCTACTTCGAGCCATGTATTTTCAAACCGGTGGTCCCACGGAAGGGTAGGCAGACTCGGTTCCTGAGGATCTCAAGCCGTGGTTGATGGATCACTCCCTGAAGGAGGTGGGATGGGTCCGCTCACCTGTCTCTAATCATTGGACTTCGGGGTTTGCCCCTATTAGTATTCGGGCGTCCATATCTCTGCAAAACTCCGGTACTTGATGTTGTGGATTCCCAGGCTTCCTGTGTGGCTCCAGGTACTTCTTCAGACTTGACACTTGATGCGGATCTGGAATTGACCCAAATCCGAAACTTAACTTTACATAGATGGCTGCATTAGGTTCCTGAAACAGGCAGCATGGCGTTTCTGGGTCTGCCGGTGTTCCTGTGGGTTGCCCTGTGGGTCCCATCCTTTGACAGCTGCTAAGGACTTTGGCCAGTCTTGAGGGATGATAATACCAAACAGTCCAGGACTTATGCTTCTTTTTAAGAAGAAATATTCCTTGTTAAGTCACAATGCTGTTCGCGATTGTTTTATAAAGGTGGTTCAGATGTTTTTCCTATAGGGAATATGTGATAAAACCTTGCTTAAACACAGTCTGCAGTTTCTAGCCACTGAGTTGTATGCCCTAATTCATGTATCGGGGAATGCTCCTTTGATGTTAGCTTCAAGCTACAAAATGGGTTGGAGACCTTTTGGGTCAGGTTTGACAAAGTGAAGGGCACACCTTTGTAGGCCCTTTGAGGTCATTCCTCTTACTAGACCTGCTCAAAAATGTTACAGTCTTGTTTCTAATGAGGGTGTGAGTGTGACTGATCTACTTTTTGGCTCAAGCAACGTTGTACTGTGTTGGGGGCTCCGATGCCATTTTGATAATGAGAACATTTGGACAGGGGGTGAAAAATCTGTGTCATTTTGAATGATGTGAATGGTTCTCTGCAGCATTTGCCAAATTCTTTCTTTTGGGGGTGACCAAGGAGTTTTGTTTTATCCAGGCCAACCCAAAACTTGCTATAAATGTGGTGCCCGGGTATATTAGTAGTGCTTATGATAAGGTATGTTTCTCCCTTTGTGGTAAATTGGGCCACATGCCTATGCATTGCTTGGAAGCAGTTAGATGTAATCTGTGTGGCCTTTCTGGTCATTGCTATATGGAATGTGAACAGGCTGCTTTTGCTAAAGCTGGAACTGGGGATCTGGAAGAACAAAGGTTGATTGTGGCAATAGCCCAGAGCGCATATGTGCAGTCTGAGGGTCCCTCCTCACCCTCCAGCACCTGAGGATCTATGTCCTGGACCTTCCTGATTTTCCACGCTGCCCCCAGAATTTTGTTTTGACCCCCCATTGTGGTAGGTCAGGTAGTGGATTTGTCTGCTGGGGTGGAAACAGCCTCTCCTGGTACAATGTCTCTACCTCCTCAGGATCAGGGAATCTGACAAGTACAGCCCTGGTCTCCTTCTAAGACATGCAGCCCCCTCCCCTGTCGCATCTGTTGTTGATCCTGAGCAAAGGGTAACTAGGCGTCAGAGTTGGCAGCAACCCGCTTCAAAGGTTCATAAGATTTCAGAAACTCAGACATCTAATAGATATCAACAACTTTTCAAAAACCTGGTTTAGTGGAAAAGGCTCTGAACTTTCTTCAGAGAATTCCCACTGTGCTCAGCTTTGTTCCGATTCAGAATCCAGTGAATTGGGAGATGTGAGTGATAAGCCTCAGGGTCCCCTGAAGGGTAAACCTGCTCCTAAAGGGAAAAAGAAACGGCTTCGGTGCTGGTAAAACAAAGATGCATAAACCACCTTGAGTCTTTTAAATGAGTCAACTCAGCCAGCTTAAATTTTGACAATTAATGTCAATAGTGTTAAAACCCTTAAAAGCGTGGTGGTGTTTTCCCATTTGGTATCCACTCATGCTGATATTATCTTTTACAGGACACCCATCTGCACACAGACATTGAGGTTCGCACTGCCCAACGGGAATGGTATAAGGTCCCTCCTATTGGTCCATTGGATTAGGTGCATGCACTGGGGTGAGATTTTGTTTAGCTTGAACTTTCAGCTTCTTAAACTGTTAGATTTGATTCCTGGGAGGGTTCTACTATTGGATGTTAAGATTGAGGTACTTATTTTAGATTGATTAATATTTATCATACAATCGAAGGCAGAAGGATGATGTATTTCTTCAGAATCGCCCTTTCTTTTTCGGCACAGGCCGTACTTTGGGGTGGTGACCTTAATTGTGGTCTCATTAACCATGATCGAGGAGTGGCACTTCTACCAAAAATTTTTTGTGGTATGTCGTTTTTGAATTCTACTGTACAATTGGCCCAGTTG
The DNA here is from genome assembly GCA_016271365.2 of Neoceratodus forsteri. NCBI lineage: Eukaryota > Metazoa > Chordata > Ceratodontiformes > Ceratodontidae > Neoceratodus > Neoceratodus forsteri. Next base: position 55,050,399 of record CM028129.1, read on the forward strand.
AAGGATGTCTATAAATCACTTCATAACCAAGATATGCCTACGTTTCAGAGGGGTATGCATGCCACCCGATAGATTTCTTTTTTCTCAGTAAGGGGATTCCAGTACAAGTTGCCCAGGTGGATTCTGTAGCATATTCAGATCACAAGACATTATCCATTGTGGTGGGTTCATGTGATTCCTCCTCATGGGCCAGGTCTTTGGAAGTTCAATACTTTGTTGCTTTCTGAGGGTCAGTTCACCATCAGATCTTATATTTGTTGTACGGGAAGAAAACATTATTTGAGATGTTTGATAATCCTTTCCTGTGGTGGGATAGTCTTAAATATGATTTATGGGCCTTATTATTGATTGCAAGCAAGCATGTTTCCGATTCTGAGAAACTAAGATATCAGAAACTCAGACAACAGCTGCAACATTTGATGGGTCTAGCATGTACTACTCGACACGATTATGGGGACAGATTCAGACTATCCAACGCCAGATGCGGATTTTCATAAAAACAAATGGCATCTCTAACTATGCAGCAGCTTTTGGCACGAGGGGACTTTGGACAATGTTTGTCCTTTTATTAGCTGCAATACTCAGATTAAACAGAAGAAAATGACAGCTGTTTGGGATTCTGATATGTCAATTGTCACTCAGCAATCGGACATAATGAAAGTAGTGTCTAGTTATTTGGGGAAGCAATTTGATAAACAGACCACTGATGCTGCCTTTTCCCAATTATTTAGTTTACTGGATATCCCTGCTTTGTCTAGTCCTGAGGTCATTGTTTTGACCTCAGCGGTCTCTTCGGCTGAAGTACTGGACGTAGTAGTGGCACTGCCCAAAGGAAAGGTACCTGTACAGGATGGTCTCCCATCAGAACTTTATAAACTTAGTGTCCCTATACTTCCCAGGAATTGGCTCATGTTTATACCTTTATGTTACAGGAGGAACATTTTCCATTAGATATGACAATAGGGGTTGTAAATATGTTGTATAAAAAGGTGTTCGGGAAAATTTAAGATAATTGGAAGCTGATTTGCCTTTGAATATGGATTTTTAAATTCTTATGAAAATATTGGCACGTCGGTTATCTACAGTTATGCGTGCGTCATTTCCCGTGTTCAGTCATGTGCTGTCTCGGGAAAGGTAATGAGGACCAGCTTTTGTTACTGAGGGAGGTTTTGAATCTGGATCATTGACTTCTACAAGTGGCTTGGTGGTTTCTTTAGATTACAGGAAGGCTTTCGACTCTGTGGATCAGGACTTCTTATGGGTAACTTTGCAATGTTATGGTATCCCCAATCTTTTATTGCTTGGTTGAAGGCTATTTAACGCTTTGTGTTTATCAGGCCACTGGTGAATGGTTTCTTGGGGCCCTTGATTCCTGTAAAAGAGGAGTACGTCAGGGCTGCCCTTAAGTCCTTTGTTGTTTATTTTAGTATTGATCCCTCCTTCGGACTTTGAATGATATTCGGCTTTTACTCCTATCAAGGTCTCTGGACATCGTGTACCTTGGACTGTGGCGATCTATGCTGATGATATTTGTTTGCTTCTGAAATCTCCTGTCGATCTTGACAGAGCGCTTGATTTTTGTGCTTGTTATGGTATTTCTTCAGGTGTACACTTAAATAAGGATAAATGTGTTATCAAATGTCTTGGGATGGAACTGTCTGCCACAGCCTTGGATGGTATCCCGGTGACGGATGAACCCATTACGATATTAGGGATTGCTTTTGCTACTGGTAGGCAAGATCTTTGTAACTGGGATTTGAAGGTTAAGCAGAGGAAGGCTTTGGTCGAAGGTTGGAATAGGTGTAGTATGGGAAAACTTAAGAGGATATACTTGATCAGGACTTATCTGTTGCCTCTCTTTTTATATGTTAGTATGATTTTTCTCCTCCTAAGGAAAGGAAGGCTGCCCTTTATGGTCTGTTCTTCCAGGCAGTTTGAAGCAGACTGAACCCCATAAAACGTAATGTTTTGTACTTGAAGGTTTCAGATGGAGGTCTAAACATGGTTAACCCGGTCTTACTTTTCTTTGTTCAATTTCTGTTTTCTAATCTTCGTCCTGTTTGTTGTTAGATGTCCACTTGGTGGATGATTTTGTTTGGAATTAAAATCCAGGCTTGGTATGTTGGTTGGGTTTGGGTTCATTGAAAATCTTTACATTCGTTCCGTTCTCTCCTTCTTATTATAGGAGATTTTTGTGCGTTTAAAGCGGTGGGGTATCACGTTGTGACCGGAAGACCGACCTCTTCTTAAATCTGTTGCAACAGTTCTTCTATTTCTAAGCCAATCTATCCTTTACTATTTCTAGTCCATGAGGTTGACCACCTGGGCACCCCTTCTCCCTCTCTTCACTATGCTATAGTGTTCTCTTTAATTTTCCTTTTCCTCTCAGGTCCTTATATAGGGAGGTTATTGTGGTGACCTCCAAGTGTATGTAAAACAGATTGTGTTTATTGTTTTTGGATTTAGTATGTAATAGCACCATGTTATAAAATACCTTAATATATATACCTGGGCCTGGATATTCAAACTCGCCATTCTGAGGCGAAGCCCTTGCGCGCTGCTCAAAATAGTTGTGCAGGGTGTGGTCGGGTGATATTCAGCGAGTTGGCGCCATTGGCGCAACCTTTGAATATCACTTCCCTCAGCCACAGCACTTGGCGTGATGGCGCAGTGGAACTTGGCGCCACAGCAAGTTGCCAGAGATGAGCATTAAACTTGGCGGTGGCGCAAGTACCATTGCGCCATGCGCCAAATTTCCGATATTCAAAGGTGACATGCAAATGGAGCCATAATTTATCTGGCGAGGGGGCCATTTGCATCTTTTATAGCCACATTTGCATGCCATTTGATGTAGGTGCGCCCGATCCCGAGGACTTCAGCCTGGCCACCCTGCCAGGCAGCAGCCTTGAGGACCGGCCTTTAATGCAACCCGATTGCGGGCATTACGAGGTAATAACACCCCCACACGTACCCGGCCCGATCAGCGGGCATAACGTGTATGAACCCCCAGTGCCCGATCGCAAGTGGAATGTAACCCCAACCAAATATCTCCCTGGTGGTCCAGTGGATCAGAAGCCCGACACGGGCAGAATTCATCACAACTTCCAAACATCTCCTGGTGTTCAGTGTCTCGCCCACGGCCTCCACTTTCTGCCTCTGCAGCCGCGGCGATATATCCCACTCGTTTGCCGCCAGTTCACAGAGGTTGTTGGGAGAGCAGTTACTGGGTTTGTAGCTATGCGTTATGATAAGTTCCAGATTTGTGAATGAACACCACAAATTGACTGTCATGATGGGGGGCTGTGGGGTCATTGGCTAGCTCTGCACCAGTGGGCGCAGCCCACCGAGTCAGTCAGTGGGGCGGGCGGCGGCAGGCGGTTGGATGCTGTCGCCCGCCGGCTGCGGGGGAGCGGGTGAGGGGCTTCGGGTGGGGGACACTAGACACCAGGAGATGTTTGGGGGTTTAGATGATTCTGCCCCGATCGGGCACTGGGGGTTCATACCCATTATGCCCGCCGATCAGGCTTCGGATATGGGGGTGTTACATGTACCTGTACTGCCCGCGATCGGGCTGTGGGAGATGTGGGCGGGGAGTCGGATACACCATGCCCATGATCGGGCTGGTGGGGGCACTAGGGAAAGTGTTGGGGGCCAGCCAGGAGTGGCAGCTGCTGTGTTGGGCCCTGCAATGCAGCAGCTCACCTGTGGGTGGCCCTCAACTTAAGCCTTTTTGGGTTGGCAAGTTGTGAAGCAGGTTGGGGTTATGCATGCACAACTCTCGCACAACCCGATAATATCGGGTTGGCGCAGGTTATGCATGGATCCTCCTCCTGTTGAGCATGCATTCATTTGCATTGCTCTCTTGGCGCAACCTGATGCCAGTGGCGAACTGCTTCCTGCTGAATATCGCAGAATGGCGATTTTGACTTATGATGCGTTAACCCTGTTATGCGATGGCGAATCCCTTTGAATATCCAGGCCCTTATGTTTATGAAACCTGTAATGTTGAAAATACCATGGCACATGGTGTTTTGATAATGGTAAAAAGTACTAGGTGACTATTATAGAAATTAAGCTAGTTGTGTTATTTAAAATGCATGTATATTGTTGTAAACTTAAGTAAGAAATGTCATGATGATTTGCCTATATCCCATGATGCATTACATTATGGAAGTATGTATGATGTTGTATTTCTTTGAAACTTGATTTGTTGCCAATGCCCTTTGGGGTAACCCTTCTTTCAGTGATTCTGCATTGAGGTTCTTTGTTTATAGCTTGTTTTTTTTTTTCTTTTGAGCTTCTACCACGCAAGCAAATGGAGCTTGCATAGGGTGGTCGCTACATCTCAACTAGTGAATTGTATCAGAGATCAGTGTCAGTAGGTGCTGGCTAAGTGCAGAGAAAGGACATACATAGTCTGCTGCTGCAAACTGATGTACTGAAGAAGGAATATGTCATTGCTGAAGCTTATTTCCTGTATTTTGAATAAACATCACACAAAGATTGTGTGTTGAACCTGAAGTTCAGTGTCTGGTCCATCTGTTATCCTACAACCCTTCCACAGACTTGGTGTCAGAAGTGGGATAACTTGCTGGAAGTGTCTGGACTGGCCAAGAGGGATGTTTTCTGGTGGATATCGCCCAGATATCCCAGGCGGACTGATGCACCAGGAGTTGCCAGAGGAGAACCCAGAGAAGAAGGTCCGTGGAGTTCTGACCAGAACCATGGCTGACAGACTGGAAGAGAAGCTGCTGCCTGGACTGGACCTGGGAGCTCGGAGGATGGTCTAGCCTGAAGATGACGAAGAGATGCAAAGGACGAGGAGCTACCATGGGGTCGATGCAGACTGGAGGGCGAGAGACAACACCCAGGAGGTGGAGACCTTGATAAGGATGGTCCACTGGACAAGTGGGCAATGGCTGGACGCAGACTGACTATGCATACAGGTGAAAAACTGGTGCCAGGTGCTCGAGAGATTCCTACCAGAGAGTCTGGATACAGAGTTGGAGGAGAATTTTTGTGGGCTCAGTTTGAGAGGACCCCTGACTGAGCAGAATATTTCTTTGTTTCCTGTGCTCCCAGGATATCTGTTGGAAGTCGGAGATGGAGGTATGGAACCTGAACGCAGACCCCAGGTAAGACTGTGCCTAGTGATATTGTGCTGGGGTTGAAGACTCCAAGCAAGCAAGAAGAAGCCTATGAGGCTGAAGGGACTTTTTTTCTGTATTGATGCAGCTAAATCTATTAACAGTATTGACGGGTATACTGCAGGCTAAAATGCTAATGTTGTCAAACTGTTACAGTATGTTAAAGTTAAGGAGGGTAGAGGTCATTTAAAAATGTCACCCTTGGAAAAGGGAACTCTCACATAGGTTACAGATGGCTGAAAATAGCACAGTGATTAAAAGGATGTTTACTAACACACCCCAGAGTTAAAGGTTTAGGAACCTGATGTTTAACATTGCAGGGTATTCAGCATGAGAGGTTCCTTGGGGTCCTGTAGGTTTCTGTAGAGACCTGCCTGGGGATAAGATGACCAAGGATTTTGGGTCATAGGTTATAAAAGGTTGAACCAGGAGAGTAGAAACTACTATTGCTCCTTCCATATTCCTGCAGGCACTTTGTATAAGACAGAGGGGTCTAGTTAGTTGCAGGCAAGGCCAGACGTGGCTCTGCAATGGTCCCTTTCTGTAGGCAAAATGTGTATGTTTGGTCAGTGGGTGGGCCTGATGTCAAAGAAAGAGGTACCCAAGAGCAGACAAGGAGTCTGAAGTGGTACATGTTTTTTTTTTTTTATGAAAACCTACAAAGGAGGAGGTGGGTGGAAAATGGATTGGACCTGTGCTGGGTAACACCAAAAAGTGTCTACCCTCAGGTGTCTATATCTGTAAAAAGTGAAATGAAACAAGAGTCATATTGGGTTTGTGTAGAGGGTTGAACCTAGGAATGGGCCCCTGCTTAAAACTGACATGTCTGGTGGGGTTAGAGCAGGTAGTTACTCACCCCAGAGAAAGTCTTTCTATGGTACTGGACTTTACAGCCATCCAGATTTTTGGTTAAGAAATATAACAGACTTTCCTGAAAGGAGATGAGAAGGTACCGTTAGTCTCTGTTGAGAATGTGTTTATGCCTCAGGGTAAATAATGATGATACCCACTATGCTTATGATGCAATATTAATCATTAATAGGGACCCTGAGACGTAGCTTCTGAAGATGGATGGGTAGAGCTCCATCCCTTCCTGGGACAGGAAGGTGGTAAGCAGTCTGCAATAACTGCTTCATTCTTAAGGTGGGGATATGTGACAGGGAGCTCCTACCACTCTTGAGGACTGACCTCTTCTTAAATCTGTTGCAACAGTTGTTCTATTTCTAAGCCAATCTATCCTTTACTATTTCTAGTCCATAAGGTTGGCCACCTGTGGGCACCCTTCTCCCTCTCTTGACAATGCTATAGTGTCCTCTTTAATTTTCCTTTTCCCTCTCAGGTCCTTATATAGGGAGGTTATTGGTGACCTCCAAGTGTTTATAAAACAGATTGTGTTTATTGTTTTTGGATTTAGTATGTAATAGCACTATGTTATAAAAGTACCTTAATGTATATACCTTATGTTTATGAAACCTGTAAATGTTGAAAATACCATGGCACATGATGTTTTGATAATGGTAAAAGTACTAGTGACTATTATAGAAATTAAGCTAGTTGTGGTATTTAAAATGCATGTATATTGTTGTAAACTTAAGTAAGAAATGTCATGATGATTTGCATATATTCCATGATGCATTGCATTATGGAAGTATGTATGATATTGTATTTCTTTGAAACTTTATTTGTTGCCAATGCCCTTTAGGTTCCTTTCTTTCAGTGACTCTGCATTGAGGTTCTTTGTTTATAGCTTGTTTTTTTTCTTTTGAGACCCTACTCACGCAAGCAAATGGAGCTTGCACAGGGGTGGTCGCTACATCTCAACTAGTGAATTGGATCAGAGATCAGTGTCAGTAGGTGCTGGCTAAGTGCAGAGAAAAGACATTCATAGTCTGTTGCTGCAAACTGATGTACTGAAGAAGGAATATGGCATTGCAGAAGCTTATTTCTTGTATTTTGAATAAACATCACACAGAGATTGTGTGTTGAACCTGAAGTTCGTGTCTGGTCCATCTGTTATCCCACAACCCTCCACACACGTCTAACCATGTTTTGCATCAAGCAAAGAAATTATTACATTCCTCTGTGCAAGACCGTCATTTTAGGGAGTCCGATACCTTTCCTTTGTGCCCCTCTCCTCAGTACCTGGTCTTTTGTGATTGCTTCACAATAAAGAGTCCCTTGTAAATTTTGGGATGTCTTGTGTCTTTGCTGCCACAAAAATTGAATGTGAAAGCTAATCAGAAGCATAAGGCTTTGAATGAGAGATTCTTTTATCCAGTCCTTTTGGTCTTATTTGGCCACCTGTTGGGATATGTTACCTTTTTGTTCAGTCTCTTAGGAGACATTGATTTATGGTGTGTATGGCAGGGGAATGGTCTCACTGGGACTCATGTACATTGACTGTGTTGTTTTCTATTATCAAATGGTATATTTGGAATGCCCAATGTTTATTTACGTTACAACAGAAATTACTTTCATATGAAGACCTTTGTTGGTAGTATTTCCAAAGAAATGCGATGTCTTTATTATAAAGAAAAATCTTATCAAACTGATTTGTATATTCGGAATGTGTGGAAAAATCTTTCTGGGTCACTGATTCAGATGTTCCCATCACTTGAAGACAGGTGTTTTGTTTATGTTTCTGTATGATTCGATTTGACTGTTTTCTGTTGTTGTGATGCTTTGAATGTTTAATAAAACAAAACTCCCTACTCTTTTCAATAAGTGCCATGGGATCTTTAACATCCATCTGAACTACCACCAATCCAGGCAGATGGGACCTCAGTTTAACGTCTCATCTGAAAGATGGCACTTCAAGTGCAGCACCCTCTCATGCTGTACCACAGTGTCAGTACTAGGATATTAACCCAAGTACCAGATGTGAGAACTGAACCCACAGCCTTCTGATCCCCTGGCCTCAGAGGCGGGTGTGCTACCTACTGAGCCACTGACACTTAACTGTGTTTAGGCCAAGCCAGCTGGTGGCCATCTATCTATTGATAACCCAGCTGAAGAGATAATGATTTTATAAGGATGCACCATAAATGATCATTATCAAATATGTTCAAAGATCATATTCAAGCTTTCAAAATTATCACTGTGATCATGACTAATAATGTTAAACATGAATGTTAAACGGCTGTCAATCAAAACCATATTATGGAAATGGTGACTGTGATTAATAATGATCTGATATGAACATACAAATGTGCCAGCGAAACAGACCACCTGGTCTATCTAAGTCTGCTTAAGTGTGCAGCTAGCACTAGTTTGCAGCTGCCCCACCCCCCCCCTTTGTCATCCACTGCCGCCCCCACCTCCTCCACCCCTCACTCTCCCTGTTCCCTATCCCATGGCCTTTGAAGCTGTTCACAGATTACATGATACCACCCATTCTGGTAGTGTGTTTCATTTTGCTACCACCCTCTCTGTGAAATAGTGTCTCCTCATTTCCTCCTAAATCTTCCCCTCTATTCTTAGCCCTTGCCCCTGGTGTCCTCCCCTTAACTTAAAGGCCCCATCTGCCCCCATCCTTATTGATTCCCTCAGATACTTGAATGTCTCTATCATGTCCCCCTGTCCCTTCTTCCTCCTGGGTGCACATATTTAGGTGTCCCAGCCTGCTCTATAGTCTCTCCTCCATTCCACATATCATCTTCATTGCTTTCCTCTGCCCCCTCAGTAGCCTGATATCACGCTTCAGGTATGGCCTCAAGAACTGCACTCAATACTCCAGGTGCGACCTTACCAGCAACCTGTAGAGGGCAAGAGCACCTCTCTTTGCCTGGATGAAAACCCCTTGCTATGCACCCCAGCATTTTGTTTGCTTTTAGGCTGCTCTCCTGCACTGGGCAGTGTTGTTTATGGTCCCTGTTACCATTACCCTAGGTTCTTCTCCTCCTCAGTGATCCCCACTTAACCCCCACCCAGCCAGTATTCTCTCTTTGGGTTCTTCGCCCCAAAGTGCAAAACCTTACATTTTTTGCATTGAACCCCAGCTGTCACCTCTCTGACCAATCCTCTAGCTTGCTTGGGTCCCCTGCAGCTGCTTCCATCCCTCCTCTCCATCCACCACTGCTCCCATTTTGGTGTCATCAACGAACAGACTTACCTTGCTCACCACCCTGTGCACAATGTCTGATATGAAGAGCCCAAATAATACTGATCCCAGCACAGAGCCCTGTGGCACACCGCTCATCACTGGCTTTGGAGTTGAGAGCCCCTCCCACCAGCACCAGTTGCAGCCTCCCACTCAGCCAGCTTGTAATCCAGTTTGTCATTTTGCCCCTACCCCTACACGGTTAGCTTCCCCAAAAGCTGCCCATGAGGCATCGAATCAAAGGGCTTGCTAAGTCCAAGTAAAGAACATCCACTGCATTACCCTTATCCAGATCACCTGTCACCCAGTCATAATATTGTATCAGGTTGGTTTAACAAGACTTCCCCAAATGAACCCATGCTGCTTCACATCCTGGCGGCCACTGTCCTCCAGGTATGACACCAGTCTTTCCTTTAGTATCGTTTCAATGAGTTTGCACAATATGGAGGTGAGACTTACGGACAATAATTACCAGTTAGGTCCCTTGGTCCACTCTTGTGTAAGGCTACATATGCCATCCTCCAGTCCAGTGTCACACTCCAACTCCAGTGAGGTGCTGTACAGATCCGCCAGTGGCTTGGCTAACACCTCCACCATCTCCCTCAGCACACTGGGGTGGATCCCATCTGGCCCTGGTGCCTTGTCTCACCCTCAGTGCCCTTGATCACTCTAGGACTCTACCTCCCTCAATTCTTCCATCTGTTGCCTCCTCTCCCCCATCCCATGGTGGTGGTGGTCCCCCTTTTCTTCCGTGAACACTGAGCAAAATATTCATTCAGCACTTCCGCCTGTTCCTCCCCTTTTCCATCCACTCCCCACCCTTTTTATCCTCACTACTGTCTCCTTGCACTTCCTTTTCTCCCTGATGTATCTGAAAAGTCCCCCGATAATTCCTGTGCTAATCTCAGCTCCCTCTGGACCTTGGCTTCTGTCACTTTTCTGGTCACCTCCTTGGACCATCTTACATACTCCTCCCTGTCCCTTCTTTCCCCCATCCACCTATACCTCTGGTGCGCTCTCATTTGCCCTCACCGCCTCCACTGCCTTGCTGTTCAACCAGCATAGTTTCTTGCTCTGCTCCTCTTACTCTTATCTTGGTGCAGGCTTCCTGTCTCTGTAATCCCCATTTAATAATATCCCATTTCTGCTCTGCATCCTTCTCCTGCCTTATGCCCTCTAGTTTCCCTTTCAGTACTTCCTGCATCCTCCCAAAGTCCGCCCCTGAAGTTTACCATCCAGGTTTCTGATTTCTCTGGCTCCTGCACATCATGATATTAAACCACACTGTTTGGTGATCACTGTCCTCCACCCCTATTTCCCTTACTGCCTCCCCACTCGACAATACTAGATCTAAAGTGTTCTTTAGCCTAGTAGGTACACTGACTAACTGCATCAGGAGACCCTCCTGGATCACGCCAGGAGCACTTGCTCCTAGACTGCAGGTGACCGAATGCTCCAGTCAACACCTGGCAGTTGAAATCCCCCACGATGACCACCTTCCCCTTTCTACATGCCTTTCTGATTTGTCCCACTAATTCCCTGCCAAGCTCCTCAGACTGGGATGGCAACCCAAACCTCAGTTTCCTACCCTTGATTCTAGGAGCTGTAGCCAGATTGCCTCTGTTCTCCTTTACTCCTCCTCCTCGTCCCTTGTGCATTTGATCCCGTCCCTCACATAGACTGCCACTCCACCCCCTCCCTCCTTATGGTCCTTCCTGTATAATTTGTACCCTGGGATTGCCAGATCCCAGTCCAGTGCTCGGTTGCCCACATTTCCATGACAGCTGCAATATCCACCTCCACACTGCCAAGAGTGCCTGTAGCTCAACTGATTTGTTGCCTAAGCTTCTTGAATTCAGCGAGACCACCCTCCATCCTGCCCCTTCCCTTCACCGCCTCCATCTCTTCCCTTCTACTCCTCCCTTTCGCCCACCATGAGTCCTTCCCTGCTAGCCTGGGGGTAGGCTGTGACTCACTCATCGGATCCCTGCCTACTTGCTGTCCACTCGCCACCCCCCATGTAGTTTAAATCTACCTTTGCTCTAATATACCCCTGTCTCATGTCATCATTATTTTCATGATTGCCCAACGATCAAGATTACTGCACTACAGTACAAAATTAATTATTTTTCTATACTTTTGGAATATATCTTGCATTCTATTTAGACATTTTTTTATTACAATCATTTAGTTACGATACCTATTTTGTAGTGGATGCATGGAGCAGCCTTCCTGAGAGGCTGTGGGATCTAAAAATGTGGGAGAATTCAAGAATACATGGGAGGCAGACATAAGGCAATTCTTGTGGGGGTTGGAAGAAATAGGCTGTTGGTTAACTAGGATCTGCAAAATCTTGTAGATAGGAAATGGGCAGACTAGGTGGACCTAGCGGTCCTTATCTACCGTCAAAGTCTATGTTTCTATGTTTGTCAACACACACTGCTTTTAATTATACTTACTTTGACACCTCATGTTTTACTAGTGTTATAATGGCTTAAATTGGTTTATACAACTCCATTCAATGGTTCCTGTCATGGTTGTGGTGAGTTCCTACAAATGTGCTTTGTGCTCAAAACCTTTCCTAACAAACTAATACTGTCAAGGCAAAATTATTTTAAAATGGAAATTACCACTGTTTTGAACCATAAACTGTGCTTTTGAAATATGCATAGAAACATAAAATTTGATTGCAGATAAGGACCGCTTGGCCCATCCAGTCTGCCATTTGTGTACACAAATTTGTTATGCAAATATGATACCATACTTAACATTTCATATACTCCTTCCTAAAAGGATTAAAACTACCTTCACATGATTCACCTTATAATGAATTTGCTGATATCTGACATTCATATATTCATATTAGTAACAGATAAAACTTTTAAGTATTACTCATTTGACTTACAACATAGAACTAATATAATATTAATCATTAATGGGCATTATACAACGGCAAAAATTTCCTGGACTCTGATTGGTCGGTGTCCCTTGAGACAGTGATGTTATTACACAACATCACTGTATGGATTGCTTTAGGCTATTGATTAATTTTTGTCAGAAACAAAGATATATTGCAACACTAAAAATCTAGTAAAACCTTTTTAAATATTTTTTTATTTTGTATAACATTGAGCCATTGTATATTGCAATTAAGGCACTCCAAGGTGTGTGCTATTGTGTAATAAAGTCACTCCTGGGGTGGTGGAAGCACTCGGCCGCCTCGTGCTTCAACCCACCCCAGGAGTGACGTTATTACACGATAACACACACCTTGTCGTGCCTTATTGCTTCATTATACTTCATCCGCCACAGACCATCAAAACCCATCATGCAGATTGAAGCTTATAATACAATCGATAATCATCAGTTGGGGACTTGAAAGTTACATGCTTGATGAATAAATCATGATCTGATGATGATCTGAGATCGTGATCTCCCTTGGGGATCATACGGTAATATTGGATGATTAACAATGATAAGTCATGACTGACCTTCAAAACGTGATTGATGAGTTACCAAACTGCCTGGGTTCCACCAGATGGTGGCTCTGCACAGAGGTCGCATTATCTCCATTCAGTTGAAAAGACATTTACAGCTGGGTATCATCAGCATAACAAAAGAAACCTAGACTGTGCCATCTTATGATGTCATTCAATGGCAACCTGTACACAGTGAAAACATGCAGCAAGGATGGAGCCCTGTCACTCCACAACCCAGCACAGCTACCTCAGAGATAAAATTACCCAAGGCCCCTGCTGTGTTCCACCCATGATGAGGAATTAAACCACTGCAACACTGCACTGGTAAGTCCCACATAGTGCCTAACATGATCCAACAGTACCTCATAAGTCCCAGTGTCCAATGTCAATGAGTGAGTAAGAAGAACCAAGATGGACTGGCATCCCTGTCTCTCACCATGAGTAGATCATTAAACACCTACACAAGTGCAGTATCTGTACTGTGCCAAGGCCTGAACCTTGATTGGAGAGCTCATAGATGTTACACTTCTTCAGGTGCATCTCCACCTGCACAATCCACCTCCCCAGAAAAGGAAGATTTGAAACTGACCTATAATTCCTAAGAATGGCAGGCTTCAGAGATCTTTTCTTTAGGAGGATCACACCACCCTTTTCAGTGCAGTTGGAAGATAGCCTCCTTCAGGAAAAAAGTGATAATCTAAATAATAACTGGACTCAAGGCCTCATGGCAGCAAACAAGCAACCAAGTGGGACCCGTGTTCAGCAGACATAGGTGGACATAGTCCGAGATCACTGGGAACTTTCCACTGAAACTGACTCAAACTCCTCCAAGGATGGAAGACTGCCCAAGTCCACCCCAAATGGAAAATACTGGCCCATGATAGACCACTTAAGGAGATTACAGCCCTACTTGAGGATATTTTGTCAAAGAAAATCAACTGAACACCTTACAGTTCTGTGTTGAAAAAACCCTTGCAGATGGGAGACAGGTAATTGCCCACCGTTACTCCTGGTAGTGATTTCTCAGTGCCTATCTGCTCTCCATGGACCCAGACCTCCTGCAAGAATGCTTAAACCTCTGCCTTTTGGTCTTCAGCTGTATCTGATCACAGTACCATGGTGAGCTGCAGTGGGAAGTCATGCACGGCAGACTAGTGGGTGCTCAGAGTCCAAGGCAACCCTAAGAGCCACATTAGAGCTCTCCAAAGTCTCTTGTCTTCCTCTGCAAGCTGTTACCTTGCTCAAGATGTCCATTCCTGCCAGATATTTGCTAAGCTCCAGGCTGCATTTAGGATGAAACACAGCCATCTCCATGAGGAGGACGATTTAAATGGGGGCCCACATAGAAACCATTTGACATGATGATTCAACCAAATGACTGGATCAATAGTGATACTGAACATGCCAAGACCCAAAGAGAAGACTAGCTGAAAGGCATGTACTCACTGGTGCATACCAGTGACAACTTCCCCGCATAAGGGCCAGTGATGACATCAACTGGAGGAACTGGTGACCATAATGTGACTCCTCATTGTCAACCCAAGTATTTAAGTCCCACAAAACCAAGGGTTGGGAGGAGTCTAAGACTAGGTCAGCCATGCAGTCACACCAGTTCCTGCAAGAACTCATTCTAGTGCCTTGGAGAATGGCACATGAGTATGACCTTATAGCTTGGACCTGGTCCACCATTTACTGCCATGCATACAACCATAAGGTCACTTCTGTGGGCTTGTCCTGAGTGTCAGGGTAGATCTAAAACAGTGAGCTGGAGACAAAAACAGCCCAGGTAAGGAACAGGGTCAGCTGACCCTCTAGCTATCTAATTGCCCAAATTAGTCAGAGCCCTGGGATTGGAACCAGGATGGAAGCATCCATGTCTTAGTTCCAGTTCTTCCCGGGTGTCTCCTTATCCTTACATCACTTATCCCACCCTCCTCGACCCCCCATACCAGATAATTGATTATACTCTTGTCTTCTCTGGATTCCCAGCCACCTACAGTGATGGTGAACCACCGCCAATGGGACAAAAGTAATGAAATAAGCCACTGACCGGTACAACCTACCAGTATGAGTGCCCTGTGATAAAGATGCCACAGTTTCCTGCTTGACAAACTGGAGTAATCGCGTTGGATTATATTATGTTCCTGAAGTATCCTTCAGGATATCACTGGCAGATTGTGATAAGAGCGCTTCATTCTAGCTGGCAGCACACTAGCAATAACACATGACAGAATGTGCATTATGCTAGATCACTGTATGCCCCAAGTGGGTTGTGAAGCAATTCAGTATAATGCATACCATGGAGTGTGCTATTGTGCTTATAAATGGGCTTGTCTTCCTAAATGTGTATAATTATTTAAAAATTATTTTAAGACATGTTAAGTTATAATTAATGTGTTTTTCCCTAAAGTAATTTTACCTTCTGGGACTTCTTTGCATTTACAGCTTTGAAATGGGTATTTTGACCCAATGTGCAATCTGTAGATGTAGTTTTCCCTTTAGTACATTAGTTTAAGTATTGCACTGCTATCCCCCACTTAAGAAAGGATATCATGTAAAATGTGACCGTAGAGGATCTGAAATGAAGGCTGGTAGTTGCCAGTAGGGTTGGTAGGGCCTACAGTGGTGGGTGGTGGAGAGAGTGAGAGCCAGATAGTTGGAGATTTCCAGCAGTAGTAGTGCAGAATAAGCAGTAGCAGGACTGGGACCTCACCCCCACTACCACCACTACCAAAACAGACTACCACCATTGCTCGGAGCTCGTGAGAAGTAGAGACAAAGTAGTGAGTTTGGATTTTTCCACCTATTTTATTTGCCAAATACTGTATAGGTAGGAGAAGCATAATTTTAAAGTAGTGCACTTCACAGCTGAAAGATGAATACAAACCAAATGCGCCATAATGTGGCTTTCAAAATGAAGACAATTGTTCATGATAAGCATTTGGAGAAAAGCTTTATTTATTACAAATATGTTCAGTTTTATTTTGGTTGTGGGGGTGATTGTGGATTACTCATTATTTATTTGTTTCAAAAGATTCACCAAGAAAGAAATACTCAGCTTGTAACAAGTTATTTTGCTATCTCATGTGATGAGGTAGGAGATTACAATACAGGCTATGCAAGGAAAGTATATAATGTCAGGCAGTAGAAATAAAACACAACGAAAAATACAATAAAATAAACATTAAAACACATAGGAGTGAACAGTCATGAATTAGAGGTGATAGTCAGTGTAACACCGAATAAAGATGACTACAATGCAAAATTATGGTGCAAGTGTAATACAATACTGGGTACACATGCAAAGCAGAACTGGAAGCAATGCCAGCCCAGATTTTAGCAGATTACCTCCAACCAGACTGCTAAGGTGTGAGTGCTAACAACACCAGTGCAGGAGGAAAGTAAGAGTTATAATTAACTGATGTAGATGCAGTTAGCCTGGGGGTAGGTCATTGCTCACAGCCGGGAGAGGAGCAAGGGTGCAGTGTGGGTACAAAAGTACACCGACTCCTTGGCAAAGGAACAAACTGGCCGAAACATTTTTTTTTCAAATCTGGCAGGTGTAGTGATTTATTATAAGGCTAAATATCAGGATGATCGTGTAGTGAGATAAATCGCCACACAGTCATGTGATGGTTTCAGCCAATCACAAGTCTCTATTTTAGGCGCCCATTTTATAAAAGTACATTAGGCTAAACCGACACCAGTCTTTCATCTAGAGGCTGACTTGCAAGACAAGTGGGCAGGGCTATAAATACACTCTGTAGCAGCCAGTGAGAAAATATTTAATGGAGTCCAAAACAGAGCTCTGGAGGTACCGAACTGCAGATAGCTCTGACCAGTCACTGGTGTGGGAGCAGGGGTCTGCATCACTGGATGGTGAGACAAACTGCAGTAGAAAAGAGGTTAAGAGAACAGAGCCATCTAAGAGAGTCAGAATCAATCTAAGGCAGGGAAAGTCTCGAAGCAGTGAGAGCCCTAGGGTAGATAACCAGACTAGAGAGGAGACCAAAGCTGACTTATAAACTGCTTAATGTTCGTGCATAATTTTTCAATAAAATATATTATTTTATGTCTACTATGAACAGGTCATTTTAATGGCAGAAAGTACATCTTCAAGACAGCACAAACCACTGTGCCAAGATTTGCAGAGGCCTGCAGAGGGTGAAAGAAGAATAGTGCGAGGCAAGAGCAACTTCATAGAAGACAGCTTCACCAGCTTGGTCAGAGCAGAAAAGATGAACTTCCTGGAGGCAGCAAACAAAACAGGTCACTGTAACAGAGCGATACATTTACAGTGGGATGGTAAACTGAATTGGTTATATTTCAGCAGAATACAGATCTCTGGGCACAAAGGCTTGTTTTCCTGCACAAGATTACAACAAAGCATATTACAAAAAGTAATAAAGCAATATATGCACAAAATACGTAGACAGAGAAACACATTCAGTCAATCAATCAATCAATCAATCAATCAAGTGGCAGTATAGTGCAGTGGTTTAAGGCTCTAAGCTGCAAATCTGGTAACATCCAGCAGACCAGACCTGGGTTTGAATCCCACAGCTTCCACTTGCATACTGTGTAATCCTGAACAAGTCACTTAACTCCCTGGTGGCTTCTGTGTAAAATAAAGCTTTCAGCTTAATGTGTTACTCTTGGTTAAATAAAAAAGTTTCTATACTTCTAGTATGACTGCATTCATATTGGATCTATTCTAAGACTGCTGCTTTAAAATTTTCAAGGGATGGAAGGTTACTCAGTGGGGTTGGAGACAGTTCTTTAGAGCACTGACAGCACATTGAAAATTCATTTACCAAACCTAGGACTTTTTTGGCACTATTAGTCCCCTCCCTGGTATGTCATGCCAGTGTGTTGTGAACCATGTGGGACAAAAATAATCAATTAGGCAGCCAGCGTTTTATTTTTGTACATTTAAATAATAAGTTGTACAATAAACCTTTCTCTCGTCATATTTAAGGAACTCCAGCTTAAACTACTAAGAAGCTGACAATGCTCTTTTGGCAGTGACCCACTTAAACCCAAGACAAAGTGGTTTCTCTGTGGTAAACCTTATCCAGTTTTTAGGTCAGGTTTGTTTGCAAACCTGTATATAACTCCCCCATTACCGGGATTACTAGAATCCAGTAAGACCTAGTGGTAGGCAGGAAGCAGCTTGTGAAACTCCAGTTAAATGGATTTCACACTGTCTCACTCTGTTCTCAGTCTCAGCTGGGACTGAGGATGACATCATTTAGAACTGTCGCAGCTGCATGACCACACTGGAATGTTGCAGTTGGAGGTTAGAGTGGAAGCGTTGGGGAATTTGAAGTGAGTCTGTAGAGTTCAGTAGAGTGTGTGCAGTCTAAAGAGGTGCTCTGCTGTAGGCAGGTCCTCAGAGCTCTAAGCTCTGTCAAAGACTACCTTTGTAGTATAGGTGTCTGTTCTCACCTGAAGAGGAACACAAGAAGAGCACTTTTGAAGTGGTGGAGACCGCTTTCAGTGGTACAGGGCCCCATCCCTGTGGTGATGGGGGAAGAATCAGCCTGCTTCCAGAGGCAACCCCTGGTCCAGCTAGGAAAAGAAGCTGCCTGGTTTAAGTTTGTGCTGAGGCACCAGAAGCTCTGGAAGAGAGTTCCTTGTGGAGAAAACACCTGTGGGGCACCTGCAACCAAAGGGTGAGTTCGCTCTGCTAAAGGCAATGTGTTTTCACCTGCATCAAGATGAAACTAAAGGGACTGTTACTGTGAGGTTAGGAAAAGACAGCCAAGTACAGTTTGGAAGATGTGGGATTGGACTGCTTAACTCTGTGGGGGTCGGAGTAATGGACAAATCCACTTATTAAGTATGTTCAAGTCCAGCACAAATGGGATGTAAAGACAGTAGATTGAATGTGAAATACATTTAAAAAGAATCTACACAGCAAAGATTTAAAGGATGGTGTGTTACAGTCAGAGAAATGGCGGATATGAATTGTGGGAGCGAGAGGGTGGGAGACCCCTCCCATCAGTAGTAACCAAATTCACCTCTCTGGATTTACTCTGGGACACCTGTTGCTTTTTCTCAGGTACTTGGCGGTGCCTGAGGAAAGTACCCAGATGTGGGATTGATGTGGAAGAGTCCCTTATGGAGCGAAGTGCTCATAGGTGGTTTAGGGAGCCACCAGTAAATGTTTCCATGCTATATGGAAAGTGTCAGAAGTGGCTGTAGGGAACTGAGCCAGGAAACCCAGAGCAGCATACAAGTTCAGGCTGTGTGCCCAGTGTGTTTCAGAGTCTGAGGGATAAAGTGATGAGGATGTGTTCTGGTCTCCTTAAATCTGCATTACCAGGAGTGTAGCCCGTGAGAGTCCATCTATGCTTTGTTTATTCTGTTGGATGTGAATAAAGCCACACTTTAGAATCCACTTCTGGTACTGGACATTTCAGTTATTGCTTCTTTTGTCCAGAGTTACTCGGGTGCCCGTGTGCAGAGTAGCCAAACCTAGCCAATGTGCCGGTGACATATTCCTCCCAGACCCAGCCCACCTGGCAGAGCTGTCAGATAGAAAAGGCATACCTGGTTGGGGTTACATGTAAATGAAGGACCCATAATCTAAGTGTGATAAAACAAAACTGGAAACATTTTTTCCTGACATTTGTATCTAGGCAGTGTTTGCATCTCTTTAGAGTCCCTATCTTTTGGGAAACATCCGTACATAGTTTACCCATGTGATCAGAAATTTCACTGTCCGGTGAGGCCCCATGGCTCCTCCCGCCTTTCCATGGTCAAGAAAGCAACACAGTTCTTGTAGAATATGGCGCAGTCATGTTTTATTATTTACAATTCTAGATATTAATCTATATTAAGTCATAAATTAATTTATTATTTCTACTTAGATTAATATCTAAACACTTAGTATTGAGCAGCTGGCACTGCAAGGAGGAAGCGACAACCCCAGACCCCTACACTTGGGAGACTCTTCGTGTGGGCCGAGACATACCTCTGCAATAGCAAGACAGGTCATATGGCCAAGGTTCCAATGGCTGCCCCAGTCTGGCGCCACCGACCATGCAGTCTAGGCTGCTGAGGCTGGACCCTAGACCCCCCTACCCGTCACGGGTGCAGGTCTTGTGGTCCCCCATCCTCATGCCGACCAGAGGGCACAACACTTTCGGGAGAAATGGAATTGTCTCCCATTTTCCACTACTTCCCTCGTGTCTTCCTCCCACGCCATACAAGACAAACCCTGTCTGACCCCCAAACCCTCTGCTGAAACCTTTCTTCAATATCCTTTTACCTTGTCCTACCCTTAGAAACTTGCCTTGCAGCTAACACCCTGGCCCTCCACCAGGCCTGGACAGTCAGTTCCCGACTTTCTAGCCCACTCTGCCTGCAGCTTGCCATCTGTGACCTCACCTTGTCAGACAATTCACTGCACCAGCGTGACCCTTGAGGACCTCTCCTGAAGAAGAAACACCTTGCTTGAATGCTGTCCTGCACTGGACACTGTATTAAGGAGTTGCGCTTGTTCTGGTAGTGCAACCTAGGGCCCATTCCTCAGTCCAGTTGAGTTGCCTGCTACTGCCCAGCAATTGTAATATTTAAGGAACTCCACTTTAAACTACGATGTTTCTTAACTAGAAACTCTTAAAGTAAATAAGTAAAAGCGGACTAGATGGGTTTGAACTCAAGGCTGTTAAGGAGGCTACTGAAGTGGTTGCTGGACCATGGACAAATTTGCTAAACTGCAGTATATGTAATTGTATTTTTCCAACCACATGGAAATTGGCCATGATTTCTCCAGTATTTAAGTGGAGTGGGTTGTTGTCTGCCCATTTCTAAGTGATCTGCAGCTTACCTTCTCCTTCCTACCACTAGGGTTGCCTTCTGTCTATCCCAAGCATTCTGAAATTCACTCATTGTTTTGCCCCGACCTTACATGGAAGTCTGTCCCATGCAGTCACCACCCTTTCTGTGAAAAGTACTTCCCTCCGTTACCTCCACGGCTCTCCCAGAAACTCATGTTGTGACCTCTTGTTCTTGCACACCTCTTTTTGAAAGATGCTGCCCACTGTACCTTGTTTATCTCCTTGAGGTGTTTGAATGTCTTTATCATATCCCCCCTCCCTCCTTTCCTCCACAGTACACATATTGAGATCTTTCAGTCTTTCCTCATATGGTTTGTGTGCATTCCCATCACCATTTCATTGTCCTTCTCTGGACCGCCTCCATTTGGTTCATGCCCATCTGGAGATGTGGCCTCAGAACTGAATACAGTGTTCCAGATGTGGCCTCACCAATTGTCTGTACAGTGGCATCACCACCTCCTGTTTTCTACTGGTGATGCCTCTCCTGTGCACCCCAGCATCCCTCTGGCCCTCCCACTGCCTTTTCACACTGTTTGGCTACCTTTAGGTCATCCATTATGATTACCCCAGGTCTCTTTCAGTTTGTTGTCGTTAGTATCCCCCCATTGTAGAATTCCTCTCCAGGATCCTCTGTGCCCCAAGTGCATAACTTTGCACTTCATTGCATTAAATTTAGCTGCCACTCTTGACCACTCCTCTAACTTTCACAGGTCTCTTCTCATTCTTTCCACCCCGTTTCTAGTGTCCACCCTATTGCAGATCTTGGTGTCATCCACAAAGAGGCTTCCCTTCCCTTCCAGCCCCTCGCAATGTTGCTAATGAAGGACATTGAAGAAGACAGGCCCTAGCACTGAGCCTTATGGGCACCCAGCTGGTCACCCCCTTTCCTGGGCCTGAACTCCATTTACTACCACCCTCTGTGTCCTGTTGCTCAGCCAATGTTCAACCCAATTATCGCCTTTGCCCAACTCCCATACTGCCCAACTTGTTTACTAACCTCCAGTGTGGGACGGTGTCAAATGCCTCGCTAAAATCTAGGTAGGCCATGTCTACCACCCTCCCTGATCAACCACCCTTGTTAACCAGTCAAGAAATCTATTAGATTTGTTTGACAAGATCTACTTGTTGTAAATCCATGTTGCCTTGAATCTTGTGCCCCACTGGCCTCAAGATATGCCATAATCCTTTCCTTCAGCATGGATTCCATTACTTTCCCCACCACGAGGTCAAACTGACTGGCCTGTAATTACCAGCTTCCACCTTGCTCCCACTCTTGTGCAGTGGTACCACATTTGCTGTCCTCCAGTCCTTTGGTACCACTCCTTCCTCCAGTGATTTGTTGAATAGGGCTGTCAGTGGTGCCCCTAGTACCTCTCTGAGTTCTTTTAATATTCTAGGATGCATCTCATCTGGCCCCATTGCCTTGTCCACTTTTAGTTTTGAGAGTTCCTTCAGGACCCTCTCCTCCATGAATGGACTGGTGTCCACCTCTCCTCCATGAATGGACTGGTGTCCACCTCTCCTCCATGAATGGACTGGTGTCCACCTCTCCTCCATGTGTGTTTCTACCTTCTGTTTTGGTCCCTCCCTTCCCCTTCTTTTGTAAATACTGAGCAGAAGTATTTGTTTAGAATTTCTGCTTTCTCTGGGTCCCCTCCACACCCCCACCCCTTATTTAGCCTCACAATCCTCTCTTGATCTCTTTCTTCTGCCCTAATATACTGAAGAAGGTTTTGTCCCCTTCTTTTTACTGATTGTGCTATTCTTTCTTCAGTGTGCGTCTTGTTAATTGACTGCTTTCCCCACCTCCTTCTGTTTTGCATGATACAGTTCATGGTCTCCTCTTTGCTTCCTTGTGTACTTTCTGAATGCCTGTTTTTCCTAACCTTTCCTGCCACTTCTTTTGAAAATCATAGTGCTTTTTTTTTGTTCTTTTGTTTACTAGCTTTACACTGAGGCATAGTTGTTTCATATATCTTTTGTCTTAATTAATCTAAACCTAAATAGTGGCTTTTGTCCCTCAACTGAGTTGTAACCCCTGCTGCTTATAGCTACAACCCCAGTTTAAAAGATTTAGTTTGGGGAGTAGCACATTTGTAAAAAGAAGTATTTAACAGGTCAGCCATTTCTCTTGAACCTGTCACTAAATTACTATCCATACCCAAATAATCTGACTGTTCTACAGCCACAGGATGTTCAGTTGGTTTATTATTCTCCAGAATTCATTTTGGGTTTTGTGCTTGTTCAAACTTTGTTTTACAATCTGTGGCCTTAGCTTTTTTTTTGCATTATTTCTTTATCCCTCCCTATGTGCCCCAGATCTTCATTTCCTTCAGGCAGCCATGATCCTGACACCCAACTACTGTCTCCCTTAGAACCCCCTACCTCAGATCGCCAGCCGACCCAGAGGGTATCTCAGTCAACTCTTGCCAGTGGGTCCCCTCCTCCTAGGGGAAGGCACCAGTACGGCAGTCAGCAGACTCTTTCTCTCGCCCTCAAGGCACTGCTGAGGTGGTCAGGCTCCTCGAGAGTTCTTCGGTGGTGTTGGCAGATTGTCTGCCATCATCCTGGCCAATCTGGGATGGTTTTCCATTTTCCTAGCACCCCTGACATCACGCTGCATCTTGTGGTGCTCCCGGTCTCCATCGGGGGGCCGCTACAGAGCGAGGCATCACCCTAACCCACCCCAGGAGAGAAGAGCAGTCCTTTGGATGCTCAATCCTTTCCATGACCCCCAGTGACCGAGTCTGTTCCCAAACCCAGGTCGCCGGTGTGGTTTGAGTAAGGCACCAGCGCCTCAGCCCTGTGTGCCACACCTTAGTTTTTTAATAGTTTTGCACTTATTCCTCAACTCCTTAAAGGACTCAATACTTATCCCAATTTGTTTTCCTTGCCTCCCTCCCAAGGCAATTTCTAATATGCAAGTGTTTAAAATAACACCATTTACCCAGGGCATGCCCTGTTGTTTTTATTATTGATAAAGGGGCACGAATATTACATACATTCAGGAATTCAGAAGCAAAATATGCTACTGCATCAGCCAAGTCAGTATCAAATTTATGCAGTTCCATTTAACTCTGAACAAATAAGCCAAAAAGCCATTTGATCAAACTTTCCAAGGTCCTCAGCTTACTAAATGTGGAGGCAGACTCCGTCCCTTTTTTCTGTTCCTTATTTAGCATTGGTCTCCCAGAAGCAGGGGCTCAACTTTACAGTCCTGTACCAGCAATTCAGGTGACACAAAGATCAAGTCAGTTATTGTTCTTGGGTCACCACTGTTGCTGATATGAGTTCAGTTTGTAAGTTTATTGTTTAGCCATACATGGCCATTACATGTAGGACAAAACAAACATACAGTACAAATTACAAATATCTTATACTAAAATTTCCTTACGTTCAACACTCACATAACTTAAATATGCACAAATATCATAATGAAAATATTCAAGACATATTTCTCACCATAAATTCATATACACAAGTGCAAACATGCATATAAGAGGCTCCAGCAGTTTCACATAGGTCTATGGTGAAACAACATAGCTAATAAATTTAAAACAATAATATACAATAGGAACTCACTTCACTATGCAGGCGAATATATGAATTACATCACGTGCAATTTAAACAGCTGGATCATCCAATAACTCCTGACCTAACTAAGTTGTAATAATGCCAACTTGAATAAAGAGACTCAAATCATATTTGAAAATTATAATCTGTTATATTTGCAATAACATCTCTGTTTTTCTTCCTAATTTTGAAAGCATATTTAAGATAATTTACAATTCTCTTAACAGTGATTTCATCACTTGTATTCATGAATGTAAGTTCACTTTTTGTTATCTCAGGCCAGTTAATACATGGTTCTAGCCAGTACTTTCAGATTCTAATGTACCAAGGGCATTGCCATAAAACATGCATTAGGTCCTCTCTCAAGCCCATATTGCAATTGTAAAATTCATGCTCCTTGAAGAGTTTATAATATCTAGTTTTCAAAATATTATTCTGAAAGAGTTCTAATCTGGCTTCAAGGAAGGTAATTCTGTCTGCCTTGTTTTCCAATATATCCCAATAATTCCTATACATTATATCATCAGAGTTAGAAGCATACCAACTAGAGAATCTAAACAAATGAATGTTATCTAGATCCTGTTTTTCCAGTGTTCATTCACTTTGTTTTGGATAAAAGATTTGTAGTTATTACTAATTTTGATTATCTTTGCAAAATATGAATTTAGGAATATTAACCCATACTGATCTAATTTCTTGTAGATATCCTGCATCCAGCATTTCTCCCACAATCGTTTTTAATCCAGAAAAGTTGTTGTAGGAAACACTGCTTAACAAATTTATCTTTATCTGCTCTTGTTAAATGTAGCCAGTATTTTAATTTTCTACCTTCTGTAAGTGCATTTACATTAATCAATCCATGTTCAGCTCATAAATATACTGCTGGACAGGACTGTAGAGTTGCAATTCCACCCGTAGAACCTTATACACTGAAACCATACATTGTTTGGCATCTTTACATTCAAATTTCAGATCGTAAGACATCTGTGTCCAACTTTTAGCTTTAATGACTCTCAATAGTGGATTAATCGAGAATCTCCCATAAGAATAATTAAATTTCTTTAGCCCATTTGTAGTTTTTATTTTATATATATATATCTCTTTGTTGTCCACATATTATTATTTGTAAACTTTAGTCCCAAATATGTATATTGTTTACTGCATCCAAATTATAGTTACCAAGTTTAAAATAAGTTTCAGCAGTATTAGTACCAAAGGTTATAGTTTTTGTTTTGGATAAATTTATTTTAATTTCAAATCCTTAGTAATCCTTTGTAGAACATTTAATTGTCTTTGAAGACCTTTTTAGTTTGAGAGATCATCACTAAATCGTCTGCATAGGCTAAAATGGGAATCCGCCTCTGATTAACCTTTGGACGTACTCAATCGTTTTGATCTAATTCCTTAATAAGAAGGTCGATATACAAATGGAACAGAATGGGAGCTAATAAACAACCTTGTCTTACCCCATGGTTAATTTGGATTGGAAGGGATGTTTCTCTCACAATACCATATCTAATCTTTGCCCAAGTGTTATTATAGAGTGCAGAGATTATTGAAATTAATGCCTTATCAATTCTTCTTTCATACATGGTAGCCCAAAGTTGTGATCTACAAACCATATCAAAGCTGCAGATAAATCAATAAATACTACATATAATTTTTGCTTTCTAATTTTAACATATTTATGAATTAAATGATTCAAACTAAAACAACTGTCTTTTGTTGATGACCCACTGCAGAAACCAATTCACCTTACTGAATCCTCCTGTTACTTGTATTTGAAGCTTGAGATTATCTAAAATAATATGTGTAAAAATTTTAAGACTCAATAAACTAATTGAACAATACACAGTGGGATCACCAGTATCTCCCTTTTATGTATGGGTATAATTTCTGCTCCTTTTCAGGAATGAGGAAGGAAAGAGATTCAATCTATTTATTGAAACAAAAACAAAGTATTCTACTCCAGAAGGGGAATTACATTTGTATACTTCTGCTGGTATTTTATCTATCCCAGGGGCCTTATTAGATTTCATAGCATGTATAGCAAAATATACATCTTTGATAGTGGTTTTAAACTGACAGTTTATGTTATGGACAATCGATTCTGACTCCTGTATGTCTGCATCATAGAATATCTTTCTAAAATAATCAATCCATTGTGATTCTGATATATAACAGTCTACATTGGCTTTACTACTTAGGGAACCATGAGCAACAAGTTGCCAGAAACCTTTATCATTTTCCTTCTAATAGTCTCAAGCATAAGTGACCATTTTATTTTTGAAATTCCTCCTCCTGTTTTTTAACAATTGTTTATAGTCATTTTTCTCATTTTAACCTGCTCCACTAATTGTGCATTCCTATGGGATCTTGCCTGTCTTATTATTTTCCTTAGGTCCTTTTTAATTAAAAAACATTCCTGATCAAACCAGGTTTGGATTTTCTATGCTGACCCATCATAACCTCCTTATAAATTTTTGTCCTCAGGTCTTTAAACAGTTGTTCTACCAAATCCCACAATACTTTTGCATCTTGAATTAAATCTTTGCTTTTGGCTGGAGTGGGAGTTTGTCTGTGATCTCATAGACATAGAAATACTGCAAGCAGTGATTACAGATGACACAGCCTTACTCTATAGCCTCTGTGATGACTTGAGGTGGATGGAATGCTGCCGCTGCCATCTTGAGGAAATTTCAGTAGCAAGCTCTATTTCTGCTAGTATTCTACCTGGAACAGGTAAGTCACCTATGTCAGAATAGTGCTTTCCAGTATAACTTGTGGGTTCCATCGACTTGGTTGGCTGTCTAAATATACATTCTCCTTACACCCTAGGAGGCATGAATGTGGAGGCAGGATCGGGTGGTGTGGAGGCCCACTGGGAAGGCCTGAGTATGTGAGCGCCTCCTAGAAAATCACGACAAAAGAAGGAAAGTTACTCTTAATACCCTTTTTTTAACCTTGGTCCTATTCTGTTATTAAAAGGGAGATTGTGTGTGATTATGAGTAGCCGAAGGTATTATATAAATGTACAAGCAACTTTTTCTTTTTCCCGCTAGTTGCATAGCTGTGTAGTTTTTTCATTGTGTTTCCCTATTTAGGGGTCAAGCGAACACACATTTTTAATTTTATTAATCCGTTTTACATTTTAAAACTTTTAAAATTTAAGATTTATTTCTTGTGTCCAGTGTTACGATTGTTTTTCTGGTCACATGCTTTCGAGTATATTTAGCATTAGATAGGCGTTTCTACATTAGATTCACCATTTGGTGAGCAGGTGCAATCGCTTCATTTTTATCTGCGTGGGTATATGCTGTGTGCTTTTATCCAGAGGACTCAAGCTTTTTTTTTTCATCATGTGTATCAAGGTAGAGTAACCTTTTGTTATTGTTATTAGTTGCAGCACCCCATACGTCGAATGGGAAGAACACCCCTCCCCTCAGCTAGTGGTCAAACAGGAATTCAGCGTGTTTGCCATTCATTTGCATCACCAGGTAAGAAAAAAGGTTTGTCTCCCCATACGATGCACAGGGGTAATGCCAAACTTCACCCAACAACTAATACACCAAAATCTGGCCAATGGAAAATCATGTACACAAATGCTCACAGCCTGGGAAATAAGATCCCAGACCTGCAGGCAATAATGTCAGAGGCTAAACTGGACATAGTAGCAATTAGTGAGACGTGGTTTACCAGTAACCACACTTGGGAGACTTCAGTACCTGGATATGTATTGTTCAGAAGAGACCGAGGTGCAAAAAGGGGGGAGGTGGCCCTGTATGTTAATGAAAATATCAAAGCTACAGAAATTCAGAATACACATAAGGAGCCAGAAGAACTGTGGGTCACCCTGGAAACAGGTAATGGGACAGCCATAAGAACTGGGGTTGTCTACAGGCCCCCAGACCAGAGGAGGACATAGACACATTACTGTTAGAAGATATACAAAACATGACAGCTAAAGGGAGGTTCTGATAATGGGAGACTTCAACATGCCAGATACAGATTGGTCAATACCAGCAGGAACATCTGCCAGAACTAGACTCATAGTGGATTCCCTGCAGGGAGGGCCTCAAACAACTGGTACAGCAACCCACAAGAGACAGGGCTATCCTAGATCTAGTACTGACTAACAAAGAGGGATCACAGATCTCCAGGTAGAAGGTCACCTGGGGCCAGTGACCATCACATGGTATGGTTCAATTTGGCTACTACATCTAAATCATCCCATTCCAAGGCAAAAATATGGGACTTCAGAGGAGCTGACTTTGATAAGATGGCCAACAGAGTTAAGCTAGCCCTGGCAAAAGAAACACAGGTGAGGAGGTACAGGCAAAGTGGGCAAGCATTAAGGATACAATACTTGAAGCAACATCCCATTGTGTTAGACAGAAAAGGAAGTGCAAAGAAGAAGGAAACCACTTTGGTTCTCAAATATAGTAGCAGAAAAGGTCAGAGCCAAAAGGCTGGCCTTCAGAAATATAAGGGAACACAGGGGATGAAGATAGGGAGGCATACCAAACTGCCCTAAGGAAGCAGGTAAGGCAGTAAGGCAGGCAAAGTCCCAAACTGAGGAAACACTAGCACGAACAGTAAAGAAGGTGACAAGACTTTCTATAGATACATTAGTGAAAGGAGAAAGTCCAGAGGGGTATTGCTAAGCTTAATGGAGAAAAGGGACATGTGAGGAGGAGGACCCTGTAAAGGCATCTATCCTAAATAGATACTTTTGCTCAGTATTTACTGAAGAGAAGGTAGGGCAGGCCCACAGCTCAGCATCATGGACA
Organism: Neoceratodus forsteri; assembly: GCA_016271365.2. Classification (NCBI taxonomy): domain Eukaryota; kingdom Metazoa; phylum Chordata; order Ceratodontiformes; family Ceratodontidae; genus Neoceratodus; species Neoceratodus forsteri. The sequence goes on from CM028129.1 coordinate 55,079,334, forward strand.
CAGGGGAGGGAGGTGAGCACTACTCCTTCACAAAAGAAAGGGTCCTACAAGAGCTTGCTAAGCTCAGGGTGGATAAGGCAATGGGACCTGATGGCATACATCCCAGGGTACTTAAGGAGCTAAAGGAGGAACTAGCAGAGCCATATAGCAGAATTGTTTAGTGAGTCTCTGAGCACAGGAGAGGTCCCAGAAGACTGGAGAAAGGTTTCATGTGATCCCACTCCACAAGAGTGGTAGCAGGAGGAGGTGGGAATCACAGACCGGTCAGTCTTACCTCAGTAGTGGGCAAGATTATGGAGGCACTCCTTAAGGAAAGGATAGTGCAAACACCTGGAATCCATAGGGCACAGGATCCAAGACAGCATGGGTTTACAAAGGAAGGTCCTGTCAAACTAATCTCATAGATTTCTTTGACTGGATAACCAGAGTGGTGGACCAAGGGGAGCAGTTGATGTCGCCTACCTTGACTTCAGCAAAGCTTTTGACACTGTTCCACATAGAAGATTGATAAATAAGCTAGGTAGGCTCGGGGTGGTCAGTAAATGGTCAACTGGGTGGCAAACTGGTTGACTGGCAGAAAACAGAGTGGTGGTAAATGGTATACAGTCAGAAGAGATGCAAGTCACAAGTGGGTACCTCAGGGATCAGTCCTGGGGCCAGTCCTATTCAACATCTTCATTAGTGACCTCGCAGATGGACTAGAGGGTAAGGCTTGTCTGTTTGCAGATGACACCAAGATCTGCAACAGAGTAGATGATCCAGATGGGTGGGCAGAATGAGAAGAGATCTGGATAAACTAGCAGAATGGTCAGAAGAGTGGCACACAAGGATTTAATGCAAAGAAGTGCAAAATCATGCACATAGGGAAGAGAACCACAGAAGCCACTTATAGGCTGGGAGGGAGTTGCTAGCAGTCACAAAGGAAGAAAGAGACTTGGGCATCATCATCACTGATGACCTAAAATCATCCAAGCAGACCTCTAAAGCAGTAGGTAAGGCTAGGGGGTGTTAGGGTGTATTGGTAGGGTATCCTGAAGTCGTAAGAGGAGGTAATAATCCCTCTGTACAAGACATTGGTTAGGCCCCATCTGGAGTACCGCGTGCAGTTGGAGGCCACACCTTCACAAGGACATTAATCCAAATTGAGGCAGTCAGAGAAGGGCAACCAAATGGTGCAGGGACTGCATCAGAAGACATATAAGGACAGATTAACGGAGCTCAATATGTATACCCTTGAGCAAAGGAGGAGAGAGGTGATATGATCGAGACATTTAAACACCTTAAGGGCATAAACAAGGTGAAAGAGTCTAACATGTTTAAATATAAGAAAATAGCAGGACAAGAGGACACAGCATGAGATTAGAGGAGACCGATTAAGGGGAATGAGGAAATTCTTTTCACAGAAAGGGTGGTAGATGCATGGAATGGCTTACCACAAGAAGTGGTGGCTATGAATACAGTGCAGGGCTTCAAACAGGCATGGGATAGGCATAAGGGAGCAATACAAATGACTATGAATAGATAGGTCACCGACAGAGCAAGGCCGATGGCACATTTATAAGGTAGAAAAAAAGGCAGACTGGATGGGCCTCGGTCCTTATCTGAAATCAACTTCTATGTTTCTATGTTTCTATGTTTCTATGTTATTTTAGTGTTACTGTTAGTGACGGCAGTTTTTTCCTACTTTGCCCCATCAAGTTTCTCCTTTTTTGGTTTGTTTTTGATTCCTGACTTATGTTTTTTTCCCCTTTACAGGCCTTGCCTCGTTTTTCTCTGTAAAACACTTGCCTCCATTTGGTATATCACCCGACGTTGGCCTTCTAATTATACCGGAGAAAAAATTTGAGTGGAGAAGAGGTTAAAGGATAATTTGGCTTGTGCTGAAATGAAGTAACAAGTCCTTTCAGCCATTTGTTTTAACAACTGACTTTGCTGATCTGATTTGATTTGATCTGAACTGTCTGAGTACAAAGGGAATCTAAGTGGTAATTTTTCTGTGGCCTTCGTGTATTTTGTGCCCAGAGTTTTGTTGAATAAAATGGTATTTACTAGGAAACAGGCCCAGCAGGCTCAAACCTTTTTATCAGACTCAACTAAATTTGACATGAGAAAACAGCACGGAAGACCTAAACTGGATACTGCATCCATAAGACTATCTAAAATCATGGACCATTTGACACTTATTAATAGCCATGAGGAAATTTCCACTCCTACAATTCAATGTAATACCAACTTGATGGCTACATGGGACTCTTTTGCTGCTGCTATGGACTCTAATACTTCTATTAAAACATTCAAAGTTAGTTATTTATCAACTAGTAATAATGACTTGTTACAGTCACCTTCACTAAATTTCCGTAATATTCAGAATGTTTCTAATGGTAAGCTTGATGATTTAAATATGAGCAGTACTGCTAGTGCTGCTAATAATAACAATGATAATGTGAATGTGAACGATCACTGTAAGAGAAACAGGCACTGTGAGATGGATGTTCTGGGACTTCCTTCTGATATTTCATTATCAGCTTCTGTATCTGACAGTCTTTTAGGAAGTTTATTAGGCCCTGATAGCCTGGAGTCCCCAGATTTTCTGGAAATATAGGAGCTCCAGGAAGTAAATCAGGTTTGGTTCATACAACTTCCAGCCTTTCACCAGGGATAAACGATAAACTTTTAGGCTGTCTCAGTAGACCTCCAAACTACAATTAAGGGTTTAAAATGCTTAATACACCTAACACACCACATTAATACAGCTCAGGTTAAAATTAATGATCCAGTGGTAAGTTCAGGTTTTGCTGGTTCCCCTGTAAGGACATTCGGGATTAAACTGCCTTAAAAACAACCTGATTGATTTGGTGATAATAATAAATACCCCACATCTCTGAGTAACGATTTGTTACAAATGCTTAAATCTACCTTTTCAGCAAATGTACTCATCATGGAGCAATTAATGGCAATAAAGAAGATTTAGAGATGGTTAAAGTTGGTTTATTTCATATCTAGATCTCCACTGAAGACATAAATAATAAGATAGAAAATTTAAACCGACTCCTAGAGAAATCAGACTCTATCCCTATTTCTGATGAAGAGGAATAGTCCCTAGGGATATCTGGAACAGTATTCTATTTTGATTATTCCTGATACTCCCAAAACAACTAAAACAATAAAAAGGGGAGAAAGAAATAAAAGAGGGAAGAAGCTACAAGCTTACATGATGGTGGTAGTAGTCTCTCAGCATCCGTAACAGTCATCAGAATAATGGGGAAAATCAAGGCTAGTAAGGTTTATACTGGTACAGTAAATACAGTAATTAAGATTAACCAGATGGATAAAGTTGTTATGGAAGAAAACTACCCAGCTTGAGCCGGACTCCATGTGGATCTAACCAGGATTCTTTGTTACTAACAATTTAGGATATAATCTGGAGACTAATTTAAATAATCTTAAAAAGAAATTGGAAATCTTCTGGCTGAGTGCTCAGTGGCAGTAAAGGGTCCAGGTGGGATATAAGACAGGAATAATGTCTATCCAATACAAACAAGTAGACAGAGTGGTACTGATTATGGTTTTGATGGCTTAGCACATACAGCTCAAACAAGGGCTGATTTTCTTCAAACTAGAGGAGAGACAAATAAGGAAATACTATAAATACCCTGAAGCCAACTTGCCCAGAATCCGCTAAAAGGACCCCTTTTGGATACAATGATCTAATTTAGAACTTAAAAACAATTAGTTGCACATTTTAGGGCTAACATGTGGATCTCTGTGACTAAATCTGATATACAAAGTGTCAAGCTCTGTGATGATGAAATTAGTGATTCTGTTTGTGATATTGTTTTATTCTCACCAAGCTTAGCCAATGATATTTGGTATAATGGTGAAACTTTGCAGGTCTTTGGAATATTTTTAAATTTTGAGAAAAGAAATATTTTTACTAAAAAGGTCTTAGAATAAAAATCCTGTACTGTATGGCTTAGTATCTTTGGTATTCCTGAAATTCGAAATGAAACCAATAGGAAACTAAAGGGTGTGTTATACAATTATTTACTAGGAATACCTCTAGGTAGAGACGGAATTGTGGAAGGAGTAGAAGTTTAGATGGAAGTCAGGTAGACTTACTAATAAGGGATTCACAAATGGCTGATCTGATACAAGCAAAAGAAGGCATTTTGGATAATATGGGTTTCCATATGGCAAGGAGGGAGGATATTTGGACAGATTCCTTATTAAATAAGCTTGGAGAGTCTAATACCTTGGTAGATTACCAAATTGCAACATCTAATAAATTCCAAAACTTGGCTGATGCGTCAGAATGACTTTGGATCTGAACTTGAGAGCCTTAATGAGAGTCTCTACACAAATAATTGATGGGAATTCTTAGTTCTTTGTTGGAATATTGCTGGTTGGCTTACTAAAGTAGCAGATAACTCATGGATCAATTTTGTAACACAGTTTGAAATCTTATGTTTTCAAGAAACTTGGCATGGGCCAGATGACTTAATTAATATAAATGGGTATAAACCACTTGCCCATCACAGCCACAAGGGGCAAATTATGTAAGAATTCTGCTGGAATTGCTACACTTTGTATAATTTATTCTGATTTGAAGGTAACGGCTCTATGTATCATGCCAAATTTCATTTCTGTTTATGTTAAAAACTGAAACACAATTTGATAGTTGTGAATGTTTATCTTCCACCATGGTTCAGTGCATTATAGTGATGGACTGTGGCCTACATTAAAATTAGATAACTAGATATAATCAAACTTTTCCCAATATAAATACTTTAGTTATAGGGGATTGCAATGCCAGAGTAGGTATTTTTGATGGATACACAGACAATTCTTTATTTATACATAATTCTAATTATCTTCCCCAATTAGGGCCTCTGTGGATCTGGTTGTTAATAAATCAGGTAAGATCCTAATTGAATTAATCTCTGAAATGGATTTATATCCCTTAAATGGTCAAATTCATGGAGACGAAATTGGGAACTTTACTTATACTAAAGCCCATCATAAAACATTACTAGATCTGGCCCTGTGGTCAGGGATATTAAATTCTGGTCTTGTCTGTGTATCCCGAGTAGAGCTGAAAGTGACCATTTCCCTCTACTGTGAAGCACTGAACAGTGGGGTAACATGAATAATAATGTCTCTTCTGTGGTTCCAGTTGAAGTAAGAGTTATGGAATGTGTTAGATGGGATGAATATTTAGAGGAATGTAAAAGAACAGATTTTTTATATGATTTGAGTTAGACATCTAATTTCTTGCAAAACATGGAAACTCTGAAAGGTATCTTTCAGTTTTGCCCTCTTACCATACTCCAAGCTAGCAATAATACCTGACTGGGTGGGCAGTACTGGGCTTACTGAATAGCCCAGTGACATAATGAGGACTGGCACCACAGGCAGGAGGGACTTATAGCCCTGAAGGTCCACTATAGCCCATACTGTCCACCCCTGGAGGTACTATCGCACTAAGAGAATGGGCAAGTAGAAAATAAAGTAAAAGTAAAAATAAAATGTTGAAAAAGTTTAAAGAAATATAAGACATGTTTGGCAAAGTAATCTATTCAGTAGTACAGTTGTGAGTAGAAGGCACTTCTGGTGCAGGGTACCTAAGCTGTTGCTAGCAGGACTGTTAGCAAGACAGAGTTTTGTGTTTAAATGGTAGCTTTGTTTTTAACATTTTGTCAGTTTAGAAGTGAGGAGTGGCAGTAGTGCAGTCGTCAAAGTGTGAGCACAGTCAGCAACGGCTCTGAGACTGGAGTCGGGGGTGCAAGTGACATGGCCAGCATCGGGTTTGTGAGTAGGTCGGAAAGTGAAAGCCACAGACTGCACTGTTTGAATTCTCAACTGGAGCCAAGTGGCAAGCAGGGGAACTGATTGGAATGTGCTTGTGCCAAAAATAAAATCAAGAAAAAGAAACTGCTTTCTTTGTTGCCAGGGTTTGCTGAGTACTGTTGAGGGAGTGGGATGGAGATGTATCATATGCTGCCTGAAACACTTGTTTTAATAAAAAAAATTGTGGTGCTTACAAAATATTAAAAGGTACTGACTGCATTTTTATTGTGGCAAGTAAACTGAGAGCAAGAAAGGAGCGGTGTCAGTTCCTAGCTGTATGTGAGGGGTCACTTGCCAAGGGAGGATAAAAATGGCTGATGTACAAGTCTGCATTTTCAGTGTGGCACAGTGATTTATTTTGTGCTGTTATACCTTGGGGCGGTACTAGTTATTTCCCAGTCTCTTTTGATACATAAATGGACCCCTTGCCAGGGTCTAAGCCAGTCACAGCCCATTTTATACTTTGAGCCAGATTTTCAAACGGTATTGAATGTCGACTCCTCGGTGCCCCAACAGATGGAGCACAGTTCTTGTGGATTCGCCAGGCAACAAGCAGGAATTTCCATCCTTGCACCTGGCACAGGTCCTTAGACCACAGTTTTGTGGTCTAGCATGTCTCACTCCACTGAACCAAAGTGCCAGGCTTGCGCCTGAATGTTGGCCAAGCTGCCGTAAATATGGGAAACCACTGCAACTGCCCCAAGATTGGAAAATCAGGTGCAGTTGCAGCAAAGAGGTTCGCACATTGCCAGTTTTAAAGTCCCCTGCCACAGGGCTTGTCGCAAACCTTTTCCAATGTTTGAAAATCCTGCCATTTTTGTTAAGGTCATATTAAAACTGTATTTGCTTTCCTATGATAGAATCCAAAAGTGAACTAAGTCCTTAAAAGGAGAGGATTTGTATTGGGAGGAAGGGGTAAATTGTTTCAATTAAGAGCTTACTTTCAGCAATTTCAACAAGAATACAATCTTTTTGACCTGGAGACAGCCTTTTTAAATTTACTGGGCCAAGACACTTATTAACATAAGAGGTGCCCCACCTCTTCTCCTGTTTCTATCCTGGCACTAGGCATTGTAAACTTTCACTGCTAAATCAATATCTAATATGTTCTGGTCCAACCAAGTTTCGGATATTCAAAAATACTTGGTCTTGAGGAAGGGAGCCAGAGCCACTGTTGTTTTTATGTTTAAACAACTTTACATTATCCCACAACAAATACATCTTTGTGTCCTGTGAAGTGAATTGGTACATGTGTAGCCAAGCTGTCCTGCTACCTGTAAGTAATTTTGTGATTTTGGGCTGCCACAGGACGTTTGCTGCTTTAGCCGCCTGTGTGCCACTTTGAACATTTATTCTAAAAGTACTGTTTTTTTATTCTTCAGACTAAATTCTCAGTTTGTCCATTTCATGAATTAAGCTCCTATCACTAGTATGATAAGCAGTGACATCGCCTTCCTTTTGTGGCCAGGGATTCAGTTCAATGTCCTCGGACGGGATTACTGTCTGTAGTCCCACCTTAATTTTTTTGAAGGGTCACTGTCAGTTTTGTCAGCTCTTTCTGGCACCCTTGCTTTGTGTATGTCAGTTTAACTGAGTTTCACTCAGAGGTCCCGTATCAGTTTTCAGATCACAACTGTGTACCAAACAGCCCTCAGTTTTATAAAACAGGCATATTGTGAAATCTGTATATTCAGTAGTGTTGAGCACTCCTTTCTTTCATACACCTCCAGAATGTTCAACCTCATACATGCACGAGTCCACACCACGTACTGGCATTTCAAATGTCAGGGATGTGCAGTATGGAGCTGACTGCAGAATTTCAGTTGGACTGACAGACTAGGTGGACTGTCCTTTCCTCAAGGTAAGAATGAAACCAGCTGACACGCGAACATACAAACTGCCAGCAGATACAGGCCATGCACCCTTTCCATGAAAAGTCAGCCCTCCTGAAGTCCAACACCCTGGTCCCTGCTCCTATAGCTTCCTTGCCCATGCTGAGTGTGAATCACACTGAATGGTGGTCACTTCCTGCCTGTGGCTCCTCCCACTCCAGCTCTCTTAGAAACTCCTCATTAGACAGTGTGAGGTCCAGAGTGTTGCCTAACCTATTTGGCTCATTAACCATCTGTACCAGGAAGCTGTCCTGAAAGACCTACAGGAGGACCTGCTCCCTTGTACTTGAGGTGGCTGGGTGCTCCAATCCACTCTGGCAGACTGACTTCCCCAGCAATCATGGTGTTACCCTTCCCACTGACCCTCCTTATCTGCTCTACTAGCTCTCTGTCTAAGTCCTCCGCCTGAGACGGTAGCCTGTTCACCACCCCATCCTAAGTGTCCTGTTCTTGGAATCCTTGAATTGCAACCATAATGCCTCTGTTGTACCCTCCTCCCTCTTCTCTGGCACACCTTATCTCCTCACTCACATAAATCGCCACCCCTCACCCTTTCCCTTTGTCCCTATCCCTGCAGAATATCCTGTACCATGATCACTAGGTCCCAGTTCTGATACTGGGTGGCCCATGTTTAGATGATGGCAGTTACAGTATTCCACCTCTACCCTGCATGAGATTCGCAACGAGCACATTTGTTCCCCAGGCTCCTTGCAGACTGCAGAGTCAGAAAGATCTGCTGCTTTAAGCTTGTCTAGAAGGAGGGATGTGCTACTGTGAAGCTTTAGCAAGATCAACAAAAATGATGGACATGATCAGACCCTGAACCATACCTGTGACGATGGAGTCAGTGAGTCAAAGGAGGGACATGGAAGTGGTGGGATCTCCTAAAACCAGACTGAAAAGGGATGAAGTAGGAGGAAGAGTCAAGGAAGGAAGAGTTGTAGAGCAAGGTGTTCCTGTAACTTGGCTAGGGAGGAAGGAGAGAGATAGGACGGTAGTTACCAGTTATTTTTCTTCAGATACGTTGTTGCTAGGTAGAACAGGAGAGTTTGGTAACAAAGAAACTGTGCCTTTGAATGAATACAGAAACTGCATTTATTCTGAAGAAATCCACTATACAGCGTGTTGTAGGTTATTGTGTTTAAAAAGTGGGCATTTTTTTATTTTAATGGAAAGAGGTTTTACTTTCATTTAGTTAGTTGCTGCTAGGTAGATTAGGGCAGATTAGTTATAAACTGTGCCATTTATAGGTAAATGATCATAGGTCAAGTGTTGTATTTTAACCAATGAAGTTGTTTGATTTGGTCAGTTTCTTATACCCATTTATAAGCTCTGTTTGGCTAATGCGTACCAAAAATGCATATACTGAGCCACACAGCTGGTCCACACACACACACGTGAGTCTGGTATGTATTATCCCAGTTAGCCCAATGTGCAAATGCCTAGATCCACACAAGGAAACAGTTCAGTCAGGAGGACAGACCTGGGCTGGACACCAGGCTTCAAATGGATGTTGCAGCCAAGTTCTAGAGTAGATCCCGTTCAGTGGGAGTAGGAGATCATGGGATACAGCAGTCAGTATAAAGACTGCCATTTCACACTAGGCATAGCTCCAATTAGTTTTTTTTAAATGTACCCCACATCTGTCTTCTCACCCCAGACATCTGTGGCAAGGAGGAGTGCTGAGGTCCACAGTACAAACAAGACCTCTGGAGGCTGTTTGGCGGGGTGGGGGACAGAACACCAGTTATGGCAGTCCTCCACCTGGCAAGACAAACTCCCCCTGACACTGGACTAGAAGAGAGGAAATGACATCACATCACAGGAGACATTCTGCCAGCCCATTCCCAACACGCTCACTCCCCACCTCAGCACTTATCATCTGCATGGCTGCACATCTGCCAGCATAGTCAGGGCTTGGGAAGACAAAGTGGCAGTTGAAAGCCCTTTGTGTATTCACAGGCATCTGTGGTGATCCAGGATATCCATAACTTGGCCTGAACTGCTGTGTTTCATGGGGCATAATGCCAAAAATTATTAGTGCATAGGGCCCATTCAGGGTAAACATTACATAAAAATCTAGTACTAGTATTTTTTATTTTGTTATTATTTTACCTCCTTCCCGTGATCCCTGGTGCTTCTCCCTTCAGGTCCTCCAAAGCGTCCATACCTCTGCCTGCTGGACTCACTTCTGGCAGTGATATATACCTCCTGACTTCCAGGATTGCCTCTGGACTCTGGGTTCCGGGTCTATCCCTTAATGGTGGGGGCCTCCTTCCCTTTGCAGCTGGGAGAAGCTTTCTGGAGTCTTCAAAACTAGGGCTGGGGCATGCTCACCACTGCACAGGGTCTGGGAGTGGGGTTTGCCACGTGGAGACTGTCATTAAAAGCAACTGTGCCAGCTAAGTTTCTGGGCCCCACCAACCTCCCTGCAGTGCACGTGTGGAACGGGCATCCTGGGGCAGGACAGGAGTTCGCTCAAGGTGTGGTCTCCCACATGATGTGCATTACCACATGCCTACCACCAGGAGACACTTTAAGGGACATCACCCAAAGCCTCCCTGGGAGGAGAATGTTCGGAAAGGAGTGAACAAGGTGAACTGCAAGGAACTACTCAGGAGGATGAGTGAATCTAGAACATGATTGGCAGCTGGCAGTGGTGAGGTTCAGGAGGGACATGAGGAAGTTTTATTTTACAGAGAGGTACATGGTACAGCTTACTAGCAGAGGTGGTGGGCACCAAAACCATTCATGATTACAAGCATGGTTGGGACAGAGTTAAGGGTGGGATCATGTTGGATCAGAATATCACATACAAGGAACATGTGGACCAGGTCACCAGGACCCTTCATCGAAACTTGGCACCCTGTACCGACTCAGGGACCAACTCATCCCTGAAGCCAGGCTCTCCATAGCTACCAGCATCCTTCTACCAACCTGACCTTTGCGGCCCCTATTATACAGGGCATGGGTTTGAATCCCACAGCTTCCACTTGCATACTGTGTGACCCTGAGCAAGTCACTTAACCCCTTGTGCTCCCAGGTCGCTCCAGTAAAAAGCTCTCAGCTTAGTGTGCTATACCTGGTTAAACAACTAAATAAAACAAATAAATGGCTAAACAAGAGATTACCAGGATGCAAACCCTATATAATAAAATAGCTCGTTTAGCAACCTTAGACCACCCAAGACGCTCACCACTGTGACACCTTGGCCAATCTTCATTGGCCCACATTGGTCGCCGCCTCAAACCCCTTGCTTGTCCAGGCCTACAAGTTCCTCAAACCCCACGTTCTGCCAAGCATTGCCGGGACCATAACCCTCAAACACAACCCAAGGAACCTAAGGACCTCAGATAGAACGCTATTAGAAGTCCCTAGGGTAAGGACAAATGCTGGTGGAAGATCCTTTTCCTTCCAAGCAGCCTGCCAATGGAACAAGCTCTCCACAGGTCCAGGCCTCCTCCTCACTCATGAACTTCCGCACCAGGCTTAAGTCCCATCTGCTGACCTCAAAGCGCATGCCATTGTCATGGCACTAAAGCTCTAAGTATTCCCCCTCTCTCAACTCCCGTCTCTTGCTTAACCTTCCTACTACCTGCCTTATACAGACTGCTCGCCAGAGGCCACGTGGTAACCCTGAATAAACTATATGCAAAGTACACCAATTGCTTACATGTCATGATGATAACCATGCCTGTACCCATGCCTGCATCCACTGCTTTTCTTTTACCATGCCTGTAACCATGCCTGTATCCACTGCTTTTCTTTTACCATGCCTGTAACCATGCCTGTATCCACTGCTTTTCTTTTACCATGCCTGTAACCATGCCTGTATCCACTGCTTTTCTTTTACCATGCCTGTAACCATGCTTGTATCCACTATTTTCTGTACTGTAACCACCTCATGATGTAACTCACAATGCCTCAAATGTTCCTTATGTCCTTGTTCATTCTTATAATTTGTATTGTTATCCCGGTCACCCCTGAAAAAGAGACCTTCGGGCTCAGGAGCCTACCAGTCACCAAAATTTAATAAATAAATAAGGGCTTAGCAGTTACTCAGGAGGGTAGTTTATAAAACAGGGATCAGGGTGTGGACAGCGTGTAAACCAATGGTTTGTTACACTGCCACCCAAATTAAGTTCTGCAGCACTCCTGACTTGCTGCTGCTGTTGATGGACCATCTCACGCTCAGTCTCCATGGCTCCTTTCAGTGCTGATGCATGTAACGCTGGAGTGGGTCCATCAATCAGTGGGTGGGTGGCTACTTGCTACCACTACTATCCTGGGAGGCAACAGATGATGCTGGGGTGACTGGAGTGAACTGTGCAGCCTGTCCCACTTGGCTGCTTACTCCACTTACTCCGACCAGCGCTCCAGAATTGCAGCAGGGCTCTCAACTGATAACTGTCCACATGGGCACTTCTAGGGGGGCAGCCCAAGTGCTCGTTACTCTGCAGGAAAAGCAGCACGTAAACAGCCCTAAAGGTCTCATATTGACAAAAGGCCTCAGGATAATAGGTGTTACGGGCAGAATGGATGGACCACTGATCTTTTCTGCCCTCATTGTTTATGTTTCTAATGTCTGCATGGGCGCTCTCATCCTCCACCCGTTCTTGCTGGCCTCTGCTGCGGAAGTCCCAGTTCAGGGTGCAATTCTGGCTCTCAGCATGCCAGTGTGGGCATGTCCTCATTTGGCACCATGGATCAAGCCAATATTTTTTTATTAAATATTTTACCAGATATTAGTGAATTACTTTACTATAATATTTGCTGAGCTACTAAATATAACACTAGTAAAAAGATCTGTTTCCCTGGAATGACCTCACCGCCTGCTGCAGGACTTCCCCTTCAATAACATTTCATAGCACTTGCATTATCCCAGGTGCTTACTTCCAAGCTTGCTAAAATAAACATAATCTCTATTTCTTTCTCTCTCTCTAATCCCTGTTTTATTTAATGTTCAGCAAGCCTGACTCTGGTGTTTACAGGACAGTGCTAAGAGCTACATTAATGTTTAAAGGAGTCATAAACTGTCACAGATGTTGAGAGAAGAGTTTTTCCGTTTCCCCAAAGCTCATAATGCCTTTCTCTTTATCCGTTTCTGAGAAGTGCTGCTGCAGATACAAAATAATTCACATTTATATTCAGCAGCAGTTGCTACGTGCGCTAAGACCAGTTTAGGGAGGATGTGGCAGGTAAGCTGTAATTCTGTGGCATTGGGACTGGGGGGGTCCACTAGACACTAGGATGGAGCTACAATATCATGGAAGGATGATGGGGTACAACAGAGATAGCCAGTGGGCCAGGAATTTTAAAGATTGTAAGTACAAAATAGGTCTGATAAGTGAGGGGTGAGAGGGAGGCTTTGGGGTGTTACCCCTTGCACACTGAGTTGCAACATGGTAGATCAAATGAAATACTACAGACTTTGCTAGAAAGCATACCATTTGGTGGGGGCAGGACTGTGGTTTGGTGATTTTACTAAATTACAATGAAGTGGGACAAATTTTGATAATTAAAATTAAAAAACAGATTTTCGTGGGGATTGGGCAGCTTAGTGGACAAAAGCACAAACCGTTCCTGCCAACACTGGGTTCAAATTCATATTTAGGCCTCAACTGACATACCTTTGGTGATCTCAGTCCAGTTCCTTATGCAAACCCACATCATAAAATCATGTCACTTTGTGGTATAATGTGACAAAACTGTCAGTCAATTGATAGACACTGCCAAAAGGAAATGATCTCGGGCCGCAGTTAATCACGGTTTGGGCATTAGGAAGAAGGGAGGAGATGGATCTTAGAGCACACTGTGGTTGTTGGAGCTGAATAAGCTCATCAAGGCAAGGAGGAGTGTACTAGTGGACCAGCTTGTGCACTAGGCTCAAGGTGGCATACCGTAGTTTTGATTCATACGCTAGCCAGCCCAAGGTGGAGAGGACATCACAATGGTGATGACAAGCATTGACCCCAAAACAAACCTTCCCACCCTATGATAAACCTGTTTGGGCGAGATAGTATGGTTGTGTTAGTTGACAGTAATAGCATCATAAGTAAGCAGCAGAAGGAAAGGCGGCAGCCGCAATCTTGTGACAAGAAACAGAGCGTGAGGAAGGGCAGATACAATAAAGTAGGCCAAGATTTTGGTAGGGTTTTGGTTAGGAGAGTGACATGAGTGTCAAGGGAAGCAAGGTATCAAGGTGACTCCCAGATATTTAAAGGTTTGATGGATTCAAAGGCATCACCATTGTGTGAGAGTACCACAAGGGGTGAGAGGTGGGTATGTGTTGTTGAGGGTGGGTGGAGAACAACATGCCTTTAGTTTTTAGTGTTGAGGACTAGTTGATTTTGTAGAAACCAGTCTTCAACAGCATGAAAATCAGATGCTAGCATACTGTTGACTGGTTCCATGTTGCTGCAGTGACAGGAAATTTGACTGTCAATACAGCACGGCTACGCCGACAATTGGCATTGTGTCATCACTGTATAAAGTTGTTTTCTGCAGGGGCTTTGCCCCGCACTATAGATTACTAACTCTGGAGTTGGAGTTGATTCAGGAGGCGAACTCCCCAGAGACAGCAGCATCAGGAAATCAGCGGATCATCACTGCGAACAGCTGATTTTGTCACTGTGATGGTCTTTGCTGTTTCCCATCGCTGTAGGCGTTGGTTTACCCTGTTGATCCACTCGGCGTCAGGAGAGGAGCAATAAATAATGGCGTCCTCATTATACAGATGAACAGAGGCCCTCCACAGTTGTCTGGGAGATCATTAATAAAGAGGGAAAATAGTAATGGACCCAGGATTGAGCCCTGAGGGACATCGTGGGTTATAGGTCTGAGGTCGAGAGAGAACAGCCTGCTTGACCCTTTGTGCGCGGTCACAGAAATAACTTTGAACCCATGTTAAGGCCTTGGCATCAAGGCCAGAGAGTGTCATTGCTGTAACAGGAGACCGTGGCAGGCCAAATCAAAGGCCTTTGTCAGATCGACAAAGATAGCCCCAGTGGCAAAGCCCTGATCCATTGCATTGAACATACTGAACGTGACTTTTATGATGGTTGTGAGGGTACTATGTGTTTTCTGATCTCATGCTGGAAGATTGAGAAGGTGGTGATGGTCTAGGTAATCCTGTAGGTGGTCATTGATAATATGCGCCTGGATTTTGCCAGTGGACAAAGTATCGAGATGGGTCTGAAGTTCTCAATGCTAGTGTTAGGTCCCCCTTGTGAACAGGAAAAACTACGGATACTTTCCATTTATCAGGGACAGTGCTAGTAAGGAAGGACTGAATAAACAGTATGGGCAAGGGCTGCACCCCCAGTTTTAGAAATTTTGGTTCAAGGGTGTCATGACCTGGAGAGCTCTCAGCTTTCAAAGTAGTGAGAAGCCAATGAACTTCATTGAGGGTTGCAGTTTCAGGTGAAAGGCTGGACGAGCCCTAGTATCCTCTGAAGGTAGAGGGTCTAAGGCGGGTGAGCTGGTAAAAGAGCAGGAATAATTAATGCAATCCAACAGCGATGGATGGCGGGTCCAGCGAGATGGTGCCATGGGTGGTTGAGGGAGCTAGGGATTTCAGAGGAATTTTCCTTGATCAGGGAATTAACATGCTTCTAGAATTCCTTAGGATTACAGAGATGCTCAGGCTGGAGTGTCCAGAAATGGAGGTGTTTGAGTTTCTGAACAGAATTTTGCACTTGTTCCTGAGTTGCCTATATGTTTGCCAATCGGGGGTAGCCCAGTATGCTTGTATGAGTGGGACCTGCGGAATTACCCACAATTCTAAAAGAATGAAGGGTAGAACTAGTCACACCACTGACTACCCTTTTAACAAATCATGGGAGGATGGTGTGGTACCTGAGGACTGGAGGATGGCGGATGTGATTCCCCTTCACAAAAGTGGGAGCAAAGCAGAGGCAGGAAACTACAAACCTGTTAGTTTGACCTCAGTGGTAGAAAATGGTGGACTCACTTCTGAAAGAAAGAATTATTGAGTATCTAGAAGCCAGCAGGGCACAGGATCCAAGGCAGCATGGATTCACAGTGGGAAGGTCATGTCAGACTAATCTGATTGATTTCTTTGACTCCGTGATCAAAGCAGTAGACCAGGGAGGGGCTGTGGACATGTCCTACCTAGGCTTTAGCAAGGCATTTGACACAGTCCTGCACAAAGATTAATAAACAAGTTAGCCAGCCTGGAAGTGGACCCCAGGGTGGTAGCCGGATAAACAAAATGGCTGGAGAACAGGACACATAGGGTAATATTAAATGGAGTGCACTCCGAAGAAAGGAGGATTACTAGCAGGATATCGCAGAGTTCAGTACTGGGACCAGTCCTTTTAATGCCTTTATAAGTGACATTGCAGAGGACTGGAAGGAAAATATGCTCTTTGCAGACAACACAGAGATCTGCAACAGGGTTGATACACTCGTGGGAGGTGGAAAGGATGAGAAGGGATTTGGCAGGTTGGAGGAATGGTCAAAAGTATGGCAACTTAGATTCAATGCAAAGAAGTGCAAAGTATGCACCTGGGGAACAAAACCCAGGGAAAGAGTACGGGGGGCTACTAACAATAACAAAAATGGAAAGGGACCTGGGGTAGTCATATCAGATGACCTAAAGGTAAGCAAGCAATGTGAGAAGGCAGTAAGGAGGGCTGGGGGATACTGGGATGTATAGGGAGGCATCACCAGTAGAAAACAGGAAGTTGTTATCCCTCTGTACAGACAGTTGGTGAGACCCCATCTGGAGATGTGCATCCAGTTCTGGAGACCCCATCTCTGCAAGGACATAGACAGGATGGAGGCAGTCCAGGAGGAGGGCAACTAAAATGGTGCAGGGTCTGCATCAGAAGCCACACCTAAGAGAGACCAAAGGAGCTTAATATGTATACCTTAGAGGAAAGGAGGGAGAGGAGGGACATGATATAAACTTTCAAGTACCTCAAGGGAATCAACAAAGTCCAAGAGGGTAGGTAGCCTCTTTCAGAAAAAGAGATGTGCAAGAACAAGGGCACAATTTGAAAACAGAGGGAGATGGCTCTAGGGCAACGTGAGAAGCTATTTTCACGGAGATGGTGGTGGATGTATGGAATGGCCTTCCTGAGGAGGCTGTGGGGTTAAAAACAGTGGGGAATTCAAGATGCATGAGACAGACATGAGGCAATTCTGGTGGGGAACTGGGTGGGCCAAGTGGTCCTTATGAGCTGTCAAGTCTATGTTTCTATGTTACTTAACAAGCCACTGGCGTCTCGAGGACAGTGGAAAAAGCACTATTTTTCGGGTGGCCCGCTGGGCAGAGGTCACCTTGCTTGTAATGCCGACCATCCAAGTTTGGCAATGGGCCGAGTCATCAGCAAGCTGGCTGGAGGTGTAGCTGAGAATCCCAGAGATGCTCTCCACATTGGGGAAGGAGGGTTGACACTGCTGTGCTATTATCACCTAGGTGACGACAGGTGGCAATACAAGTGAAGCCACGGAATCTGGGGGAGGGGACGATGTGCTCTGACATGCAATGCACGATGCATGCAAGCATGTCAAGGCTCTTCTTGGCATCCTACAGGGGTAGGGACAGAAAAAGGAAAAATGGCACACACTGCAGTAGGACATCTGCACCTCACTGCAGGCCCCTACTGTCAACCAAGCTGCTCCCTCTCAGCGCCCAGCTGGTCTCTTTCCAGGGGTAGGGAGCCCTCCCAATAGCCCTCCCGAAGGTTAACATAGTGACAATAGGAGGAAAGGTAAGCCTGGGAAGGCAGGTGAGGGGCTAGGTGATGGGTAGGACCAATGGGGTCCTGCTGGCAAGGCGGAAAAGTACAGTAAAAAAAAAAAAAATTTTTAACCTCCCAGGAGCAGGAGTGGGACACCAATTGCCAGCTAACTAGACCACTAAGGTGAATCTCAAGGTAATCCCATATTTGCCAGAAAGGAAAATAGTTGTTTTCTCAACCCTGCACACTTAGTTTTTCAACTTGTAGGAGGTCAGATAATACAGTAAGCACCTTGCACACTAATGATCTCAGATCTGTGGCCTTATTAAGATGGTCTTCAGGGGAGGAGGAGGTGGGCCGGGAAGGAAAGGGGGAGGACAATGTGGGGTTATGGTAGTATATGTCAGAATATACCTGTGTGTAGCATTTGTTAACCTATTTTAGTTATGTTTTGTTAACTTTGTGTATGCATGCAACTGACTGACCCTGGATGTTTGCAGTGTTGAAAAATACACTAATTCCCTGTTATTGTATAGCTAAGTATATTAATGTATACTATTTTCATTATTTGTGTACTGTTTGTGTAATGTTTTGTATTATAAAGAAAATGCCAATAAAGCAAATTGAATTAAAAAATCACAATTTTTACAAACACACATTTAATTGATATTGTCTTGAAAGGCCCCTAGATGTCCTACCTGGACAAAGCACACACCACACCAGTCTTGGAGGAACTGGTCGTATGTATGTCTTTATTGCATTACCAACACTTATCAAAGTGATATGTGCAACTTAGAGTCTCGCCAAGTCAACCCCCAAACCTTTGCAATTCTTCCCACTCTATGGGCCATTCCCAGTGTGGATCAAGGAAATATGTACTTCCGAGTTGGAAGCCAAACCTCAGGGAGTAGAGGGGTTAACTGGCTGGGTGGCAAGTGATCTACCTCCATCTGGTGGCACTACACCTGTAGGCAAGTCCAGTGAGATTGGTCATGACCCACGGAACCAGGAACCAGATCCTGTGATCCCCACCTCTGCTGACCAGGGAGAGGAGTCCTTCAGAAGAATTTGTCTCTCTCCTTTCCCTTGTATCATCTTCCTTTTTTTATATAGCTTTTTTCTGTCAGGGCTCCAGGCAGGTACATCTGCGGTCTGCTCTCAGAGGATCTCAGTCTGCCCTGTTAGCTTCAGAGCATCATCTAGCCTGCCTCAGTGCCCCATTTTCAGTTTTCTGACCTGTTACTCCGGGACCCCAGAACATGGTTGTGCATGCACGTGGAGGCTCGTGTATTCCATAACTCCAGTTACAGCCCCTTCCTCCCACCCGGATTAATGCCTGGTCTCCCTGTGGTTTGGCACTGCCACCTAGCCTCCACCTGGTGGCAGCCAAGAGCCAGGAAACCCACATCCCTCCCCAGGAGAGGAGAGCTGCCTTGCAGCAACTCAATCCAGCTCCCGCACTCCTCCTCCGGCCGATCGACCCATGAGCGACTTAGGCTCATTCTCAAACCTGGGTCGCTGGTGGGAGGAGGTAAGACGTCCAGCACATCAGCCCTCCATGCCACTGGGCCAGCTTTTTGTACCATCTTCCTGAGAAACTCCAAAACAGCTACTGACTGCAACAAAATAGAACTACATTACTCTGAAACAGCCCTTGCAGAAGGTGAAAATCCTGGGGAAAAAACTTTGGAGGGAAAAACTGGGAAAATTCCTTCCTGACCCTAGCGCAGTCCCCTGTATGGATGCAAAGGTTACCTGCTCTACCTGGCCATCCCAGAACCCTGCTTTTACATGGGTAGTCAGGTGGAAATCTTTAATTGAGAGAGAGAGAAGAGAGAGAATGAGGGAGCTCTCAGCTGTGGCTCTTGTAATCTCTCTCTCTATACTATCCTAGCTGGATGCCCCCACCCTGTGGGTGTCCCAAGTAGTTCCTCTCCAAGTGGAAGTGACAGGGCACCTTCTGCATCAAGGGTGGAACCCTAGCAGCCACCTGAGGCCAGGTTTCAGGGAAGGGCTAGAGAGAATGCTTCATCTGCTACAAGGCTTGTGCAGACTGCTTATTTTCTATGATTTTCCTTTTCAGCTTCCAGTGTTTCAATAATAACTAAGTCCATTACCATGAAAACAGGGTCTTGGTCCCTAAACTTCCTATGTACAGGCTGCATCTCTGTATTTGACACCACAGTCTTCAGTTATGACATCATAATCATTCCCACAGGAAGAACGTAATGCTACCATCAGAGGACTGTGGCGTCACGTATAGACCCGCTGCCTGAGCAGAGAAGACAGCGATCCTGTATTTATGTTAATGTACTGAACTAGCAAGAAAAAAATGGGAGCTAAATAAAAAAACATGAAATATTCTTGGAAATATGTTTTATAATCTGGTTTTACAAAGTTTATCCATTGGTGTCAGGGCCGGGCTCTTTTAAGCAGCAGTATTTATCAGCAATAAACATTTCAAAATACACATTTTTAACAGTAATATTTTTCTGCCCAAAACATTCTGTATCCATTTTCTTTCATTGTATCCTTCCTGAAATCAATGCTATAACACCCACTCAGCACTGCCACAATACAAATTTAGTTTGTACAGTCAAAAAGTCAACTCAGATCATGTATTGCAATATATAGTTTTAGTATAAATTTTATTAAGATAAAACAATTGTTAAAGATGGTAGAAGTTAAAGACTATCACACAGCATATTGTAATTTATTGTATGCACAAATAATCTTGTTCTACCTGGTAATTAATACCTTCATATTCTAAAAAATGTTTTTTATGCTTCATCTTAGCAACACAGTGGCCTCGATCAGTGGTTTCACCAATAAACTGTTGCCTGCTTGTGTGAAGAAATCTAATAAAATTATGAAATACTATGAAAAAAGGGAGATCATCCATTTAATTTACTTTTTCACAATTACTCTGGTGTTAATGGATGACCCCATCAAAATATTTTAATAATGGCAACCTGGAATCCTCCTTTTTCAAATCATATTAAAAGCTGTTTTAAATCTATTTCAGAAAATTAAAAATATTATAGATCAGAAGTGCTCCTCAAGCAATGAGTGCTCCTTTCCCCACTAAGTGATACATCTTATTCTGTGAAGGTGTCTCTACTGAAGATGACCTGGAAATGGGCACTTTACAGGAACAGTTTTAAATATATTATTGATCGCCTCGATCAATAATATATTAGTATGTCCCCTGCTGCTCGTTCCTGTGTAAAGTGGTTTCACTTGCCTTCAGCTTGAGCCAGAACAGCTCAGCTTCACGCTGTTGTCTCTCTCCTGCTGAAGGCACGCGGAAACCACTCTATACTGCAAACGTAGTGGCTCTAGGGATGTTTTCACATTTGTAACATGGCTAAAAAAGGGGTGCACAATAAAGAAAAAAGATTGGAGGAATCACATCATGGTACATGAGAAACCATGGTCTAATACCATAGTAGATCATGGTTGCTAATGTAGTACAGAAGACACCACACGTAAGTGAAAGCAGGATAGAAATATATGCAAATTGCATAATATATGGATATGCAAATGAGGGAGAGAGAGTAAAATGATGCACACTGTCACTGAGAGCGAGTGGCCAGTGATGAATGTGGCACAGAGAATACATGAGTATGCAGTCCCAGTTTGTCTCTGTGGAGTAGGTACAGTCATAAACCCAAACTGTAGTAGCGAGAACTCAATATATGCCAAGGTGCGGGCTAGCTGTGTGAGCGGAGGGCAGCAATTATGTGTGTGGAACTGCGGCGAGGTTCCTGTTGAGCTGGTGGCAGAACGCGACTGTAGCTGAGGAGCAGTGCAAGCCATAGAATGCCCACCACACCAACTGTCCCGGGGTCACATCGAGGCGTATCGCAGCAGTGCAATGGCGGGGATATAGGCAGCTAGAAATGTAGCGGCAGCATCGAAACAAGGGTTGAGGAGAGAGTGACACTGGGAGCAAGTGCAAATACCAGAAAGTCACAAAAGCAGGAGCGGTGGTGAAGCAGGAAGAGAAACGCAGCAAGACATGTATGGCAGGAATGATCTGTGGCAGTCCTTGCAGCACGCTGGCCCCAATGCAGCAGGCGCAGTAGACATGGTAACAGAACGAGCACTGTAATGACAAATCAGCCGCTTGATAGTTGTCAGAAAAGTAGAGATTCATACTAATCAGTAGTGTTGAATAGTCAAATAAAAAGTTACATGTTTTGAGAACCACGATGTTAGTGAGTGAGGTTGTGTAAATTTTGCAAACGATCTCGAGTGTGTTTTGTATAACAGAAACAGAACGTTTGCATGAAAACAAGACCATTGTCATCAGTGAGTCAGAAAGATTATGGAAGTGTGACTTCGTACAGGACAAAAGCCATGTTACAAGCAGATTAAGCCACTTCGAAGCATGGGTCTGACAGTGGAATTAATCCATGGTTGGTTAGCTGGACCCACTGCCTTCGCCTCGGTGGTCCAGCCCCCCAACCATGAATGAATTCCACAGTAGACCCATGCTTTCTCGTGGCTTAATCTCTTACATAAGTTAACTCTTTGAGTGTTGAATATGTTTGAACGGGTTTACCCATGCTGCGTAAAACCCAAAGGGTGACCGTCATGAGGGAAACACCAAAATGACCAAAGCACCGGGCACATCCAGGCTGTTTAGGCTGTATATAGATTCTAGATGTGTGTGTGTATATATATATATATATATATACACCCACAGTCTCCTAAGGGTAAGGATTAATCTAAGGGTGTCAGGAATATATAACTATATATAACTGCTAGAAAACTATAGGATGACTTTTTGCTGACAAAACACATATGTATGCAGTCTGGGGTGGAGCTGGGTCTATAACATTGATCACTCAGTTAGAAGCTCAACTCCATTGGGAGGTGTATCCCCTGCCCACGAGAGCGTGGAATTATGGGATATGGCAGTCCAAGCCATATCTGCTTTCATAGCAATACATATTTAGTTTTAAAGGTACTGACGTGATGGCTATTCCAGGAATGCTGTAGGATTTAAGTAAGAGTGCCTTAAAGGCCAGGACCTCGGCCCACAGTACCCACTCAACCCTCACACAGCCTGCACATCATGGGAGACAATGGTACAGAGTGTGCCTTAAAGGTAATTCATTGCTGCATGTTTTGGTGGGGTTTTAGCCCATCAACACTGCACGTCAACTGCCCCACCCAGCCACCCAAGGCCAGCTCTCCTCTTAGCTCTTAAGGGCACATGACCCCATCCCAAACGATTATGAAGTGCCTGTTTTCCCATTAGGAGGTTATACTAGGTGACCACTGGGAGTCACTACTGCACTTTACCTTTCCTACTACCCTGCACCTATTGTCTGCTCTAGCTCTCATCTACACTCCACTTTCCCCTTTATCTGTGCCTCACTGTTTTTGTTTACTGCAATTCCAGGCACAGCAACCAAGTTCTCCTTTCCAGATTTGAATCCTGCACCTATAGCACTGTAGTCTGTGTCACTACCACCGAGCCATTAGTGCTGTACACTTCTCTTCACTCACTTATTTAACTTCTGTTACTCTCCTCATTGGTTCTTTCTCGCCCCTGACTCTAATATGACAACTTCTGTTCCCAGTATCACTCTCGGGTCATGGTTCTTCCTTTGCCTTCTATGTGCAGCCAACACAGCCACTGCACAGTGGCCCCATAAGTCTGAAAGGATCCCCAAATACTACCCGCAGGTGGACGCTACTCACCATGCCCACACACTACCTAACATTATCTCTCCACTTTATATGTCCACCATCCTTGTCCCTCCAGCTCCCCCAACCCTGCCTGCCCTCAATATTGACGCAGTATGTCACGCCATTCCTCTCCTTCTTGACCTCCCAACTTCTGCCCATGATTCCCTTCCCTAGACCTGACAGGTGGGAAAAGGACCCCTGCAAAGCACTCCAGCTGGCAGCTTTAAGAGTGTTTTGCTACTACTACTCCTCTCTCTGGGAACATCCACCCCAACCCAGGCCCTGCACCTCACCCTGTGTAAAGCGCACAGTGGTTGAAGAACTCGACAGCATCATTAACATCTGCAGTCTCTTAAAAAATTCGACACTCTGCAGGTATGGGCAACCCAGCAGCAACCAGACATTACCTCTGTAGTTGAAACCTGGCTAAATAAAAATATACCTGATTCAGCAGTCTCCCTTATAGGGTACACAGTATACCAAATTGATAGACTGGATGCGTGGGGTGAGAAGTTGTGCCATCTCCCTCGGGACTCCCTTGGGCACATCCTCCCTCCTCTGACCTGGACTCTAGCACCCAGGCCCTATCATTAAAAGTAATTATCAACACTGCTAGGGCACCACTATACATCTCATCAATTTACATTCCTCCTTGGAACCAAAAACGTCCTTTGAATCAGTTCTTGCTTATCTTTCCCAACTGCCTGACAAGGCTGAAATCATCGCCCTGGGTGATTTTAACGTAAACTGATCCTCGGACACCACTACCCTCTAAAAGATGCTGCAGCTGCCATTGACCTCACACAGATAGTTTCCACTCCACCCACAAAATACAAGAACAGGTACCTCGACCCTTCTTGACCTTCTACTAACCAGCCGTCCCAACAAATTCAATAAAGTGTGTGTCTTACCTAACACCCTCAGTGATCACGCCCTATTCTGTGCCACTGGTCCTTCATGACTAGTAATCCACCACCTAAAGTTGTTTTCCAGAGATGGCTTAAACCTGGTAAATTAAGGGTCCTCAAAAGCAGCTAGCTAACTGATACTGGTCTCCATATCCACTGCCTCGGACATGGACTCTGTCCTGAATTCTTCATCCATCCTTTAACTCAGCCTGTGACCTTTTGCACCCTTTAGCAGATGTGTCACTAAAAGTGGATACCCCTAGATCACTCAGTCCCTTCTTGACCAATTGCATGACAGAATACTCTCTGGCATACTGCTCTGGAATCTGAAAGCCAGCTGACAGGCAGCGGCATCAGGTGGCCAGAAACAAGTGCACCTGGAATGTCCTTAAGGCTAAAGCTGAGTACTACCGTCAGCTCTCACTGCCCTCTAGGGCAATGGATGCAAGTTCTGGGATGACTTGAAAGAGCTCAGTGGCAAAACTGTTACAGCCCACCCTCCCAAATGTGTGCAATGGATCTGTCTCTAACTGACCCTGAACTCATTGTAGACACATTGAACTCATCATTCTCTGATCTTAGCAGTGTCCTCCCACCCAACTTCTTTACCCTATCCCCCCTTCCTCCTCTGATCCCCAAGCACCTCCTTCCGCTTCAATGCTATCTCACAGCAGGAGGCTACTCCTACCTGCAAAAGCTCTAAACAAGTCCAGATTTAGCAGTGATTCCTGGACCTAAAACTACTGAGATTAACATTCAGTGAGGTACTTTACCCTTATAGCGCTCCTCAACCTCTCACTCTACCTTGGCCAATTCCTACAAAATGGAAAACTCCTCTCATTACACCAATCCATAAGAGTGGTGATCGTACCATCCTGGAAACTGTTTCCCCATATCACACTCCCGCTCTCAAAGCCCTTGAGAAAATCATAGCCACCCAACTCTCTGAACACCTTACCAAATACAACCTGCTGTGTGGCAAGCAACATGGCTTTAGAAAAAGCCACATTGCCACTACTGCCCTGTTAGAATTTACTAATACCTTCATACGTCCCTAGATGAGGAGGCACATCACAGGTGCAGTATTTATAGACCTGTCAAAGCTTTTGACACGTCCACCACTCTCTGCTGCTGACCTCTCTCACCCATCTGGCAGGGTTTGACAAATTTTAAAATTCAGTGCTTGTCCAGGACAAGTGGCTTGACTAAAAGTAGTAGTCCTCGTTCTAGAGTTGGTAGTCCAGCTAAAAATAGGCTTATTTTTAAAAAATTATTAAAAGTAAAGAAAATAGGTTGTGTGTACTTTAGGAGGGAATAACTAAATTCTAATAAGTTAGCAGTGTGAAAATGTGTAATTTCTTGTCCTAGGCAGGTTAGATTGAACTGATTCTCCTTATGATGAGTTAGTGGAACCAAAGTAGTAGAAGAACCTTTTTGCTTTGTTTGCTTATTTTTCTGTATAGTAAATTTGTATACAATACAAAGTCTGAATATGAAATAAGTAATAGGCCTGGTTAACATTATTTTTCTGTTATTTGTGCACTCACTACAAATAAAGTAATCCGATTTTCAGATCTGACTGTTTTTTATTGTCTTTTTTTTTTAAGTCTTTCACAAGCCAGCCGTGGGACAGTTACACTGGGCAGGTCACCCCCACTCACCCCCCCTCTTCACTCCGAACCCTTTCCCCAGGATCTCTTCTGATAACAACAGCCCACACACAGTTAGGCTTCTCATATTTGACTGGAGGCAGTATAGCACAATGGGTTAGGCTTTAAGCTGCAGATCTGAGACCTGAGTTTGAATCCCACATCTGCCCTAGGTGCATACTGTGTGACGCTGAGTAAGTCACTTAACTTCCTGGTGCTCACAGGTCGCATCTGGAAACAAGCTTTGGCTTAGTGTGCTACTCCTTCCTACCCCTTCCCTTCTTTAAGCAGGTCAGCCCTCCTTCACTCCTTTGCCCATGATCTTTTCTCCCAAAAGCCCACACACAACAGTCGACTCTCAGTCTATTTTCTTTGGACAGGTCACCCCTCCATGCCACTGCCCACAATCTCCTATCCCAGCAGCCACACAGCACACAGTCAGGCTTCTCTTTTTATTTTCTTAGGGTTGCTCCTTCACTTCCCCATGATTTCTCAGACTCCCAACAGCTGCCCCACACACAGTCAGGCTTTTATTTTCTTTTCTTTGAGCAGTTCCCACCTCTCCCTCCTTCACTCCTCAGCCCCACTCCCATACTGCACTGCACTGCACATAGGCCATTTTTGTTGTAACAAGTCTTAAGGGCAACAAAACTTTTACAAAATGCACAACCCTTCTCACTTTCTTACCCTTTCTTCAGTCTGCTTTTGTTTATTCAGAGTCACTGTTCTATTCAAGGGGTAACTTTCACTTCAGCTCTTTCTTTCTTCACCTTTTACTTTACTGCTACAGCTCTAGTTATGCTGTTTTTGTTCATCACTCTCCTCCCTAACTTGTAACAAGTACCCATCATGTACCTCAGCCTCAGAGTTGTTCTTCTCCCTTAGTGCAACAATCGCGATTCGTCAAATTACATATTTCACACATGACAACACTCGGTCCCACTCCTCCTGATCCAACATTCACCCTTGTCTTGCAGTCCATATCAGTTCAGAACAACTGATGGTTGTGTGGGTCTTGGCTGCAGTGCTTCCGCCATTCCCTCCCGGCTCACCAACACCACTCGTCCTCCCTCATTGTGTCAATTCCCATTTCCCTTTTTGCATCAGCAGCTCCAAAATTTATATTTTATTATTGGCAGCCCAGGCAAAGCAACAGCAGGTGTGTTGGCAGTGAATTTCATGGTCCCTGACTTCAAACAAGCTCCTAACAAAAGCGAACACCCAGCCCCTCTCTAGACCATTTCAGATGCACGAGACCTTTCTACCCTAAATTAAGTGAGAGCATGCCTCTGATTACCCCAGCCAAGTCATGAAAATGCTGCCAATGGTAGAGAATGGGGCCCTTACCAGAACAGCTCGATCTTCATTGACTGGCTGGGACACCTGCCAGTCACGATGACTGTCTCCACTTCAAGTCTCCTTAGGCCATGGCTCATTCCCCGCGGGAACTCTCCAGTGCTGCTCGCTCCCCCACCCGCCGTGTCGCGCTGAAGATCATGTAGCTGTGCGTGCCTCACATGACGGCCAGACTTCCACATCGCCAGTGAGCACTTTAGTGGAGGAACCTTGCACTGCAGCAGAAAATCTGCTTTTATTTTGCTTTTAAAGCAGTACTTGTCCACGGACAAGTACCCCTGTCACCAACTGTTTGTCCTTGCCTGAAATCTGTAGCCTGACGCCGGGCTATGGGATTTAGTCGTAACCCTGCCATCTGGGTCTTTCTAGGACACTATAGGCTGGTTTGCTGATTACCTATCTGTCAGGTCCCAGCAGTGGATCGCCCATGCTCTGTCCTCCCCTCCCAGTTACCTAAAGGTCCCCAGAGGTCAATCCTGAGTCTCCTATTATTTAGTCTGTTTCTCAATACTCTACCAAGTGCCTGTTCCCGTAAGCGTCTCCTATGTGAGATGATGCAGTACTCTTCAGCTCTCACCATGACCCAGGCTCGCTCCGAAATCTTTAGCGATGCTGAATCCTGGTTCTCGACCACAGACTTGTGCTAAACTATAACAAAATGAGCATAATGTTGCTTGCCCATGCCTGAAACAAGTATAGTGGCCATACATAACTCTCATCTTGAACGCTTGAGCAGGTCAGTCAGTTCTGAATACCTTGGGTCACTCCTGGGCCTAGGGGTTCACCTACCATGACGATATTTACCAACTGAGAACAGCGTCAATATATGCATTGGCCTACTTCACCATTATAAGCACTGTCTCCTCCCCAGATGCCCTACAACCAGCTATTTCCTCCTCGATTTTATCCCTGGTCGACTATGGGATACTGATATATGTGTGGCTGACAACTGCTCTTCAGAGGGTCAGGTTGTCACTGAATAAGGCCTGCTGACTGCCACTGGTCGGACCGCCGGACCCACACCTGCACCCCACACCCTGACCAACTGGCTCAACTTTGATGGAAGATTGAAATACCAGTCCTGCCTCCTGGCCAAAAAATATCTCTACCGGTCTTACCCCTGCTGGTCTCACACAGTTTGTCCAACCTAATTTAGCCATCAAGCACAATCGGGGTCAGAGAAATCCCTTACCATGTTCCTCACTGTAAGACAGCACTGGGACAAAGAACATTTCGCTGTAGGGCAGCCCTCCAGATGATCGCTTCCAAGCGTTACTGATGGAGACTAGAAGCTAAGCCACTTCAGATGCTGTCTTCGTGCTTATATTCGGCAGGGAAGCTGCCTGTGACCGTTACTGATCTTCCCTGTTAGTCAGTTAAATCACCGGGCAGAGGTCACCTGCACTTATGCTTGACCTGCACTGTAAAACTTGTATGAACAGGCATTGCCCTGCCAGTGTCCTTCTGCAGCCTGACTCTGCTGCTCTGATCTCTTGTACATAGTACTGAATTAATTTGTTTTGTTACCCATTGTATAACTGCTAAGTGTCTAAGTTCCTCATGTACCATGTTAGCCATCAATTTTGTTTGTTACCACGCCTGTATCTCTGTACTTTCTGACGGGAGCCTTTGTAAAGGAGTCTCTGACATTTATTTATTAAGTCTAGGATTACAAATATATTTGAGCCAAGGCTCTTTACAAAAGTTCCATGTCAAATACAGCACAATACAGAGAAAAGAAAAAAAATAAGGTTTTAATTCCGATATGTTCAATAAATAAAAAAAAAAAGAGTGGGGTTAAATTGGGCAGGAACTCAGTTCCACCACTGCTTACAAAATAGTATGAGAGTTTCTGCATCATTTTGTCCACTGTACTACTATAGGAGAGTTCTGCCACCTAGAAATTATGGTTTCACCACCTAAAAACAGAAACATAGAATTGACTGCAGAGACACACTGCTTAGTCCACCCAGTCTGCCCAGATGGTCCCTGCCTAGTCTGTCGCCGCAGACCTAACTGATCTCCCGTGTACCTCTCTGCCATTTACTAACACTCCCCATGTCTATTCCATGCATGCTTGAAGCTCCTACTGTTTTCACCTCCACCACTTCCTCTGGCAGTCTAGTCCAGGTATCTACCACTCTTTCAGTGAAGTAGTTCTTTCTCACAGTCCGCTTAAATGTGCCCCACTCCAACATCATCAATTGCCTTCTGGTCTTGTGCTCTTGCTCACTTGAAAGAGTTGCCTCATGCACCTAGCCACCACCACCCCGGTGAGAGGTATTTGAAGGTCTCTATGATGTCCTCTTGCTCGCCTATCCTCCACGGCATACATTTTGAGATCCCTCAGTCTCTCCTTATAGGCTTTTTGTGCAACCCCTGCACTATTTTAGTTGCCTCCTCTGTACTGCCTCTACCCTGTCTATGTCCTTCTGAGTGTGGTCTCCAGAACTGGACACATACTCAGGTGGGGTCTAACCAGTGAGTGATACAGTGGTAACAATACCTCCCTCCTTCTACTGGCGATGCCCTCTTATACACCCCAGCATCCCAATAGCCCTACTGCGTTGCTTTGTCACACTGCCCTGCCACACTGAACTCATCAGTTATGATAACCATCAGGCCCCTTTCCTGCTTAGTGAAGGTCAGTATCTCCACCCACCATCCTATACTCAGCTCCTGCACTTCTATGCCCTGGGTGCATTATTTTTCACATTTTGGCATTAAACGCCAACTGCCATACTCTTGACCACTCCTCTAGTCTCCCAAGATCCCTACACATTCACTCCCTCCTGATTGTCCACCCTTTATAGATGTTGGTATCATCTGCTAAAAGCATGGTTTCCATCCAGTTCTTCTGCAATGTCACTTATGAAGACATTGAAGAGGAACAGTCCCAGTACTGATCCTTGCGGCCCCCTGCTGGTCACTCTCCCATCATTAGGGTGAGTGCCATTAACCACAACCCTCTGTCACCTGTTGGTTAACCAGCTTGTAAACCGATTCACCACTGTGCATCCTACCCCTAGGCTACTCAGCTACTTAATCAGTCTCCTGTGCAGTGCCAAAGGCCTTGCTAAAGTCCAGACAGGTGATGTCCACTGCCCCAATCAGTTACCTGATCACCCAAAGAAATCAATCAGAATCATTTGGCATGACCTCCTCCCCCCCTATGAATCCATGTTGCCTTTGATCTTGCAATCCATTGGACTCAAGATACTCTACCAACCTTTCCTTTATCAGTGTTTCAATTAATTTCCCACCACTGAGGTGAGGCTCACCTAGCCTATAATTGCTATTCTCTGGATGCTGCTGCTCTTATGGAGAGGACTATGTCTGTTCTCCTCCAGAACCATGCACAATTCAGTGAACCATTGAATATGAGCTATCAGTGGGGCAATAGCACCTCCCGAATACTTTTAGTACCCTTTAGGTGTGCCCCATCTGGTCCCAAAACCTTGTCCACTTTCAGAGCTCAAGTCCCTTCAGGACTTTTTCATCTGCAAATGGACTTGAGTTCACTCACCCACCCTCCACTTTGTTCCTGCTGCTTTCTGACAGTCTACACCCCTCTCCACTGTGAAGACTGGAGCAGAAGGACCTATTCAGGATGTCTGCTTTTCTTGGTTTCCTTCTGCACGGTCTCCCTCTGCCACCTTTCTTATCCTCACTGTTCTTCCCCTTGCTGTCAGTGCACCATGACTGTACTATGGCCACCAAATCCAGGCAACCCTCC
Organism: Neoceratodus forsteri; assembly: GCA_016271365.2. NCBI lineage: Eukaryota > Metazoa > Chordata > Ceratodontiformes > Ceratodontidae > Neoceratodus > Neoceratodus forsteri. The sequence continues at coordinate 55,110,135 of CM028129.1, forward strand.
CTGTGATGGCCTCAGATCTGAACTTTTATTACCCAAACTCCCTACATTAACACAAATGGCTCTCCATACTTACACCTCTCTGCCTGCCTCCCTGCTTTCTCCCTCCTGCCTATGTTGTTCCTGAAGCTTTCCTAGAAACCCCTCTTCCTTATTACCTCTCTGTTACCTGTCTCCTTTACTCCTATCTTGTTTCCTGATTTATAGCCCCCTTGTCCTTTGCCTCATCCCAACCCCAGTCTTCTTGTGCCCCTGCCCTGGAAGAGCTTCTTCACCTTAGGCCCTCCCTCCTTGTTGCTTGATTTCTCTAAGTGGTGACTGCTGTCATAATGGATGTGTGCAATTGTTTTGTAACCATTGCACCACCAGAGATTTAACTTACAAGATGTACTGGGAAATGGTGAGGAGAGGAACCACTAGACCACCAAGGGAATTTAATTACAAGATGCACTTGGAGATCAAGGAGGGAACCACTGGACCACAAAGGATTTAACTACAAGATGTACTGGGAGATGGGACAAGGGACACTGGACCACAAAGGATTTAACTTACAAGATGTACTGAGTGATGGGAGTGAGGGAACCACTGGACCACAAAGGATTTAACTTTACAAGATGTACTGGGTGATGGGAGTGAGGGAACCACTGGACCATCAAGGATTTAACTTACAAGATGTACTGGGAGATGGGGGTGAGGGAACCACTAGGACCATCAAGATTTAACTTACAAGATGTACTGAGTGATGGAGTGAGGGAACCACTGGACCACAAAGGATTTAACTTACAAGATGTACTGGGTGATTGGGGTGAGGGAACCACTGGACCATCAAGGATTTAACTTACAAGATGTACTGGGTGATGGGGTGAGGGAACCACTGGACCACAAAGATTTAACTTACAAGATGTACTGGGAGATGGGGTGAGGGAACCACTGGACCATCAAGGATTTAACTACAAGATGTACTGGGTGATGGGAGTGAGGAACCACTGGACCACAAAGGATTTAACACACAGATGTACTGGGAGATGGGGTGAGGAACCACTGGACCATCAAGATTTAACTTACAAGATGTACTGAGTGATGGGAGGAGGAACCACTGGACCACAAAGGATTTAACTTACAAGATGTACTGGGTGATGGGAGTGAGGAACCACTGGACCATCAAGATTTAACTACAAGATGTACTGGTGATGGAGTGAGGAACCACTGGACCACAAAGGATTTAACTTACAAGATGTACTGAGTGATGGGAGTGAGGGAACCACTGGACCACAAATGATTTAACTACAAGATGTACTGGGAGATGGGGTGAGGGAACCACTGGACCATCAAGGATTTTACTTATAAGATGCACTGGGAGATCAGGAAGGGACCACTAGACCACTAGGGATTTAACTTACACGATGTACTGGGAGTGAGGGGTGGTGCTAACCATGGGACCACCAGGGATTTAATTTGCAAGGTGTACTGGGAGAGCCAGGGCAGGGGACCATTGCAACACCAGGGATTTAACTTACAGGATGTAGGGAGATCGGGGGTAGGGAACCACTAGACCACCAGGGATTTAATTTACAAGATGTACTGGGAGATCAGGGTGGGGTAACCACTGGACCACCAGGGATTTAATTTAGAAGATGTACTGGGAAATTAGGGTTGGGATAACCACTAGACCACTAGGATTTTTTCATATTCTTTTTAACCCCTGGAACTGGCAGGTGGGCTCCACCCCCCGGAGGAGCTCATATCCGTCCCGACCCATCACCCCATCACTGGGATTGGAGTCGGAGCTTCCAGGAGCCTGTAAGCTCCATTTCTCTGATTTTTCTCCCCACCCCTGTTGCGATACTGCCTGCTTCACCCACCCATCATACTGCCCACTGCCTGACACTGCCACCCGCGGCAGTCATATGGCAGAGTGGCAGCATCCTTCCCTGGGAGGAGAGAGCTGCTGGCAGCTGCTCAGTCCCACTCACCCCCGGCCAACCCCGATGCAGGCCCATTCCGAACCTGGGTTGCCAGCATAGCATGAGGTGTGGCGTCCAGCGCTTCACTCCACAGCGCCACTTGGCCGGCAACCACTAGGAAGTTAAGTTACAAGATGTACTGGGAGATTAGGGGTCAGGATAACCACTGGAGCACCATGGATTTAACTTACAAGATGTACTTGGAGATTGGGGGTGGGAGGAACCACTGGATCACCAGGGATTTAATTTATAAGATGTACTGGGAGATCAGGGGTGGATGGAACAACTGGACCACCATGGATTTAATTTATAAGATGTACTGGGAGATTAGGGGTCGGGATAACCACTGGAGCACCATGGATTTAACTTACAAGATGTACTTGGAGATTGGGGTGGGAGGAACCACTGGAGCACCAGGGTTTAATTTATAAGATGTACTGGGAGATTGGGGTGTGGGAACCACTGGAGCAGCATGGATTTAATTTACAAGATGTACTTGGAGATTGGGGTGGGGAGGAACCACTGGAGCACCAGGTTTAATTTATAAGATGTACTGGGAGATTAGAGGTGGGTGGAACCACTGGACCACCATGGATTTAATTTACAAGATGGACTGGGAGACTGGGAGTGGGAGGAACCACTGGAGCACCAGGGATTTAATTTATAAGATGTACTGGGAGATTGGGGTGTGGGAACCACTGGAGCACCATGGATTTAACTTACAAGATGTACTTGGAGATTGGGGAGGAACCACTGGAGCACCAGGGATTTAGTTTATAAGATGTACTGGGAGATTAGGGTGGGTGGAACCACTGGACCACCATAGATGTAATTTAAAAGATGTACTGGGAGATTGGGGGTTGGAGGAACCACCGTAGCACCAAGGATTTAATTTATAAGATGTACTGGGAGATTAGGGATGGGTGAAAACACTGGACCACCATGGATTTAATTTATAAGATGTACTGGCAGATTGGGGTGGGTGGAACAACTGGACCACCAGGATTTAACTTACAAGATGTACTGGAGATCGGTGGGGGTAACCACTGGTACAGCAGGGTTTAACTTACAAGATGTACTGGGAGATCGGGTGGGGGTAACCACTGGAACAGCAGGGAACTGAAGTACTGTACAAGGATGTACTAAGGTGGGCTGGGGCAGCTCAGTACAGGAGTGGACCAGTGCAGTACAGCTGCCCTGCCTTTAGGGGCGCAGGCTGAGTGCCTGGATAAGAGGTAGTTTTCAATGGCAGTAAATAGTGCCATTGTAAGGCTATTACCACTGCTGAGAACCTTTGAAAATCCTGCTGCACCAGTATGCATGAGGACTCACCTCATTTGCTTAGGCGCAGTGGTATTTTAGCCCTTGGTATTGCCAGATTTGAGGAGCACTCAGGGGCTCTGAATAAGGCCCCACCTAGGCGTCAGTGCAAACCTGGATTAGCATTAGCTGAACCATGTTTGTGCCGATAACAACTTTTGAATATCAGGAATTGCAAACTGTATGCATTTCAACCATGTTTACCTTGACAACACACAAACAAACAAATAAATGCAGTATTGCACCCTGCATAATTAGATGGCCCCAACTGGGAGGCCTGCTTTCGTTAGCATTTTTAAAGCTACAATTCCATAGTAACTCAAGGAATATGTGTGTGAATCAGCCACCTCACCCCATGGCGGTGGCCACTTTTTGAAAATCTACCCTATGTTGTATGAAAGGTGCTCTAAGCCCTGTGTAAATATCAAATGGGTGAAAGATTCCCTCAAACCTGGTTGGCTAAGAAGCTGTGATGATATCTTAAAACGCAATAAGCTATAAAATAGTTCCAGACAGCCATTTCTTATCTACTTGCAATCCATTTAGTAATACCAATAATACACTCAAAAATGTGTGTTGTCAACTGGGATAATGCCACTTCCTGGGTGGTGAAAGAACTCACATGAACTGAGATGTAGTGGTATTAATATAATAATGCATATGCTGTGATAATACACACTCTACTGCGTGTTACTGCCTAGTTACAACACAGATGTACTTCTGGCCTAGTACAACCCACTGTTAAAATGTCAAGATCTGTGCTTCCAAAATCTGGGAGCAATGCTTAATGTTATAAGTCGGGTCATGCAGCCTTAATGACTTCAGTCCTTGACCCAACAGGTTAAAGTGTCTCAAATTACCCTCCGCACATGGGAGCTTTATAGACAGAAACACAGACGGTATCACAAACTCCCTTGAGTCTTTGTACAAGCCAGGCAATTAAACAGGACAATACAAATGAAAATCTGCCTGAAAGCAACAAAGTAAAACTAAAAAATACAATTGGATGAAAGCGGGCTCTGAAGACAATCTGGATACTGTTCCCTTCTGTAAATAAAACATAACTAAAACCATTTGGAAACATCTACTCTTGTATGGTGTGGATACAGTTTCATTTTTACAAAGAAATCATGGCAACACATTAGAAGAAAAGAGACCGTTATGCCAGAAGAAAAGAATATGTTAAGTCTCTGATTTTTGTGGGCATTTTCCTGGAGCAGTGAGCTAAAATTTTTTTTATATTTTCCCTCCACTGGCTTACATTTCTTAGTTATAAGGACAAAACAATGTATGTTCCTTTTGCCCAGGGAGAATACTAGGGCTAAAACTGTATGGTGTCTTCTGGTAAATATTCGTGTATAAGACAGTCAAAGCAAAAATAAAATGGCTAATAAGAAAAGGTGAATTCTGAGGCTTGACATATTTTTAGGAGTTATGAAAAACAGGTATGGCTATTCAGCAAGACTTACTTAAGCATTTGTCAATGCTGAATGTTTGCAACTTCACTGCTGTTGTACAGGGTCTTGCTTGTACACATTTTTATGTTGGTTCACTAGCTATGCTTATCTAACATCTTGCGGTAGTAGAGATTTGAGGTGCTACGTACTGTGGGCGAATGCAGGGCACTCATCAGTAGGTACGTCCCTCATTCCCCAGTAAGCCAGCATGCAGGCACTGACACCAGCAACATGTAAAGTGGTCACCATATCTAACAAAATGCCACTGCAATGAGAGGCAAGCTCGTCATGCAGCAGCACAATAACATGCCTCCCAACATGCCTTTACTGGTGAAGTATTTCAATAAACTTGGCCGCACTGACTGCCGCCGTGAACAATGCTGACTTCAAGGGTGCCCAATTCATTTTGCTGACAGGGCATAATGCCCCACCTTCCCATTTCAATTGTGTGCCAAGGGGTTGCCCAATCCCCATGGCATCCATCTTACCCATTTCTGTGCCAACGAGGGGCCCAATCCTCGTCAGGCTTCAGTCCCTCCTCATGGTCACAGGTGGTACACTGTTCCACCCCAGTGTACTAAGCATTACCTGCAAGAAAAGAAAACCAACCCACGTTGTTCTTTTCTTTTCCTGTGAAATGAGAAAATAGTCCTCAAGTGCTCCGGTGCCCTCCCACAACACGTGCCCAACCTCTGTATACCTTACCTTCCCATAGCCCCTCACACCATATACTTACCACTGGAGCCCGGGCGCGATGGATCTTTGGTGGACCGGGAACACATCTGCACTCTTCAAAGCTGACCGCGAACTGAAGAAATGCCGTAAGCTGTATAATGGCATAAGTAGAGTTTTTCAACTTTGTGCATATCTCGGTATTTTTGGGATTAGGAACCAAATTTTCAACATGGGGTTGTTGGGACCCCTCCTCATAAATTTAGTCACTGTCATGGTGTTATTCAATCCAGAAAGGTGATTTTGCAGTCACTGCGTGGAATCACCTTTTGGGACTCGATTAACGAAATGACGGTGCGCCTCTTCGAGGTGGGCTCTCAAAAAGCCTATGTTGCAAATTTGGTGAAAAAACCAAAAATTACTGTTTCATGAGTCTTGGCGTTGTACGTTTCACACATGCTCATAACTTTTGCAATTTGTAATATTTTCACTCCAGATGTTCAACATTGGCATTTTCCCACCTCCTTATGAACAGTGCAGCTTTCATTTTACACATCCTGGCCAAAATGCATCTAGATGTGGTGCACAATGGCACGATCTTCAGCGAAACCAGTGTTCTAGACACATTAACACAATCACAGTGAGACTGTTCATGAGTGGAGGTGCTAAAATGCCTATGTTGAAAATTTGTAAAACAAATACCCAAAATAATTGCATTATGCATTTCTATGCACGCCGTGACGTCACCAATTTTCAGATTTTCACTCCAGATTTTCACCACTGTCATTTCTGTACACCTCCTTATGAACAGTACAGCTGTCATTTTCACATCCTGCCCAAAATGTGTTTTGCACGTGTCACACAATGGTGCAGTTGCTGTGGAAAATCAATGCTCTGGCCAGATTAACAAAATCACAGTGACACTGTTCATGACCGAGTTCCAGAAATCCCTGTGTTGAAAATTTGGTAAACAATCCCCAAATAATTGTGTGTTACGCCATGCATTGCACAGTTTCACAAGACGCTTGTGATGTCACCAATGTTCCATATTTTCACTCCAGATTTTCAACAATGCTGTTTTTTACACTTCCTCATGAACAGTGCAGCTGTCATTTTTCACATCCTGACCAAACTGTGTTTTCGCACCTGTGCCACCAAAATGCACAGTCGCTGTACAAAATCTCCTTTTGGCAAACAAACTCATAGCACCGCTCTTTATGAGGTGGGGTTACAAATGGCCCATGTTGAAAATCTGGAGTGAAAATACAAACAAATGCCCTCAGCATTAGGGTTTCCAACTGCAGTGTCCCACCCGTACAGACTGACAGGCATCGGGGTGAGTTAGCATTGTCGGCCGAAATGTTCACGCCATTTCCACCCCCACCCCCTGCAGCCAGTGACAGGTGGCCGAGATGTACCTTAGACTCTTGACCCCAACGATTCACCCCATTCTCTACACTGCACCCATGTCAGTATATTCCCTTACGGACTGGGATGAGCGTAAGGCCCGAAGACCCCGAGGCACATACGCAGCACTTGCCGGGTTCTCTGCGTGTGTAGGGTGAGGTGAAATGGCATGAGTGTTATGGCCAAGACCCAAAGGCACACCACCATGAATGTGACAGCTGTCATTTTTCAAATCCTAGCCAAAATGTGTTTTCACACTTGTAGCAAAATGACGTTCCGCCACTATTTTGTAAATGACACCTGTCATGTTCAGAAAGAGTTCATAAAAGACTGTGAGAATTGTGGTCAAAATGTGAAAATAACAAAGTTATGAGGAAACATTGAACTGTTCCAACGCTTACTCATAACTTTATTTTGCAGGTTTTGGCCGTTAATGTTCAACATGTCCCTAGTGTTACTCCGCATCCTGAACATGACAGGTGTAATTTTTCAAATCCCACTGAAACTTTCACAGTCACTCTCTGCATGGTGGGGCTGGGGTTGGCATCAGTTCACTACTTCACTGCCAATCTATTATGCATCTTTCTAACTCCTGCACTACCAGTGCCAGTGTCAGCAAACCACGCTCGCATTAACAAATGCTTGTTACTATATATTTACCCAGGATAGCCCAGATGAGATGCAATATCTAATTTTCAGTGGTGCCCTGCTTTTATTCATTTTACACCTGATTCATCCAGGAAAGGGCAGCTGAGATGCCACTTCTAATTTTCAGTGGGTTCCTACATTTTGACCCCAAATTTTCACTAGATTTTTATAACCTGACATTACGCTCAAGGCAGATGGCATTTTTCAATCCCATCCAAAACCAATTTCGTAGTGTGAGTGTGACTGTGTAAGTTTCAGTGAGGATTTGAAAAATGACACCTGTCATGTTCAGGATGTGGAGTAACACAAGGGACATGTTGAACATTAACAGCCAAAACCTGCAAAAATAAAGTTATGAATAAACGCTGGAACAATTCAATGTTTCCTCATAACTTTGTTGTTTTTCACATTTTACCACAATTCTGCACTCTTTTTATGAGCTCTTTCTGAACATGACAGGTGTCATTTATAAAATAGTGGCCGGAACGGCATTTTGCACTACAAGTGTGAAAACACATTTTGCTAGGATTTGAAAATGACAGCTGTCATATTCATGAGGTGGTGTGAAAATGGCTATGCTGAAAGTTTGAGGTCAAAATATTGAAAATTACCACAGTTATGAGCATGCATTGAAAGATCTCACCATGCGCTCATAACTTTGCTGTTTTTAATATTTTACCCCAAATTTTCAACATATCCTTCTTATGACCCAACTTCATGAACAAGGGTGGAGAAAATGTTCAAATCCTGCCAGAAAGGTGATTTCACGCAGCGACCATGAAATCACCTTTCAGGATGGATTTGCATAATTTCACTGTCATTTTTCATAAGGTGGGGTCCCAAAAGGCCATGCTGAAAATCTGGGGAAAAATCTTAAAATGACCAGTTTATGAGGACAAGTTCAAAACCCATTGAAATACACTGAACCACATACCTGATTTCCTCAGTTCATGGCCCGGCATTGTACAGTGAAGATCGTCTCTGGTCCAGACAGGACTGCAGCATTGGACCCCAAGAAGGTAAGTAAGGGTGGGGGACTGTTGGGTGCTGAATGGGAGGGTCAAGTGGGAGGAGGAGTAACGGTGATGGTGGGCCAGTGGCAACAACAGATGTTGATGGTTCTTTCTTACAGGCTATATAAAAGTAAAAAACTACTATATGGGATAATTTTCTTTATTTCAGGCACAGACACTGGGGACTTAGTGCCCAGTGTCAGTGTTATATTTGTGACACCAGGGTGGGCTCCCTGGTGTCACACACTGAAAATGAGCAGGGTGGGAAGTATTTCTGACACCAGGGTTGGGCACCCAAATATCAGAGTATTAAAAGGGATGGGTGGTGTGAGATGGTGGGTGCTGAGCTGGAGGGTCGGGTGGGGGAAGAAATGGTGGAAGTCATCATCATCATCATCATCAAATCTTTATTTATTCAGGTGAACATCATTGAGCAAGGCTCATTTACAAGATGGACCCGATAAGGTCAAGGTTCAACAGTTGATACACAACAGATACATCAATACACTTATATAAAACAGTTATACACACAGGGAAAAAAACGTTTATAAACACAGTGATGTACAGTAAAATTCACATGATAAAATGGGTTATAGGAAAGTTAAGCTAATATTTACAGTATATACAGTGTATACATATCCAGTGGAGGGCCATGGCAAACACATAGCATAATGTAATACTAGGATGGTGGAAGGTATTATTGCTGCCATAGAGATGGGGTGTCTGCCTGGGAGGTAGAACTGAAGAACAAAGATTATGCCATATATTGTGAATTTTGGGAGGAGATTGTAAGATGACAAAGCTAGCTCTAGCGGTAGCAACTGCATTTCTCTGTGAAGAAAACTGTACAACGCTGTTTAAAGGATGTGTAACCCTAGATGGCGCTATCCCAGGGCTACTACCCCTGCCTGATTTGCCACTAACAGGTTGAGGGGCCTGATCCAATGGCGGTGCCTCCACCCAGAGGTCAGGGTTTGCAATAGTTAAACTAACTTGGTCACAGCCCTCTGGGACACTGCAACCCCTTTCCTCACTAGTGGCCCACACAATATATCAGAATTACCTTCACAGTATACACTTACCCCCAGGTCTGGTTCCGCACTGGGACCTCCTGTGAAATGAGATATAACAATCACAGTACAGTACTTTAACATAGACAAATACCTCAGGCAGTATAACTTTGCTGAAACAAGCAGCTCTGATTTATTTAGGGGATATAACAAGGACAGGGGAAATCAGGTTAATTAGCTTATCACTCTAATAATTCATCTATGGCTCTGTGCACAGGCCTATCCCTATCAGTTACTGTCCCTGGGTACCCAAGCCCTAGTGGCTAGTCCAAACCGTGGCAGCTGGTAGGGCCCTTTCACACAGAGAAAAGGAGAATTAAACAGTCAGCAGTACAGTAATTCCATTTGGATTTAATGTGGCAATTCAACAGGAGCGACCCTGAATTAGTACTCCGACCTCCAAATAAGATAGGGTCCTTCAATGTCAGCAGGGCTCACTTGAGGTACACAAACCTCTTCACACATCCATATAAAAGAAAGCACTATACCAGGCAGGCTGCATCTGTATCCCGATCGCAATTACTGCACAATACCGGGAGAACACACAGCAGATTCAGTTCCTGACAGACCGAGTGCAATTTTCAGCACTTCCTCCAGTCTTCACAGGGTGAGCCTGGTTTCTACTTCAGAGATCCTTTGATTCTTTTCACAGGACGGATTCAGTCCTAACAAGCTGTTACACAAGCTGCAGACCGAACTCTGGGCCTTACACACTTTTGACTAAACTGCACACTGAAAAAGCACAGGGCTCCTTCCTTCTTCACTGCCAAAGCTCAACTGAAACTCCAACCGACAAAACCGGCACTTCCTTGAGTTCCTCCCAGTTCTTGACTGGATTGGCTGTCACTCACAATAGACTGCTGCTGTTGGTCCAAAAGGCACTGAAGTCTAAACTACATCTCCCAGAGTCACTGCCCATACAATCCTCTTGTGGCTGGCTCAGATTATGAGTCCAAGTTCTGATTCGTCCAAGGCACCATTTTAGAGCTAGCTTACCCACACTGATTGGTCCAGTTCAGCAGTTCAAAACTAGAATGGGAACTAGCAGACACAGTTCTGCTGCAAAGAAAGCAGGTTAGACAAACTGTAATTTCATTATTACTCTAAATAATTTCTGGCAAACAGTTACATCTTTCAGATAGGTTCCTTTGCACTCCTAGTGACTGCAAAATGAAGTGAATTGGCAGCAGATCGAGTGGTACTCAGAGAAGCACACAGTCCCCCATACAACTAATTATGTCTGCAAGCAGACAGCTCTTAAAGAGACAGTACCAGAGGCTCTAAAACACTCACTGATAAATGGCTTAAATGCCAAACACCATTCAGGCTTGGAGCATTCAAGCAAGCTCCTGAAGTCTTTTGGGAACCCCATTTGCAGGGGATTACAGATGCAATTGGTATAATATTGGACAGTTTTAGGGATTTTTGTAGGGTGTTCCATGCTATAGCTAGAGAATAGCTGATTGCTGCCCTCCTAGCCGGGTGTTGAATTTGGGCAATTTGAACAGGATGATGTTGTTGCTTCTTAGGGCATAGGAGCTAGGAATGGTCTGGGTGAAGCAGTCCAGAATATAGTTTGAAGTTTTTGATAACGCTCTGTAAATCCATAGAGCTGCATTTCTGTTCCTTCTGAGGTGTAGGGAAACCCATCCAACTGCAGCATAAAGAGAGCAATGATGGGTATTAGATGGCAGATCTGTTATGAATCTTATTGCTCTATGGTATAAGGTATCCAACTTGTGTAGGTAGGAGATGGGGCAGTGACTATAAAGGAAGTCTGCATAGTCAACAACTGAGAGAAAATGGCCTGGACTAACCTCATCTTTGAATCTCTGTTTAGGAAGGGTTTTAATCTATAAAAAGACCAAGCCTTTGGCTAAGCTTTTTAGCAGTTCTTCTAAATGATGAGTGAAGTTGAGTCTGCTGTCAATCCACACACCTAGGTATTTGACATTTTCTACATACTTCAGATTTTCTCCAAGTATAGTGCATAGCTGGGGAGAATGATTGAAGAGGAGGTGCTGGTGGAGCTTTGATTTGTGAACATCATTGCTTTAGTTTTCTTTGCATTAACAGAAGCTTTTTCTCAAGTAGCTGATATTGTAACAAGGAGAATTCTGTTTGTAGGATTTCACAGGCAGCTGCAGAAGAAGGGTTGCTGACATACAAAACAGTGTCATCAGCAAAGAGGTGTACAGAGGATTTGGTGAGGTTGAATCAATATTATTTATATAGATGGCAAAAGGATAGGACCCAGGATAGAACCTTGGGGACTCCTCTTAACAGTGGTTTTAATGGGGATAGGTCACCTTCAGCTTTTACCTGCTGTGACCTACCAGTGAGATAACACCTGAACCACTTAAGGGAGGGTGATCTAGGCCAATGGAGTGCAAGGATGATAGTACAAGCTCGTGGTCCACAGTGTCGAATGCTTTGCTCAGGTCCAGAAATACTGCACAGACATTATTCTTTTATCTAATTTAGTTTGCCAGTCATTTGTGACCTTGGCTAGTGCAGTGATAGTGCTATGTTGGCCCTGAATCCAGATTGAGCTGGATTCAAGAGGTTAGCATGTCAAGATATTCCTTAACTGGGTACTCACTAATTTCTCCAGCATCTTGGATAGCACTGGTAGAATGGAAATGGGCCTGTAATTATTATGGTCCATAGGGTCCCCTGATTTTAGAAGGGGAACCACTTGGGCTGTCTTCCACAGTGTGGGAATAGAACCAGAGTTTAGAGATAGGTTAAAGAGATGTGTTAGGGGACTGCAAGTACATGGGATGCAATCTTTAGAAAGTAGGGGTCCAGAGAGTCTGCCCCTGCGCTTTTTTGATATCCAGCTGCCATAGTAGATCCTCTACTTGCTTCAACAGTACAGATTTGAAGCTGAAGGAAGAGTCAGCTCTCTGAGCACCAGTGTACTGGGAGCTTAATTGTTCCCTCAGCAGGTTAGCTGGAGAGGTGTCAAAGGCAAGGCCAGCCGTTGTGAAGTGGTTATTGAAGCGTCCAGAATTTCCATTTTGCCAGTGATAGGGCCATAACTGTGGTGTAATTGAGTTGGTAGGAGGTGCTAGAATCCTGCCCAACCATACCCTTGATGGTACCCCAAAACCTAGCAGGATTATGATAGGAGGAGTCGAGCTCAGCCAAGTAGAAGGCAGCCTTTGCATCCCTAACTTTCTTGGTGCATCTATTCCTGGCTTTCCTAAAGATCATCCAGTCATTTGCATTCTTGGTTTTCTTGCCATGTTCCAGAGTTTGTCTCTCTCAGCAGTGCAGCTTTGAGGTCAGCTGAAAACCAACGACAGGATTTGTTTTTATTCGGATACTAGAGATTGGGGCATGGATGTTAAGGGCATTTATTATAATGCTATTTAGCACCTGCTGTGCTTTTTCCACAGAATGGCAAGATAAAACTCTTGCTAGTTTGGAGAGTGAGCTAGGTCATGCAAATATCCTTCAATATTGATGTTTTCTTGGATCTCCTCATGAGAAATTTTGCAGGGTTGTTGTTTTGCTGGAAGATCTTACCCCTGCGATGAGGCAGTGATCACTTATATCGCAGAGAAGCACTCCAGCATGTGTGAATAGATGGGGTTTGTTCACTAGCATGATATCAAGTAGTGTGCTGTTATTACTATTCCTTGCATTAATTCTTGTTGGCTCATTAATTACTTGTGTGAACCCATATGTATCACAGAATGATACCAGAGGTGCAGCTGCCTGGGTAAGCCAGTTGAAATTCAGGTCACCTAGAATAATGACTTCTTCAGTGCTGGGCTTGAGCAGATTCCGAGGTGGGATAAGAGCTTGAGGTCAGCAGAGGGGGTCTGTAGCATCCAACTAGCTGAAAAGTTGCTGTATTGGGGAGAAGACTTTTGAGGATAGGCATTCAAATTCCTTGGGCATAGAGGTTGCAGCAATACAGGATACAGGTATACTGGATTTTGCATATAGCTACTCCACGCCCTTGTTTGGCGATCCACTCTGAATAGCTGATAGTTGGGTAGGTTAACATCCCTGTCTGCTGTGGTGGGTTTGAGCCAAGTCTCAGATACCACGAGAAAGTCTGGCAAGGTATGGGCAACCCAGGCTTGTATCAGTGTAAGTTTTTCAACAGACTGCATACATTAATATGCAGAAAACTGAGGCATTTAATTGAGGTTAGGTCTGCTGGAGAGGTAATACATTCAAGGGTCCGGGTTGATTTCCACGTTACCAATACAGAGCAATAGAAAAAGCAGGAGTTTCATGAGGGCTGCCAGAGATAGGGAGAGGAGGCTGTCTTTGGTCCTCCTTCTCTTATTCTGTTGCCACTCTTTTGGGTGCTCCATGTGGGGTTATGGAATTGTGTGTCGAGGACACCAAGTAGCAGTTTGGTGGTCAGGCGTAGGGGATCAGTATATCCAGTAGTGGAGCCTTGACTGAAATACATGTATGGTGGTTTGCATCTCTTTTGGGGGTCACCCACTGTTCATCGATGCAGCAATGGTAGGGCATATGTGAGGGTTTGAGCGTCAAACAATGGGGATGATTCAGAGACTGAGCGGATGGATCACCCTAGTTTGTGTGATAGGGACATCTTCTTTGGGGAACCCATGGCTGACAATGAAAGAAGTATCAGAAGTAAACTCCCCATTGTGAGAGATATTGTTAGTTGGCTACCGGAGAGGATGAAGTTGCTGATTAGTTGGATCAGCAAGCCCGTTTGGAACAGTTTATTGAGTTTAGGGTAATGCTGAGGGCGGAAGAGATTTCAGCGGAAGATGCCTATAAAAGTAACACACAAGAGGGGGAAAAGGGAGGGTGGGCAAAATTTTGCGGCTTTCCTGAGTCCTCCTCGCTGTCCCTCCCAGCCTCGTGGTTCCCTGGGTCAGCTAGGTTTCGAAGTGTGCCAGCGGCAACAGACATTGATGGATGTTTTATTGTTTTTACAGGACTTATAAAAATATAACTATGAAGGATGGTTTTCTTTATTTCATTAACTGTCCAGACACTGGGTTGGGTACTCCAGTGTTGGTGTTATGTTTTATCACGGGGTGGGCACCCCAGTGTCACAAACTTATGAAGGGGCAAGTAATGAGAGGTGCAAGGGATACTTGGCAGAGGGTGGGAGGGATTGTTTGTACATTGTGGGGAACACAGCAGGCTAATCTTGATGCAGATCAGCTCTGCTTGCTGGGCAGCATTAAGCAGATCAGCATAAAAGCTGCCCTATGATTGGACCAGCTCCTTCCTTTGAACTACCTGAGTTTCCACCAGCAAAACCAGAACAGTGTCATGATCAGCCTGGCTGATAATTGGACAAACAGTGGACGCACCTCTCAAAACCCATGCTCATAACAATATGTCTGCTTTGCACAAATGCAAGGCAAGCGTAAAAAGAAAGTTAAAAATATTTTCTCCCACCACTTCCCTCTTTCCTGGAGCCCCAGAGAGAGTGCCAGAGTAAAAAATGCAATTGTCGACTCCTAACACTATGCCACATGCCGCAGCATCTTTCCACACTTGCCTCTCACAGACAACTCAGACCCCAGTGACATACCTCCTCCCAATCCCTGTTCAGTTTGGTGACATATACCTCCCTCTATTTCCCACCCTCTTGCGAATAGATACTATTCCCCAACAAAGTCCCCAAACTCCTGTTTTAGGTGTCTAAAATAGCTGTCAAAAATAAAAGCCATCCCATGGCGGAGCAAGTGTCTTTGCTTTTTAGTGACCCTCCGCTCGAAAACCCATGTTCCTCCACTTCCCCTCTCTTTCACTGTTAGTGATTGAAACCCCCTCTTTTCCAACCTCTTTCGAATGAATACCCATCCTCCTCCAAAGACCCCGGCCCCAGTTTCAGGTGTTCTAATCTTGTATAGAAGAAAATCAACCCATGGCAGAGCGAGTGCCTTCACTCTTCAGTGTCTGGATCAGAATGAATAATGATTGATATTTATTGAGTAGCAATACCTAAGTGGCAGATAACCAACCAATCATGAATTACTATTAGGATAGGTGTCACTTGCTATTCATTCTGATTCAGACACTGAAGAGAAAGACTCACTCTGCTACATGATGGTTTTCTTTTTACAGGTATTTTAGACATCTGAAACTGGGTCTCAGAACTTTGTGGGAGGAGGGGTATTTATCCACAAAAGACCACCTCTTTAGAATAAATGCCCTCCTCCCCCATATAGGAAGGGGGTTTCTGTCAACAAAATTACAGGGAGGATGTCACTGGGTGCTGGGTTGTCTGCTGGGGGAGGTGAAAGATGCTGTCAGCTCTGGCTAGTACCAACTGACAACTGAATGTCTTTACTCTGGCCTTCTCTCTGGGGCACAGAGAAAGAAAGGTGGTTGGAAAATGATTTGGAAGAGCTGGGATAGTGCCCAGGAGATTAGCCCTGGCCATCAGATGAGTGGATAGGGTGTTTTAAGCTATTTTTCTCCCCAACACACAAATACCAAATCATGAATACTAAATATCTGAACATTTTGGAACTTAAATATAATATCTAGCCCAATATTTGGGATAAGGCATTTGCACAGCCACATTTTGTTTTGTTCAGGACTTGTTCATGGAACGTGAAATCTACCATTGTTGCAAATTCAAGCCTAAGTCTGGTACTATACAACACTCACTAGAATATTGTTCCATTAAGTATTGGAAGAGAAACATAGAAACATAGAATTCGTTGACAGAAAAGGAATGGTAAACCCATCTAGTCTGCCCTGTTTTTCCTGTCTAACACTACACCCCAACTTGTAACTGGTCACGGTGTCCCCTTATCTCTATTAATTATACACATGTGCCTATCCTGTGCATGTTTGAAGCTCCTCACAGTCTTTGCCTCACCACTTCTTTCTGGCAGGCTGTTCAGGCATCCTTCACCATTTCTGTGAAAAGTATTTCCACATCCCACTTAAACTCCACCCTCACCCCATACTTTATAGCATGCCCCATGTTCTGGTGCTCCTCCTCCTCCTGTGAAAGAGACTCCCTCCCACATCTTGTTTGCCCCTATGAGGTACTATTAGGTATCAGTCTTGTCCCCTCTTGCTTTCCTTTCCTGTCCTCTAGGGAGTACATGTTGCTCCTGCAACCCTTCTTGATATGGTTTTCATGCAATCCCACACCATTTTAGTAGTCCTCCTCTGGACTGCCTTCACCCTGTTGAGATCCTTGCAGAGGCAGTCTCCAGAACTGGACATGGTACTCCAGGCACTCGCAAGTGAGTGATACAGAGGTAACACCACCACCTCCCTTCTCCTGCTGGAGAGCCCCTCCCATGCACCCCAGCATCTGACTTGTCTTGCCTACTGCTCTGTAGCACTAACCCGTGACCTTCAGATCATTAGATGAGATGACCCCAAGGTCCCTCTCTTGCTTGGTAGCTGTAGTATCTCCTCGCCATTCTATGCACAACCCCAGGCTTCCCACCCTAGGTGCCTAACTTTACACTTTTAGCAATGAATTCCTCTGCCATTCCTTAGATCACTCCTCTAGGTTCCCAGATCCTTTATATTCTCTCCACTCCTCCTGGGGTCCACTAGGGCTGGGCAAAATTAGTGAATTCCAATTTTGAGGTTTTTTTTTGCAGATTCTGTGAAATTTAGCAAAATGTAATGACTTTTTTGGAATTTTCTGAAATACTTTAATTGGTAATAACTCAGTGCATATTATAGAGAGGGAGCCGAATTTAGCATGCTATTGTTTGAAGAGGTCCTGAAAGGCTATCAAGTTCTATGACCTTTGGCTGAGGGGGGGAAGTTATAGGGCTCAAATTCTGGCAATTTATTACTCACATGAAAATTTCTGAAAATATTTCTACACTTACAACTTAGTCACCTTTGGAGCTACATAATTGAAAACTTATATATGCATACCTTCTTGGAAAAGTTAAACAAAATGATAAATAGAGAGGCAACTAGTTGTGCTACAGGAGTTCAAAATTTCACAATGTTAACTGTGTGAACATTTTCTAAATATCTGATGTTTCTAGCTCCACTGCTATTGCAGGTATACACTCAATGATTTGGCATGCATACCAGGTACAGTAACCCTCTCTATAATGAACAAAAAGGCAGCGATAACTCACATTCATTATAGCTACCCATTCGTTATATCAAGGGACACTTGAATATCAATCAATCAATTTTTATTTTATACTGTACAGCATGTGAGCAAAAATGCTGTTTTTCACAAATGTCCCGTTGTACAGACATTTTACAAAACAACTGGACACAAAAGAATAAAACGAATAAGTTAAAACTTTATACAATCAGGTGTGGAATAATACAGTATATACACTTAATTAATACACTTGATTACAGCGGTATATATACAGAGAAAACATTTCATACAGAAGCATCAAGAGAGCTTCAAGCCAGCCTTAAAGGCTTACTTATTCCTACTGGGTCTAATGTACGTACATTTAATAGCGTGCGACATTACAGCTAACCTGACACGGCGCTGTCACGTGACGGCGAATGGTCATGCCGTATACTGCTGTATGCAGTATTGCACCATTCGCACATTCCCAGGCAGAGGATGAGACCTCTGCTGGGAGTGGGTTCCACCAAGCAGCTGCTGTGGCTTACTGGACTGAGCCACAGCAGCAGGAACCCAGGCATTGCGTTTGGGACCGGGTTTGATTCTGATCCCAGGCGTTTTATTTTTTACATAGATTGTGCATTCCCTGAGTTGGACCCCCTTCAGAGTTGAGAATCTTTGGTGGGGAGGTTCAGGTGCAGCCCTGTAATGGGAGGTGTGGGCAGACCCCACAGAAAAAAGACATATGCCGCATAGCAATATCACGCTGTATTGGCATTATGACCCGTGCCACTTACTCAATCTTGCCTTCCCAGACTATGAGTAATTACTACACTATGATTAGTGATTTGGTGCTTTATGGTGATTTTATCTATTTATTATTTTAATTACTGTACAGCACTTGGATACCTGTTGACTTGCACTTATAAATAAATAAAGCTGAAGCTGAAGAGGCAGAGAGTCGTAGGGAACAAGCTTGGGAAAAACACCTAGGCAGGCTGTATTTGAGGCAGGCGCTGGGAAGACATGGGCAGAAATGGGGAGGGGAGTGGGAGGAGAGGAAGGTAGAGTTAGAAAGAGGGAAAATAACACAAAATATTTGATGAGAGGACAATAACAAAATATGTTAGTATATTCAGAGGCGAGGATGTCCTGGGCACACACAGGCGGCAGATCTGAGGAGGTGGTCCTTGAGGTGCAGCTGAAGGAAATGATTGAGCTACAGGCAGAATTTCAGGGCAAATTGTTGTAAGACTTTGGGCTCTCATAGGTAATCAAATTCTGTGCATGAAAGGTACAATAGAATGGGATGTTGAAGATGTGACAGGTGGCCCTTCTTGTACTGAGCTTGGGGACTGATTTAGGGAACAGGAGGTGACACTAGACAGAAGCAGGTTAAGGTTCACCTTGTGTAAGAAAGAGAACATTTTAAAATGGAACTTACCTCAAGAGTGAGCCAGTTAGGAGGATTTTAAAGGGCACAGTGGTGGGTATTCCACGGGAGGCTCAACAAAGCATGCAAGGCTATTATGAGTGGTCCTGAGTTTAGAGAAGAGGTGGGATGTGGTATGGAATATAACGCCAGTGTGTCTCTAAGCCAGTGTGCTTGTTTGTCCTTACATAATATTGTACTGCTGTTTAAATAAAATAAATTACTAAAAACTGTTACTTCAGTCCAAGCACTCTACCCCCACCCCAACATGCCCAATCATAGAAAAAAAATCAGCTTTGCCTTTCTCATCTTGTAGTGGCCTGTGGTACAGAAGACAATATTATTTGTTGTTTTGTTCTTTTAGGAGCCGTGGGACAGATTAGGGACTGGGGTGAAATCGGAAGGACTCAGGCAAAAAGCATGGGAAGGGAGGCAGTCGCAGTCAGTCCACTGAGCAATAAAATTTAGTAGCAGTAGGTTGAGGACAAACTGTCTGAGGGAGGCGTGGACCCACCCACCAGACCCAGTGCTCTTATGAGGAGTCTTTCACTTTTAGTTTGAAGTGCTGCTTTTGTGGGTTTTTTTTTTTTTTGCTGGTCTTCTTGTTAGCAAGCACCTGCTCCACGTGTCTGTGAGCACATTTTTGTCTGTGTCTTTGAGGAGTACCAGACCACTCCTGACCCACCAACTGATTCTGAGGAGAAGCAGCGGTGAAGACAGTCGATCACTACAGAGTGAGATCAGAGAGGGCAGGCCATCTTTAACTTTGTATTTTTTCTTTTCCCAATGTTTCCTGAATTACCGCCCCGCCCACCCTTTTGCTAGCTTATTATCATATCAGGAACCACGGTCACCATTCATTACATCTGAGTTTTCGCTGTAGTGGGTTTGCTATAGTGAAAGGTTACAGTAAATATGTTCTGGAATCTAATTAGCTGGATAAATGAGTATAGTAGGTTAAAATTTATTATGGATACTTTACAAATTGTTAATTGGCAAAATTTGCTAAAAATTCATGGGTCATAATAGATAATGCCTCTAGAATTCCACTTTGTGGAATTTAACTTTCACAAAGCACGTATCAATGGGTACATGTCAATACACTCCTGACAATTGTAGTTTTCTCCTGTCCAATCCGGCCTGTCAAACCTCGCTGTACAATGATCGCTTGTACCCAAGGGCTATCCACTGTGATGTTTGCAATGCTGTCCCTGTTCATAAGTACCAGAGCTAGCACTGCCCTGTCCTGTCTATAGTGGGATCTGTAACCTGCTGCCTGAGAAACTCCTTACAGGGAGTCTAGGACAGAAACATAAGACTTTGACGACAGATAAGGACCACTTGGCTCACTTAGTCTGCCCATTTCCTACCTATTGGATAAGCTGCAGATCCTAGTTAACCAACAACCTACTTCGCTCTATCCTTACCAGAATTGCCTTATGCCTGTCCATGCATTCTTGAATTCCCCACTGTTTTGACCCCAAAACCTCCTCAGGAAGCCGTCCCATGTGTACACCACCTTCTCTGTGAAAACTACTTCCTCATATTGCCCCTGAGCCGTCCCCTCTATCTTCAGATTTTGTCCCCTTGTTCTTGTTCATCTCTTTTTCTGAAAGATGCTACCCTCTTGGACTTTGTTGAGTCCCCGAGGTACTTGAAAGTTTCTATCATGTCCCCTCTCCCTCCTTTCCTCAAGGGTATACATATTAAGCTCCATTAGTCTCTCTTCATAGGCTTCTGTTGCAGACCCTGCCCCATTTTAGTTGCCCTTCCTGGACTGCCTCCATCCTATGTCCTTGTGGAGATGGGGTCTCCAGAACTGCACACGGTATCCAGATGGGGTCTCACCAACTGTCTGTATAGAGGATAACAACTTCCTATTTTCTACTGATGATGCCTCTACCTATACATCCCAGTATCCCCCAGCCATCCTAATTGCCTTCTCACATTGCTTGCCAACTTTAGGTAATCTGATATGACTACCCCAGGTCCCTTCCATTTGTGTTGTTAATACCTCCCCATTGTGGCTCTTTCCCTGGGTTTTGTTTCCCAGGTGTATTACTTTGCACTTCTTTGCATTGAATCTAAGCTGCCATACTTTTGACCATTGCTCCGACCTTGCCAAGTCCCTTCTCATCCTTTCCACCCCCTTGTGTATCAACCCTGTTGCAGATCTTTGTGTTGTCTGCAAAGGCATACTTTTCCTTCAGTCCCTCTGCAATGTCACTTATAAAGACATTAAAAAGGACCAGACCCAGCACTGAACCCTCGGTACCCCGCTAGTAACTCCCCTTTTTTCGGCGTGAACTCTGTCTCTACTATTACCCTCTGTGCCTGTTGTCCAGCCAATTTTTTACCAGGCTACCACCCTGGGACCCACTCCCAGGCTGGCTAATTTGTTTATTAATCTTTGTGTGGGACTGTGTCAAATGCCTTACTAAAGTCTATGTAGGCCATGTCCACAGCCCTCCCTGGTCCACTACTTTGGTCACCCAGTCAAAGAAATCTATTAGATTTGTCTGACATGACCTTCCCATCAGAATCCATGATGCCTTGGGTCCTGTGCCCTGCTGGCATCTAGGTACGCAACAATTCTTTCTTTCAGAGGTGATTTCATAATTTTCCCTACCACTGAGGTCAAACTGACAGGTCTGTAGTTTCCTGCCTCTGCTTTGCTCCCAGTTTTGTGAAGGGAATCACATCCACCCTCCTCCAGTCCTTAGTCACCACACCATCCTCCCATGATTTGTTAAAAGGGTAGTCAGTGGTGTCACTAGTTCCACCCTTACTTCTTTTAGAATTCTTTAGTGAATCCCATCAGGCCCTTTGCTTTGTCCACCTTCAGTTTTAGGAGTTCTTTCAGAACCCTTTCTTCTGTGAAAGGACTGGCATTGAACCCCCATCCAGAGTGCTTCTATTGATTGGATTAGGTACCTCTTCTTCTTTTGTGAATACTGAGCAGAAGTATTCGCTCAGTAGTCCTGCTTTTTCACTGTCCCTCTCTGCCCACCCATCTTCCCTTTATTAAGCCTCACTATCCCTCCCTTGGTCTTTCTTACCTCCTATGTACATATAAAGGTTTTATCCTCCTTCTTAACCAAGTTGGCTATCTTTTCCTCAGTTTGGGCCTTTGGTATTCTGACTGCCTTCCCTGCATCCTTCTACTTTAACTGGTACAGTTCTCTGTCCTGCTCCTTCTGTGTTTCCTTATACTTCCTGAATGCTATCTTTTCTCCTAACCTTCCCACCACATCTTTTGAGAACCATAGTGGTGTTTTCTTTCATTTTAATTCATCTATTTGCTTCACACAAAGGCGTGTTGCCTCTGTGATGGCAGTTTTGATGTTTCCATTGTTCCTCTGCCCTCCTTCTTGCCGGTTTGCTAGTGCTCTTCTGAGGCATCGCCCCATTTTGACAAAGTCATCCCTCCTAAATTCCAGTACCTCAATTTTATATGGCTTGACTCTGCGGGTTGTGTTTATCGTGAACCACACTGTTTGGTGGTCACTTGTTCCCAGATGGTTACCCACTTCTAGATCTGAGATCCTTCTCCATTCCCATTTGAGAGTACCAGGTCTAAGTCTGCTCTCCTCGAATGGGTTCCAACACTAGCTGTCTGAGGCATGCCCCATGTAGGGCATCGAGAATGACCCTGTCTTGGATGTGGCTGCAGCAAAGGTGCTCCAGTCAACATCTGTCTTATTCAGGTCCCCATCAACAATATCTCCCTTTCTGCCATCTTAAGGATGCCTTCTATTATTTCTTTGTCCATTTCCTCCCAAAATGGGGTCTGTATACAACCCCATGTGGACTGTGGTGCATTTCCGATCTCCAGGGTGACCCACAGTGCCTTCTCTCCTCCTGTTTACCCTTTAGTTCTGTTGCTTTGATCCTTCCCTTACATAGAGAGATCCTCCTCCTCCTCTTCTACACTCCCTGTCCCTCCTGTAGATTGTGTACCCTGGTATTGTTGACATCCCAGTCATAGTTCTCTGTGTACCATGTTTCTGTGACTGCCACGATATCCAGGTGTCCCTCTTCCATCAAGGCCACCAGTTCAGGAGTTTGTTACCTACACTGTGGGCATTGGTACTCAATACCTCCATTTTTGATGGCTGTACTCTTTTTGCCCCATCCTTGTCTTTACTGCCTTTGCCTTTTCTCCATTGACCCCTGCCCTTCTCCCTATCAACTTCTCTGTCTTGGTGTTTACCTCACTACCTACCCTGATTTTTTGGGGGTTTAGAGGGTGCTAGGATTTCCTGCTCCTTTTCAGTGCCCACCCCTTGGCTAGTTTAAATGCTTGCCAATGAAGCATTTAAACCTATCACCCAGGATCCTGGTTCCCATCCTGGACAGATGCAGACCATCATGCCAATATAGGCCTGCATCCCCCAGGTGGACCCCAGTCCTTGTGTGAAGTCAAAACCCTGAGCTCTGCACCACTTGTTCAACCATTGATTGAATCTCATGTCATGAGCACCCTAGATGTAAACATGCTATAGACAGGCAGCACCCTGAGAAGGTTACTGTGCATGCTACTTGTCTAAGGCCCTTCCCCAACTCCACAAACTCCTGCACTGCTCTTATCTCTTTTCCCAGCCAGGTCATTTGTCCCTAGGTGGACAATGACATCCAGCTCCCTTCCTGTGCAGCTGCTTCTGTGACCCTGAGGATTCACTCCCTGTCACTCCAAGCCATGGCACCAGGCAGGCACCTTACCTCCTCTCCCTCTTCCCCCAGGTCTACCCTCCTAATGGAGTCCCCACCAGGAGTTATTTACTCCATTGGGGGTCCCATGTCACCCTCCTGTGGGTCTCCTTTGTGGAGGTTCCCAGCATCCTCCTTGGTCTCACTGCAGGTGCCTGCAAGAGGAACCACGCTTACCAGAACAGCATATGAATTGTGGAGAGGGTACAACTGGAGGGATGCACCTCTACTCCACCACTCACCCTCCCTGAGCTCACTGTGGTTCAACTGCCCTCTTCTTGGCAACTTTTGAGGCAGCGCGACAGCCCCAGGGTCCATGGGTGGGAGGAGTCTCCAATCCTGGCCAACTCAGCCTGGAGACGAGCAACCTCCTCCTCAGCCCAGAGAGGTGTCTGCAGGTGGAACAACATCGCATCCTTCAGAATGTCTCCCAGAAAACTGCCTCTCCACAGCCACTGCACTGCACCACTCCCATCATGTCTTATTGTGGCTCCTCAACTGTTGCTTTGTATGCTTACTCTTTCCTCTCTCTATTTATTTTATTTTTTTTGTATTTTTATTTATTATTTTTTTCTCCCTACTTTCCTACTGCCTCCGTGCCCTTAAAGCTCCTGCTCTTCCTGTTCTGGGAGAAAGTTCCTATATTTTCAGTAGTTTCTTCTTACTTGCTCAGAGTTAGACCTCCAGCAGCTGGGGGAGACGGAGAGCTACTCTTTCCTTCTAAGATGGTGAGTTATTTGTGCCTCTGAGATTACTCCTTCCTGCTCCCAAACAGGAAGTTCCTGTTGTCAGTCAAATCCTGTGCCTATAAAAGTGGAACTAGCTAAGGGTTGGGGAGAGGGCTATATAGTCGCAGTAGGGTAGTAAAGTTCTAACAGCACCTTCCTCCTCTTGCTGTTCTCTGTCCAAAAGCTATATAGGGCAGTTTCAAATCTAAACACCTGGCTTCCTGCTGCCTAAGCCACTCCCCAATTCATAGTTTACTTCTTCACCTAGCTAACTGCACAGATAACAGTTTCCTTCAACCAACTCGAAACTTTTTTTGTTTGTTTGTTTTACTCAAAATGAAGGTCCCAGTAATAGAGTTCTAGTTCTTACGTCCCAGTAGAGTAGTAAAGTTCTAACAGCACATCCTTCCTCTTGCTGTTCTCTGCCAAGAGCAGGATGACCCTGCTCCTAGTTGTAGATGCAGCCTGGATGTCCCTGTCCAATTCCTCCCTATGTTGGTGACCTGTACACCACCCTACATGCATAAAGGCCTCATACTTAGTCTCCAAGGCAACCCAAATAACCTTCAGCCCCACCTTTTTCCTGCTGTATCCTTGCATTTCCATGGCCTTTTAATACTAGAACCCTTCCATATAAAACCACTCTCTTTTCTCCTGCCCTATCCTTCCAAAACACAGTGGAAGACTAGGTTTGCTGGCAAAGGCACCAAGCTTCACCTTGAGCTCTTTTCTTCTAGGTTTGCTTGTAAGGACAAAGCAAGGAACATTATCAGAACAAGGAAAAAGGTTAAGGCTTCTTGGCTAGGCAGATTTACTGTATGTTATTATTTTCTTTTGTATTCACAGAGTTTGTTACTGTTTTTGCTAACATTTTACTGCTTTATTGTTCTCTGATTCAAATTGCTGTTGCAGGGTATACTTTCTGCTGCATTATTACAAGGTGTGCCTACAGGTTTGTACATTGTTTTGTGCTTACAGATTACTGCTGTAATCTTCTCTGATTCAAATTGTTTTTGCAAGATATATCTTCTGTTACTGCTTTATTTTTCTCTGTAGCAAAAGTGTTTTTAGCAGGGTATATCTTCTGTGAAATTATTACAGGTGGTGCTCTCCAGGTTTTACAGTTTTATCTATCATTAGGCTAAGCTTGCAGGGCTACTGCTTTTGTTGTTGGTTGATTGTTTCTGCTCTACCTCCTTGTTTCTTTCTGTCCGTGGTTCTTTTTCAGCAGGGAAGGCCCAGCCACCCACCCCATCCTCAACCACCCTATGCTACGCTCCTTTTATAGGGTAGTACAGTCGTGACATTTCCTGTAGCATAGCAGGAAGGGAGGATCAGAGGGTATCCACACAGTGACCTCGCTATAGGGGCACAAGTAATTTAACTTGTTATAACAAGTTACACAAAACAAACAAACAAAACAAAAATCAAACTTTTGCTTTCATTTTCCTCTTTCTAATTACTCAGACTAGGTTATAAACCTGGCAACTCATCTGGAATAGATATTATTAACTGCAGGTACTGCAGGACACTTTCAAAAGGGCAGTTATACAGGATTTAGGACACTGTCCTACATGCTGAACCATTGGAGATCTAAAGGCTCAGCTCCAGGCAGCACGGGCAGAGATTCTGCACCTCACATCACATATTTAGGAGGAAATCTATTATAAGCACCACCCGCCATTTCCCCAACATCCAACTGAAGCACCTCAACCATAGAAGGTAGCTGGTCCAGGAGGCTGGCAGGTGGTTAGAGGGCAAATCAGGTGCCCATCATTCAGTGCTCGCCAACGTATCACCTCCACAAACCATATAAAACTACAAACCGGTATCTGCCTCTATCTTCAAAAATCAAACAAAGGGGCAGAGGACACTGCAGAGCAGGACACTGCAGCACAGGAGCTATCATAACAAAACTTGCCCAAAACAGGGACCAAAACGAAAAAAGCAAAAGGAAATCCAAAACACTTCTGATCATAGGAGACTCCATGATTCGGGAGTTGATACTCTACCTCCAGCCGGGGTAATGGTCAGATGTCTCCCAGGTTCATCAGCATGGAGAGATGCTGACCACATTGCTAAAGTCGGCAGGAAGCAGGAGAAAGCATTGACATCCTGGTACACATAGGGACTAACGATCTCACCAGCTGGTCAGTTGTGGAGACCAAGGAACACCTGACCAGGATGGAGACAAACTGCCATCCATTTCGTCTGGCATCTCCTTCTCTGAGATCTTGCCAGTCTGGAAGAGTGGGCAGATGGACAGAAGATCAGAAAGAGGAGATAGGGAGCTAAACATGTGGCTCAAGGGCTGTGCAGGAAAAGGACACAAATTTGTAGGTAACTGGCAACAGTTTGGGCAGTGAAAGTTCTTTAAATTCAATGGACTGCTTCTGACTAAGGAGGAGTCAGTGCATTGGAGCAGAAGTTTGACATCTTTGCAAAATATTTAAACTTGCAAATGGGGAGAGGGGTGCAGCACCCAATACATCGAATGGAAAGAACACCCTCACCCCTCAGCTAGTGATCAAACAGGAGTTCAGCATGTTTATAGTTCATTTGCATCACCAGGTAAGGAAAAGGTCCGGTTCCCATACGGCGCGGGGGAAACACAGACCTCGCCCAAGCAACTAACGCACTGGAAAATCATGTACACAACATGCCGCAGTCTGGGAAACAAGATCCCAGACCTGCAGGCAACAATTACACAGGCTAAACTGGACATAGTAGCCATTAGCTACACATGGTTCACCAGTAACCACACTTGGGAGACTTTAGTACCGGTTATGTACTATTCAGAAGAGACTGAGGTGCAAGGGGTGGCCCTTTATGTCAATGAAAATATCAAAGCTACAGAAATTCAGAATACACATAAGGAGCCAGAAGAACAGTGGGTTACCCTGGAAACAGAAATGGGACAGCCATACGAACTGGGGTTGTCTACAGGCCTCCAGACCAGTGGGAGGACATAGACACATTACTGTTAGAAGATATACAAAACATGACAGCTAAAGAGGAGGTTCTGATAATGGGAGACTTCAACATGCCAGATACAGATTGGTCAATACCAGCAGGACATCCACCAGAACTAGACACATAGTGAATTCTGTAGGGGAGGGCCTCAAACAACTGGTACAACAACCCACAAGAGACAGGGCTATCATAGATCTAGTACTGACTAATGGGGAAAGGATCACAGATCTCCAGGTAGAAGGTCACCTGAGAACCAGTGACCATCACATTGTATGGTTCAATTTGGCCACTAGACCTAAATCATCCCATTCCAAGGCAGAAATATGGGACTTCAGAGGAGCTGACTTTGATAAGATAGCCAACAGAGTTAAGCTAGCCCTGGCAAGAAGAAATACAGGTGAGGAGGTACCAGCAAAGTGGGCAAGCATTAGGATGCAAACTTGAAGCAACATCCCATTGTGTTAGAGAGAAAAGCAAAAGCAAAAGAAGGAGGAAACCACTTTGGTTCTCAAAAACAGTAGCAGAAAAGGTCAGAGCCAAAAGGCTGGCCTTCAGATAATATAAGGAACACAGTGGGACGAAGATAGGAGGCATACCAAACTTCCCTAAGGGAAGCAGGAAGGCAGTAAGGCAGGCAAAGGCCCAAGCCGAGGAAACACTAGCATGAACAGTAAAACAAGAGGACAAGACCTTCTATAGATACATCAGTGAAAGGAGAAAGTCCAGAGGGGTATTGCTAAGATCAAAGAGGGTAAGGGGAGTGTGTGGAGGAGTACCAAGGAGAAGCATCTATCCTAAATAGATACCTCTGCTCAACACCCCCCATGTGGGGCTCTGCCTCCTGCACCCCATAACTAAAATAACCAACTCTCAGGAGGAGCGGACCTTGGCATAGGTTACAGTTATGGAGGGCAAATGAGCGCCTGCACAAAAAGTTCCCTTCCAGGAATAGAAACCCAACTCTGAGCTTACTGGTGGCCGAGCTGCTAGTGGCTTAACCTCCACACCACGGGAGTAGCTTGGCCAACCACCAGATATTTCCCTCTTGTGGTGTGCACTGCTAGAGGCAGGTAGTTGTTCATCACATCCGCTACCTACCCCTGCCAGCACCAGCTCCATCTGTTGGGAAAGGTGCTCGGGCAGCCAAACTCGATCCTGAATGTCGGGATCCCACTTTTGGCATTTGGTCGCATTCCCGACTGGATGGGCCTTATGGTCCTATCTGGCCAACTTCTATGTTTCTAACCTGACACAGCCACCTCCCAGCGGTGTTTGTTGGTGCACCATGATTCTATTATGGTCACCAGATCCAGATCTGCCTCAATGTAACAGCCTCAAGATCAGGAATTTTTTCCTAGGTTCCTTACATTTGTTCACATAGCTCTCCACTCCTTTGTCTCTCCTCCCTTCCTGAGTCAATCCTTCCCTTTTCCTTTCACTGGTATTGTCCTTATCCTTTTTATCTTCCCTCTGCCCACTTTCCTAGTATTTTACTTTGCCCTATTTTCACCTCTTACCCTCCATCCCTTTTCCCTCTCCCCTACTCCCGACTTCCTTCAGAAATTTGTATCCCTGACTGTACCTTCACCGCGTCGTCCTCATCTGAGGGGCATTCACTGCCTCCTTGTTACCTCTGTGTCCCCTTGCCTAGTTTAAATACCCATTGAAATAACATTTCAATCTCCTACCCAGAACTGCCATTCCTCCTGGATGGATGGAGACCATCCCATTTGTACAGGCCTTAATTCCTCCAGGAAGGATTCCAGTCCTTGATGTAGCCAAAGCCCTCCTCCCTGTACCATGCCTTCAACCAGCTGTTGAAGACCATGGTGCGGTGCGCCTCTCCTCCTCCACCTAGCCTTGCATAGGTAGCACCTCCGTGAAAGCCACTATGCATGCAACCGGTTTTAGGCCCCTCCCAGCTCCGTCAATCTGTCCTGCACCACCCTGGCTGTGTCCTCTACCAGGTAATTTGTCCCCAGATGGACAGTGACATCCAGCTCCCCTCCTGCCCCGCCAGTCTAGTGATCCCTAGGGATCTGCTCCCTATGCCTTCACACTGTGATGCAGGTGGGGACTTCCTTCTCTCCTGTGGTGTTCCAAGAACTACTACCCTGACGACTGATTCCCCACCAGAAGTTGTTTCTTCTTCCACTGGGGCCTCCTCCTCCCACCTTTGGGGCCTCCACTCTGAACGACCCCTGCATTCTCCCTTGCCACTAATTCAGATCTCTCATCTCAGCAGTCCCGTCTCACCAGGGTGGTGAAAGAGTTCTGTAGTGGCAGTGACTGAGGAATGCATTCCCTTATCCCCACCCCCACCCTCCTGAAGACCACCACAGTCCAGCCAGGCCTCCTTTCAAGCACCCTCTGAGGCACTGGCTGACTGGTGGAAGAGGTCTCTTGAACCATAGTCAACTCAGCCCAGAGTCTAGTGATCAGCCCCTCAGCCCAGAGGTGCACACAAAGGGGCAGCACCTCCAGTCTCCAGAAGGTCTCGCTGAAGTTTGCCACGCCACAACCACTTCACTGCACCACTCCCAGCATTCTCAAATCTGCTCCCCTATTACTTGTAAATGAATTTATACCCTTACCACAGATAGGGTGTTTACTTATTTACCTTTTCTTGTCTGGATTACCCCTTTACTATTTCCGAGTTAGGTACTACTGTACTTTGCTTCCTCCCAAATTTTTAACTAGACTTCTATTACCTTCCCTTAGTAGGGTATTTAGACATACATAGGGTGTTTGTAGTTTTCCACAAACTCCCGTAAACTTTTGTATTCCTACCCCAGTTAGAGTGTTGTATCTGTTCCAGGTTCCATGTCATAAAGGCAAAAATAGTATGGTGACTTACATCGGTGAGTGCACATTGCCGACAACATAAGCAGTGACTGTGCACAACAGCTCAACCATAATCAGTGACAGTCAGCAACATGGTCAAGCTACAACAATACAGTAGAATTTTTATGCAGAGTTACCACCCATAACCCCTATGTGGGGGCTTGCTTATGCACCCTGCTCTAATTGTAATCAACTCTGGGGGCCTGACACTGGGGAACTGGAGACAGCTGGGAGGGGCTATTGAGGGATGACTTTGTTGATGAGACAGCCAACAGATCGGGGCACAACCCTGCCCCAAAAAAAGTAAGTACCACAAACACCCAAACAAAAATAGTATCCCTTCCCAGCACCACACCCTGAACCTCCCACACTGCAGCCATTCACCTTCACCACCAGATTGCACAGCCAGCTTAGCACTACCCTGCCAAACTGCATCCTACATATCTGTTCCCTTGACCTTCCTCTTCTGTTCACCCTCCTCCTCACTTGCTCTTTTGTCCCACATTCTTGCTATCACTGTGTCTTGCTACCCTTTCAGGGTAGCTCCATCAGGCTTAAACTGAGTCGCTCAAAACCCGAGTCGCTCAATTTGAGTCGCCCATATTATATGATACCTCTGTTCCTAGTTCTGGCTATCCTTTACCTTTACATTCTATCTGTCCCTGTCGTGAATGCAACAACAGGAGTGAACGGGTACCTTATCTTAGTCAACTGATGGAGTCCACTATTTCCTACTTCTTCCTGTGGACACCTGCCAATGCCTAAGATGCTAATCTTACACCTGTTCCCCTCCTTCACTGTTCCACTCACTTGCTGGGACACAAACAAGCTTCTGACACATTGGGATGGAGGGGTATAAATACACCTGGGTGAGCTTCCTGAACACACCTGATTGGCTGGTGTTCTCTTAGTCTTGCCTTCCTGTCCAAATCAAACCTCCACTCCTGCAAAAGAAAAACAAGTCGGCATTCCAAAGACACCAAAAGCTGCTCTTCCCCTTTATTTCTGCACTACGTGGCTGGCTTTAATGCACCCAGAAACAGTCCAGCCATCTGATTTTATCTAGCCCTGCTGAACTTCCTAAATGCACCTAGTTGGGTGGTGCTCTGCTTAGCCTCACCTTCCCACCGATTCAGATCTCCACTCCTGCAAAAGAAAAAACAAGCCGGAGTTCCAAATCCACCAAAAGCTGCTCTTCCCCATTTGCTTCTGTCACTACGTGGATTGACTTTAAACATGGAAAGTACCACACTTTCTCCACAAAGGTGAAATCTTTTGAAACATACCACTGAAGACGTGACAAAGACAAAAAGAAAATGGTACACAATAGGACTGCTTAATAAACTGAAAATAATTTATTGCACAAAATACAAAGTGCAAGCCAGTGCAGAAAGCCTAACCAAACAGACCGTGCAAAACAAAGCTCCCTATGTATCAGGACCCACTGTCTCATCATCAGGGGTAGAACAAGCCACCAAAAAGCCC
This sequence comes from Neoceratodus forsteri, assembly GCA_016271365.2. NCBI lineage: Eukaryota > Metazoa > Chordata > Ceratodontiformes > Ceratodontidae > Neoceratodus > Neoceratodus forsteri. The sequence goes on from CM028129.1 coordinate 55,141,899, forward strand.
CACTTAAAGGGGAACAGTCAGCACTAACAGCCCCACACTTACGTAGTAGGGTTGGTCCCAATTTGCACTTTGTGCAAAAATTGTTTTTTACTTACTGTTTACTGCAGCATAGTAGATTGTATTAGACTACTAGACTAAACTACAGAGGTTGTACTTAGCCTGTGGATAACAGAGGACTGACAAACATCTGATCAGAGCTTTTAAAAGCTCTAACATGCACTGCAGGGTACTGAAAATCCCACTGCTGCAGCCCTGCTCTGTTGTCAGCCAAGGTGATTCTGAGAGTTCTGGTTACAGGAAATATCAGCTTTGGAGTTAGAAGAATCAGTGTATACAATCTACTACACTGCAATAAGCAATGGTAAAAAAAAAAATATATTTTTTTTTTGCAAAGGTAAAATGGTGCCAGCCCACATGAGTCCCACACCTGGGTGGGGCTGCTGGTGTTGTCTGCTGTGAACTTTCAGTTACACATCAATTACAGGTGCTGCTTCCTTACTACACCAACACATAATTTATTTTATAAAATGACATAATCAGTTGCATACTGTGGAACCCAACAATCTTTACAATTAGAAATTTGGCCACCAAGAAAAAAAAGACCCCAGTTTTCATAAGATACCTCATTTACTTTGATAGTTTTGATTATTTTCACCTGAGGCAGGCTAACTCCCACCCAATCTTCAAAAAGAACTATATCGCCACCTGTCCCAGGACCCCTGCACATGCTTTGATCTCACTTAATGCCTCACAGTTAACCACCCTATTTCGCCCAAGACGCTGCTGCACTTCTAAACAAGCTTTGCTATAAAATGTCTTTATAGCGCCACTTAGCCCAGTTTCAGTTATTCGCATGTACTAATGTCACTTTTGTCATCTCTGCATAGCTGTATGTATTATCTCTAGTACTGTCTGACTTGATCTGTATTCTAACCTGCCTGTACTATATACTATGTATCTGTACTATATACTATGTATTGTATAATCTCATCTCATTTTATGTATGTATTCTCCCTGGTCGTGCCTGAAAATAGTCAACTTTGGCTAGTGCACCTAACCCGGTTAACAAAACTAAATAAATAAATTGTACAGCTTCCCAACACAATGAATGGACATAAATCCTATATTTCAGAGCATTAACTGTACTTCAATTGGTTTTATGAGGCTTGTGGGTACCAGGAGCTGCTACATCATAAAACATTGTCATTTATTATGGAATGGTATTATATGACAAAATTCACATGACCTTGGTGGGTTACAATATATGACTTTTAAGGGCAAATTATGTATAGCATATTAAACATTATTGGGGAGGCATTCCAAATATTTTCCAAGTCTAAAATATCAGGCTTGCAGTTGACAGATGGTTTTCACCGCTAGCTCTTTATTATCTAAATTTCTGACCATATGTTTTCTATACTGCTTATTTTCAGCTAGTATCTTTCCATTCTGGCTAATTTAATGCCTGGTACTTGCCCTGTACACAATAGTTTTCAGAATACTCTTGAAATTACTTGCAGTGGGCACTTTGCAAAGCTTTTTCTTGTTAAAGTTTAATTAAAGATGAATAAACCACTCACAGAAGAAAGCTAAACCCTACCACAGCGTTGAGTGGTTTGGCAGTGTATGGAAGAAAGCAGTTGAGGAAAAGAAAATGATTTCCATCTGTATTTGGTTTTAAGAAAGCAATAAAGCCTCTCCCTTTTCAACATTTGTGTTATTCATTTTGTCAATTCAAGGAATATAAAGTTTGCTTATACACTATAACTGATAGAATGAAAACATTAAAAAGAAAGAAAAACAAATTGAGATTCGGTTTTAGTCCACAAAGTTGGGTTCAAGAGCATTTTGTTAATAATATCGTAGCAAGAGCTTCTGTTTTCAAAACTTCATAAACCCATTTTAGGCCCATGGTGGAAAAATGCTGATGACATAGAAACATTGATTTTGATAGAATATGAAGGCTCAGAGGCACTTTGACTCTGCCCAGTACCTGCCTGCATCCACACCCAGCCTAATGCTGGACCTGATCTACTCAATCTATGGCCCTGATTGTATTTCAACATCCCTCTCATGTCCACTCATCCTCATCCCTCTATTACCCACCCTCCCTTCCCTTTGGGTCTGGAATATTCCCTGTGCTTATCTCACCTGTGTTTGAAGCCAGTGATCAACTCTGCACCACCCGCTTATTCTGGCTACACATTCCACCTCTCCACAACCCTTTCAGTAAAGAAGAACTCACATTCCCTAAAGCTCCACACCAGTTTCTCATCCACAGTGTTTTGTTCTCTTGCCTTTACTTCTGTGATCAGAGTACTGTTACTGCAGGTAGAAGCTAGTAAAGTGTTATTAAGGTTGCCAATGAATTAAAGAGCAGTTGAAGATGCAGTAGGTAACCTACAAAATAAAACACAGAAACATAGACAATGTTGGCAGAGAAAGACCACTGGTCCATCCAGTCTGTTCAGTTTTACCCTACTCTACCACATGACCTATTGTCAAGACAGGAGTCAAGGAACGTTTGAGCTGTGAGAGGACAAGACGCTTCCTGGGCTTGTCCAGTGTAGGGAGAAAGAAATGAGGTAAAAGTTTCCAGGAGAAGAAGGATCATCCCTTTTAGGAGGGGATGACAGTTGCCCACTTCAGACATAGGGGACAGAGGTGGAGGAGAAGGAGAAGTTAAGTTAAGGAATAGGAAAACAGGGAAGGCTTTGGCTGAAGCACAGAAGTACAGATGCTTGGGGTTAAGGCCATCTAAGCTTGTACCCTTGTGGGGATAAAGAAACAGAAGGACCTTAAAAGAGGCAGAGTGAGTGGTGGGAGGAAGGAGAAAGAGATAAGGAAGAGGAGAAGGGAGGGAGGATGTGACAGGTTGTGATAAGACCGTGTCCGATTTGTTATACAGAGAGTTAAAAGCCAGGATCTATTCGATCCTCTCCTATTCTGTCACTTGTCTATCTCTTGCCTGACTGACTGCACAATCAAATTTTCCTTGTGGCACCTAGAACTGGCCACTCTCCTTGCCCTGTTTTCTGCCTTCTTTCATATGCTGCTTCTATTCTTTCTTTCTTCACTTGATTCTGTGAGAGAAAAGTATATGTGAATCATTATGTGAAACTGGGATCTATTGGTTTGCAAATGCATATAATTATACTGTTGAAATGATTACAGACAGCTATTTAGGTTTATCTGGAACACAGGGGGTTAACCTTGAGGTGCAGTTTGACATCCACAAGCTTATTTGCAGAATTAGCAGGAAATCAACCCAGGGACATGTCTTATTTGGTTGCACCTTTGAAGAAGGCTAACGTACTTTTAGACTAGTCACAGGAAAGAAACTGACAAAGTCTTAATACATTTTGTGGAACACTGGTGGTGTAATTTACAAGAACAGGATGCAGAACTGAACTGCCATGGAAAACATCTTTTAAAAAGAGAACAAGGTTTTATTTAAGATAGCGAGAGCTGGAGATTTTAGAGACTCTTAGATGAAGGACTTCTGTTTGTTTGAACTGCCTTTATCAAGAGCTACCCTGCACAATTTTATTTTCATTTTCTTGTTACTGACAATAATAAAATTCCACTTGCTGAGTTTTATAACCTCTACTAGTTTGCCTATGCTTCCTGACCTACAGTATGCCTCAATGACAAGCAGAGGAAACATAAGGAGAAGGTGGTGAAGAATTAGTTGAAGTAAGCAGCAACCACAGCAGGATGAGTGATGTGGGAGTTGCCAACCTGAAGGATACATGAGGACCACTGGGTTGGTGGAGAGAAGAGGAAGCGGATGACCTTCCAGAACATGTGAGGGTCATTAATGCTGTTCTGGGGTGTAGATACAAATTAATTGGATTTCGTAAGCCTGGTACATTTGGTACAAGCACTGCAAAGGGTCTGATAATTTAACAGGGTGGTAGGAACTTATCAAGACAGGCCAGCAGCTCAGCAGAAATCAAGGGAAGGTGAGAACCTCGGACTCTGGTTTTCCTTAGGGGTGTGGCAGTCCCAGGCAGCCATAAATTTACTATGTAAGGAGTCCAGGGCCGAGTTGATAGTGGTTACTGTTGAGATGTGGGACCAGTCAGTGGCTGATAGGTCTGCATGGAGGAGGATAAATCCAGCAACCTGAAGGACTGCAGGAGGATGATTTTAAGGGGCTTTGAGCGATGGATCTTACACACAGCAGACCATATGATGGTCACTGAGTGTGTCTGGCAGGATACCTCCATCCACAGTATAGTGGGGGTGAAAGGAAGATACCAGTCTAGTAGAGTATGGTCTGAGGATTTATGATTTAAGATGGGTGGGGTCTGAAATTAGTTGGAATAGCTGAAGGATTTTAACATTCTTGCTAGATTTGTGCACAGGGGTGGGAGACAATTAATGCTTAAATCCCTAAGTATCAGCAACTCACCAGAGGAGAAGGAGTGGAGCAGATGGAGGAGAGCAGTTCAGTGACCAAGCAGGGATAGGCCAAGGTAGGGGAACTTATCAAAGACAGGCCAGCAATGAAAAGTGGGACTGTGGGGAAGGAAATTTTGAAGAGCAACAGCTCATAGGTGCAACCAACCTCTACATGAAGGAAATAAGTACAAGCAGAAGGAAAAGAAGACCGTTATGGTTCTCCAAGGAAGTGGCAAGGGTGATGAAAGAAAAAAAGGATGGCATTCAAGAGGTACAAGGAATCACAAAAGGAGGAGGACATGGAGGTATACCAAGCAAAGCAGAAGGAATCAGGTAAGATGGTTAGGGGAGCAAATGTGCAGAGAGAGAGAGGAAAGGACTGCTGCATGGGTCACTGAATGGAGTCAGACTTTTTCAGGTATATAAGTGAGAAGATGAAAGTAAGGGTGGGACAGTGAGGATCAGAAGGGTGGAAGGGGTGATTGTGCAGAAGGAGGCCAAGAGAAAGCTGACATTTGAAACAGGTACTCTGCTAGTCTTCACAATAGAGGGAGACGGAGAACAGATTACCAGGGAGAAACAGGAACCGAAGAGGTGGACGTAACTCTAGTTTCTAATTAAAGAGTCCTGAAAGGACTTGCAGCCCTGAAGGTGGATAAGGGTTTAGGACCAGATGGGATACACCCCAGAGTATTGAAAGAACTCAGGAGATGCTAGCTGCTCCGCTGGCAGCCTTGTTCAACAGCTCACTGGAATCAGGTTCCAGAGGACAGAAGAGGGCTGATGTGGTCTATCTACAGAGGAGAGGTAGCAGGGAGGAGGCTAGTAACTATATGCTGGTCAGTCTTATTTCAGTGATGGGGAAATTAATGGAAAGAAAACAAAAATGGGCTTCAACAGCATCTTCAGTGATTTACATACAGTCACAAGCTAATTAAGCACATGCAGATGTGTGAAACAGTGGGCGTCTAAACCCCCAGTGCCTTTTTGCCTTAATGTTTGAATAATTTCTTCAAGAAAGTGATCATTTGCACTTTACAACACAAGTCAGACTGTGACTGTGTGTAAGTTGCTGGAGAGGCTGTTAAAGCCTGTTTTTTTTGTTTCCTCTATGTATCAGTTTACTGAGAGTGCCAGCTTGGTCAGATTGGCCCTTGTCTTGTTGCTACTGAAATGAATAGAAACCCTACTGAAAGAAAGTCTGGTTGGGCACCTACAGTCCATTTGGCTGCAGGACCACAGACAGCACAGATTAATGGGGAAACATCATGCTGAATGAATCTGATAGCTTTCTTGTCTGAGTGACAAGGGAAATAGATCTGGGGAGGGCAAAGGATGTTGCTACTCTGGATTTTAGCAAGGCCTTAAACACTGTGCTGCACAGGAGACTGATTAGAATTTAACCAGCCTAGGAGTGGGATGCAGTGTGGTAAACTGTTAGAAACTGGTTAATGGGGGTGGGGGCAGAGGTAGCAGCCCAGTGAAGTACATAATCTCTTCAGAGCTTCATGACACTGAAACTGTTTTTATCAAATTACTAGTATAACTAGGGTCACTGTTCTCCATACTGCAATATTTTGATAGATTATCAAATGGATTTACTTGACTAAACTTTTCCATGATGGGACAACAGAGAACAAAGCAAAAGTGATTCCTTGGCTGTTCCAGTGGCATGGAGGACTGAAGCACTGGGCACCTCACCTCCTGCCATGCTGGGGACCTGGGATCTGAAACTGTGGGATTCTCAGAGGGGAAGTCGAAGTGAGCATCCCTAGAACTGCTCTTGGAGAGGGGAGAGATGTGTGTCTCACTCGGTGGCTGCCACCTACAGGAATCTACGTGGCAGTGCAGCGAGACATCAGGGGAAAGCATCCCACCAGCAGATACTGGGGCATCTCCATGGAAGTGGAACCTGCACACAGCATCACTGCATGCAGTAGGAGTCCTCTGAGGAAAAATGGGGAAAACCCTGGCCACGGTGAGATGACAGCCCAACCCACCGCAGACCCTGCATCGGTGACTGGATCCTGTGGCAAAGAATCACCAGAGACAAGGTAAAACCTGAGAATCTCGGTGATGGGGTGGGTGGAGGAGTGGACCAGATGGGGCAGGCTGGTGATGGAAGGAGACAAACTCCTGATTGAAAAAAGTGATTCCTCTCAGGTGGGTGCAGGAATGCAAAATCCTTGAGCAGCAGCAAGCAAGGGTGAGATGGAGATGGGGACCCTGCATCATACCTCTCAACCTTTGTCACTGAAATGAGGGACATGGACACTCAAAATGAGAGACAATGAGGGATACTGAATCTCATAACAAGTAACACATCCTCAAACATGGAGATACAAGCTCAGAATACTGTGGAAACCATTGCCTTTATTTGTACAAAGTTTATTTTTTATTTAGCATCTTATAATATTATGAATTTCTGCATTAAAGTCTGAATTACAGCACATTCTCTATGTGTGCAGCACCTTTCCATGAGGGACAAATGAGGGACAAGCAGTTTTAAGGGTAAATGAGAACTGTCCCTTGTAATGAGGGACACTTGAGAGGTATGCCTGCCATGTTGGACTCTTTACAAAGTCAGTTACAGCATTTACTCAATTCATCAAGAAGAGGGATCAAAATTAGATTTGGATGTGGAGTGACTAGGGACTGTGGAACAAAAAGTGGCTTGGATGAGGGTCACCACAGAAGAAGCTAATAAGAGTGCAGGGAAAGCAATGGCATTGCCGGCATTGGCAATCAAGGAACAACACCTGTTAAAGGCCCAAGTGGAACAGCTACAAAATGCCTTTCATGCACTAAATGTCAGGGTGCTGGGGATCCTGAGGGGTCCTAAAGATCGGACTGCAACCTTTCTGAGCACTTCCTGCTGAAGGCCCTGGGTTTGGAACATGTTGTTGCACTACTAATGCCTACAGAACTGCTCCACATCTGGGCCCAAGCTGCTTCCAATGGGCTGAGAACAATTTTAATGGTTACTACACTGGCTGGGCCTCAGGGCCAAATATTGCGAACAGCCACAGATCAGGCATAGCCATGCTTGGAGAAAATCACATCTCGCTTTTGGAGGCAATATAGTGTAGTGCTTTAGGGCATCAGTGCAAACCGAGACCTGGTTTGTATCCTATCAGCCCCATTTGCATACTGTTTGACCTCAGCAAGTCACTTAACTTCCTTGTGCTCCTAGGATGCACCTGGCAACATGCTCCAGCTTAGTGTGCCTTTCCTGGTTAAACAATTTTGCCCCTCTTTTCTCAGACTACTCCTACTCTAACCTCATGAAACATGACACTTTTGAACTGGTTACCAGAGGACTGAATGACTTGAAGATTTCCACATAGGTTGGGATTCTAAGCTCATTTACGTTTTGTGTGGAGAAATGGGCCTACGATACACTGATCCCAAAGCGTGAGTTATTTTGTTGTAAGTCTAAGACAGCGACCAACTAAGCTCAAAGGAGATGATTGTTCCTTGGTCATGGTCAGCTTTTTATTAGTTTTCAGACTGCCTGCTAGCAGTAGTCCTATTGGCATTCTTATGACTAACAAATGCCACAGGATGTATAACATATTGCCATTTTTTCTATTTTTAGGGGTAACATTCGATTTATACTTTCTCGTGACTTGCTCTGATGGCCACCGGCTGAGGCTCCACGTCCACAAGTGGCATACTGCACTGAGCAATGGGTACACCTATTCATGGGCAAGTCTGTTATTTTTATGCATATTAAATAAATACAGTGCATGACAGTATGGACTGTACTGATCTTTGTAAACATAGTCTGCTCTGAAAACGAGCACTGTAACCTAACTGTGTAAACGTCACTTTTGAAAGTTGAAGCTGTGGCTCTGGGTGTGCACATTAGCGTCCATGTTAATATTACTGTACTGTCTGGTTGCACTTCAATATTTTCATTGGGCACACTGCAAAAGAAGTGGAGGGGAAGACATGCCTTTTGTAGATAACACCTAAATTTGTACTAGGTGGACACTCAGGAGGGTGGAGAGAAAATGCAGGGATCTTAGGAAACTCAAGAGTGGTCCAAGAAGTGGTAGTTGGGTTTGCAGTGCCAAAAAGTGCAAAGTGATACACATGGGGCATAGAAACCCTGGAGCTGTGTGCAGGATTGAGGGAGGCACTGATTGTCACTAGAAAGGAAAGAAACTTGGGATTATCATATTAGAGGACCACAAGCTGGAAGGGCAGAGTGGGAAGACAGTGGGTAGGGCTAGTGGGATGCTGGGGTGCATAGGGAGAGGTATCCATGGTAGAAGGAGGGTGTTGCTGCTGTATAGTTTGCTGGTGTGCCCTCACCTGGGGTACGTGTGTCCAGATTTGAGATCACACCTCATATAAGACACAGACAGGGTGAAAGCAGTCCAGAGGAGGGCAACAAAAATGGTGCATGGTTTGATGGGAGCTCTACGAGGAGAGAATGATGAATACACAAAGCGAGGAGAGAGCAACGGCACATGGTCAAGACCTACAGGTACATCACAAGGTAAACAGGATTGCAGGAGGGAGTCACTTCAAATTAGGATAAGCACCAGGACCAGGGACATGCCATGAATCTGGAGTGGGCGCTCAAGAGAGATGTGAGGATTAATTTCTTCACTGAAAGAGTGGTAGACACCTGGCATAGACTGTCAGTGGAAGTGGTGAGGGTTAGAATGGTGTGTGGCTTTCAGCATGCATAGGATAAACAGAAGGGTGTATTAGAAAAGAGGCATGGAGCAAGCAAGCAAGGTTTTATTTATCTTCAGAAACAGAGTGTACACTAGGTATGGTGGTGCTCAAGAAAAGTCAAAATCCACTAGAATTCTGGCACTCACCACCTCTTCTATATAGGACACCGCACAGCTAGAACTAAAGAAAACTTTATTTAAACAACACGCATCCTGACTGACATGTTTCAGACAAAAAATGCCCTTTATCAAAGGCTGAAGAATTAATTACAAACATTCTCTTTAATAGCAGTAAAACATGTGACCATTATGACGCCATTGTCGGATCCTTATATCACTGGTTAATGGAATTTAATAAAACAACATTGCATAAAATCATTTTCCAAGTGACTCTCAGTTTCTCTAATTACCAAAGTGCACAGTAATTTAAACAAAGTGCTACAGTATAGAAAAAACATCCATTATTATACAAGAAACATATACATACATAGGGAATGGGAGAAATTACGGAAAAGGGGGAGACAAAAAAAACATTGTGTACTTTCTTATAACTATACAATTATAATAGTTTCTGTCCCATTTCTATGTGAGCAGAGAAGTGAAACAGACAGGAAATAATAGCAAAACTTTCTGTTCATTTTGTTCCATTTGAGACACACTGTGCTGTGTTTGTTTCCACAGTTTCTCGCTTCCCCAAATCTATATTTTTTCTGTTTTAAGGATACCAACATATTATGTTTACTCCTTTCTTTTCCTTTTCTAAATGGGGGACATCTAGAGTAGTTTTCAGACCAGGTTTCTTAAAAGTTCTAAGTTGAATTATCCAGAAATGTTCCTTGTTTAGCATGAGGCTGCCATAGTTTCCTCCTCTGGGATTGTGGCTTACTTTGTCAGTAGCAATGAACTTGAAAGTATGCTCTCCTGTATTTCTCATTTCTGTTACATGAGCTGCTGTAGCATATAAACTGTCATGTTTTGGTATTGTGCGAATATGTTCCTCCATGCACGTCTTAAAGCATCTCTTGGTTTTGCCTGTGTAGACTGCATTACAGGAGCATAGTGCCAAATAAACCACTCCTCTGTACTGCATGTTATGCACCGTCTGATCTCATGTTCTCTTGTTGTACTGAAAGTGATACATTTTTGCACTGTTTCACTGAGTCACAATATATACATTTTTGCATGGGAAACATGCATGTGCCAGTTTCAACCATGTTTCAGAACGTTTGTCAGTGAAATAGCTATGCATAAGCACGCCTCTGTGGGTGGTTGCTCTTTTATAACACATTCTAGGTGGCACACTACTTATTTCTTCAATCCACTGTCTGTAGCTAGAATATGGCAATGTTTGTTGAGAATAGTTTCTAATTTCGTCCCTGTGTGGGTACTGTGTGATAAAGTTAAATCTGGGGTCATGCTCAGTGACCTCCCTCCTGTCTGTTAGCAGTGTTTCCTTTTGCGCCTTTGCAAATGTTCTTGCATCCCAATTCTGCTATTACTGTAGCCCCTTTTAATCTTTTGAATGTTTTTCTGCCCCTCTCTTGAACATTTCATTTTTACAATTGCTTCATTTCTATTAAATGGGTCTTAGATGTGTCAGGGCCCTTGAAATCTCTAGAATGTCCCAGACAATTGAGGGTGTTCACTTCAAACCGATAAGGTGTATAAAGTCTTCCACCCCAGGAGTATCGTATTCAAGGTTTGACCCAGAGCCACACTTGTGCATCGCCAGCTGCAGCCAGGCACATTGACAGGATAGCAAATTGGTACCACTGCAGGAAAGGATCAACTCCTAACTGCCCTGTCAAACCACACAAGCCAGTGTCAGAAGCAACCACTGCCCAGTGGGTATACTGGGTGATGGTGGAAGTGGACATCAATTTAGCACAGGTTGTCTTTCACTCGACCAGAAATGCCACAGGCAGCCAGGCCTTCAGAAGGTGAATCTGCATTGAGGACATTCTGAAAACAGCTGACTGGTCTATAAGTCTTTAGGAAGTTTTCTCTCTACACCAGTCATGAAAAATTTGGCTAATGTGGTACTCGCTGGGCCTGACTCAGTAAGGTAAAAAGGTAATTTTTCCTACAGCAGAACTTGACAGATAATTATGATTTTATAAACAACTCAGAGCAGAGATTACAGTTCCACCCGCCTCCCCATGTGTTTGATTTCCTTTCAAGTCCAGCAAGATACCTGAAGGCAATCCAGATGACTGTTTTGCAGAAAATTAAGTTGGTTAAAGTTCAAGCTCCTTGTTAAGTTTGGAGAGTTCAGGCGTTGAAGCTGGACCAGGTATAGAAGTGGATTACATGAGGTGGATATTCTCCTTTTACAGGCACATGCAAAGGACTATGGTAGAACAGGGCATGATGGGTGTTGTAGGCCATCACTATATTAAGGCTAAATGCCATGTTTTTTCTGTATATGTTTTTTTTTTTTGTTGCCATGTTGCTGCTGCTGACAGTAAAGAAACAGAAGACAGCAGCCTGAAATCTCTGCCTAAGTGTTGCATATACTGTAAAATCATAATTTTCTATCAAGCTCTGCTCTAGAGAAAATACAATTTTGTAGCTAATACATAGTTGTCTCTGAAATAGAATAACCACAAATTCAGCTCATGCATAGTGAGTGCCAGATCCTTTAAAACTGGTAGTAGTCAGTTGGTAGTTATCAATGTTCTAGAAGGGTTGTTGATGGTGGTGGGCAAAGTTAGGATTAAAAAAATGTTGCATTTCTTACTTTTCTGTCTTAAATAATAAACTTTAACTTGTCCATTAACATATTTTTTGTAATGAATTGTCATTCTTTTTGAGTTACAGAGTCATTGAAGCTTACTTTGTGTATAGCCTATAATGCCGCTGCCCTGTCAGGCACTGCCTGGAACCAGCAGCCCAGAAGCTGCAGCTTGCTTTGTTTGACCTTGTATGTTGTATGCAAAGCTGCTAGCATGTAGGCTGTGCCAGGCCTGTAGAGGACTTTGAAGTGGCCTACAGGGCCAGTCATGAAGCAGCTGCATCATCACACACATTGCCCAAGACCTCCTATGGGCACAACAGTCAAAAACAGATACGAATATATGACTGTGCCAGCAGATACAGGCCTTGTGGTTTAGCCTGGCTGATCAAGTTTTCAGACCTTCCCAGGATCTACTAAAGGATCTGCCCCTCCCATTATTCATTCCTTCTTTTTTCAGTGTCCCCTCCCACCGCCACCCTCCATGTCACTTTCCTTTAACTCTATCTGAGCCTCTTATGAAGCTGTTCACAGTCCTCATTGGAACAACTTCCTCTGGCAATTCGTTTCCATTTTGCCAACACCCACTAAGTGAAAAAGTGTCCCCTCATTTCCTCCTGAATCATCCCCCACCAGCCTGAGGCACTCCGCCTAGTGGTCCTGTTCCCACTAAGGTTGAACTCAAGAGACCTTAGAGTTCACTTCATTGAAACTTTAAAGGTTTCAGTCATGTGTCAAGCCTTTCTCTTCTATCCTCCAGGAGTACAGTATGTGTCAAGATCTCTGAGTTTCTTCTCATTTGGTCTGTCTTGTTTCCCGGATCATCTTAATCACCTTTCTCTGGACCATCTCCAGTAGATTTTGGGGTGGGGGTATTTCTTTTGACCTACCTGGCTCCCTTTGCTTTGTTTATCAAGCAGTCCCTAGCTGTCAAATTCTATACTTCTATGTTTCTACATTTGACCACTTATTTGGAGTTAGTTTCTATTCAGCACCACATTTTTAAATTCTCATAACTTTAACATTTTAAAATATTGTTGGCCCAAATTTGGGCGTGATTTCTTAGGACTTCCCTCACAGCAGTGTAAATGGTCACTTGTAAATTCGACACAAAGTGTGTTTTGGAGTGTTTCATCCTGAAAATACATTTTGGAGGTGGAGGAGAGTTACTGAAGGATTTATTTATGATGTTAAAACATGCTGAAAATCTGGGTTGTGCTTAGCATTCAGTTTTGTGGGGTCCACAGGGTTGGTGGATGGGTGGATGGAGTTCTGGTTGAAAATAAATCTCTAATGCTGCATTTCCTAACTTTTGTGACTTTAATAATAAACCCTGACTTGTGCGGCCATGTTTTTTTTGCAATGAGTATCATATTTGTCAATATAATATAAAGAGAAAAGTAAAAAAAAAATTTAAAAACCAAATGTAGAAAATGGAGACATAGTCATTTACTTTTCAAAAGTTCAGTACAGGACCTCCCACCAGAATAAAGCACTCCTGTCACAGATTCTACCAGTGATATCTGGCAGGTTACTGCAGAATATAATTTAATCCAAGGCAAGTAACAGAGCCAGTAATTTATCTGATACTACGTCCGATCCAAGGTGTTGGCATTCAAATGTACTATGCCGTACACTGGTTGGGCATGGCATATTGGCCAAAGAGCTGGCTTAAATCTGTTCTAATCTGATGGCAATGATCCAGGTACATCTAAAATCCAGCCCTAACTCCCTCAAATAACCACTAGCTATGCACAGCTAACTCTTTAAAGCATGCTATACTTGTATCTGCATAGTAGCACTGTGCAACACAAGATCACGTTCCATTCAGAGGTCCGAGACTCTGGGCATGGTTTAAAGGAGTAGTAATGTACAGTCAAAATTTGAAAAAACATATATTGCACGGATTGTTTTGATTTGTGTGGCAGTCCTGGAGTGTCCTTCCCTTTGTTTGCTATTTAAGTTTTTTTTCTAAATTAGCCCTCTAGTTATATTGTAGTTGTATGGACACCGGGAGCTCCATCTTAAGAAAGTTTATCGCTTCTTTTTTCTTACAATGCCTCCTGTCCCATGAGGCAGGGATATGTCCAGGACCACTGATTCAACCAATACTAGAGGCAGGAGCCTGATGTTCTGGCCTCCACAAAATAGCTCTGACTCAATATTTTTGTTTCTATATGTGTGTCAGATCTAGCCAGCAGGACTAAATGTTCTGCTTTTAAAACTTTTCATTTTGTCAAATTATAAGCAGCCACAAAAAGCAAACCAATCACTCTAGATCATTAATGCTATAACTAGTAAAGACTCTAAGGGTTTTCTTATGGAGTAACCCACTCGTTATCCATCAAGTATTCGCTAAATTATAAATGTAGCCATCAGTGCTCACTGGATAAAGAAAGTTACTTAATGTCACAGCTGTACTGTTGAAATTAACTCTAAACCAATGACTGCTGAATCCATGGTTCCAGATACATTATTGTCACATGGGAGAGAAGGCAATGTAGGAAAAAGAAGGGCAATAAACCATGCTAAGATGGAGATATCCTAGAGGCTATAAAACTACTGTAAAACTAGCAGGATCATTTAGAAAAAACTCCTAGTAGCAGACAAAGGAAGGACAGACTAGGACTACACACACAAATCAAAACACTCTGCACAATATATGTTTTAGCAAAATTCTGACTGTACTACTCCTTTAAGAAGCACCAGCAGCCAGAATACCATTGTAATACCACTGTGATCGTCACTGTACTACCACTAGAGGTTTTATGGTAGCACAGTGGATTTGTTCTGGTTCCACTGTGATACCATCGCACCACTGTCCCTCCACTGCAGCAGGAATCATCAAAATGCAAACTACCATTGTAATACCAGGGTACCACTGGGTAGTACCACTACACGTTTGTAGCCCACCACTGTGTTGCTATTGTGATACATCTGGTAAGGAAACTCAGCCTTCATTTATTAGAGTTATTAAGCAAAATGAGGTATGGAAAACCATCAGAAGGTTAAATGCTAAAATATCTCATGGCCTGGACCAGATAGAAATAAAATTCGGAAATATGCAACTGAAATCATAACTCCATGCTAACAAAATCTTTAACAGGTGCCTAATGGAAGGAACCTACCTGGAATACTGGATGACGCTAAGGTGGCACCCATCTTTGGGGGAGACTGCTCCAACCCCTCCAACTACAGACCAGTGGCACTACTGTCAGTAGTATCCAACATTTTTGAGAAGATGGTAGGAAAACAAATAAATGAGCACTTGATAAGTATGACCTGCTAACTAAGCACCAATCAGGATTCAGGGCAGGGAGGTCAACTAGCACTGCACTCATGGAGTATGTCAGCACAATAGCTACAGCCCTAGATAAAGGGGAATATGTGGGGCAGTATATGTCAACCTCTCCAAAGCTTTTGACCTGGTAGACCATGCAATATTACTAAACAGGCCGAGGTAAGTAGGGATGTCAGAGGAGGGCATTTGGTTGTTTCACCTCATACTACGTAACATGAAACAATGGGTCATGGAAAATGGGACCTCTCAAACTCACAATCCCTGAGCAGAGGGTCCCACAGGGTTCCATTTTGGATCCACTGTTATTCTTGATCTATGTCAATGGTTAACCAAATCACATAACTCAATCAGAGATAAAACTCTGGAGATGACACAGTACTAATAGGCAAAGCTGCCTCCCTCACTGCCTTGGAAAACAATCTGCAGCATGACTCAACAGACTCCAAGAATGGTTGGGGGTTCTAATATGGTTTTGAGTGATAAGAAACCCAGGCGATGCTATTGAGGCAAAATAGGATAAAAAGCAAAGTTAAAGCAACTTTAACTATAAAACATTAGATGGGCAGACATTTCCTAGGTGCATGAGTACAAATACTTGGTGTAACCATAGATGTATCACTGAAATTTGACATACACATAAACAACACTATTAAAAAAGTAAACAGTAAACTAGGCAGTCTGCAGAAAAGCATACTGCTGGCAAGGAAAACTAGGATGAAGACAGCGACACAGCTGTTACTACCATCACTGGAGTCACGGAAGCATAATCTCTCAACATGCCAACCAAACCACCTTAGCTAAATTAGATACAGTTTACAATAAACTAGCAAGATTTGTCCTAGGTCATACCTACAACTGGCACCACTCTACGATGTACATAGAACTAAGGTGGGACTTATTAAAAAACAGAAGGAAGAAATTGAGGCAATCACAGCCTACAAACTAAACATGGGTCTCTTTCAGGATGATGAGATTGAGTGCTAGAGCTCCCTGTATCTACCCACAACTTGAGGCAGGTAAAAACAGAGGCTATACACTTCCCAAATAGCATCTGAATACGGAAATGAGATCTAGCTGGTGTGGATAACAAAGGAATGGAATACATAGGATCCAAGTGTTAGGAATTCCCAACAATAAAAAGTTTAAATCTATGCTGGACCAGTACTTAGAGGAAGGATGCACCTGTTACTGAAAAGACAAATAATGTGGCAGATGGGTATGATGCATGCAGGGGTTTGGGCAGTGAGCAATAATGGATTGTTAGCATGCCTTCTATTAAAATCGCATGCCAGTAGTACAACAGTAATATGCCCTTTGTATGCCAGATGTAACTATACCTGTTGTGAGTAATAATGGACTACTAGAATGGCTTGTATGTATCGATATTAACTATGTCTGTTGTCTGCTTCATCTAACTGTTTTAGCCAAACGCAGAACAACTTTGTAAACAGGCTGTGAAAGGTCCTAACAGTTCTATCCTGTTAAAAATAAAGAAAAGAAAGTGCCTGCTGGAAGTAATGCAGAACTGCTTCCTAGTAGAATGGGTCAGGGATCTGACCAAGGAGGGCAGCACCCTTGAACTGGTACAGTCCAGCACAGAAATAGCAGGAGGGTGGTTGTGAGGGAGCCGCTGGGTCCAGTGGCCAGAAGTCAGTGTGGTTTGAAATAACCATGGAGGTGTGGGGTAACTCGCTCTGGGTTGAAGGCAGTGGTACTGGACCTCAGGAAAGCAGACTTTGGAGCGATGAGGAAGACACTTGAGAAAGATTGACGGTGGGTGGAAAAGGCAGAGATGGAAGAGGCAGAGGGTAGGAGCCAAATGGGAAGTCATCAAGGAAGGCCTGACAGAGGAGATGAACCTGTATGTTAAAAGAAATAAACACAGGAAACTAATCTGGCTTTCCAGGGTAAGGTAGGCTTTGAAGGATCAAATTAAAGCCTTCTGGAAGTACAAGGTTGATCATAATGAGGAAACTTGGAAGCGTACTATAAAAACTAAACAAAGCAAAAAAAAGGTAATGAAATCAAAGACAGATACAGAACTGAGAACAGCTAAAGGGGTAAAAGGGGAAAATAGTTATTTAGGCCCATCAGAGAAAAAAAGGAAAGGAAAAGAGAGATTATCAGGTGGGGGGCTTATGTACAACATGATGGCCAGAAAGCTGAACTCCTGAACAATTATCATAGGTATCATAGGTGTTACAGAGCTTTAAAGACTTTCGTCCATGTTAGTCGCCATCTGTTCATAAATAGCCTGTAATATTTTTGAAGCTAGGTAAGCAACAATTAAATTTGTTACATATTTTTATTTGTTTAATTTTGTTTAAATTCTTTGGTAACCAGACAGGGCATATTAGACACAAGGCCCATTTACAGGCGCGAGCAGTGAGTATAAAATGGTTACAAGTACAATAAACAGACGTGTAAGGTACATACAGTTGAAATGCATTTTCCACAGATAGTTGGCACATTAGGAACATGCTTTTAGAGATACATAGATTCAGGTAAAAAGGCAATACACCTGCATTGTTCACCTAAGTGTTTTTTTACAGTACAGGAGGGGGCACTGACAGAAAGGGGTGTGATGGTATCAATTAGGGATGTTAGAGGACTGGAACTAGGTGCAACTAGGACCAATCACACAGGATAGAGTGTTGAAATGCCTTAAAGCTCCTATGCCTCTTTGCAGATGACACAAAGATCTGCAACAGGTTAATACACAAGGGAGTTGGAAAGGATAAGAAGGAACTTGGCAATGTTGGAGGAATGATCAAAGGTATGGCAGCTTAGATTCAATGCAAAGAAGTGCAAAGTAATTCACCTGGGAAACAAAAACCCAGGGAAGATTACACAATGGGGGAGAGGGTATTAACAACAAAAAAGGAAATGGACTTGGGGTAGTTATATCAGATGACCTAAAGGTAAGCAAGCAATGTGAGAAGGCAGTAAGATGGCTGGGGGATATTGAGATGTTCAAGTTCAAGTTCATTGCAGAAAAACTCCATTGAGCAAGTTCATTCACAAGGAGGTCCTGGAACATTTACAATGACATACAAGCACTACATACAAGGTATTATTGCAATAAAGGTAAATAAGTGCGTACAAAGTTCATCACTGTCAAATCATGAATGGACACAACATAAAAGGCAAAATTCAGACAGTAACCTGATTTGTTTTTCAGCTAACACAGTTAGGTGCAACCAAAGAGATGGTTAGAGGCGGATGGTGGAGAGAGCATAAGAGGATAGGTATGGTTGTGGAGCAGAGACAAATATAAGTAGACAGATATAGTTGTGGGTTTAGAGACAAGTAGGGAGTTAGGAGTAAGAGAGGAGAAGGGGAATGATGTAATTAGGATTTCAGGAGGAAAATGACAAAATAAGCAAAAGCTGCACATCAACACTATGACAAATTATTTTTATCAGTTATGCACCTGGTTGGACTGAAAGCGAACAGACAGTACCCAAGTGAATAACATAAGGACAGAGGGGGATTAGTGGCGCTACAAACATGTTTTATTTGGATGAGGCTAAAGCTTTGTAGAGATCAATTGAGACTATGCTGGTTAGTTTCAATGCAGCTTGGAGTTGGTTCCATGAAGTTGGAAGGAAGAATGAAAGGATATATAGGAGAGTCATCACCAGTAGAAAACAAGAAGTGTTATCCCTCTGTACAGACAGTTGGTGAGACCCCATCTGGAGTACTGCATGCAGTTCCTGAGACTCCATCTCCGCAAGGACATACACAGGATGGAGGCAGCCAGAGGAGGGAACTAAAATGGTGCAGGTTGTGCAACAAATGCCATACAAAGAAAGACGAAATGAGCTTAACATGTATACCCTTGAGGAAAGGAGGAGAGGGGAATATGATAAAACTTTCAAGTACTTCAAGGAAATCAACAAAGTCCAAGAGGGTAGCATCTTTCAGAAAAAGAGATGTGCAAGAACAAGGTGTCACAATTTGAAGATAATGGGAGATGGCTCAGAGCAATGTGGGAAGTATTTTTTCACAGAGGGGTGGTGGACACATGGAACGGCCTTCCTGAGGAGGTCAAGGGATCAAAACAGTGGGGAATTCAAGAATGCATGGGTCAGACATAAGGCAATTCTGGAGGGGGTAGAAAGTATGCTGTTGGTTAACTAGAACCTGCAGCTTATCCAATAGGTAGGAAATGGGGAGATTAGGTGGGCCATGCAGGTCCTTATTTGCCATCAAAGTCTGTGTGTTGCTAAAGGTGGCTGCCCACTGGTTCAGTAATAGTGTTATCGCTTGTGGCGCTGATGAACCAATTTCAGGAACAAGCTTGAGTTGTCAGAGGGTTGGCTGGGGAGGGATTGAGTGTCTGAGGGTCTGCTCCTTCTCTGGGAAGGAGTGGAGTGGCATTCAATTTACACTGCCCTAGCAGAAGGCTGGGGTACAAGTGCACCAAGCAACAGAGGAGTAGCAGATGTCTGTGTGTCATACAGGGGTGTGGTGCTGCCATTGACATCACTGAACCACACTACTCCAGGCCACAAAAGGAGAAAGGAGGAACACAAAAGTGAGAAACACCCCAGGCTGTCACAGACAACTGCTGCCCCTGGAGGCCTGGCACCCAGTGAGTTGGGCATGGCCACCGGATCCCTGAGATGGTGTGTTGAGGACACTCTCCACCACCCTGTTGCGGGAGTAAGTTGCAGAAGCAAAGTCCAGATAAGTCCCAGGAGAAGCCAAGGTGATGGAGTTTGAGGGACAGGCATGATGGAGGAGCCAGACAGGAAGGAAAAGTAATATAAAAAAAGGCTGCTAAGGTGGACAAGGCACCAGGTCCAGATAGACCCTAAAGGAGTTGGGGCAGGCACTGGAAGCACTCTGACAGACCTGTTTAGGTGCTCCATAGAAACGAGGGATGTTCCAGGTGACAGGAGGACACCACTCACGGTGGATATAAGGATGATCAGGCCGATTAGCCTTACGTTTATTGTAGGTAAGCTGTTGGAGACTATAGCTGAAGAACAAACTGAAGAGTACCTGGAAGCCAGAGGACTGCCGCACAGCTTTGTTGCAGGAAGGTCATGCCAGACCCTCCTGGTAGTATTCTCTGACTGGGTCACTGGGTGGTGGACACTGAATAGTTAATATATGTTATATCTTGCCTTGAGCAAGGCCTTCAATTATGTATCCCACAGAAGGCTGTTGAAGAAACTGGAGGACTTGAAGCTGGGACAAAAGGTGACAAGGTGGACAGTGAACTAGCTGGGAGTGAGAAAACAGAGGGTGGTACTGAATGGGGTAAAATCAGAGGGCACAGATGTCAGGTGAGGTGCCACATGGGTCAGCCCTAGGACCTGTTCTGTTCAACATTTCCATCAGTGACACAGATGAGGGAATCCAGGAGAAGATGTGCCTTTCAACCCATTGTCCCTAGCAGACACCTGTAGGTGTCAGTAAAATACATTGGTGTGTCGGAGGATGCCTACGAAATTCAGCTATTGACTTCCTGTGTGCCCTGGCAACATCGGGAGAAGTCACATGTATTTTAATATATAATGTAACAGAATTATGGTATGCGGTAGTGCCTACCGCCTTCAAGGGATGAGGAGCCATTTCTATGTTAAACTCCCAAATTTTGCACCTTATAACTTTGCAACGTTTGCCAGTTGCTTCAAATTTGAGTGCACAATCAAAACCACAGGCCTTAGGATCTGCCAAGTTACGTGCGGTCGGATATCTGACTGCGGAGTTATTAAGCATGATCTGCAGCGGCAGCGTTTTACACTTTTCTGGAATTCTGATTAGCACATACAGGTCGTGCGGTTTGTGCGACTGGCCTGAACCCTTCATGGAGCGTATGGCCGGGTCCCTGATGTGCCTTTTGAAGATTTGGTGAAAAATATTAAATGGTTCAAAAGTTATTCAAAAACAATTTCCCATTATAAGTCAATGGAAAAGTTAACAAAAAGTTCGACAATTATGCATAAATGCATTTTACTTTTCATAAAATGGCCCTGTTACTTTTGCAAATCTGCCATTTTGTTTTCAGTTGGTGATCAGAAAAATGGTTGGCATTTAAATGTGGGACCCTCTAGCAACCTAATTCTTTTTGTATTCACCTAGTCGGACCCGAGGATGCTAGCCATGTCTTTATTTTAGGGTAAAACACCCCAGAAATATGTTTTCAACTTTCTGGAAAAAGTACTTTTTAAAAATGCTTCGTGCTCATAAGTGTCACAAATTTTTGAAAGCCCATACATAAAGTGCAATAATGTAGTTTTTCTAGTCTGTGGGAAAAATGACAGCAATTCTTAGGCACTGCGCTGCAAAAGAGCAGTTTGGAGTTTGGGCTGAAATTTGGAGGACACAGCCAACATCTCACAGATGTGCCTTTCAGTGTTGTGTTGAAAAATATTACACAGCGGCAAAGTTACAACACTCCAAAGTTGACAGTTTTCCCATAGGATAACATTACGGTGCCCAGCGAGTACAGGAACCTTTTGCACCCTGCTGCAAAATGGGACGTTTGGTCTTTTTTCCTGAAATTTGAGGAAGACAGCCAACAGCCCACAGATGTACCTTTCAGTGGTTTGGTGAAAAATATTACAGGAGGCAAAGTTATGGCACTCTGAACTTCTCTTTTTTCCCATAGGATAACATTATGGCGTTACTTGTAGCGCCTTTTCAGAGCCCGTATCTTGGAAACGCAGTACGAGATACGGACTTTTCATCGAAAAACACTTAGCCCCCATTGGAGGCTAAGTACAAAATAACCAGGACAGTCATATTAAATCCTATGACTTTTAAATTGTTTTCTCGTCATACGGTTCCTGAGATATAACCTATTTAGTATTCCAAGTCCTCATTTTCTGCTCTGATACCCATTATTATGTATACATTCTTTGTACTCACTATCTTTCTCTATACAGGTTTTGGGAAAACCAGCCTGTGCGCTTACATTACTGTTAACCGTTGCCCTCTTCCGCTTGTGGTTCCATTACCTGTTTCACTTACCATTGACGTCTAACCTGCCACCATATGCGTTATCCGCTGCGTTTTTATTTGTGCTTACGTTTCTGTTATTTTTGCCATTTGTGTCTACAGTGATGTTTCTCTTTCTGTTTCTCTTTGTCACCATGTCCATTGACACTTCCGTTTACCAAGCACCATGTTACTATGTGACAACATTACATGGCAGACTGTTCCAGTCTATGCCACCGTGTCGTTACCCTTTCTGTTCTCATTCGTGCTTGCGTTACCATGTGCGCCACTGTTAGTGCTTCTGTTTGCATTGCTGTTCCTGTTACTATGCCTCAAGACATCCCGCCGCTGCATTACATTCACTATTTCACCGTTATCATTCTCAAAAGAAGAGAAAATTAGAGGCAAAAACTCAGTTTAATGCATTAGTTAAGGGACAGTTCCACAGCGACAAAAGTAGGAAGTCGGTGTTAGGGTTGAAAAAATCCCCTTGGACCCCTACCCAACCCCCAACAGCATTGGGTGTGCATGCGGTAATCGTTCTTTCTCCCCATTCTCTGTATTACTGCTGCTTTACACATGTGATGGGGTGATTCAGTGCTGGCGACCCCAATGCACCTGTCTGAGACAGGCAGGGGAATCAGGGATTTCAACTCTAACACTAATTTCCTACTTTATATGTATCGTGTCTCATTAAACAAATTTTGCATAATACTAATATATATTTGACTGCATGTAGCACAATTGGAAAGGTAATTTTGTGCTGAACAACTTTGCCTCTGATGTTCTGTATATCATGTATACTTTAGAGATAGTCACATTTGTTTATGGTATGGTGTGTATGGCTTATGTTGCCTGTTTTAGTGAAAACATTTTTTTTGCTGTTTCAACCAGCATAGAAAAAAATGAAATTACATATTATTCTTTGCATACCACCACTGAAAAGGCAATTTTGTGCTGAATAACTTTGCCACTCATACTTTGTGTCTAGCATCTACGGTTCTTGAGCTTATTAGGATTTGTTTGTGGCATGCTGGCTATAGCTTGATTTTGCTTAGAAAGGCCCAGGATTTACTATTAACAGCATACAGGAGACAAGTGGTGCAACTTCGGATAGCTCCTGTGGAGGCAATGAGTTAACACAAAACTATGGCAGGGCAGGCAATGAGAAGAGTGTAAGAAAATGAAAAGGACTCTGAAAAATAAGGTGGTCCAAACTCGGCAGCTAAGGTTCAATGTGAAGAAGTGAAAGCTGATAGACATTGAAAAGGAGAACCCATTCTGACTACTGGATGTTGGGAGTAAGGAGAACAAAGTCTGTGGAGGAAATGGATCTTGGGGACCATCAGCAGCAATGTCAACTCTTCAAGTCAGTGTGGTAAGACATATGACAAGGCAAACAGGATGATGGGCTTCCAGGCAATGGATTTAATAGTAGGAGGAAGGAGGTGATACTGCCCCACTACAGGTCCCTGAGTGAGGCCCCATCTAAAGTGTGGTGCACAGTTCTGGAGCCCTCACATGATGAAGGAAAGGCACCAGTGAGACATGCAAAGGAGGGTCACTAAGATTATCCAGGGGCAGTGGGGCAGGACTGAAGAGGAAAGGCTGATGCATTTCAATATGTACTCACAGCGGCATGGAAGAAAATGGAGATATGACTGAGGCAGCCAAACTCTTGACCGAAATTAACAAAGTTGACTATGAGACCCTGTTCAATAGGAACAAGAGCATGGTGATGAGACAACATGGGTAGAAACTGTTCAGGGGAAGATAAGGAAGAACACGAGAACGTTTTCTTCTTCATTGAGAGGTTGTTGGACCAGTGGAATAGGTTGCTGAAAACAAGTGGTCGAGGCTGGGATGGTAAGTGGGTTCAAAGACAGGTGGGACAAATACAGGGCTTGTAATACCAGTGTGAGAAGCAGATGGAGGTACAATGGTGTTGGGAGAGACAACCTGGAGGATCAAAGTCTATCAGCTCCTTTGACCCTACCTGGCAGACTAGATGGACCTTTGTTTTTTTCTGTTGCACTGTCTGTGTTTCTATGACTTTTCTTGCAGATCTCCAAAATTCCTAGAAAGGGCATCAGCAGTCATATTCTTAGTGAAATGCATTGTTTTATATTACAATACTATAGACAAAAACAATGCATTTCAGAAAGCTGAGATGCAAAACTCTATTATGACCCTGACTGCTCTTTTAAAGGCTTCAAGGAGTGAACAAGGCTCTATGGAACCTTTACTGAAGGCTTATTAAATACACTGACAAGATCATAAACTGCTTTCCTAAACCCTTTTTAAGGATTACCATAGAACTCCGATATAAGGTCTCACATTTGTATTGCTACATTACTATATTTTAAATATAAATGATATAACTTGAGGATAGGAGGATATATATAAATCAAGCTGTCTTATTTGGTGTATAAACAAGGCAAAATAAAGGTTGTGGAATTTAATCATGGTGCCATGACTTTCATTGGTAACCCACTATAGCATTAATGTATATTTATATAACTTTATTAATGGTACAAGGAAACCACAGATGAGTTTCTGTCGTCCTTACTTTAATCAAACACAGCCTTTCTACTCTATATATCATCCTGCATTTGGCCTTTTAGAAAGGGTTGTGCAGTTCACATGCCAAGTGCATATTTGCTTCTGTACATATTAAAATCAAATTTTTTGAATGAAACTTCCTCAGGCCTTCTTCTGGGATACTGCACTGAGCAGCAGGTTAGACACACTAGGAAGAGAGGCTGATAGTGACATAACCTCAGGGAATCATGCGCTCCAAATTTGCAGCACCACACTTACCCTTGACCGTCTTGCACTTATTACTTCCACATGTATGTTTCGCCTTTGTCTTTTTGATGTAAGTCTACAGCAGCTTTAATTGGACTTGGCTTTTGGTTACCAGTGACTAGAGTCAAGCAGTCCCAGGCTTTACAAATTCAAAGAAAACACCAAGTGTAACATCTACTTGGAAGGGTCAGCCTGAAATAAGGTTACATCCTCAATGAACTTTGAATGGAACATAATTCAGGATGCTAATCTTCTAGATGAGCACGTTTCACCACGGTTCATATTGTTTTCTGGAATGGTATTAGAATACAACTATTTATAGTTGATTTTAACATTTATATTTTGTTTTCTTGTAAAACAATAACATTATTTATTTTACTATATTTAAGATTTCTCCAACCAGTATAACCCCATGAGATGCAGCATCTCATTTTTGTGGAGGTGCCAAGGAGGACCACAATATCATAACATATACTAACAATATTGATGTAACAACGGTTCACCATGCCACAGCAACAACCAAGCTGGTGGTGTAAACACAGCGCATGGCAATTCACCAATACCAGCCACCGTGCTCAATACCAATCTGCCATCGTGATAAGAATGAAAACCCGCATCAAGGAAGCTGACCCCCACACACCCTGATGCAGAGGGCCTTGCCCCTGCACTCCCCAGATATTTTATAATCAACTCCAGGTCACGCCTCAGTGGACAGGGGAGGGGCAGGGAAACAGTAACATTGGCCAATGACAAAATCAAATTGCAGCAAAAGCATGCGACTATGATTCGTAGGCAACATCGGGCAGCAAGAAAGAGTCAGCACATTAATGGACTTCACATAACAACACCAGTTTCCAGATGGGAAGCTAGAAGAAATTCTACATTAGCACATACATGTTATTGCATATTTATATATTACATACATGTGTGAAAAGCATCACTGATGATGCTAAGCAGATGGATTTGCCACTGTCTACTTAGTGTCATCAATGATGCTTTTGCTTCAGCTCCTCCCTCCCATTGTGCACCCATTCTACTAAGTTTACCACCATACACCTCAGCATCATTCTGCTCTGACTGTCTCTCCGCTAGCCTTCTGCTTTTATAAATTTATATTTCAATACATTTTAAGAAAAGTCATATATAACATGCATAAAGGCCAGCAAAATGACAGTACATTATTTATTTATTTATTAGTTTTTGTTGACTGGGTAAGTGCACTAGCAAATCCTGCCTATTTTCAGGCATGACCCGGGGAGGGGATACAGATGAATGCCAACTGATCTTGAACCAGATTAAGCTTTGGTGGTATTTTTAGTGAATGAGGAAATTTACAGGACACCGGGAAATTCCCTACCCTTTTGATAAGTGCCATGGGATCTTTAACATCCACCTGAACTACCACCAATCCAGGCAGATGGGACCTCGTTTAACGCCTCATCCGAAAGACGGCACCTCAGAAATGCAGCACCCTCTCATGCTGCACTACAGTGTCAGTACTGGGATATTAACCAATGCGCTGATGTGGGAAGTGAACCCACTGCCCTCTGATCTCCCGGCCTCAGAAGCGAGAGTGCAACCTACTGAGCCACTGACACTGTTTTTAATTATATTGATACCACAAAAATGCAACTAAGGAACAGCAAGCATTGCACATTTCACATTGTTACCACTTGGGAGGAGAAACCCCATAAATTAAATACATTGTCGTAAAATCACAACTAAAGCCAGAATGCAGTCAGCGATTAGATCAGTCCCATGGTTGAGAATAGATCCACCTCAAATAAAATATCCAACCTATATAGGTTTTAAAGATCTGTAGTTACTAACAAGATATAATCAACACTGAGTCAGCGATGCTTCTTGTGAAAGCTGCTTGTACTAAATGCAACAAACATGGAAAAACTCGAACATCATTTAGTTAACAGATAATTATAAGAATATATCATGATATCCGTCCCACTGTAATCGGAACATCCTCACTAAAAGTGGTGAGGCCCTACAGGAACCAGAAACAGGTGTTCAACTCTGAAAATTAGAACAGTGCTGTGGCATAATGCAAGGGTGGCTGCATTAGAAATCAAAGAATACATGCGCTAGACACTTCAGTTGCTCAGGCTTCCCCGTGCTCTGGAGGAAGGAACCCTGCACATACCAACTCTGAAGACATGGCATCTTGGTACCTAGAGCACCAACCCACCAGCCCACTGCCGCCATCTTGACCACCACACATTTCAAACTAAGTACTGATAACATTACAAAGCCCAATCAGTTCCAATCATAAACAGAGTAGAACATTGATTCAGAAGAGTAGCCGCGTCACTCCATATTCCTGGCCTTATTATGCTCATTCAGTCATTCCTTCCAAACCTTCAGCATTACTATTAATTATACATACCCTCACACAGCTTCCAGCCAGTTATCAGATACTCATAACTGGGTGTAAATGAGTTGGTTAAACAAAATAAAATGTACACTAATAGCACATTGGAGGACATCGTGAACAGTAGTTACAACCTCTAAGTAAGCAGAAATTTTTCTCAGCCAGTCACTGGTCCCACACTGCTGAGACTTCATGGTCTCCATCTTTAGCTTGCTGCATAGAAACAAGGTGCTTATCGATCAGCACCCCTGCTGCCTTTGGTCAGTAAATGAGAACTGTTTATTAAAGGAGAGAAAATTGTAGATAAGCCAGGAATCCAATACTATAACCTATCCCAGCTTCTTTTTCAGTTTCCAAGCCCTTCAAAGGCCCGGCTGATACTGCCTCACAGCAAAGAAGTAATCTGGGAAAAAAACATCCTGCTGTTGTCCACTGTTTCAGAA
The DNA here is from genome assembly GCA_016271365.2 of Neoceratodus forsteri. Lineage (NCBI taxonomy): Eukaryota > Metazoa > Chordata > Ceratodontiformes > Ceratodontidae > Neoceratodus > Neoceratodus forsteri. Next base: position 55,169,620 of record CM028129.1, read on the forward strand.
GATTGCTCTTTGCTGCATGCAAGATTGGATCCCTCGTACTCCATCAAAGCACAGTCACCATTATAACAGTCCATTGTCCTTTCCTCCTGGTGTTGCATGGTGAGGATTAACCCAGTAAGCTCTCTGATTGGGCACTGCATACCCAAGCCTGACTGCCTCGACACCCATCTCTCCAGATAGGTAGTTAGGTCTTCCTCCACACCTTCAGGAAGACCAAGAAGTCTCACATTAGTGGAATGGACAGTATTTTCTAACTGCTTGATTTGGATTTTAAGTAGAGTTAACTCTTTCACTGTTGCAGCCACCACCACCACCAGTGCTTTAGTGGTGTCTTTCTCTGAGTCAGCTGCTTTATCCACTACTCCATCAATTTTGCCTTCCACCACTGCTAAACGACCAAAATACTGATCCATTTGATTTGATGTGAGGTCTAACACTGCATGTTACAGAAAGTCTAGCGTAGTGGGAGCTTCTTCAGTTTGTCCTGGTCGCCATCTTCTGCTGGTCTGCAGTGTGTGATGGCCCTGCTGTCAAATGATCATTTCTAGCAGCATGGTGTGGTTGACCCATCTTAATTTTTATATTTAGATGTTCTACAAGAAGAGCTCTGTCTGGATTTCCCAACTGTTGATGCTTTAGTGCAAATATAAACATTGAGATCGCTAAAGTTTGCACAATGTGCTCGTGAGCTCTTCTAGAAGTGTGTTCCTTGTTAGGCTATTGGCTCCACCCCTGCCTTCTGTTTTTCTAAAACTGCAGCTGAGGGGAATTGGGATTGGGAGGACATCTGCCTTGGGTGGAGGGGTGGGGTGAATGACTAGCCAGGATGGCGTGCCTCCACCCAAGGATTGGGGGTATGTTTTGGGCTTCTGGCAGCTTTGCAATACTTTTTGTAAGCCACATAGGGAGGTCTGTGTTAGGGAGGGAGTGCTCTTTTGTCTACAACACAGTGTATACTATGCTGCTGGCCAGGAGCCTACTTTGTTTTTTGCTTTAGCAGATGTGAAGGCTGGGAAGAGGGTAGAGGATGGAACAATTGTTCAATTTCATGAGGTGGCCCAGGAACAAGCTCTTGGTAGCTATGGGTTGTTTTAGACAACACACCATTGTGGATGCCATGTAGTCAAATATAGATACTTGAATATTCTGGCAGCAATACAATATTCAGCAAAATATTAAGGAAAAGGTATTGGCACAGCTCTAATAAAGGCAGTGATCCTCCTCCTCCCTCCACGGAGGCAGACAGCATTGTTGATGGCTCAGTAGGCATACTCTGGGGCTGGAAGATTGGAAGGTCCTGGTTCCAGCCCTACACCAGACTTGGTGTAATACCCATAACTGAAATTGTAATGCAGTATGGGTGGGGAGTTACTGCACTGTTGAAGTGCCTTCCTTTGTTGAGACATTAAGCCATGGTCCCTTCTGCCCATCTCCGCCGTGCTATCCAGTTGGAAGTAAAAGATCCCATGACACATACTGAAGAAGAGTAGGGAAGGTTCCCACTGTTATGGCCAACATTTCCTCATCAATAAAACAGTTATATATAGCCCACCTCCCAGCATGTATCTGGATACAAGCAATCACAGCTTAATGTGCCTTTCCCGTCAAAAAGTATAAATAAAAATCAATCAATTAATCGATCGATCAATCAATCAAATTGTTTGTGTACTTAACTCATTCTCCCTTGACTGGCCTTCTGACGCCCAAGTTCATTTCTCCACCTGGATTACTGGCGCTGCAAGACAGCCCTGCTATTGTGTTGATGGACTGGCACAGTGCATAGTGTTTGCTATATGTTCTACATGCTGATCAAAGGCTAGACGGACAAACACTTCAGCGATGGACTTTTCTAGGCACTTGCTTTCAGCTGTATACGTATAAACTTCTGTATGACTGTCATGTTTATTTAAAAGATCATTACTTTGATTTTCTTTTCATTTAGTAGCAGTCTGTTCACAAATATCCATTGCTGCACTCCATTAAACACCCAATGCAATTGCTTATTTAGGTCTCTCAGACCTAGATCTAATGTACAGACACTTCGTCATCTGTGTATAGGTTAATATTTATGTCAGTGCATACCATACGGAGGTCATTCACAAATGGTGTAAAAAGTGGTCCCAGGATTGACTCCTGTGGTACACTCAAGAGTTAGTCTGTTGGAATCTGATATATTTACTTTTACTTTTACTACCTACTCTGGAGGAGGGAATGGCCACCGTGCTGCAGCTGTCTGTGAGTTCTAACCCCACCTCTGCTTTTTATCTGGTATTTTACTTTATTATTTTATGTACTACGTATTTTAGCTAATTTATTATAGGGTGTTAATTCAGTGTAAGACAGGGTATTTTTGTGAGGCAGTGTTAGGGAGGATAGGTTTTATTTTTTAGAAAAGTTTAATCAAGTTCCCATATTGTTTTCAAGATGTCTTCCCCATCTTGATTCAGTAGCTGCTCCCTGAATCGGCCGACCTCTCGATGGAGTGGGTTGCCATTGGGCTTTTAGTTTTGTTTTCTGACTCACAGTGTTTGAATTACCTGTGGTCAGCACCACGTCACTGTAAGATGGAGAGGATATCTGCCAGGCGGAGTGGGTTGAAGGGGTTCCACATTCAGAATCTGGGACAGCCATTGCCTTGGATTTGGAAGCTTGTTCTGTCTGTGTTGTGCAGGTTCCTTTGCCAGTATTCCAGCCATGAAAAGGCCTTTCACCGTTCGTCATCTGAAGGACACCTGCAGCCGTGGACAGTGGTGAAACTGAGTTGGTTTGACTCCTGGTACATCCTGAAGTGGCCTGATTAGGCCTAAGAAGCGGCCTTCAGAAATTAGCTGAACATCTGAGTGACTGTTTTGAGAGTGCAGTTCTGCTAATTTCTCTGACTACAGGGTAACGGGAGATGAGCCACAAGTGAGAGAGTGCCTCCCTCTTCATTCCGTCTGTATCCCTGTTTAGTGGGGCATTGGAGCTGCAGTAAGAGACAGCCGCTTTTCTCCCAGCCAGACTCCTGCTTATCTGATCCTGTTGTGTGCATATGAACTGTGGTACGAGACTTGCCTTTTTGGATTATGTGATGTATCCTAGAATTTCAGCACATCTATTGGGACTTGTTGGACAATAGTTCCTTACGTGAAGGCACAAGGCAGCAGGTAACGATTTCCAAGTTACTTGGTTTCTATTATATCTTAATGGCTGTTGAACTGTGTTATTTGCCTTATTGGTGTTTGGTACCTTAGGCTCTGCCCCTGGACTCAGCAAATCAAATAATTAGCATTATTATCAGTTGACTGCATGGGAAGTAACTTTGTAAGGTTCCTGCTGGACTTTCTGTGGTATATGACAGGGTTGGATAAAACCTTGTCCCATTTGTTAGACAGAAAGAGTTAAAATCAAGGATCTATTTTTCTGTCCTCTCCTATTCTGTAACTGGACTATTTCTTGTCTGCCTGATTGTGCACTCAGATTTTTCTGTGACACCTCAGAACTGGCCACCCCGATGGTTCCACCTTCTCCCCTGTTATCTTTCTTCCTTTACTTGCTATTTCTATTGTTTCTTTTCCCTTGCTTCCTGTGGCTAAAACAAATGTGAATTTTATGAGAAGCTGAGATCCCTTGGTTTGCAAGTGTATATAGTTATAATGTTGAAGTGACTGCAAAAAGCTATTTGGAACTCAGGAATTAACCTTGAGATGCAGTTTGACCTCCACAATCTCATTTGCAGAGTTGCCAACATGAGATCAGTTCTGTGACACAATCTGTTGCACATGCAGGAAAGAAATTGACAAAGTTCTGATACATTTTAGAGACACAAGGAAATGCATCTTAACAAGCCCAGGATGCAGAAATTATTTGCCAGAAAACCATTATATATAGAGAGCAACCTTTGTTAGCGGGGAGGGAGATTGAGATTTAGAGATACCCTCAGATAAAGGACTTCATTTTGTATGAACCGCCTGTAAAAGATCTATTTTGCACAATTTTTATTTATTGTTAATGATAATGATAACATGTTGTTCGTGAATTTTATAACTTCTCCTGGTTTGCCTATGCTTCCGGATCTATGCCTCATGTAACATGTTATATTGCCCAAAATATGAGAGCCACGAGGGGTGCAGAGGAGGCCATCTGTTTTAGATCCGCATTGGGATTCACACCTCAGCCATGGGAGTAACCAAATTATTTGAATGTGTGGCCTCTAGCGGGGGCTGTGCAGGGTACAAGATCATCCTTGTGTACTGGCCTCCAGGCAGTGGGATCAATTCCTGCAGAAACTGGCAGACTTCATGGCTGGCCAGGTGGTGCATACCACATCTACATCAGTGATATTGCGGAGGGTTTGAGAGGGAGGGTGTGCCTATTTGCTGATGATACAAAATCTGCAATAGGGTGGACACCCTGGAGGGGTGGAAGACATGATGAGGGACCTCAAGACACTCGAGGAATGGGCCGGAAATGTAGCTGAAATATAATGCTTAGAAGTATGCTGTGATGCACCTAGGAGGAAAAACACATGCGCTGGGTACACGCTTGGGGATCAAAGAATCAGAACAGGAACGGATCTGGGGATCATAGTCTCCCCAAGCGTTAAGGTAGGTTTCCAATGTAGGGAGCGGCAGGAAGGGCCAATGGAATGCTGGCATGCATAGGCAGAGGCATTACTAGCAGGAGGGAGTAATGCCCTCTACAAAGCCATAGTAAGGCTGCAGTTAGAGTACTGGATTCAGTTCTGGAGACCACACCTCCTAGGATATAGATGCACTGGAGAGGGTCAAAAGAAGGGCAACAAAGATGGTGCAGGTATGCAGGGAAGACATACGAACAGAGGTGATAGCTGAACCTGTACATGCTGGAAACAAGGAGGGAAAGGGTGACATGATTGAAACCTTTAAATATGTAAAGGGGCTCAATAAAGTAGTTGAAGGGGTCTGCTGAGGAGGAAGAAAGGAGCCAGAACTAGAGGCCACAGCCTCAGATTGCAAGGAAATAGGTTCAGGGGCAATGTGAGGGGGGGCGTCTCTCACAGAGAGGGTGGTGGAACCCTGGAACAGACTGGAGCAGACTGCCAGATGGAGTGGTGGGGGTTAAGATGGTGGAAGACTATAAGAAAGCATGAGACAGGTATCTGGGACTGAGTATTGGGGGAAGGTGGGGCAGGTGGGGAAAGGGGTATGTGAAAGGGAGGGTTGGGCAGACTAGATGGGCCAGAAGGATCCTTTTCTGCCATCAAATTTCTATGATTCTATGACCCACAAGATATGAAACAGGAAGCCTCACTTGCTTGTTACACCTGGTGCAAAGATCGGTCTATAGTTTACCCATTTTTGTAACTTTACCAGTGTATAATGAAGACTATTAAGAATATTAAATTATATAAGTCTCGACTTTGGGAATTCACTCTGCCAATAGGGAGAGCTGCTGTCTATGTCTGTTGATATCATGTTTGGATTGTTTTCTGTGATAGCGAAAATCAATAAAGCATATTACTTTAAAGAAAATCGACTGTGCATATTTTAACCTCACAAGTGTATTTTGTGGCACTATTTGAACTTATCTTTCAAGCCAAACATCAGATGAAAACAGCTGGCAGACGTTAACAGGCACTGGTACGGCAGCACATACCTCTCATCATCTCACATCTATCTCCAGTCCCTTCATCTGGAGACTAGTTGTCCCTGTCCATTGTTACCTGGGCTAACATTTGTGCAGTCATTTTACTTCCTTGTAGCCAGGTTATGACCAGCATTGGTTGACATTTATATCTTCAGCCAATTTCTTGAAACGCTGCATTTTAAGACCCCACCATTGTGAGTATAATTGGTGTTTGAGAAGGTGTCCCATTTGTCATGTAAAACCTCAGGGATGCCCTTAAGTTCCCTTTAATTATGCTCTGGTGAGTGCCTTAGCAGTGAGAAGGAAATTCTGGGATTTCCAGGTCTATCATGCCCTAAGGTGGTTTGTTTGGTATGGTCAAAGGTTGATCAGTGGCAGGAGGAGAAGAGGAGATGCCAGGTGCTTTTTGGTGCAGTTGACGCTCAACACAGACCTCCGATTGAGAATGTTGTGGTACTTATTCCAGTCCCAGACATCCCTTCTATGAATGAGGCAAAATTACAGAGTTACTGACTGAAGACACACTGGCCATAGTCAGCAGAGGGTCAGGACACAGTGAAAGGTGGCAGGTTATAAGGGAGGCTTATTTATTTAACTTATTCTGCACATTTATATTCCTTTGTATTCTCAGGACTATGTATTTTATACTGCACACTCACTAATACCCTGTTCATTGTCTAGTTATTGTTATTATTGTATGAAGATAGTGCTGTTTCTACATAACTGACTTTGAATTATTTAATAATTTGCACATTTGTCTTTCTTCATATTCTCATTACCACACATTTCAATTTGCATAATCACCACCGACTTACTCATTCATGTATTTATTGTTCTTATTGTATATCCGTGTTGCTTGAATTTGTTTCCTCACCTGTGACCCTTTCCCGAGTCACACCCAGAAGCAAGCCTCAGCTCAATGTGCTTCTCCCATTCGATTTTTAAATAAAGATTTAGGACCTTTCAGTACTTTCTCCTTTTCGAATCTCTTGTAGAGCCAGACACCAAAAAAGAGAGGGCAAAATTAGTCATCGCTGTTGGTGATCCTTAAATATTTAATTGTCTGGAGGATATGTTGTGCCATATTTCAATATTTATATGCGCTGCATGCAAAACAAACATACTGGTGGTACTGGCAGTGCAGGGATTGTGGAAGCATGTGCTATATAAGCCAATGGATGTATAAGTGCATGAGGTTTGGTACGCTAACAGTCAGTGCTGAGAAGACTGATGGTGGCAGTGTTCAGCAGGCTGATGGGCCATAAACTTTGTGTAGTTCAAAGGATGCAGGCCCACTAATCACACTGGTCTTCTGCCCATTAGCCAGCTAACAGAAATCATCATCAGGATCTGAAGACAAATGTCAAGCCTCACACTCTCTCTGTGTGCGCTGCATATGTATGTATATATGTGTGTGTGTGTGTGTGTGTGTGTGCATCTGTTCCACTTTTAGTGGTTTAACCTAGTTACAGACAGAGTCTGGACAGCATCTCTTTAAAGCACTAAACAAGGTGGAAAAAACACTCAGCATGCAAAATGCAAATATAATAGTATCAGATACAGGGATCAAAACTAACTTTGTAGACACTAGCCAGCAGGGCTAGTGACTGGGAAAGATCCACTGGCCCCCACAGACATTTCCACTGGCCCAGCTGGTGTACATACTGAAGTGTTGCCTTCTCCAGTAAAGCTTGCAGGGCTAGTTAAATGAAAATCTTACTAGCCCAAACAAAATCTACCAGCATTTGGCTAGTGGGCTGGTGCCAATTTTGAACCCTGTAGATATGTTAACAGCGATCAAGAATGAACAGAAACACCAGAAATAGCTGATTTTAATTACTATTGTTTATGTTCCCTTTAAAGAGACCCTGGCACCAGCTGGATAACTTTAAAATGTGAGATTTAGACACAATTCATTTAATAGCTCATATATTTTGCAATTCTTTTTTTTTATATGGACTTTATCCTCCTGCCTCCCCACCAACCCCCTTCTGCTGTCATTCCTCAGCCTTGTCACCCCACTTCCAGGGCTTGCCCTATCTACATCTTACCTCATTGTGTGAGTGGGTGCCATGGATGGTGATGATGCGGTGCCTGCAGGTTCGCAGCATCATCCTACCAATGGGAGTTCTTTTCTGCAGTCACTCCACTTGAGTCAGAGCTGACAGCATGCAATGGTGTTCACAAGACCATGAAGATGAGTGCGCTCACAGTGTTCGCCTCTGGCTTTCAATTCTGGTGACCACTACTGCACCACCAACCCTCCACTAGATGGCAGCCAAGCAGCTGTGCACACTGTCCCCCACCCCAAAGGAAGAGAGGTGTCGATGGACACTCAATTCCCTTTCTCTCCCCAGCCCCCAAGTGACCCTGGTCTGCTCTTGAAGTTGTGTCACTGGTGCAGTGGGAGGTGAGGTGTCTAGCACCTCAGCGCCCACCCCACTGGTCCGCTACAAGTTAACTGTAGCTCAGATTTCCTTAGACAGTATTGTTTGTGGCCCTGAGGGGACTGGAACCTATAACCCACTGTTTTACAGTTCTGTGCTTTTACCCTCTGCACCATTCAGCCAGAACTATATTTTTGCAGTTCTTTCTCCTTTTTCTTTATCACTGAAGGAAGTGACATAAAAACAAGGTTACTGTCCCTCGGAGTTTGTTTGCACTGGCTGATTGTCTACACATGGCATCATAATGCCCTGTTTATGGCATCATAATTATCTCCATAGCAACAGCTTGGGATGTCATAAACAGAACTGTGACAGCTGAAGCAGATAGAAGACAGAGCAAATGTCTAGTAATAAAGAAATAAGGGTGACAATTGGAGAAAGAAAGTGTGAAATATAAGCTAAATTGTATCTAAATATTATGTTACTGGCCAGTTCCTGGGGTTACTTGAATTCCATCAGTTTTAGACCAGGCAGATAGCTTGGGCAGTGTTCAAAGGGTTTTAAATGCTCTCTGTAAAACATTACATCATCATCTGCCTGGTTCTGCTGAGCAGAGGATGAGGTAATGCTGCTCGGAACTCTCACAGCAGCATAAGTCACACTTACCTAAAAGCTGTTTTGAACTGGGAGTCAGCATTCTGAAGTTGGAGTTCAAAGGGAGTGGTGTTCAGCGTGAGTTTTGAGGGCAAGAGCTGTCTGCTGGCACTCTTGTCAAGAGGGAAGGACATTCATTTGTGTTTCTGTCTTAGTACAGTAATCCAAAGGCTGGTTTCTCTGGAAGTGGTGGCTACCAGATCCTGTGAAGCCCAGAGAGGGTGAAGATTCTTCACAGAAAGGAAGGAATGGGACTGAAGGTTCAATGAGTACTTTGGGCAACCCCAAAGACTGTAAGAGCTATTAGCATTGCCCAAAGAAATGGACTTGTGTGAAGTCTGAGGATTTCAAGTACTTTCCAAGTGTTCTGAGGGGAACAAGTGTGTGAAATGTAAACTGTTTAGGGGGGTTGTCTGGTGTCTGTCAGATACAGGTGCCATGGACCTTGACCCAACGTTTGTGTAGTAGGATGTCTCTTGCAGCCCTGTGTGGTGGAGAAACCTGTGTCTTAAAGTAATGGCAAAGATAATATAGTTTGTGACCAGAGTGAGCTAGACCCTCATTCCAGGTGCAAATAGGTCTAACGGATTACCCACAGGAAAATGTGTTTTACAGGTAGGTGTTAACTACAGTCACCTAGTGGTGCTCGACATAGTTCAGGAACCTACTTAGGGCTGGCCATCAAAATAGTCCAGGAACCCTGCATTGGACTGGCAGTTCATAGAAGTCCATGTCTCCTGAAATAGGGCTGGCATGGTGTAACATTTGTGGAAGAAGACAGTTTGCCTGCAAGAAAGTTTGGAAATGTTTTGCCAGCTACAAGTGTCATCTGTAATTTGCAATTACAAGCCCTGGGGTACCACCTTTATTCGCTGTTAGCACTGTGTCAGGAATAAAAGCCATACAGTAACATCCCAAATTCCTGGTTGTGGACAATCCATATTTTAGTGACCTGTGAATGTTTTGGGCCCCACAGATAGGAGACACAGCACAGCCCTGGCACTTCCCTCCTGACCTGGGTTAAAATGGAAATGTTGGTTTTGTGCTCTGCCCGCCCTCTGAGATGCCCGAGGCAGGTGTTTACCCTAATGCCAGGGGCATGCCTATTTTCTGCCAACTTGTGGTTTGTTGCCTTGTCTGAGTAACATGTAGGGGGTCTGGGGTTACAATTACATTTTTCAAAGCTGTCCCAGCAACATTTGAGGCTCCTTACAGCTGTATAACACTGCCATCAAGCAGCTGGCATTGACAAATACTTGTTTATTTTATTTGTAGCTTTCCAAAGTGCCATGTAAACATAGTTATATTAAGATGCCCCAAACAATGACATGATTTAGACAATTACTTACATATTCTGTTTGCTTCTGGAGTCCCCAGAGTCCCATTTGGTGCAGGGCTAATTTCTTGTGTGTTCTGCTTTTCAGTAGAAGCGTGTCTTTCTGATTTTTTTCTTTGACAGCACCAGGTTCACCAGGAAGTGCAACTTCTCCGACACCAAGAAGATCACTTTATATCTCTTCACAAACTCTTCCATGGTCTTCACCTCACCCTCCGAAGATCGTGACACTGGGTGGGGTCTTGATCGTAGATTGGTAGCTGTCTCATTAATTGTCTGCGGCGATAGTACGCTCCCTCTGTGCCAGCCACTGGCTGCATTTCTTCGGAATGAGCTCCATGTAGCGAATTGCCTGATTGGTGGGGGACAGAAGAAAATTCACTGGTGTTTTTTAGCATTGGCTACAGTACAGTGTGTTGTCTGAAAAAATGAACTGTTAACATAAAGAGTACACAGACCTGCTGACAAACCAGACACTAAGTCTAAACTGTCACCATTATAGAGGTGATCACTACATTGGACAGTTTGTCCAGCAAAAGAAATACTGTAAACTGTTGTAGAAAAAGGGGTTATAAAGGGTACTGAAATTGCTGCATCCTGATTGGTTAGCAGACATACATTTTTAGACTATCACCACTTGCTGAAAAAAGTGCTGGCAATTAGGACACAGCACACTAACATATCAATGCCTTTGGTAAAACATTACTGACTTCCATTACAAACACGGCTACCACCTTTATTCTCAATAAAATAAAATCAGTTTAGGTCATAAAATGAAAGTCCTCAAAATTTGAAAAAACAAACAAACATGAATTACATGTTTTCTCTTTATTTTTGTGACTCCTTGGCCCTCCTCACCGCACCCCTTCATCCCCAGGATCTCGCTTGCCTCTGCGGCATTCACCCGTATTGTCCCCTGTGGTGGGCCTGCTGGGGTCCCCTTCGCCAACCCTCCGAGCGGTGCCTTCGTCATTAGTCCAGTGGTTGTGGGAGTCTCTGGGCTTGACTTCGTGGGGGATGGGTGATCGTCATGGTTTGTTTTGTCCCCCTGTGGTGGGAGGTGTGAATGCAATGATGTAGGGGTGCACGCGCCACGCCTGGCACACTCTCACCTGCACTGACCCCAGCCTCCACTAGAATTCAGTCGCATACTGAGTGCTTCCCCTGCCCCCACAGGAGAGGAGCAGTTCATCAGACACTAAGTCCTTCTCCCCAGCTGGCCCTCTGACACCCCGAGCTTGCATCTGAACTCGGTCATCAGCGAAGCCGACCCATGTTTTTCCCTTTATAATCCTCTTCTTACACACATACTGTACATCAGTTTAAAAAATATGAAGCACTACTTACAGCTTTACTTTCTTAAGCTTCCTTCCTGACCATCAAAGCCCCTTCCTATTTTTACTAGGGTTATGAGTAATGACTAGCATTTCCCAAATACAATGGAAAACACATGATTCGTTATTCAGGTACAAATAACAAATGGTGACACTATTCCTGCCCATTCCTATTAGGGGACTACTATTTGTTACAAAAACAAAATAAAATGAAACAGCCCACCTCCTAGCCCAATCCTTTAAAATACCCCTCCCTACCCTCTTTACTAATCCCAGTCCACCCTTCTCCCCAAACACCTACAATTTCACGTTTAACAAAAAAAAACACCATGATGGGTGACTGGCATAACTCCACGCCCATTTCCATGGCGCGCCATCTTCAGTGCTTTTCTCTTATCATTCAAAATCAATTATTTTCCCCACACTTCCCAGCCTGCCAGCACTTAAGCCATCTCCGCCTCTTCCACCCAGAACCCAATTTTTCTCTTAAATGAAGGCCCTTAATGACAATGAAGGTGACCAATACAACCCACCTCCCTCTAGTGCCAGCTGCCTTCTAGTGAATAAACATGAGTGATTAGTTGTTTTATTATGGAAGGAAGCATGAGAGCGCTTTCATTCACTAGAAGGTGGGCAGCCATGGAGGAGGGCTGGTTGTGTTGGTCACCTTCATTGTTAGTAAGGACCTTCATTTAAAAGAAAAATTGGGTTCTGGAGGAGGAGGAGGAGGTAGAAGTTGACTTGGTGCTGCCAGGGTGGGGGTTATTGATTCTGAATGATGCGTCACCCATCGAGGAGTTGTTTTTTCTGAAACAAGAAATTGTGGGTGCTGGGGAGGAGGGTGGGGTTGGATCATAGCAGAGGGTTGAGGATGAGGGGTTGTATTTTAAAGGCTTGGGCTAGGAGGAGGGGGCTGTTTCTTTTGTTTTCTTTCCACAGGGCCACGAATAATGAATACAAATACCCAAATATTTGGGGCCCTGAATACAAATACTTGGCTGCATATTTGAAATAAGGTATTCACACTCCCAATCCTTACCAGCCCACCAGGGTAACCTTTGCCGCTTACCCTGCCCAGATAAAGTTGAACCCCTGGCTTTATTGAAGCCTTCTGTTGTCTGTGTGGGAGAGGTGTACATTCTGCCAGTAGTAGTACAGTAGCAGGAATTTTGTTTTTGGCCAGGAAAGTTTGAAGATACTCCATTAGGGAAACAGTGCCCTCCGAAGACTTCTGCAGAAATTTGAATTCCTGCATTCAAGATAAACAAACATTCCATCTCCTGAATGTGGAAAAACAGATGATAGAGAGGTGGGATGGATTACTTTTAAGAGTTACTTTTAACAAAAGAAAATACCTGGTTTTAGTTTAAAAGTTGGCATTTTTTAAGATGTCTCAGCTTAGCCATTTTATAAGCAGAATAAGAAACATCAGGGTATGAGTAGTTATGTGTGTTTTATTGGCTCTACTTGTTTACCTGGTAAAATATGTTTAAATAAATAAATAATTCGATAAATACCCTCACTGCTAGATGTCGAAGGCACTCAAAATAAACACCTCATGCCTCAAAATGCAGCTGGGAATGTGTTTGTCACATAACTACCGTATGCTTGTTGTGTCTCATTGCTTACATATGACATGGACTCACAGTTGTACACTGTGACAAGACGCACTATATATAATGATAAATACAATGTATGTGAGAGTTACCTTACAGATAGATTACATATTTTAGCACAACAATGCAAGAGAGCCATGCACAGTCAGTAACAAAAATATGAGTTAAAAGCAAAGAATATTCCAAAATTCACAGCTGATTTAAAGTAAAGCATGGCACAAAACCCCAGGCTGGTCTTAAATGTGACCCTTCAACAGGGGTGTGGCCCACAGCACACCAAACACTCAGTTTTACAGACAGTATTTAAAGGTACACAATTAATAGCACATAGGGGTGGTGAGTATCTATGGGATATCACACGCCTGGTGGTTGGGAGGAGGTCATGAGGCCGAGTGTGTCCAACCATTCGAGAAGTGACGATATCCCATGATATACCACACCTTTGAGTGCTATTATGAACGGATTTATCAGTTTTGTTAGGAAAAATAATTAAAAAGAAACTTTTAAAATGTTTTAATGCCCTTTTAAAGTGTTGGAGGAACATCTTTAAAAAAAATTCCTGGAGGGCTTTGGGCAGCAGGTGACACTGTTGCAAGTGGAGTTCATGTAGCAGTGCAGCTGCAAGCACCAATATGTTGGCAGGGACAGCGATCGTTGTGGTCTGAGATCTGCTCCCCACCCTCAAACAATATTGTGATTATTGCAAGCCTGGAGTAAAGGAAAACTGTGATGCTTCATTTTTAAGGGAAAGGTGATGTTAATAAAGAATTTTTTGTAATTGGGAGAGCCATTGTGATACCTGGTATGTTTTCTTCTCTCGTGACCGTTAATAGGCTGTGCGGTGGCGTTATGGTATTTCTTTGTTGGGCGAGTAGTTTTGTGAATGCTGCAGTGCGGCAGTTGCCCATTGTGTTGCTGTCGTGTGCGTGCTGGTGGCAGTTCATTTTTTTTTTTTTTTTTTTAAATAGCGGCGACTGGAAGTCTAACTCGCTATGGACTGCGGTAGATGTAGAACTCTGCGGTAGAGGAGGCTGGTGGTCGGAGGGTTTTGAAGCCGTGATGATGTAGCTTGATATCATCACAGCTTACAAACCTCTCGCCAATCAGCTTCCTCCATTTACTATCTCCAATTCATAATACTTAATATCATATGGTGCTGCTGCTGGAAGTTTTGAAAACCATTAAATACCAAACTTATACAATATTACAGTGAATTACACTAATAACCCTAATATCAGAACATAAATATTTTAGCCACTGAAGCTTTCCAAAGAAGATAAACCATTAATGAATCCTCACTTTGGCCATTTACTTTGGACAGGTCAACTGAATCCTTAACCAATGTGAAGGCAGCTTGAACACTGCCTGGCGACATTACAATGGCTTCTGCTGAATGCAAAACACAGCAGTGAAATCAAACAGAAACATCTTCATGAAATGCACTGATTTTAAATGTTTTACTGTTTATTGCACGTAGTATAAATTAGACACACAAATGGCCTGATTCAGAATAAGACATTTATTATCACTTAGTGAGTGGACAGGACTTGTATAACTCCACTCATGGCTCTGCACTAGAAAGCTATTGTCATGCCCTCACATGTGAAGATAGATGGCAAATTCGAGTCAACCCATTGCGTATCCCATATATATAGGGGAATATTATAAAAATCCAATTGAAATGAATGGGATTTCCTGTGATACAGTGTGATATATCTGGATATTCAGTATCGTGCCACTGGCAACCACTGTACTAAAATGTGCTTGATATTTTACAAGTGATCTGTGACCCCATGACAATCAAGCCCTGTTGAACACTTCTGGGTGAATAACATGTTATTCTCTCAGTAGCTCAAGTTACTCTCCCATTGGTGACATCAATGATATTGTAACTCTTTTAAGTCCCTGCAACAGCGGCATTGTGCCAAACTGAGACTTTTGGGGCACCCTCAGAAACAAGACTCCAGACAAACAAAGTTCAATGAAACAAAAGATTGCTTTACGTCAGCACCAAACCAGGGTTCAAAGGCAGCTTGGTTTGGCAACGTGAAAACAGAAGACTTTCAGTTTAGCTTGATTCAGCATTCCAGTTTACAGCAGCAGCACTGTTTTCTCCATCAGGCCCAAATTTTCCCTCTTGCTCTGTCTGATTTCCTTTTTATGCCTTCCAGGTGAGCCTCATTTGTGCTCTTCTCCGCAGGGATCTCCAGGCCAGCGTACAGTCAGTGCATATGGCATTTTAGGCCTTGTTCACACTGAACATGGTTCAGTGGTGCTTATAAAACATTTTAAAGCGTGCCGAGCTCTCCACACTGGAAGGCAAACCGTTGCAGATAAACATGGTTTTACGATCTGTGTTGCACCGCATCTTGCCAGCTGGCCCATAGTGCAATTGCGGAACATGCAGATAGTGCCATGGAAGTCCCAGCATGCAAGTGGGCATTGCCATGCAACGGATGTTTAGACATGGCTGCACCCCGCTGCTGAAATGCGGGATGCCATGGATGAGGATCACCCAGATAACTGTTACCTATTATTATGTGTATTCATACATCGAATCACTGTTCTACTCGACTCGTTGAGTGACCACTCCCAGTAACTTGCCACTGGTCTAATAAGGCCCCTAAGCCACCACCTAAAATCATATACCAACTCGTCCTAAAACAAGCATTTGTCAATGCTGAATGTTGTCGTGCTGGCATTGGCAGTGGCGGAGCTAGAGAGCGCTTAGCACTGTGATTTTGTTAATGTGTCCTAAATTGGTGATTTTGCACAGCGAGCACGCCATAGTGCAACACAGCTATGGAAACGCATTTTGGGCAGGCTGTGAAAATGGCAGCTGGACTGTTGAAAAGGAGGTGTACAAATGCCAGTGGTGAAAATATGGCAGGAAGAATTGCAGATTGATGAAGTTACAAGGGTGCATGGAAACTACACAATGCACTGCAACACAGTCATTTAGGGACTTCGGCGCAAATTTTCAACATAGGCATTTAGGACCTCTGCTCATAAATAGTGTCACCTCATTTCCTCAAACTGTCCCGAACTGATTTGACAGCAACCGTGCAATTCTTGTGCTGGATTCAGGCAGCTGTACTGTTCATAAGGAGGTATGAAAATGCCAGTGATGAACAGCTGGAGTGAAACTATTACAAATTCACAAAGTCATGAGCTTGTGTGCAAACTACGCAAGGCATGCTCGTAAAACACTCATTTTATTGACTTTCAGTCCCCAAATTTTCAACATAGGCATTTTAGGACATCTGTTAATGAACAGTGTCACTGTCATTTTCATAATGTGTTCGAACATGGACTTTCCACAGCGACCACGCTATTCTGCGCCGGAACTGCGAAACAGATTTTGGTCAGGATGTGAAAAATGACAGCTGTACTGTTCATTAGGAGTGCAGAACAATGACACTGTTGAAAATCTGGAGTGAAAATACTATAAGTTTGTGAGAACTTATGAGCGTATGCAGAAATCCGCAACGACGTCAGTAACACAGTCATTTTATGGAATATTGTCAACAAATTTTCAACATAGGAATTTTAGAACCTCTGCTCATGAACAGTGTCACTGTCATTTTTAATGTGTCCTAACACTGATTTTGCACAGGCTATTCTGTGCTGGAAGTCGCAAAACACATTTCGGCCAGGATGTAAAAATGACAGCTGTCGGTTCACAAGAAGGTGTGGTAAAATGCCAATGTTGAGAATCTGGCATGAAAATATTGTGATCATTGAACCTAGGGCGTGCATAACAACTGCTGCATTGCAGCTTGTAAAACAATCATTTTAAAATTTTTCCCACCAAATTTGCAACATAGGCTTTTGAGGCTTCCCAATGAATAGAGACTGTTATTTGTTATTTGTCCCAAAAGGTGATTCCACGCGAGTGACTACGTAAATCACCTTCGCCCAATTAACAAAACACAGTGACAGAATTCATGAGGTGGGCTCAAAACCCATGTTGAAAACTTAGCCAAAATTCCAAAATGCCTGAGATATGCAGCAAAGTTGGAAAAAAACCCTATTTATTACATTATACAGCTTATCGGCATTTCCTTAGTTCACGGTCGGCTTTGAAGAGTGCAGGCGTGTTTCCGGTCCGCCGAGGTCGTTGTGCTAGACTCCGGAGGTAAGTATGGGGTGAGAGGGGGTGAGGGGTGTGGGGAGGCAGGGTGCACAGAGGGTGGTGTGAGTGGGGGGCAGGGAGACTACGAGGGACAGTTTTTGTTTTACAGGTGAAAAACAAAAATAAAACATTATGGGACAGTTTTTTTGTTTTGAGAGTTTGTACGCTGGGGTGGGCTCCCAGTGTGCCACCTAACTGTTTGGGGTCTGTAGCCGATGGGGGATTGGGCACCCTCATTGGCACACAACGGGAGGGAATTTATGCCAACAGGGATTGGGCACCCGTCGGCACACAAAAGCGGGGGAGGCCGAGCCAAGGAGGATTGGGCACCCCTCTGCATTAAACAAGGGCTCTTATGCCAACGGGCAGTGGGCTCCCGGTTGGCACACAAGCAAAGGGGTGGTTAGGAGCTGAGGGGATTGGCCACCCTTGGCATATAACAAATGGGGGAGATGATTTATGCCGATGGGGAATGGGCTCCCCGTCGGCAGTACAGAGGGGCAGGATTAACCGACAGGGATTAGGCACCCCTGAGCATTGATGGTTGGCGGCCACTGTGCTGCCATGCTCATAATGTCGGGCGAAGCACCCAGGGAAAGTTCGCTGCATCTGACGAGCTTTGCTCGCATTGCAGTGGACCTTTTCTTAGATGTGCTCGCCACATTGCGTGGATGTATGTATGGTGGCGCGGCATGCAGGGCTGATTGGGGAATGAGGGACACACTTACTGGTGCGTGCCCTAAATCTCAACAGCGACTGCGTCTCCAAGCTGCAATGCCGCAAGATGTTAAACACTTTCAGGCCTATCTCTCACAATGTGACTGGTCACCCATGTGCACGGGCGTAGTGTTGATCATGTGCTTAACTATTTAATCACCCAGTTCAACAAGACTTGCAGACATGTTTGCCCTCCTTCACAAACAAAAGACTAATGTTGGAACAAATCCCTGGGTAACCACTGGCTTATTAAAAATGATGAACGAGGCTGGTCTGGTGGCATAGGGGCTGGGTGCTGGCACCTGACCTCGGTCCTCGGCGGCTACCCGGTTCAGTAACAAGTCCAGGGCATCAGAGGTCGGCACGAGAGGCAGGGAGGAGCTGGATGGAGCCGACAGGCAGGCTCTCCTTTCTGGGGAGGAAGTGTGGCATCCCTCGGTTGATGGGTGGCCCCAGTTGAGGCTGGAGGCAGCTCGGGCCAGAGGGAGGCCCTAGGCAGTGGCCAGGGGTGGGGAAGGAGGCCATGACCGGTGCTGTCTGGTGCATGCGTGCCTCCATGCGCACGTGCACTGACTCCTAGGGTCTCTGGGAAAGAAAACCAGAGAAAATGCCAGTCGGCAGGGTGAAGACTGACCCCCAGTAGGCACTGCTCCCGGTCTGGCAGGTAAGAGCCGGTGATGCCGGGAATGAGGCTGGGGTGTGCCATGATAAAACAAAAATGATGAACGAAAGGGACAATCGATGGCATCATGCACTAGCCACGGGAAATGGTAGATATGCAACACTACAGATCTGCTAGGAATTCTTGCCATGAAGTTCGTCGGGCAAAATAAAACACTTTCAGCGTGAACTCTCAAACTCATGGGGTAATGGCAGGAGTTTTGGGGCAATAATAAAACTTCACAGGTAAGTCTAATAAAAACATTCCCCCATGACTGAGGTGAATGTCGTTACTCATATAGGACCCTAAACAAACAGCTGACACCTTTAACAATGCCTTTACTGATCCTAGTGGCATCACGTCCCCAACTTTTCTGATGCACCTGACATGAAGAGTTATGCTGGAAAAGCTGCCCCCACTTCAGGAGAGTCACCTGAATGAAGCTTAAAGTACCTACAAAGGGTACTTGGCAAATCCAGGTTTAGCAGCACTCATTTGACCTCAAACTCCTAAGCCTTACACTTGATGTCATCCTGATACCGAATCAAACTCCTAAATTTGTCACTCTCCTTAAGACTGTTCCCCAACGATGGAAAGTGGCAATTGTAATACCCATACATAAAAACGGAGACAGGACAATGCACTCAAGCTATCACCCTACATCTATCCCCTCTCTCTGAAGCCCTTGAGCGTATCATCTCCAACCAATTGTCGGATACCTGGCCAAATATGACATTCAATGTCCACAGCAGCAGAGCTTTAGGAAAGCTCACAACATGGCTACTGCCCTGCTTAGTACACAGACTTCATTTACAAGGCTCTTGATCAAGGTCAGCTAGTGGGGGCCAATATAGTGTGGCCTCACTAAGGTCTTTGACACCATAAACCACACTGCTACTGCACTTGCTCACTGCCCTCAGTCTCTCCAGTGAGGCCACCAGATGGTTCAAGAGCTACCCTGAGGGCAGAGCGCAACAAGTCAAAATCAATGAAACCCTTTCCTGCAGCCGTCCAGTACATTCAGGGGTCCCTCAAGGCTCTATCCTTGGACCCTTACTTTTCAGTCTTTTCTTAATAACCTCACAAAAGCCTGCACCAACAACATGGTCCTTCATGTGGATGATGCGGTCCCTTCTTAAGGCATACTGATCCCTTCCCTCTTTCAAGAGACCTATAATCCATTTTTGAGTTGGTAGAGACCTGGTTTGCCCAACACAAATTACTAATGAAATACAAGAAAACTAAGGTTAAGCTCTTCTCTAACTCACATAACAAACATAACTCGCCCACTTAACTATAATGGAATAATCAATGCATGCTGCTCTGACAAGTCCAGGAATTCAAATATTTTGGTATGGCACTTGATTGCCCTCTGTCATATACCATGCATGTCATCCTAATTTCCACAGTGGTACATTCAAAGATCGGGATCTTCTATTGACACTGACACTTCCTGACCCCAGAGGCACTCTGACTAGCAGTTACTGGCTCAGTCCTGTCCATAATTGACTATGGAGTAATCATATATGGGCTACTACTGATACTACCCTCAAAAATTACAGTTGCACTGAATAAGTCCTGTAGACTTATATCTGGGGCCCCTAAGTGCACACACACACACACACACACACGCAACCTTTATGAGCAGACCAACTGGTTGCCCTTTAAGAGCAGGGTCACTTACTAGACCCATTTACTTGCAAAAAAATTAGCCTAGTCCTAACTCCTCCAGCCACCCAGCCTGTTCATATACCGTCTCCAAATCCTTGCTGTACCGTAGTGCATCCAAACAGACCTATCTCATCCCTTCTGCCAGACCATGCAGTCTCAGAAAACATTTATGTTGGCCTTACATGACTTAACAACCTCCCTCAGATGTCAATGCTGAGTCAAAACTTGGCTCTTTTAAATTCAAACTCCGTCAACACCTCACTGCACTTAGTAGCTGTGACTGCGCACCCTAATCTGTCATCACCATACCATGTATCTCTGTCCTCACGCTAAGCCAAATCCCCAACTTCCTTTTTCTCACCTACTATATAGATAACCCAGCTCCACGCTTCCTGTACCTCTTCCTATACTACTTACTCACCCCATACACCCTTATTTTCCAACCACCACCCTCTCCCCAACCTCGCCTCTCTCCTCAACCTTATGTGACATCAACTACCCAATTACCCTACCCCATCTCCTCTTGTCTCGACCTTTTTACCCAATTGATGCCTTCTATCTCAATAATCTTTTCCTCTTAAAGCAGCAGCAACGAAAATGGGTTAAAATTTTGATCCCACCTTTTTATTCCTAATTGATGCCATATCTCTTTCAGTTTATTTTGGTTGTGAAATGTTCAGTTTTCATTATCATTTAAGAATTTTATGAACATTTTAAAATTATTATTTCTCAAGAAAAAGATGGCCCGCTAATTTTTGCATAGAAATAATACTGAGGACCCAAGAAGGGCTAGAGTCCAGACAAAAATTCAAATGTACAGTACACAGAATAAGAAACACACAGAAAACCCAAATCAACAGTTTTGCCAATATTTTTCATAACCATAGCAGAAAATTAGCTTTTTGAATAACTTTTTCTTTGCACTGCTGCTTTAAATAACAAAGTCACTTTATTGGCTGCATTATTGTCTTTTTTGTCCTGTTTTTTCAAGATCGTGCCTTACATGACATACCACTTAATGTCACTGAATTGTTCTCTTCGTTTTGCATCACATGTACAATGTTTTAATGTCTATAATATGTTGACGTGGAACCTTTGTAAAACAACCTCTGGTTCAAATGTGTTTGCAATCCTCAATATCAATAAATAAATAAAATAAATAAGTAAAATATATCTCTTGTCCATGGGGATGGGGATATATGAATAACCAAATATCTATAGATTTGTGAATGGCGGAGGGGCCGAGAGAAGAGAGGTCGGCAGCAGTGGAAGGGTTGAGGGAGCAGTCAATTATGGCTCTCGGAGGACTACAGTGGCAGCAAAGGCTAAAACACGACACGGGCACCCGTCCACACTGATGAGGTAGTTGCTTGTTTTCAAACTGTGTTGGGAACCATACTAACACCCTATTACTACCAGGGTTTAAGCACGCTTGCCAAACACGGTTTGAAAATATTACAGGTGTGGACACGGACAGTGTTTGGAAGCACATGTAACGTTTACTGTGCCTATAATATTACAGGACCCCTAGTGTGGACAGGGCCTAAAGATCCAGGCCAGAAATCACAGGCTGGGTTTTAATTCACCCTGTTCTCCTGCTAGTATCTTAGTAGAGAGGGCTACTGAATGAAGGTTGTATAGACTCCTTTACAGTCCCATGGTATAAATAGGATATCCCAGCAGGCATTCAGGGATAAGCTTTTAATCACTTTGGAATGGTGCCAATTCCAGTCAGGACCACACCACTTGTTGTTAGGCAGCATTATTTGCAATATTCCAGAGTGACTAAAACCCTTATCCATGGATGTCCTATGAAATCTCCCTATTTATGCAATGGTAGCAATCAATTCTCAACTAATCATACTGATTGAATAGCACCCCAAACAGATTTTATTGAGCCTATGTAGAGAATCTACATTTATCCACATTGAATTGTATCTGTCAGTCTTTGGACCATTCTCTCAGTGCATTTAGGTCCCTTTACAGACCGTCTTCCTCTTACCGGAGTCTACCACCTCATCACCTTTATGTCATCTGTAAATTTAATTATATTACTTGAGTTGTTAAACTCCAAGCTATCAATGAATCGTTTCACTTAGTTACATAAGATAAATAAGGCGTGTCTCAGCAGCTCAGAAAGCTGCATAACTTGCATGGCTCAGAAAGGTTGCACTGTGGCGGAAGATCAGAAGGTCATAGGTTCTAGTCCCATACCAGGAACTTGGGCTAATACCACTACTGACACTGTAGCACAGTAATTAAGGGGTTGCAGCACTGTTAAGCCACTGTCCTTTGATTACATGTTAAATGGAGATACCTTCTCCCCATCTCTGGTGCCTGTCCAGTTGGTAGTTAAAGATCATAAGGCACGATCATAAGAGTAAGGGATTTTCACCACTATCCTGGCCAACAGTCTCCTGTCAATAAAACAAGTTCTGTAACTACCCTCCCACTAGGATGCACCCTTAACAAGGTGTCACAACTCAGTGTGCCTTTCCTGGTCCATAATTACACTAACGTAAAATAATAAACTTTGCATGTCACTTACTCTGTCCTTAAGGGAATGCACCAGCAGCACGCCACTGCCACTGCCACTGACCTTGCAAGATCTTTGACATGGTAGCCCATTCCCTCCTTCTGGATAAGCTGAGAGGTGCAGGTCTCACTGATCCAGCTGTCAACTAGTTCCGATCCTACCTCTCTGTCTCTAGTCAGTCCAGGTTGGTGATGCCTTGTCCCCAAAACAATGTGGAGTTCCCAAGGCTTTATCCAGGGACCCTCCAGTTCTCAGTCTTCCTTAATGACCTCCCTTAGTGCCAGCTTGAATATTTCTGTTATGCTGATGACATTGCACTTTTTGTCTCAAATGCCTCAGTCTCCACCCTAGAAAGATCTACTTCAGCAAAACTTAAATAATGTCCAACACTGGTTCCAATCTCACCAACTGGTCAATGCCAAGAAGATGGTGTCCATCTCCTATGGCATAAGCCATAAGAAACATAGAAACATAGAAGTTGTCAGCAGATAAGGACCACAAGGCCCATCCAGTCTGCCCATTTCTTTTTCTACGTTATGAATGTGTCATCAGCATTTGCTCTGTCAATGGCCTATCTATTCATACTTACCTGTATTGCTCCTTATGCCTATCCCATGTCTGTCTAAAGCCCTACATGGTATTCATCCACCACTTCCTGTGGTAGGCCATTCCATGTATCCACCACCCTTTCTGTAAAAAGAACTTTCTCACATTACCCCTTAAGCTTTGCAAAGCTCCCCATATCCTCTAGTCTTTTCCACCTTGGACTGCACCCCCTTGGTCATTTCCACTGCAAGTATTTAGGTGTAGCTGGATGAAAGGCTCAATGTCTCCAACCTTATCAATGCCTTCCACAGAAAGTTCCTCAAACTCGGTACTTCTACCACAACACTGATTGCCTACCACTCCCAGTCCGAAGGAAATTATCACCAAGATGGTGTTTTCAGTGTTTGATTATGGGGATGTGGTGTATAGGAACATAGGAATCATGTCAGCAGATGGGGACCATATGATCCATCTAGTCTATCCATGTTTCTGCCCCTCCTCATTTAGACTGCACCCTGATGTGTCCAAAATGTCTGTCCCATGCGAGTTTGAACCTGCATACTGTCTTGGATTCCACCACCTCCTGAGGTAGGTTGTTCCATGTGTCTATGGCCCTTTCTGTCAAGAAGTACTTCCTGAAGTTGCTTTTGAACCTTCCTCCCACCAGGCATAGATTTATGCCCCCTTGTCTGGCGTCCTGTTTTGCCTAGAAGAGGTTTCCTGCTTGTGTTGTGTTGATTCCCTTAACGTACTTAAAAGTTTCGATCATATCCCTCTGTCTCTTCTCTTCTCAAGGGTGTACAGATTTAGTTCCCTGAGTCTTGCCTTGTATGGCTCATGATGCAGTCCATGCACCATCTTTGTAGCCCTTCTCTGCACTCTCTCCAGGCGGTCTATGTCATTTTGAGGTGGGGCCTCCAAAACTGACTGCAGTACTCTAAATGTGGCCTCACTAGGGACCTGTAGAGAGGAATGATAACCCCACTCTTCTGCCTGTAATTCCCTTCCAATGCACCCAAGGATGCCACTTGTTCGCTGTGCTCCCTTATCACACTGTTTTCCAACCTTTAATTCATCCACAATGACTACTCCAAGGTCTCTTTCTGTTTTTGTCTCCTCTAACTGATGCCCTCCTGTGTGTACTTTATCCCTGGTTTCTTTTCCTATATGCATAACCTTGCACTTCTTGGCATTAAATTTCATCTGCTAATCCCGGACCATTCCTATGTTTTCAGGTCTGCTTCCATACCTTTAATTTCCTCATCCATGTCTACTCTGTTGCAGAGTTTTGTGCCATCTGCAAACAGGCAAACATTCCTTTTCAAGTCATTTGAAATATCCCTGAAAAGAATGTTAATGATAGGTCCCAGCACAGACCCCTGTGGAACACCACTGGTCACTTTGCCTTCCCTTGATAATGATCCATTGACAAGCCCTCTCTGCATCCTATCTTGCAACCAGTTGGTGATCCAGTTCACTATCTTATGACCTACTCCTGTATGATCTAATTTGTTAGCTAGCCTTCTGTGTGGGCGGTCTCAAGGCTTTATTGAAGTCTAGGTACGATATGTCCACTGCTCTTCTCTGGTTGACTTCTCTGGTGACCCAGTCAAAAAAGTCGATCATATTGGTTTGACAAGAGTGTCCTGCTGTGAGGCCATATTGCCTGGGGTCAATCTTTCTGCTATCCTCCAGGTACTTCTATTATCTCTCCTTTAGCAATGATTCCATAATTTTCCTACCACTGAGGTCAAACTGGCTGGTCGGTAGTTTCCTGTCTCTTCCTGCTTCCACTCTTGTGTAAAGGTACTACTGCTGCCCTTTTCCAGTCCTGAGGTGTTATTCCACTTTCCAGTGACTTGCTGAAAAGCTCAGCCAGTGGTGTGGCAAGTTCTTCGATGCTCCTTCAATACCCTAGGGTGGATGCCATCTGGCCCCATTGCTTTATCTACCTTGAGCCTATTCAGCTCTTCTAGGACCCTTTCCCTTATGAAGAGTCTTGTGTCTGCTCCTGTGGTATTGTGTACTGACCTACTTGGTGCAGGACCCTTCCGTTGTCTTCTGTGGTGAAGACAGAGCAAAACAAATCATTTAGTAACTCAATTTGTCTTCATCTGTCGCTGCCACCTTGCCTTTCTGTGGTATATGGGGCCACCCCATCTTCTCTCTTACAAACTGGATACTCTCTACAATGCCTTATGAGAGATGAGAACCAGTATTAAGAAAAAAGCACAGTGAATCAGGCAGTGGGAGGCAAAGGGTGAAATCAAGAGGTTAGTGTAAAGGGAGCTGTGATGGGTACAAGATGGAGTATTAGAGGCAAAATAGGAGAAGAGCATGCAGCCCACAATGCTTTGCATTGTGGGGCGTATGTGATTTGTATTTCTTTGAAACTTGGCTTCCCAGCCAAATGCCCTTTAGGGTAACCATTGCCTCAGTGCTTGCACAAAGAGGTTCTTTGTCTTTAAACCCTAGCTAGCTGACCAACCTAGCCCTATATGCGTTGTTGCATAAAATGTGTGCAGATGCCAATAGTACACCCTTATTATTCAGTATTAATTTAATGCTTAAGCAATAAGGCATGACAAGGTGTGTGTTATCATGCAATAATGTCACTCCTGGGGTGGGTTGAAGCGAAGCAAGCCAGTGCTCCATATCAGGAGGTTGTTATTACACAATACACACACCTTGGAATACTCTATTGCAATTATACTACAGTTTCGATGTTATACAAAATAAAAAATTAAAAAATTATTTTAGTAGATTTTTTGGTTTCTGAAGAGACAACAGTGATAAAAGCTCCAATAAAACAATACAGTGATGTTATTGTATAATAACATCACTGTCTCAGGCACCACTGACCAATCAGAATATAGGACATTTCCTTGCCATTGTATAATGTATAATAAGGGTATACTACATGCATCTTCTTGCCTTCTACATGATGTTATACTGGCCTTAATTTTAACTGTGTTATAGCTGGCTTGGGTGTCTCTACCAGCATCCGAGTCCCCTACTTGATGTTATTACAGTTTCTTCCAGATGCATTCTAATACAGGCTGCTCCCTCTTCCCCCACACACAAAAGAAGAAGGGCCCAATTTTAAAAGCCTCAAATTTGGCACAAGGTGCCTGCACAAAAGTTGGTCACCGTGGCACCTTGTGCCAAAGTTTATGTAATCAATTTTTACGAGGATGCATTGAAATCAGAATGCCTTGCGCTGAAGCTGCCCTGTACTACCCCTGCACCACACATGCTGGTGAGGCAGGTCGCAGGAGGGCTTGCACCACGGTGGGGCTGTAGCAACCCCTTATTTTGGATTTCGAAGTCCCGCCATGGACGTTAGTGGCGCTTGACGCACCAGCCACGACCTGATCTAACAGCCCTTGTGCTGGGTGGCTTGCATAAACCACATTTGGGAGGGCAGGCTGCATGGCACAGTCCAGCAGGACCAGTAAGGGTGCCAGTGCTGGGTAAACAGGCACAGCGGGGGTGGGGAGGAACACTGGTGACACCAGGAAAGGCGTGCCTGCACAGTGACATACAGCCACGATGTGACCATGGGCAGTATGCTGCCACTGATTGTGTTCTGGACTCCCAATGCTGCCACTCCTGCCAGCTGACCTGCAGTATGCACATGCCCTGACATGCTGACTGCCAGACCTTGGGATGGCATCTGCTGCTGTGTGTGCATCCCACCAGCCATCACTCTTCCGCACCTATAGCTGTGCATCGGGACCATTGGCCTTGCCAGGGGTACATTCCCCACCATGTGCATTCCCTCATCCTGTGCCACCATGGTCAGTTACCCCTGTCGGGTGATGGCACGATGTGAGCAGCTGGAATGGCTGGTGGCATGAGGAGTCAGGACATGGTTCATGGCAGATACGCCCACTGCACTCTGCAGCTGTGTTTCAGATCCAAGGCATGTTTGCTCTGGTGCTACCAGAGTAGTCTCCCATAGTCTGTTGTGCCTCTGCTGCCCACTACCAGCACCCACACTGGGGCAGCTGCTGTGACACATGCAGCCTGTCCCTCCTCCAAACATTGCAGCTATGGGCTAGGGTTGTGCCAGGCTGAGGGGGCTTGACAATAGAACCCTTCATCAAACCCCTTTAGTGCACCAAAGGTTTACTGCAAGACTGGTAGCCTGAGTAGCAAACTGGCTGCACAACAGGACACAGAAGGTAATAGTGAAATGAGACACATTCTGAAGAAGGGGGTTACCAGTGGGTACCTCAGGGCTCATTACTGGGTCTAGTCCTCTTTAACATCTTTATAGGTGACACTCGGAGGGTCTGGAAGGAAAGGTATGCCTCTTTGTGGATGACACAAAGATCTGTAACAAAGTTGATCATAGCGGGGGTAGAAAGGATGAGAAGAGACTTGGCAAGGTTGTAGGAATGGTCAGACATATGGCAACTTAGATTCAATGCAAAGAAGTGCAAAGTAATGCACCTGGGAAACAAAAACCCAGGAGAAGAGTACACAATAGCAGGGAGATACTAACAACAACAAAATGGAAAGAGACCTGGGGTAGTCATATCAGATGACCTAAAGGTAGGTAAGCAATGTGAAAAGTTGGTAAGGAGAGCCAGGGATACTGGGATGCATAGGAAGAGGCATCACAAGTCAAGTAGAAAAAGGGAAGTGGTTATCCTCTGTACAGACAGTTGGTGAGACCCCATCTGGAGTACTGTGTGCAGTTTGGAGACCTCATCTATGCAAGGACATAGACAGGATGGAAGCAGTCCAGAGGAGGGCAACTAAAATGGTTCAGGGTCTGCAGCAGAAACCATAAGAAGAGAGACTGAGAGAGTTTAATATGTATACTCTTGATGAAAGGAGGGACAGGGGAACATGATAGAAATGTTCAAGTACCTCAAGGAATCAACAAAGTCAGGAGGGTAGCATCTTTCAGAAAAAGAGATGTGTAAGAACAAGGGGCATAATTTAAAGATAGAGGGGACGGCTCAGGGGTAATGTGAGGAATTTTATTTTCACGGAGAGAGTGGTGGATACATGGAACAGCCTTCCGCGGAGGTCGTTGGGTCTAAAACAGTGGGGAATTCAAACATGCATGGGACAGACACAAGACAATTACAGTGGGGGTTGCAGGAAGTAGGCTGTTGGTTAACTAGAATCTGCAGCTTACCCAGTAGGTAGGAAATGGGCAGACTGGGTTGGCCAAGTGGTCCTTATCTGCTGTCAAAGTCTATGTTTCTATGTTTCTGTGTTTCTAAGTTTTTATGACTGAGACTCCGCAACTCCTGGGAATTTGGTGCAAGGACCCCCTTTTTCTAGAATAGGGTGCAGGGCTCCTGGCGCACCCAGAGGTTGCCACAGCCATCGATCGGTGCACCATGTGTCTATATGTGACCCTTTGAAAATCAGGCCCGAGATGTTTTATTTAAAATTGGTGCACTAAAAAGAAGAGTAACACTGATGTGGTTGTGTGTGCTGTGTCTTTCTTTCAGTCACACTTCAGGATATTGGTGTAATTGTCTGCAGTATTTTTATCCTGTGACCTTACAGACATCATCCGCAGCTAAACACCCACATGACACAATGACCTATTAATCTTCTTCATGAATGCATACTGACTCCTCTTCAACACTGTTAGGATCAGTGTGATGTTTTACAAGTGCATCCGCTGAAAAGATGAAGACCGACCTTCAGAAATGTGAGGCGTTCAGCATTTTCAGGTACCAAACAGCTGGCATAAGTCAGAAGCAACACTACCAGCTGTGCTAAAGACTCTCTCTGAATAGATACTGGTGGGAGGACAACTCAAGTAAAACATGGTTGTTTTGTACAATGCTGTTCAGATTTTTCTCTTACTCTGCCAATATTTCAGAGGGTCATCCCGTATAGATGGTTTACTAGGATCTTTTAGATAGTCTTCTACCATACTGGCAGCAGTATGTCCTTGGAAAACACTGGAATAAGTATTGTTTTTATCAATATCTTGCAGCTCTGACCAAATGCCCTCTTCTTCATCTTGATCGTTCACAGTAGATGCACTCTTGCTGGTAGGGAGGTTTGGGAGTTAGTAGATCAAGATGCTGTTGTGATGAAATAGTACCACCATTTCATTTTGGCACTTTTCAGTGAGTAGGTCTTTATATCTGCAGATGTCTGTGATGCCAGAGGAAGCAAGGAAGCCTGGGCAGCCTTAAATCGAGGTTTTAACATGATAGTGAGAATATAATGTTCAGATTGTAACATCATCTCTGTTCTGGGGTCCATTTCAATTTAATTCAGTTTTGTTTTATATGTGAAGGTTATGTGAGCAAAATGCCATTTTCACAAATGTCCAGTGGTACAAAAATTTGACAATACAAAGAAAAGGAAAAACAATATTTGCAGAAAGTTACAGTATTTACAGTAGGAACAGTGTATAAGACAGGATCATCTATAGTAGAAAAAAATTCAGAGCACACAACAACATATTCAGAGCACACAACAACATATTCAGAGCACACAACAAATACAGAGCACACAACAACATACAGAGAGCATACAACAACAAATACAGAGCACACAACAACATATACAGAGCACATAACAAATACAGAGCACACAACCACAAATATAGAGCACACAACAAATACAGAGCACACAACAACAAATACAGAGCACACAACATACACAGAGCACACAACAACAAATACAGAGCACACAACAACATATACAGAACACAAACAACAAATACAGAGCACACAACCACAAATTCAGAGCACACAACAAATACAGAGCAAACAACAACAAATACAGAGTACACTGCAAGGACATACTCAGGTTGTCTACAAGCAAACCTTCCTCAGCAATTTTGCCTTCTGCTTTTCTAGTTTTTAAGTAGACATATCAGGAGTTCCTGACTCAGACTGGCATTATCTGCACTCATTTCCTAGTGGTCTCCTCAAAGGGCTGAAGAACCTGGCAAAACTTTGCCATCAGGCTCCACTGGGTGGAACTGAGAAACACATCCCCTTTCCTGCGGAGTGATCCATTGTGTACTGATGCACTACCCTACACTGCTCAAGGAGCCATTGTAACATATAAAGGTAGAACTCCACCTGGTAACTACCTCCTGCTTTAGTTGATGCTGTGGAAGGTTATTGTCCTTTGCAGCTGCCACAACATTTCGCATGCTTTGGAGGAATGGCTGAAATGTCCGCATATCTTGCATGCAACACTAAAGGCATTCTGAATGCTTCTGTCATCCTGTAGAAAATCATGTACCACGAGACTGAGAGTGTGAGTGAAGCAAGGTATGTGTGTAACCTCTAGATGGCGCTATCCCAGGGCTACCCCTGCCTGATTTGCCAATAACAGGTTGAGGGGCCTGGATCCAATGGCGGTGCCTCCACCCAGAGGTCAGGGTTTGCAATAGTTAAACTAACTTGGTCACAGCCCTCTGGGACACTGCAACCCCTTTCTTCCCACTAGTGGCCCACACAATATATCAGAATTACCTTCACAGTATACACTTACCCCCGAGTCTGGTTCCGGCACTGGGACCTCCTGTGAAATGAGATACAGTGCAACAATCACAGTACAGTACTTTAACATAGACAAATACCTCAGGCAGTATAACTTTGCTGAAACAAGCAGCTCTGATTTATTTAGGGGATATAACAAGGACAGGGGAAATCAGGTTAATTAGCTTATCACTCTAATAATCTACCTATGGCTCTGTGCACAGGCCTATCCTATCAGTTACTGTCCTGGGTACCCAAGCCCTAGTGGCTAGTCCAAACCATGGCAGCTGGTAGGGGCCCTTTCACACAGAGAAAAGGAAAATTAAACAGTCAGCAGTACAGTAATTCCATTTGGATTTAATGTGGCAATTCAACAGGAGCGACCCTGAATTAGTACTCACGACCTCCAAATAAGATAGGGTCCTTCAATATCAGCAGGACTCATTGAGGTACACAAACCTCTTCACACATCCATATAAAGAAAGCACTATACCAGGCAGGCTGCATCTGAATTCCGATCCAATTACTGCACAATACCCGGAGAACACACAGCAGATTCAGTTCCTGACAGACCGAATGCAATTTTCAGCAATTCCTCCAGTCTTCTACAGGGTGAGCCTGGTTTCTACTCTTCAGAGATCCTTTGATTCTTTTCACAGGACGGATTCAGTCCTAACAAGCTGTTACACAAGCTGCAGACCGGAACTCTGGGCCTTACACACGTTTTGACTAAAACTGCACACTGAAAAGCACAGGCTCCTTCCTTCTTCACTGCCAAAGCTCAACTGAAACTCCAAACGACAAAACCGGGCACTTCCTTTGAGTTCCTCCAGTTCTTGACTGGATTGGCTGTCACCCACAATAGACTGCTGCTGTTGGTCCAAAAGGCACTGAAGTCTAAACTACATCTCCCAGAGTCACTGCCCATACAATCCTCTTGTGGCTGGCTCAGATTATGAGTCAAGTTCTGATTCGTCCAAGGCACCATTTAAGAGCTACTTACCCACACTGATTGGTCCAGTTCAGCAGTTCAAAACTAGAATGGGGAACTAGCAGACACAGTTCTGACTGCAAAGAAAGCAGGTTAGACAAACTGTAATTTCATTATTACTCTAAATAATTTCTGGCAAACAGTTACATCTTTCAGATAGGTTCCCTTTGCACTCTAGTGACTGCAAAATGAAGTGAATTGGCAGTTTCGAGTGGTACTCAAACAGAGAAACACACAGTCCCCCATATAAACTAATTATGTCTGCAAGCAGACAGCTCTTAAAGAGACAGTACCAGAGGCTCTAAAACACTCGCTGATAAGTGGCTTAACGCCAAACACCATTCAGGCTTGGAGCATTCAAGCAAGCTCCTGGAAGTCTTTTGAGAATCCCCATTTGCAGGGGGTTACACCTTCCTAGCCTAGGAAAGCTAGCGTCAGCGTCAAGCAAGTACTCATAAGTTTCAACTGCAACCATATACATTTGCATTAGGCTGCATACGTGTAATCATCAGTCAATATATCATTTACCAAGAACACATTTCTGAAATATTGCAGTCGTCACTCTTTACACAGTATTACATACACATTGTACCATAACTCAAGTTATTACCTCTTGTACATGAAACCTGAAGAGAGGGGCCCTTCCTATCAGTTACCTTGGGGCTGGACGGGGCAAGGGCACCATACTAGAGGGCAACACAAGTAACTTGAGTTAGCACTGATGCTCAGTTTGGGCAATGAGCTCGGGGACACATACACTCCTTTATGGACAACATTGAGAGGCAAATCCACAGGCCTCCCAAGGGAATCATAACTGAGGTGCACCACAGGCTTTACAGCTCGACCAGTCTTTCTAGGGAACTGTTATAGTCTCTGCACTCTGAGCCTCATTTTCAGCATTGTCCTCACTTGTCAGGGAGTCTCCATGGGGGTAGAGAGGCTAGAACTTGGGGCACTTTCAGCTCCAGGAGTTACAGTTTCTGAGTCCACAACATTTGGCTCGCAGGAGAGCTTTCGGACACTGGCAGTGGACTGTCAGGGCACTCAAAATACTCTTCTTGTTCTGGTGTATCACCAGTCTGACCCAATCCATCATTTTCCTCCCTGAAAGCTCAAACAGTTCAACCATGCACAATGATTCCATTTCATCTGATCTGATGCTTTGCACTTCACTTTCTGGGAGCATTGGCTCCAGGGACGAAGCTGGGGCTTAGACAGTCCAGAAGGCCCAGCTTTGTCTCCAGTATTGACTAGGGATTGCCCGAAACAATTGACTCAGTTAGTAAGAAGGATAGTATTCAAAGTCACTCTCACTTTCTTCCGATATGGACTGACAGTCATGCTCAACTGGGACTTGTGGAGGAACACTTTAACTTTGCTTCTGTAGGTGCAGACTTTCTTGATCTTTTCTTAGCAGCAGCTCTAGTCACTGGTCAGAGGGCATCTTCTAGGGGCTCAGACTCAATTAAGATTTGTCCAATGGGCAGTAAATGATTTCTATGCATTGTTTTTACATCTTTTGAATTATTCTCAGGCCTTACTTTGTACACTGGCAGATCATCTAGTTTGCCCACTACAATGTGAGGGAGATGGTGCCATCTGTCAGCAATCTTGTGCTTGCCATGCAGTCCCAGATTTCTTAGCAATACCGATCTCCCTCCTGGAGTTCCTGTGCTTTCACCTTTTTATCATACCTTTCTTTGTTGGCCAGATTTCTTTTGGCAGCCATGGTTTGAGCCAGTTAGTACGCATGAGTTAGCTGGGCCTTTAACTTTTCACATACTGTAAATAGTTGTCAGCTTGAACCCCATCAGGAGAGACCCCAAAACACACATCTACTGGTAGTCGAGCTTCTCTTCCAAACATCAGGCGGTGGGGAGAATCCAGTGGCATCACTTTTGGTGCAGTTATAAGCATGTACCAGGGTGCTAATTTGTTGGCTCCATCTAGGCTTGTCCTTTGGGTGCAGGGTGCCCTAGCATATCTAGCAAAGTGCGGTTGAAGCGTTCAGGCTGTGGGTCCCCTGGGGGTGGTAAGGAGTGGTTCTGGACTTTGCACTCCCACAGAGAAAGCATCTCTTTGATAAGGCGACTCTCAAAGTCTCTCCTTGATCAGAATGGATTCTTTGTGGAGCCCCATAGTGAACAAAAGTTTTCTACAAGTACTTTGGCTACAGTGGATGCTTTCTGGTCTTTGGTGGGAAAGCTTGGGCATATCTCGTGAAATGGTCAGTGACCACCAGCACATTACTGATATTTCTTTGATCTGACTCCAAACTTAGAAAATCAATACAGACCAGCTCCATGGGTGCACTGGTGGTTATGTTAACAAGGGGCAGCCCTCTGGGTAAGCTTTCCTCTGTAAGCAGCGACTACAAGTTGAATGTGTTGCTCACATCAGCCCCATCTTAGGCCAATAGAATCTGGATCTCACCAAGTCAAGTGTTCTGTCTATACCAAGGTGCCCCATGTGGTTGTGCAAGGACCTCAGTACTGAGTCTCGAAGGCAGTGGGCAGCACTAGTTGTTGTTTGTCTACTTGTCCCCTCTGTCTACTGTTTCTCTGTATAACAGTTTATTGATCAGTTTCAACTTAGGACCTTCTTTGTATAACAGTGCAGTTCTCAAATCAGTGGGCGTAATTTGGACACATCTTTTCCTGCATAGAGGCTTCTAAAGCTGCTTTGATCATGGGATGTGGATTGAGCCATCGAATACTGTCATTGTCCAGCTGAGGCAGTGCACCAATGTCTATTGCAGAAAAGTGGCAATAAGCAGCAGGTATGCAATTCTCAGAGGCTCCCAAGCAATCCACCATGCAGTCCACTCGTCCGTGGACATTTGTTCCTCCTGTCAAACTTCCGGCAGAGTGCCGAATGTCAGGTTCTGCCAATCGGACCCAATCATTCTGGGAACAGGCCTCCGGGAGAGCATCAGCATCTATGTGGTTCAGACCTGCTCGGTATTCGAGAGCATAGTCATATGTAGATAATGCAGAAAGCCACCTATGGCCAGTGGCATCCAACTAGCTGAGGTCTGCACATAGGTCAAAGGATTATTGTCAGTTTTACTAGTATTTTAGCCCCATACAAGTACTCATGGAATTGGTCAACAATAGCCCACTTCAAAGCTAGGAACTCTAACTTATGTACAGGATAGTTCTTTTCGGATGGGGTCAGGCTTCTACTGGCAAAGGCCACTGGTCTCAGGCCATTCTCGTGCTCTTGGTACAACACAGCCCCAACCCTTGCAAGCTAGCATCAGTGTGCAGGGCGTAAGGTTTTCTTGGATCGGCATAGAGCCAGCACTGGAGCATGGGTAAGTTGATATATGATCTCATGAAAAGCAGTCTCACAATCAGGAGTCAGCGGACCCCAAATACTTCACTCGGATGAAAATACACTCTTTCAGTCTTGAGGGCTGACTTTTGGTATTTTTGTGGGTTGGGGATACCCTTGAGTAAGGTTAAGTAAAGGCGGATCACTCTTGAATAGTCCTTGATGAGCGCCGATAATAACCACAGAATCCAGGAATCTTTGCAGTTCTTTTAGATTTTTGGGCTGTGGCCAGGTGGTCAAGGCCTCAACTTTACTTGGGTCGGTCTCTATTCCTCGGTGGATACTATGTGTCCCACATACTTTACTGATGTTTGAAGAATTGACACTTATCAATGGACAGTTTAAGGCCAAAGTCCTCCAGTCGGTCCAATACCTTAAATAATCTGCTCTCATGTTCCTCAGTGAGCTGCCAAATACAATAACATCATCTAGATATACCAGGCACTCTAGTAAGTTCATGTCCCCACTGCACGCTCCATCAATCGTTGAAAAGTGGCTGGGGCACCTGAAATCCTTGAGGCATCCTCATGAATTCATAGAAGCCAGCGGACAGATAAAGGCCATCTTCTCACGGTCCTCTGGGGCCATCGGGATCTAGTAGTACCCACTGCGGAGATCCAGCACAGGAACCACTTGCTCCCGTTTAGGCAGTCCAAAGCATCCTGAATACGGGGCATTGTGTACTGATCAGGGATAGTCCGCCCGGTTTAAGATGCGATAATCCACACACATCACTTACTGTTCCATTCTTTTCCTCACTACCACAATGGGGGAAGCATAAGGGCTTCTGGATTCTTGTATTACACCAGCAGCTAACATCTCTTGCAGATGCCGTCTCACATCATCTATGTCAGCAGGTGCCAGGCGTCGAGACCTCTCACGAAATGGTCTTTCGTCATGCAGCGGATATTGTGCTCAGCTCCTGCAGCATCCTACATCCCATTCCTTTAAAGAAAACACCTGGTCTCTCTGGGCAAGCTTCTCACTGATCCTCACTTTCCATTCAGCTGGCAGCGGGAGTCGCGAAATCAAACAAGTCAGGCGTTACTCTGTCATTCTTCCTTGAACTCTTGCTGCTGGGTAGCACTGCAGTGTCTGCACAATGCACATTAGCCAGGATGCAACCTCTGTTTACTCGAATGTCTCTTTCAGACACATTATGAACTTGGACCATTACCCTTCTGGCATAAGCATGGGCTCTAGCGGGCAAAATACTAGGCTTGACCAGCAGTCCCTCTGGCATTTTCCATCGCCTGGTGCATCCAACATTAATATTTTATTCTTAACATCCTTTCTGATACGGACCTCTCCTGTAAGGTACACTGGGCATTTGGCACCAGGATCAGAGACTCAGGATCCTTCTTCCATACAATTCCACCGGTTCCTCTGGTTCTGTTTTTCAGCATCTCTCTGTGCCTCATAGGCCTTCTTAATTAAAGCCGGAACTCTTAAAGCTCTACTAGTCTTTGACCCCTGTTTTCATAATACAACTGTGCCAGCCTTCCGAACATATGAGCATTTGTTCCAATCAACAAAGGGACACCATCATACAGTCCAGTGGGGGACACACTAAGGCTAGGGTCTCTACTTGTTCGGCCACTCCAGC
Source organism: Neoceratodus forsteri (assembly GCA_016271365.2). Taxonomy (NCBI): domain Eukaryota; kingdom Metazoa; phylum Chordata; order Ceratodontiformes; family Ceratodontidae; genus Neoceratodus; species Neoceratodus forsteri. The sequence goes on from CM028129.1 coordinate 55,206,237, forward strand.
CACGGAGGTGGGGAAAGACAGCCAAATTCGGATATACCGGAATAGGGGTAGGCCTTCTCACTTAACCCCCATACATACAGTCCTTCTAATGGTTGTAAAGTACGTCTGACAAATGCTTCTGATACCAATCCTGGAACATAATTGTCACTAGGAGCCACTGTCTAATACAGCTCTTGTAGACACTCCATTCACCTTTACAGTGGTCTCCATGGAGGGACCCACTATTCTGGACCAGTCTGGAGGCGGTGGTGGGGCCTGGGCAACTGACCTTGCCACAAGGGCGTGAATTAGCATTTTGGTGCCCTCACTGGGATCATGTCGTGCACCTCTTAACCACTGATTTCTTCTCTGAAGCTCTCCTTGTAGCCTATATGCAACTTTGTCAGTGTCTTTTGGGGACTGGCATTCCCTTTCATGTGCCCATCTTTCCCACAATTATAGCAAAACATACTTTCTGGAGTTTGAGCTGGCGGCGCCACACTTGGAGCCAGGCGGGGTATTACTAACTGGAAACCTTGGTGCCATCTCTGTCTCTGGCGTGATAAGCATTTGGAGACATCTCGTCAGTTTCTCCACTTCCATGGTCAAGGAATCGAGTTCGGAGCTGTTATCAGCAGGAGATACATGGGTGGGTACCCCCACCCCATAGCAGATGCAGTCGGATATAGGTCAGGAGCCCGTACTTGCAGGCGTGGCCTTCATAAAGGACTGTTTTTGAATTCCGGATCTCTCTCAACAGTTAGCCCCATTGTGGCATATCCTTTTCCTTGTCAGAGCACTCATTGACTGCCAACCTCTGCCCTGAACTTCACTGATGGGTCACCCTCAGTCACTCGAGTCGTGCGCAGCTATTGGTGCAGGTCCCTCCGAGGTCATCTTTCTCAACTCCTCGAATTTCTCTCATTAACTCATCATAGGAGGTGGGGATTCCAGTCGATCTGCCAGGCGTAACTGAAGCAACAGCAGTTCTGAGAAGGGGCAGACTTAAGGATCCTGTCCAGCCTGGTTCGGTCCAGTTCAATCGCTGGCAAACTACCTTTTCTGAGGCATTCTTGCAACAATTTTCCAGCCGAGATACATACACAGACAACAACTCCCTTGGTACTGTGTGCATCTCTTACTCTCCACCATAGGTCCTCATCAGAATCTGGGCTCCCATACACATTCTCAAGGCCTCAAGATAGGCCTGTGCAGTCGCTTCAGGGTTACTGGCCCGTTTAGCACGGATGGTAGCCAGGGCAGGACCTCGGAGGCTCTCACTAACCCTCTTTAGCTTTTCGCCTTCCGAGCATTGCCATTCTAGCACTTGGGGGCAACATAGTCTATCCAGGTCTCCCAGTCATCCTCCCTTGGGGGGTGGGAGGGTGCCAGAAGATCCTCAACCTTGGTAAGAGTCGTGACTAATGGCAGGTGCAGAAATAGGAGTCTGCATTGGTTCAGCCACCATTACGGGCACTGGAGCAGGAGAGGGTGTTGGGGAGGAACACCCCAGGTGGCAAGAATAGTTTCTTCAAGTCCTCCACAGTTTTCCCTCTCCCAGCAACCATTCAGCAAATTTCTCCTCAAAAGTTTCAGATAGTGGTGGGGCTGATTCCCCAGGTCTTTACTGTCCTTAGTTATCACTCTCCAAGCAGTGAGGGCTCCCTCTGGGGTAATGGTCTGTGGCACTTTGGAGCTATCTATGGGATCCTTAAACTCTACTAGGGCCAGGAAAGTGTGGGTGAGCAGATTAGCATGCCGACCCACCACCACAGGGTTTTGTAAACCTTCCACCTTGGAAAGTACTCCTGCACAGTGTCCGTATTGATACCAGGGGATGTCCAGGATAAGCATAGCATTTTGGGGTGAATCTCCTCCCAGTACACCACTCCACCAGCGGTGCACAGCCACTTCTGTCGGGGTACCCATTTTTTCTTAACAGTGGTTCGTAAATATGGCCACTAGAGGACACACAATCCCAGCGGTGAGCCTCCAAGGTGTAACCCCTAGATGGCGCTATCCCAGGGGCTACTACCCCTGCCTGATTTGCCAATAACAGGTTGAGGGCCTGGATCCAATAGCGGGTGCCTCCACCCAGAGGTCAGGGTTTGCATAGTTAAACTAACTTGGTCACAGCCCTCTGGGACACTGCAACCCCCTTTCTTCCCACTAGTGGCCCACAATATATCAGAATTACCTTCACAGTATACACTTACCCCCAGGTCTGGTTCCGGCACTGGGACCTCCTGTGAAATGAGATACAGTGCAACAATCACAGTACAGTACTTTAACATAGACAAATACCTCAGGCAGTATAACTTTGCTGAAACAAGCAGCTCTGATTTATTTAGGGGATATAACAAGGACAGGGAAATCAGGTTAATTAGCTTATCACTCTAATAATAATCTACCTATGGCTCTGTGCAGGCCTATCCCTATCAGTTACTGTCCCTGGGTACCCAAGCCCTAGTGGCTAGTCAAACCAGTGGCAGCTGGTAGGGGCCCTTTCACACCCAGAGAAAGGAAAATTAAACAGTCAGCAGTACAGTAATTCCATTTGGATTTAATGTGGCAATTCAACAAGAGGCGACCCTGAATTAGTACTCACGACCTCCAAATAAGATAGGGTCCTTCAATATCAGCAAAGGCTCATTGAGGTACACAAACCTCTTCACACATCCATATAAAGAAAGCACTATACCAGGCAGGCTGCATCTGTATTCCAATCGCAATTACTGCACAATACCGGGAGAACACACAGCAGATTCAGTTCCTGACAGACCGAATGCAATTTTCAGCAATTCCTCCAGTCTTCTACAGGGTGAGCCTGGTTTCTACTCTTCAGAGATCCTTTGATTCTTTTCACAGGACAGATTCAGTCCTAACAAGCTGTTACACAAGCTGCAGACCGGAACTCTGGGCCTTACACACGTTTTTGACTAAAACTGCACACTGAAAAAGCACAGGGCTCCTTCCTTCTTCACTGCCAAAGCTCAACTGAAACTCCAAACGACAAAACGGGCACTTCCTTTGAGTTCCTCCAGTTCTTGACTGGATTGGCTGTCACTCACAATAGACTGCTGCTGTTGGTCCAAAAGGCACTGAAGTCTAAACTACATCTCCCAGAGTCACTGCCCATACAATCCTCTTGTGGCTGGCTCAGATTATGAGTCCAAGTTCTGATTCGTCAAAGGCACCATTTTAGAGCTAGCTTACCCACACTGATTGGTCCAGTTCAGCAGTTCAAAACTAGAATGGGGAACTAGCAGACACAGTTCTGACTGCAAAGAAAGCAGGTTAGACAAACTGTAATTTCATTATTACTCTAAATAATTTCTGGCAAACAGTTACATCTTTCAGATAGGTTCCTTTGCACTCCTAGTGACTGCAAAATGAAGTGAATTGGCAGCAGTTCAGTGGTACTCAAACAGAGAAACACACAGTCCCCCATATAAACTAATTATGTCTGCAAGCAGACAGCTCTTAAAGAGACAGTACCAGAGGCTCTAAAAACACTCGCTGATAAGTGGCTTAGCATCAAACACCATTCAGGCTTGGAGCATTCAAGCAAGCTCCTGAAGTCTTTGGGAACCCCCATTTGCAGGGGTTACATGTGCATTACCCGCCATCCTTCACAGCATGTACAATGTTAGCCCCATTATTGGATATGACAAATCCTGGAGAAAAGCCATGAGGAGTGAGCCATTCAGCAAAGTGTCTTCTTAGCTCCTGCAAGAGGTTCACTGCAGTATGATCTTTTGACTCGAAACTAGAATTACACAAGCCAGCCTACTTTTTAAATGTCCTGGTTGAGTTTGAGACAGAGGATGAAGCAGAGGAATCATAGAAGGAGGCACACTGAGCAGTGACGGTCATGTAGTCTACGGTTTGGCCACTGGTCCACATGTCGACTGTAATATGGATTTGTGGCACTGCAGCCAGCTTCAAGGCCTGTGCCACTTTCTCATGCAGTTCACAATACCAACTTGGTACTGTGTTTGTGGCAAATTCCTGGATGGTATTTGATATTGTGGCACTACACTTAGCATTAGTTGCTTAAAACCAGCAGACTCAACAAAAGAGAAGGGATGCAGGATAGTGCTATATTTCTGCTATGGTCTTGTTTAATTTTGGGCAGCTGGATAATTGGGTTCATATTTACACGCACTTTGAAATGACTCTTGAATAATTAACTGTTTTGGTTTTGGGCCTTCTGTGCCCCAAAAGACAGACCAAATTAAATAGAGAGGAACTGCCAGATGCTAGAGTGCCTTATGGTGATTGTGAATTACGTGCTTGGCTTTTTAACTTGGGGGTGGGGTATGAAAAAATATTAGGCAATAACTCCTATTTTGGTTACGTAAGAAAACTGGTCTAGGTCCCTTTCATTCAATGCCTCATCCTCTGTCTCACCACTCAACAGTGGCATCCATCTTTTCTGCATACCATCGGATGCATTCTCTTTAAGTGTCTTATCAATGTAGATGTGCAGTGATCCTCCTGTGTCTCCCTGCTGACACCAGTTTTACAAATAGTGCATATTGCATGGCAGATATTTTGGGAGTCAATACAATAGTAATTCCAGACTCAAGAGGTGGCTTTTAGTTTTACCTCTAGGCACAAATACCTGTTCTGTAGCACTAGTAGCAGTGCTTACATCATGAATGATGTCATCACCATTGTTTTCCTTCTCTAAAATAACAGTGTCAGCAGGGGAGACAGGAGGATCTTCCTTGTCACCATCTCCTCTTTGGTTGATCCACCCGATGATCAATCTCCAAAATTTCTTTGAATTCTCTCCCACACTGCATCACTAGTATCAGAGTCAGATGACTCGGACCTATAGTCACTGGGCACAAAGTTGCTACCACTGCTGTTATGGTTCATGCTGGAGCCTGACTCATGAGATGATGATTGGAACAATGGTGCATTAAATGCATAAATATTCATCCTTTCAGTCTCTCCAAGTGATACCACCAACTACCTTGGTTCTCTGAATAACAGTGCCTTTATTACCATGTCCTACTCCTCCTCCTCCCACACCGATGCAGTAGCACCCATGGTTCTTTTTGATACCACCTTGACTTGCTGTATCAGCACTAGCACCTGGGAATGGATCACTTGTAGGGCTAGGGAAAGAATTGTTCCACTTGTCTCACTAACGGACTCTGACCGTTTTGGGTTGTTTTCCAACAAGGATGGCTCTGGGATACTTTTGGGACTGGAAGACCAATTAGTTGCATCGTGCTCCATCCTGCTATCTTTTGTGCTGAACAATTCAGTTTCCTTACATTTGTTTGTTTAATATTGTCCATGGTTTGTAAACAGGAGATGACCAAGAAAACTAGTAAAATGAAATGCAAATAATGCCATACACACACACACACACACTCACATACACACACACACACTCACCTACACTCACATACACACATACACTCACATACACACACTCCTACTCACATACACACACACCATACACACACACACTCACATACACACACACACTCTCACATACACACACTCACATACACACACACACACTCACATACACACACACACACACACACACACACACACACACACACACACACACACACACAATTCAGGTAAGGGTGTCGATCATTAAGGGGCTAATTCAAGCAGTTTAAGAAGCATACCACTAGCTATCAAGCTGTGACAAGTAGGTAAGCAACAGCAGTGTCAGGATCACAAGTGTCCCAGCAGCCCCAGCACACATGAGCTGCAGCGCAACAGTCACCAAGGGGTCCAATTTGAAACTGACAATTTTCATCTGCCATGGTCAGGTGCTTCTGTATGTGTAGTGCCCTTTCTGCTGTATTAGCATTAAATTGCTCCTGCTGTTGGTTTGTGGTTGTAGGTAATGTGTTGGGACACCATTAACTCTCCTGTCTCTGCTACATCATCAGATAACATAGAAACATAGAATTTGATGGCAGATAAGGACAGCTTGGCCCACCCAGTCTGCCCATCTCCAGCTCCTGGCTAGCCCGGATGTGGAGCATGGACAGGATGCGGGTGTGGACACCGGGTGCTCAGGAATGGTGATAATTCATAGCCGCAGGATGGCACTGGATCATGGAACTGAGGGGCACTGCATGCAGTACCAGGCTGGAGTCCCCTGCCCAACACACACACATTCACTACTTGACTGCTTTATTGTTGTTCTTTCTTTCCTGTTTCATAACTCCTCTAACTCTGAGTCATGCTGTTTTTTCTTTTATTTATTTATTGATGTACCAAGCAAGAAAAAATGGCAGCTGGGCGCTAAGGAGACAGGTCTGTACCAGCCCACCCCACAACTACCCACCTAGTTCCCTTGTGTGTTTTGTGTGTGTGTGTGTTTTTTTGTTTTTTTTAAGTTTTGCTCTGGAGGAATAGTCTGACCTGAAGAGACCTTGATTAAACCCCACATGCACCAGCAGCCCACCACCACCCAACTCTCCCTGTTTTTTTTTGTTAATTCCACCCAGGAGCCCCCTGGCATAATCCTCCTCTGAGTCCCCCTCCCTCAATCACAATAAAGTCACACACACACACACACACACACACAGTCACAGAGCGGACTTTGCTGTCTTTAGCTGCTTTGCTTCTTCTTGTTCTTTTCTTTCACTCTTAAGCAGCAAAACAGCAGGAGGGTAGCAGGACTAGGAGAGCTAAGGCCCCCCTCACGCACCACTAACCCACCCCACAACTACAACCACTCCTCAGTCCCCCTGTGTTTTTTGTGTTTCATTTTATTTATTTTTACTTTTAACTTCTGCTCTGGAGGAATGGTCTACCCTCCATCTGACCGGGCTGAAGAAGACAAGTCCTTGAGCTGCACATATACCCCAGCAGCCCACCACCCACCCAGCTCTCTAGACCTCCTAGGTTTCTTTTAATGTTTCAGTGATGAATCCCACTCCATAATCCTCCTTCTGGCTCCGAGTCCCCTCCCTCCATTCTGAAAAAATCAATGCCGTTCTAGAAGTCCATCCGTGCGATTCAAGCTCTGAATGCTAATTTTGCTTTAAACATACTCAACCAGCTAACTCCCATCTGCTGCTGGTGCTAAACTGGTATTGAGCTATGTGCGCAAGCCTGAATATACCCGGATTTGCGATGTGCATACTAGCGTGACAGGCTTGCATGGCATTGAGCTCTCTTCAGCCCCCTGCATGTCACATGACAGGCTGCAGGCATGCAAGCAGGAAGGCCGAGGGAGGAAAAAAACAATTGGTGAGATCCAAGCTGAGCTGGCAGTGTTCGGTTTGGGTTTTGCATAAAACCGAGCCACTGCAGTTCGGCAGGACTCGGTTTAGAGAGCAGGATTTGGCCCATTCCTAATCACATTTTAGCTTATGTATGCGCTCTTAAAAGTCACAATGGGTGTCCCTGCAGATTTGTTTCTATGAAATCGATAGATCATGCAATTTTGAAAGCGATGGTTTAATGTCACAGGATACTAAAACCTCATCCACAAATCTTGTTATAGTGTAAAGGTTACTACCTATTGTGTACGGAAATCTACACACAAAAAATCCTGTTGTACCATAATTGTGACATCACTTTTGTGGTACAACGCATACCTTTCTGTCACAAAAATCCTCCTGCCACCTTTACTCTGAGGGCGCAAGCTGCCATGTGTGCTACTCTATGCATTGTGCTGTGGGTCTCCTGTCACTGACATAGATACATAGATGTTGATGGCAGATAAGGGCATTGACCACTTAGTCTGCCCATGAATGCTAGTACTGTGCTTCTTCCAGCTGCACGAGGTGCCATTTTAGTTTCTTTGTTTGTCTACTACTAGAAAAAGGGACACACTAGACAAATCATAAATGACAATAATATGGGCCACCATGCACAACTTGGCTGTGTTCCCATCTTGGGCCTGTTATGACATCATAAGACCTCTCAAGCGTTGCTCTTAGGAGTTCACTGGGATTTTATAACATACCTCAGTGGGAAACAGCCTTGTTCTGTATGGTTGCTCATATATTATTCCCTTTACAGTAAAAACAAGAAACATATAAGCTTCTGTCACACTGCCAAACCCTTCAGCAGAGACCTGACAGGGCTACCTCTCTTTTGTCTTATGGTAGCTCATTCTTCCCAGTTATTCAGTCCATAGATGGCACAAGTGTAGATCAATGCTGTAATGTACAGTGGTCTGCTCCAAACTCAGATGAGACCGCCTAATGTGAGTCACTTGAGCTGAGCCAAGAATCAAATCCAACTTTCGGCACTGAAACATTAGTGTATTACTCACTAAACCGCTCACTGCTCTGTGGCTCAGGTCCTCAACAGCTGGAAATATACCGTAGCTCACACATCCCAGCAGAAATATATTAGGAAGAAAGAATCCACCAAATAGGTATACATCCAGCATGTCTTTTATTTTACAATGTATATACCTTTATTTATTGTATTTATTTATTTGGAAATGTTTCACGGGAAAGACAACTTGAGCTATAAACAGCTTGTTTCCAGAAGCGTCGGGGAGAACAAGCAAACACATAGCAGTACAAGTAAAATTTCTAAAACAAAACAGTGCAGTACAATTACAGAGCAGAAATAGCCCAGTCCAACTGACCAGAGTAAACAAAACCATGTTCGGATATAACATACATTGCAACAACCCAAGAGCAGGTGATCTGGTAGGGTAAAGGTTAGAGGATGCATAACACATTTGAAGTGCTAGAGGTAGTAGGCTGAGCAAAAGATTGAAGCTCTATTGTATACCCAAGGGAGGCAGTTATAAAGGAAGTGGCAGCGAAGGGGTAGAGGGTGGGGGATGGAAGAGGGAGAGAGAGACAGCCAAGATATATACATCCAGGTTGCTGAGAACCCTGCAAGGGGTTAGGACCGGCAGAAAGGGAGGGAGAGAAGCGGACCCGGGTGGTAGAGAAGAGAGGGCAGGGGAACAGGAGGAGGAAGGGATAAGGAAGAAGGGAGGTGGGCAGGCGATGGATTTGAAAGTGGGGGAAAGGAGAGGGAAAAAGAGAGAGACAATCTATACCTTCAGGATGACAGAGAACCCTGTAAGGGGTCAGGATTAGAAAGTGGGGGAAAGGAAAACGGTAGAAGAGAGGCCAAAGCCAAGACCTATACCCCTTCAGGATTACAGAGAACCCTGCAAGGGACAGGACCAGGCAGAAAAGGAGGGGGGCAGGGAGGAGAAGTGGAGTGTGGTGGGTAACCAGAGGAGAGAAGAGGGATAAGAATAGGAGGCTGGAGAAAATAGGGGTAAGCTAGGAATGGAAAAGAGGAAGCATCAGTAGGGGGAAGAGAGGTTGTGGGGAGAAGGACAACTATAGAGTGTCAAAATAGCATAGTAGCTTGTGGATGGTAGTAGAGTGTCGAAATGGCTCACTAGGTTGTGATGGGGTGGGAGGAGGGTATAACAGAAGGTAGCATGTGAGAAAGTAATCAGAGGAAGGGGTTTGTTAGAGACAGGAGGTAAGTCAGGGATAGAGGAGGGGATGAGTGCGCAACCTATCTAGGGATACCTAGGATAGTCTAGCTATGTAGCAGCATCTCAGTTGCAATGGGAACCTGTTTGCATCAGTTTCTGGAGCTTGGCAAATTGGAGCCCTGGGAGGTAAGCGATGTGCCCATGGTCACTCGAGGAATAACTGCTTCTATTAAACTTTGTATTTTGACCTGTGGCTTGTACAGTATTTGAGGGTGACTGGTATTGCAAAATCAAATTTTTAAGTGTGAAAAGAAAATGTTACACATCCTGAATATAATCAAGTATATTGTTACTAGTCTGCTTCATGGTACAATAAGCACCATGAACATGAACTAAGATCAAAAATGTAAAAAGAAATCCAATAATAATCATATTAACGAAATAAAACAACCTCAGAGAGTCCTGCCTACAGTGCTTTATCTGACATAACTTCAACGCTGCTTAGAACCTGCGGCTTCTCTTTGAGGGCAGCTTTATTAAAACTGTTCGTTATTACCTGTGCCTCGATTTGATAATGGCTTCTATTCAATGAAATATGGTATTTGACATACATAGATACAGATACATATATATATATATATAAATAAATAATATATATACACATATATACATATATTTGACGGCATTAGGGAGCGAATAAGACCAAGGGAGGGATAGCGAGGCTTAATAAAGGGCAGGGTGGGTGGGCAGAGGGTGACAGTGAAAAGCAGGAAACTGAACAAATACTTCTGCTCAGTATTCACAAAAGAGGAGGTGGGGAGGTACCTAATCCAGTCACTAGAGGAACTCTGGATGGGGATAAGATCAGTCAAACACAGAGGAAAGGGTTCTGTAAGAGCTCCTAAAACTGAAGGTGAACAAAGCAATGGGACCTGACAGGAATAACCCAGAAATCTAAAAGAACTAAGAGGAGAACTAGTGACACCACTGACTACACTTTTAACAAATCATGGAGGATGGTGTGGTACCTGAGGACTGGAAGAGGGAGAATGTGATTTCCCTTCACAAAAGTGGGAGCAAAGCAGAAGCAGGAAACTACACACCTGTTAGTTTGACCTCAGTGGTAGGAAAATGATGGAATCACTTCTGAAAGGAAGAATTGTTGAGTACCTAGAGACCAGCGGGCACAGGACCCACGGCAGCATGGATTCGCAGCAGGAAGGTCATGTCAGACGAATCTAATAGACTTCTTTGACTAGGTGACCAAAGTAGTAGACCAAGGAGAGGCTGTGGACATGGCCTACCTAGACTTTAGCAAGGCATTTGACACAGTCCCAAACAAAAGATTAATAAACAAGTTAGCCAGCCAGGGAGTGGGTCCCAGGGTGGTAGCCTGGGTGAAAAATTGGCTACACAACAGGACACAGACAGTAATAGTAAACAGAGTCCACTCTGAAGAAAGGGAGGTTACTAGCGTGGTACCACAGAGTTCATTACTAGAACCAGTTCTTTTTAATGTCTTTATAAGAGACATTGCAGAGGGACTGGAAGGAAGTGTGCCTGTTTGCAGACGCACAAAGATCTGCAACAGGGTTGATACACAAGGGAGGTTGAAAGGATGAGAAGGACTTGGCAAGGTTGGAGGAATGATCAAAAGTATGGCAGCTTAGATTTAGTGTAAAGAAGTGCACAGTTATGCACCTGGGAAACAAAACCTAGGGGAAGAGTACACAATGGGGGGAGGGACCTGGGGTAGTCATATCAAATGACCTAAAGGTAAGTAAGCAATGTGAGAAGGCAGTGGGGGCTGGGGGATACTGGGATGTATAGGGAGAGGCATCACCAGTAGAAAACAGAAAGCTGTTATCTCTGTACAGACAGTTGGTGAGACCCCATCTGGAGTACAGTGTGCAGTTCTGGAGACCCCATCTCCACAAAGACATAGACAGGATGGAGGTAGTCCAGGAGCAGGAACTAAAATGGTGCAGGGCCTGCACCAGAAGCCACATAAAGAGAAACTAAAGGAGCATAATATGTATACCCTTGAGGAAAGGAGGAAGAGGAGGACATGATAGAAACTTTTAAGTACCTCAAGGGAATCAGCAAAGTCCAAGAGGTAGCATCTTTCAGAAAAAGAAATGTGCAAGAACAAAGGACACGATTGGAAGATAGAGGGATGATGGCTCAGGCAACATGAGGAAGTATTTTTTCACAGAGAGGTGGAGAACACATAGAGCAGCCTTCATGAGGAGGTTGTAGGTCAAAAACAGTGGGAATTCAAGAATGCATGGGACAGACATAAGGCAATTCTAGTGTGGGTTAGGAAGAAACAGGCTGTTGGTTAACTAGGATCTGCAGCTTATCCTGTAGGTAGGGAAATGGGCAGACTGGGTGGGCCAAAGTTCTTATCTGCCGTCAAAGTCTATTATGTTTCTATGGTGACAGTAATAGGGACTGAACCTGAGTCTCCCTAGTTCCAAGGCTGGGGCTTTAACCACTAGACCACAGTGTCTCCACTTCTTGTTGTCAGTGGGTACATTAATCTAGGGCAAACTACAATCTCTCATACAGTTAGTGTAGCTCAGCAGGTACCCCTCCTCTCTCTGGGGTAGGAAGTCATGTGTTTCATTACTGAACTGGGACGTTGTCTTCTAACCAGTGTAGATACTGCACTCCAGCACTGCATTGCTGGTGATGAAGCAGACAAGCCAAGTGATGTTTCCAACCCAAATGTGGCCTTTACTTCATTGCATCCGAAAATCACTAGCAAACTCACACAGGACACGAGAATTCAGCTCATACAGCCAACATTGACACTGCAGTGTTCCACACACAGGGACAGGCACTTTTAAAGATTCAATCCTTCAGATCAGATGCAAACATTAAAAGGAACAGACAGCACTACGAGCCCACACCTATGTGGGTCTGGTCCCAATTACTCTGTGCAAAAATCATATATTTTTTACTTACGGTTACTGCGGTATAGTAGATTATATCAGGCAAACTCTGCTGACTTTCAAGCTAACATTTACTTTAACCAGAAAACTCACAATCCCCTGCAGCTGGCAGAGCAGGGCTGCAGCAGTGAGAAAGTCAACAGCCTGCAGTGCATGTGACAGATTTTATAAGCTTTGATCAGGCGTGTGCTAGTCCCACTGTTGTCCCAGGGCTAAGCACAGTGGTACCAACACAAAAAGGATCAGAGCTTGTGAGGCCAATCAAGTTAGGATTAACATCTGCTGGGGAACTGAATTTTGGTCCTTTGAACCACAGGGTCGAGGTAATCATATGGTAAGTGCAGCTATGCCTCTGGGATTCATTGCCACTGACCTTAAGGCCATACTTCGGGTTCTGTCCCATGTAGTATGTTTTTTAACTGGCTGGTAGATGGGAAGTCAGATGTTTGTGGGTGCCAACATTAATCACCAACTATTTATTGTAAAGTGGGACTCTGCCGACAGCGAGTTGAGTGCACTATTCAAGACGTACCCAGCCCACATATTAAGGTGTGCCCCAGACAGGCACAGGGTGCATAGTGTTCACTACCATGTGCACCTGCAGGGCACCTGTCTGTGGCTCCGCCCCATGGCGTGCAGCTGTGCGGGAGGTGGATCACGGGCGCAGGCAGGCATCCAGTCAGATGCCCAACCTGGGTCCCATAGTGGATCCACACAAAAAAACAAAACAAGCTGGTACACTTAGGCTGAAAACTATTATTTTATTCAAAAATCCACACAGACATGACTGGTAAGAACACACAAAAATTTGGTTCAACCTGTATGCACTGGCTTGTTTTGTTTTTCATGTGGTTTTGTCTGATATCCAGGGATAACGAGGTTCACCATAGGTGCATCGGGGTGTTTGTAGTCCATAGTGGATCCTATGTCTCCGGGGAGCAGGTGATTCTGGGATGGTGTTGGTTCTGGAATTGGAAATGTATGGGCGGGAGCCTGATTGGCTGCCCTCAGCCCTACCATACATCTAGGAGGGCTGGGACATCATGGCGGGGATCTCCTTTCCTGCCAGTGCTGGCGGGTGTCATTGGTGGGGAGCATACCCGTATGGTAGGATCTCCCCTGCCGTAGCCCTGTGCCCCCCAGGCTTGGCAGTCTACACCTAAGTGAATGGTGCAGAGTGCAGACATACCCTGTCACACCCCCTGACTGCTCAACCGCACATGGAGTGAGCAGTGCGGGCAGCTTGAGGACTGGAGTGTGGACTGGGCTCACCCACTCACAACTGTGAATGCCACTTGGGGTCTGCTAGACCCCAGCTGCATGGCATTTTGAATTAGGGTTGCCTACATGCCTCAGATACATGGCGCATAGGTAATCTGCCCTATCATGTAGAAGGCCCAAGGTGACTCATTTTAATACTGTTTACAATATTTATATCCAAATATTAATTTGTTTTGATGAGAATTTTGTATGGTGTATAAGCGTGATGTGTATTTAACTGTATGTTATTTAAGCAATAAACCATGACAGGGTGTGGATTATGGTGGGATTTACCCGCCAGGTATGGTTCAGTCATGAGGCCATAGGCTGAGTGAGTAAACCATACCAGAAGTGGGTAAATCCTGCATAACCCACACCCTACAATGGTTTATTGAATAATTCTATGATCCTTCAGTTTTCGTAACCAAAAAGTCAAGAATAATGCAGTTTTTGGCACTTTAAATAATTTTACTGAATTAATTGTGCGAAAAAATATTTCTCTGTTGCTGAGCAATACCCCCAACAAGGCTTCAGTTTTGTAGCCCTCCTCCCCATCTCTGCAGCTGAGTCATGTTTCTTTTTCTGTTTTTATTTTTAAAAGTGACAGCCTGGTACACTTTGACTTGCTGTTCACTTTCGAATCAAAGTGTTGCTCTCTGCCCGAATGGTACCTTGAAATGGAGCAGAGGCTGAAAGGAGGAGGGCTGGGGATGAGGGACCAGATTGCCTTGTTGTTGTTTCCTTTCAATGGTATAGTACTACCTTTTTGTTAAAAGGAGGCAGTATAGCACAGTGCATTAAGGCTTTGAGCTACAAACCTGCAGATCTGGGTTTGAATCCCATACCCACATGCATGCTGTGTAACCCTGAGCAAGTCACTTAACTTCCCTTGTGCTCCCAGGTTGCACCTGGAAGCAAGCTTCGACTTAGTGTGCCTTTCCTGGTTAAACAATTTCCCTTTCCTTCCTTTTTCCCTAACAGAGAGAGAATGAATTATGGAATGGAGCTAAAAGCAAGTGGGGGACAAAGGAACCAGTCTTTCTGCAGATTGGCGTTTACTGTACTCGGTGCTGCAGGTTTCAAGATTTCATCCGCTCCTCTCTGCAGTACAGCAGGCAGCTCTGGATAAAGATTTCCTGCTTCAGGCACTGATTTAGCCTCTGAAAATACATCTCTGCATCTATGCCTCTCTCAGAATATACCACAACGGGACAGCATCTGTGCTGAGACAGAATGTTCTATTTTGTCGCACCTGTTAAGACTAGATGTACTCTTCAGGCTGATCACAGGAAAGAAACTGACAAAATTCTGATATGTTTTGTGAAAAACAGGAGATGAAACTTACAATAACAGGATGCAGAGTTTAAACTGCCAGGAAAATACATCTAGAAAGAGAGCAATGTTTTGTTTAGAAAGAGAGAGAGAGATTCTCAGATGTAGGACTTTCTTTGTATATACTGCTTTTATGAAGAGCTATCCTGTACATTTTTTATTTTATTGTTATTGATAATAATAAAATACTACTTGCAAATTGTATGACTTCTCCTGGTCTGCCTAGGCTTCCTGACCTATGCCTCTTCCATAGTTGGTGTCAGACAAACTGGGATTTACACCATACATACTCAATGCTAGGAGTTTTGTGCTTGGATACTAGACCTGGTACTGTACCAGGAAGCACCAAAGAAAGGTACAGATCCTGCAACAGCAAGCCAAGAAGTGATTACCAGAAGAATGGCAGCCAAGCTAGAAGCAGAAACAGCAGTCCAAACAGACTGTATAGCTGGCACCAGTGATGAAAGAATAACAAGCAGGTGCAGAATCTGAAAGCATGTCTGCCTTCTTCAAATGGTGTGCTATACAACAAAGAGAGACTGAGAAGCAGAAAAAAGAAGAGATGCAGCAACAGGAGAAGTGATGGCTGTATGCCTTGCAAGCTACCAAAGCTGGAGGATCTGGTAAGGTCCAGATCAGCAAAACATAAACAACTAAAAGACATTAAGCGTACAAAGCTAATGACCCTTGAATGATATCAAAGGATGCCTGACAACTTTTGAAAGGGTCACTGGAGCCTATCAATGGCCAAAACAGCAATGGACAATCAGGCTTGTACCTCATCTGACAGGAAATATGCCCAGCTTGCCTACAATAGTATGGACACGGCACAGTCAGAACAAACATTTATCAATGCCGAATGTTGTTGCAAAGGCATTGGCATTAATAGTGCAGTGCGGAAACACATTGTGAGCAGGATGTGAAAAATGACAGCTGTACTGTTCATAAGGAGGTGTTAAAGAATGGCAGTGCTGAAAACTGCTGGGTAATGCCCTGCACTGGCACAGCCACAACAACACCACCACCCATGCTGTTCACAGCAGTGGTGCCACACCCTACTGCACCTGCGGGGATGGGAGGCAGCTGTGCGGCGCGGGCACATCACTGGTCCCGATGATGCCTGTGAGGCAAGCAGGGGCGTGCCATCCACAATGTCTACCACACTGTCCAGGATCAGGGTGATGTCTTCATCAAAGCCACACCCGCCCAGGCTGAGCCTCCGTGCACATCACATCCAGGCTGGCATCTTGCAGTACTCATCTAGGGCCTCATCCGACCCCAGGTCGAAGACATCCACTGGCCCAGCGGTGCTCAGCCACAGCCTGTCTGGGCCACAGATGCTGGTGGATGTTGAGGGTCTGTCCGCACTGGCCATGGCTGCCGCCACTCCATCCCCTGCATGGGTGTGATGGTGCTGCAAGAGAGAGTGAGGGTCAGTGGTGCGTTGGCACCCATGTGCCCCCATGTGCATGCCATTGGTGTCGCTGGCCAGCGGCATGCCATGACCGGCAGCATGCAGTCCTGCATGCCCTGGCACACACCTGCCAGGACAGTGTGAGTTACATACGCACCATGCAGTGATGAGCTGCCACCAGTCCGGAATCCCGCCAGGCACACCCTCCACTGCAGTGTGATGGATGGTGGCCACCACTAGCTCCTCCATGGCTGACAGGATGGACATGGTGGATGGCCCTCCACCAGTGGCACTGAGGGAGGATCGAATGGCTGCCACCTTCTCCCTAATCCTCCGCTTGTCTGTCTCGACCATCTTGCAGCACTCCTGTGCCATCTGCTGGTGCCTACCATGCAGGTTGGCGTGGCGCCCCTCATTCCACCCTATCGACCGTTAGGTACAGTGTGCCCATGGCATCGCTCAACAGGGCCTCCCTGTTGAGGTATGCCTTGAACAGGCATTTATTTCATCCTTTGTAAAATTGGGCCTGCACCTCGCTCCTCCTCCTCCTCATGTCCAGACATTCTGCCACCTGTGAACAGAGACAGCACAGTGTATCAGTAAGGGCATGGCCCATGTTGCCCTCCGTGGCAGTGTTGTTGCAGGCCACCAGTTCCCCAAGCCAGCATCCACCTACCTGTCTGTGGCCTGTGAGATTCACCGGTGCTTATGGCACATCGCATGCAAATGAGCTTGTGCACAACGGTGATGATATGCTAATGCATCCTACTGTGCCACACTTTGACTGATGAGGTCATTTGCATACCACAGCTGAATATTGCGATCTTATGCAGTGCTGAACCGAGTTGCGCTGGAGCAACTCCATGGCGGCGTGTCCAGCATGCGGTGCACAGTCGCAGCAGCGCATGCCTATCACGTGAGCATTTCATACATGATATTGTGCTATTGCACATGCATCGCTGGGATGGCATCGTATGCCTCCAGGTACCTAATCGCACACATATGCGATGCGGTGTGTGATGAATGTATGACACATGCCTGACTGTGCACGGGTCACGAACTGTCACCTTTGGGTCAGGTTTGTGACCCCTACCCATCAAGTCATGGTGTGGTGCTCATGCCGGAACCTCACTATGCATTCGCATCATCATCATGCATATCCGCGTGCCTTGATTGCATCATGTCAGTCCCATCACATATTGTACACGTGCTGCCCCCATTTGCCCGTTCCACCGCCACTGTCCAGGACACCACAGAGCTTGAAGATGACAAGCGGATGAGACTGTTGGGCACGTCAACTGGCAGGACATCAAGCTGTTCAATCTCGCTGCAGTAGTCCAGCCATATGTGGCCTAGCTGTAGCGGGCAGGTGCCACTCCAGCAGGCACAGTGTGATGTGTGGCAGATCATCTCCAAGGCCCTAGAGAGGCACAAATGGTGTGGCCAGGACAGCTGAGAGTGTCGCCACAGGTACGGGCCCTGTGGTGCAGGAATCTCGACATCCTGTGCCAGCTGCAGGCGCGAGTGCAGCATGAGGCTGTGCCACAGCCAGACAGGGTGTGTGTGCAGGTGGCATGCATGTCCATGTGTCCACCTGTAGTGTGTGTAGAGCTGCGTGGCACAGTCTGCTGCTGGGGTGGGCCTGTCCTTGTGACCACAGGTGTCGCACATGTCTGCAGCACGTGCTGCAGGCTTACAGGTGTAGGGGGCCATGGGATGGCCAGGGTCTTGCCTGCCTGTCACGAGCTGTGGGTGGCGGGGGCCCTCCATGAATGTGTACTCATGTCCTCTTCTCTGCATTCCTCCCACAAGGCTGGAGGACTGCAGACAGGCCAGGGAGGCCACGGCAGAGGCGAGGGCAGGAGTAGGCCCCAGGGCGCAGCACACAGGGGTCAGCATCGGGCAGGTAAGTGTGATCACATTGGAAGTACCTGTTTCTGTGGTTAGCAGTGGGTGCAGGGTATGGGCATGGGTGCCCCAGCCATGTGTCAGCTTGGCTGTGGTTGGTGCATTGTCCGTTGGGAGTGCTGCTGTGAGCACGTCCGTTGGCAGCGTGTGTCCAGCTAGTGCAGGGAGATGTGTGCATGGCCACCGCCGTGTGTGCTGCGACAGTGCTGTCACCCTGTGCCATGTGCCCATGCATGTGCGCACATGGGCACAATGCACTACACTGTCTGCCTGTGTGCACCATTGTGGTGTGCCATTTGGATAGCTGGGGTGGCCCATATGCAGGTCCTTGGATGGATTTTGGCCCTCCAGAGGTGGACCCTGTGGCTAATGGTGGGCATTAGAGTGCCATGCAGGGCCTAAGCGGTCCCTGTGTCACTAGAGATAGCCCGATTGTATATACCCCTTTGCCTGCCATTCCTGTTCCCTGCATACCGACCTCCGACTGTACAGACCCCTCTCCTGTCCCTGTCCCCACTCACCCACCTCCTCACATGCCACTTGTTCATTCTGCTGTTGTTTACCTTTCTATTTGATAAAGCTTCTATTTTGCTACATACCTGTGTCTGTGTCTGCTTTGCAGGTGGTTTGAGGAGCCGTGCTGCAGCTGTTGAGTCACTGTTCATGGGGTCACTGCGGGTGCAGGGCAGGTTACTGACACCAATCACGTGGGGACTGTGGGGTCTGTGTTGGGTGTACCACTGTGTCCCTTGGTCTTGACAAGTGTACCTGGGAGCACACAGGTTGGGTGTGTCAGTTCATGGACACAGTGGGAAGCTGTACCAGTGTGTGTGGCCATGGCCACGGGCCATAGCCAGGCTCTGGGATTGTGTCCAGGGCACATTGCTGTCCAGTGTGGTTGGGCATGATAACATGGGCTGGCCGCCTTGGCTACGGGATGCCGATTGCCCAGGGTCCTGTGCTACTGGTTGGGGTTGTTGGCTGTGGTGCTTACATTAGGTGGGTCCTTGCACTGCCAAGGTGGTGGGTGGCCAGTTTGGTGTCACACGGAGTTGGGGAGGGGCTGGTATGGTGCCATGTGGGTGCATCTGCCAGACACATGTGGCCAGTATCATGTGGGGCTGCAGGATGCCAAGGTACAGTGGGTTGTTCCATGTTGCGGCCCTTGACTGGGCATCCTGGTCAGCTGCATGTGTCTGTGGTGCTGTCTGTGTTGCTACCTCTGTTTCACTGGGCGTGGCCATTGTCCTGGCTGTCCTCCGCAGCCACATGGGCCATTGACCCTGCCATGCCCCTGCCCTGTGTGTGTCCCGGTGCAGCCTGTGGTGGCCCTGTGCATTGCACTCCTGTCTGCCAGGGCTGCCGCCTGCTTGTGAGGATGCTCCACGTCCACCGTGGTCAGCATTGCATTGCCCTGACTGATTCTTTGGGTGCCCTGTGTGGCGTGGCTCACCTGCTACTGGGAACATCTTCCTTGTGTTTGGCCCGTCCACTGGCACCGTGCCCTATGTGCACTGTGGACCCACCTGGTGGGTGTCTGTAGCTCATCCCTGATGTTGGCATGGCTGTCATGTCAGGGTTGTGGACGTGTCTCTTCCATGCTTTGAGGGCTGGGGTTGTCTGTACCATCCCTGGTGCCCTTTGTTTCCCTGCGGGTCACTGTGTCTGTGTCAGCGGTGTGGTCTGGGAGGGATCCTGTGCCTGCCATGTGCTGCCTTGGTTCTGTGTCCCTGCTGCCTGTGACTCATGCCCTGCTCACAGGTTATGGGCTCAGGTCTGCTCCACGCATCCCTGGTTGCACAACTGTCCCTGGTTGTGCCGCGGTGCATCTTTCCCCATTCAGTTGACTTGCACTGGAGCATTTCGAGTTGGTGCATCTTCTGAATATGGCCCCAGTAATTTGCATATCCTAAGCCTAGCTCTAACAATGAACCAATGTACTTATATAGCCAGACAATGACCTCAAAAAGGAGTGGGAAACTTTTTGTTAAAATAAAGCAAAGCAGTCCATCAAATCTCTTAATTGTCAAACTGAAACTTTAACTCCATACGATGTGAACCAATTTATATTTTCTACATAAAATCAAATAATATGACATGTTTTTAAGGGACACTGTCAACCCCTTAGGTCTTAAAGTGTCCCTAGTTTAAACACATTTATGATTGCCAACATTCTGTTAAGATTGCTGATAGTAGTTTGATTCTGATTCTTTTTTCTTTAATAAAGTGAAAAACAGACTGCCCAACATACTGGTGTTACCACACAAACATGTTTGTTTACATTCCTTGATCAGTTCCAGCTGCATCTTTCCTGGACTTAGGAACACTCACAACACAGTCTAGCCCCTCATGATTCAGGCATAAATGTAGCTTATATTTCCTATTTTGTTCTGAAATTTTCACCCTTATTTCCTTATTACTAAGAGTATTTGCATACAGTATCTCTGTTCTTTTGGCTGGATTGCCACCTCAGCTTCTTCTGTCTGGTGAATACCATCCACAAAACAATTCAGCACCAAACTGGGGGTCACTCAACAGGAACAAAACCTTTAGCCCACTCATGGTCAGGTGGGAGATTGTTGTTAAGATAATTCTCTCAGTTATTGATTATGGGAGTGTTGTGTATTGTGATCTTTTAGCTCTGGCTGGTTGCATACACCTGATATCCTAATTCTGTTTATGACATTAAAATGTGTTGTTGTGGAGATAATTATGATGCTACAAATAAGGGATTACGATGTCATGTATAGAAGTAGCCAAAGCAGACACATTCTAGGGCATAGGGGTCTTGTTTTCATTAAACTTTTTCAGTAATTAAGAAAATGTGGTATTAATTACTGAAAATATATGAAATAATAAAAATGGGATGGAGTTGGGTATAAATCTTACTTTCTTCAAAGTTTTCCTAATGCAGTCAGGGACCGGAGTCAGGGCCTAAGTCAAATAATTGAGCAAAATAGGACTGGACTGAAAATATGCTCGAGTGTAGAGGCTGTTAAAGGGCCACTGACAGCATTAACAACACTTTGAAAAAGTAAGATTAAATTCAACTCCATTCCTTATTCTTTAGTACTTCATATATTTTCAGTAATTAAGTCCCATTTCTTTATTACTGAAAATAACTACATGTTCCTAGACTCTAGAGGTAGTATAGCACAGTGGGTTAAGGCTCTGAGCTACAAATTTGAAGACCTGGGTTTGAATTCTACAGCCACCTAGGTGCATATTGTGTGATCCTGAGCAAGTCAGTTAACTTCCTTATGCTCCCATGTCACATCTGGAAACAAGCTTCAGCTCAGCGTGCTACTCCTGGTTAAACAATGTTCCATTCCATACTGTCTACTCTAACTGCTTCTCTATACATGACTTCACAATTTCCTGTTTATGACAACATAATTATCTCACAGCAACATATTTTGAAGTCATAAACAGAATTATGATGTCAGATGTGAGGCAGGCAGCCAGAGCTCAAACAGCAGAGATACTGTATTGATGCAAATACCCCATACAATAAGGAAATAAGGGTGAAGAATTACAGAATAAAATACAAAATATAAGCTACAGTTATGTCTGAATATTAAATTGTTTCAAAGTTGTCTCAACTGTGTCAGGAGCTCTTTAAAGCAGTAGTATATGTTATTGTGAAAAATTTAAGCTACACTTTTTAGTGGCAATAAACAGTATCCGTATTATAGACTCAATTTGATTTGCGACATAAATCTCTTTCTTGGCATCCAGTGCTGCACACACACAGAGACTTCTGCCCACACAGTCAAACAAGCATTTGTCAATGCTGAATGTTGTCTTTCAGGCATTGGCATTGGTAGTGCAGGAGTTAGAGAGATGCATAATAGAAATGGCAGTGAAGTATTGAACTGATGCCAACCCCACCCCACCCTACAGAGACTGATAGGCATTGAGATGTGCCTTTCAGTCACTGGCCATAATGCTCATGCCAATTGACCTCACCCTACTCTGCAGACACTGACAAGTGTCGCCGGTGTGCCTGGGGTCTTGGTCATCGCTCACCCCATTCCATAGAAATACGTTGAAATGGGTGCTGTATAGGAGAATGCAGTGAACTTTGGGGCGAAGAACCTAAAGCACACCTCACGCCCTGTCACTGGCTGCAGGGTGGGGGTGGGGGTGGAGATAAGCGTGAGCATTACAGCCGACAATCCCAAGTCACACCCTGACGCCTGTCAGTCTCTACAGGGTGGTGCATTACGTTGGAAACCCTAACACCCTGGCGTTTGCTGGAATTTGCACTCCAAATTTTTAACATGGGCTTTTGTGTCACCACCACATGAACAGAGTTTGTTAGCGAAGGTGATTTTGCATAGCGACTGCGCCATTTGGTGCCACAGGTGCGAAAATGCATTTTGGGCAGGATCGAAAAATGACAACTGTACTGTACTGTTCATGAGGAGATGTAAAAATGGCAATGTTAAAAATCTGGGTAATATGAAAAATTAGTGAAGTCACAAGCATGCGTACAAACTGCATAACGCATGCCCATAACACAATTATTTTGGGGATTTTTCTAACCAAATTTTCAAAATAAGCATTTTGGGACCTTGGCTCATGAACAGTGTCACTATGATTTTGTTAATGTGTCCCGAACATTGATTTCCCACAGCGACCACGCCATTTATAAGCCACATGGGCGAAAACACATTCGGGCATGATGTAAAAAAACAGCTGTACTGTTCATAGGGTATAAAAAATGACAATGTTGAAAATCTGGAGTAAAAATATTAAAAATTGCCAACGTTACAAAGCGTGCATAAAACTGCGAACGCGCTCGTAACAGATATTTTTGAATTTTGCACCAAATTTGCAACATTGGCTTTTGAGAACCACCTCATGAACAGAAGCACTGTCATTTCCTTAATTGGTCCAGAAAGATGATTCCATGCAGTGACCATGAAATGACCTTTGGGACGAATAATGAAATGACAGTGACTGTGTTCATGGGTGAGGTCCCAAGAACCCCATGTTGAAAATATGGGATCAAAACTCCCAAAAAGGGCTGAGATATCTGCCTAAATTGAAACCCCCAATAACTGCCATTATAGGACTTACCATCATTTCTTCAGTTTGCGGTCAGCGTTTGAAGAGTGCAGGCGTGTTCGGTCCACTGAAGATCGCTGTTCCTGACTTCTGCAGGTAAGTATGGGTGAGGGTGTGGGAAGGTGGGAGTGCAGAGGAGAGTGCAGGTTGGGGAGGGGCCAGCAGCAATGACAAGGGACCGTTTTTGTTTTTCAAGTTAATAAGAAAAAAAAAAAAGCGTTGTTAGTCCGTTTTTTTCACAGGAAACCTGGATGTCAGCACACACTGAGAAGGGCTCCCAGTGTGCTAGCACTACTGAGGGGATCAAAGCCGACCAGGGATTGGGCAACCTGAGGTCGGAAGATATATATGTGTGTGTGTGGAGGGGGCGACATCTGACACCGGGAGTGAGCATCCGGTGTCAGAAACCTAACAACAGGGTTTGGCACACTGGGGTGGGCTCCCAGTGTGCCACATTAAAGATGTTTGGGGGTCATTAAGCACCCGATGTGGTCAGGCGGGGGTCCACCAGCGAGCTCGGGACGGTTACAGTACAAGTGCCTTCGGCACTTAATACTCCCAGCCCATACGGGAGCTTAGGCTGTAGCCCACTCCACATGGCTGGGAGAAACTTTACAGCCCGGACACTATGGGATGTGGAGGCTAGAGGTTACAAGTGTAACCCCTGCAAATGGGGGTTCCCAAAAGACTTCCAGGAGCTTGCTTGAATGCTCCAAGCCTGAATGGTGTTTGGCGTTTAAGCCATTTATCAGTGAGTGTTTTTAGAACCTCTGGTACTGTCTCTTTAAGAGCTGTCTGCTTGCAGACATAATTAGTTGTATGGGGACTGTGTGTTTCTTTGATTGAGTACCACTCAAGCTGCCAATTCACTCCATTTTGCAGTCACTAGGAGTGCAAGGGAACCTATCTGAAAGATGTAACTGTTTGCCAGAAATCATTTACAGTAATAATGAAATTACAGTTTGTCTAACCTGCTTTCTTTTGCAGTCAGAACAGTGTCTGCCTAGTTCCCCATTCTGGTTTGAACTGCTGAACTGGACCAATCAGTGTGGGGTAAGCTAGCTCTAAAATGGTGCCTTGGACGAATCAGAACTTGGACTCATAATCTGAGCCAGCCACAAGAGGTTGTATGGGCAGTGACTCTGGGAGATGTAGTTTAGACTTCAGCACCTTTTGGACCAACAGCAGCAGTCTATTGTGGTGACAGCCAATCCAGTCAAGAACTGGGAGGAACTCAAAGGAAGTGCCGGTTTGTCAGTTGGAGTTTCAGTTGAGCTTTGGCAGTGAAGAAGGAAGGCCCTGTGCTTTTCAGTGTGCAGTTTTAGTCAAAAAACGTGTGAAGGCCCAGAGTTCGGTCTGCAGCTTGTGTAACAGCTTGTTAGGACTGAATCCGTCCTGTGAAAAGAATCAAAGGATCTCTGAAGAGTAGAAACCAGGCTCACCCTGTAGAAGACTGGAGGAATTGCTGAAAATTGCACTCGGTCTGTCAGGAACTGAATCTGCTGTGTGTTCTCCCGGGTATTGTGCAGTAATTGCGATCGGGATACAGATGCAGCCTGCCTGGTATAGTGCTTTCTTTATATGGATGTGTGAAGAGGTTTGTGTACCTCAAGTGAGCCCTGCTGACATTGAAGGACCCTATCTTATTTGGAGGTCGTGAGTACTAATTCAGGGTACGCTCCCTGTTGAATTGCCACATTAAATCCAAATGGAATTACTGTACTGCTGACTGTTTAATTCTCCTTTTCTCTGTGTGAAAGGGCCCCTACCAGCTGCCACGGTTTGGACTAGCCACTAGGGCTTAAGTACCCAGGGACAGTAACTGATAGGGATAGGCCTGTGCACAGAGCCATAAATGAATTATTAGAGTGATAAGCTAATTAACCTGATTTCCCCTGTCCTTGTTATATCCCCTAAATAAATCAGAGCTGCTTGTTTCAGCAAAGTTATACTGCCTGAGGTATTTGTCTATGTTAAAGTACTGTACTGTGATTGTTGCACTGTATCTCATTTCACAGGAGGTCCCAGTGCGGAACCAGACCTGGGGTAAGTGTATACTGTGAAGGTAATTCTGATATATTGTGTGGGCCACTAGTGGGAAGAAAGGGGTTGCAGTGTCCCAGAGGGCTGTGACCAAGTTAGTTTAACTATTGCAAACCCTGACCTCTGGGTGGGGCACCGCCATTGGATCCAGGCCCCTCAACCTGTTAGTGGCAAATCAGGCAGGGGTAGTAGCCCCTGGGATAGCGCCATCTAGGGTTACACAAGGTTTGCTCTCCTGCCGCCACCACCACCACCATGTTGATTCAAATGTTTCACCAAGAAAGGCACGTGGGGAGGTGTGTCATCTGTGCCGCTGTATGATGAGCTTGTCTCTAATTACGACTTAGTTTGTTTCAAGTTGGTGGCACTGCATAAAACTTGTGTCACAGCTATGCACTCACAAATTGGGAAATGAGGCACGACCTTCTAAAGTGTGCCCTGCATTCGCCAAAACTGGACACACCTCTGCATTTCTCCCACTACCATCTTCTACTGCACAAAGTGTTGCTTGGACACGCACAAGACAACATAAAAATTAGAGGGAACATTATTCCACAGCATGCTGACAAAGGGTGCTGGGTCATGCATGCGATATGTGCCATGCCAGCTTTATCAGCTTCTGTACCACTGGAACTGGCACACTACACTGCCCTGTGGTTACCTAGGTGGTGCTGTTGCAGTGTGCCAGAAACCCTTGAGCCTCTCAATTCTCTTGCTCCCACCACTGGCCCATCTGATTAGGGAGGCAGTATAGCGCGGTGGTTTAAGGCTCTGAACTGCAAATCTGATGACATCTAGCAGACCAGAGTGGGGTTTGAATCCCACAGCTTCCACTTGCATACGGTGGACCCTGAGCAAGTCACTTAACTTCCTGTGCTCCCAGGTCACTCCAAAAAGCTCCGCTTAGTGTGCTATTCCTGGTTAAACAACTAAATAAAAAAAAAAATACTCTGAGCTTGAGTTGTGAGCCTGGGTCATCAGTACTGTGACTGTGGGCTGGCTTTACAGTTGCTTTTTACACAAGGTGGGGTGGAAAGGATGAAAAGGGACTTGGCAAGGTTGGAGGAATGGTCAAATGTATGGCAGCTTAGATTCAATGCAAAGAAATGCAAGTAATGCACCTGGGAAACAAAACCCAGGGAAGAGTACACAATGGGGGGTGAGATACTGACAACAACAAAAATGGAAAGGGACCTTGGGGTAGTCATATCAGATGACCTAAAGGTGGGCCAGCAATGTGAGAAGGCAGTAAGGAGGACTGAGGGGTACTGGGATGCATAGGGAGAGGCATCACCAGTCGAAAACAGGAAGTTGTTGGCCCTCTGTACAGACAGTTAGTAAGACCACATCTGGAGTACTGTGTACAGTTCTGGAGACCCAATCTCCGTAAAGACATAGACAGGGTGGAGGCTGTCCAGAGGAGGGCAACCAAAATGATGCAGGGTCTGCATCAGAAGACATCGAAGAAAGACTAAAGGAACTAAAAATGTATAGCCTTGAGGACAGGAGGGAGGGGGGACATGATAGAAACTTTCAAATACCTCAAGGAATCAGCAAAGTCCAAGAGGGTAGCATCTTTCAGAAAAGAGATGTGCAAAAACAAGGGGCACAATTTGAAGATAGAGGGGATGGCTCAGTGGTAATGTGAGGAAGTATTTCTTCATAGAGAGGGTTGTGGATACATGGAACAGCCTTCTTGAAGAGGTACGTAAGTCAAAAACAGTGGAGGAATTCAAGAATGCATGGGACAGACATAAAGCAATTCTAGTGGGGGTAGGAGGAAGTAGGCTGTTGGTTAACTAGGATCTGCAGCTTTTCCGTTAGGTAGGAAATGGGCAGACTAGGTGGGCCAAGCGGTCCTTATCTGCTGTCAAATTCTATGTTTCTATGTTTTAACATCCATTTTACTACCAATAGCTAGCTTATTGCTTGTTAAGACATTCTGAGTTATCAAACAGCTGAAAAAATCTAGAAAGAGTTGAAACATGTTTCCTGATCATGCATTAAATTCCTAGCACCACACAGTCAAGTTTATTTATTTAGAAGAGATTCACAAGAAAGCAACATGAACTGTTAAACAGCTCATTTCCAGAAGTGTCCTGGAGGGGGTTACATGGTTGGATGCGAAAGACATCAATCAAGAGGAACAGAGTACAGAGTCATAAACATTCCAAGTAAAAGTAAAAACCAGGTAGTAGGTTATTAAGAAACAAGTGCAGTGTACAAAATTGATATACATTCCAGTTTCAGACCAGGTAACAAAAACATGAACATGAGTTAAATCACAGACTCATGGTGAGCACAGCAACAATTGTTTTGGATACTACATTTGACTTATACCTGGTGAATAAACCATTTGTAGTGCAATGGGGAGACACTGACAATACAAAGCAAGGCTAGTACTTTGAGGGTCTACAGGAGGCCTAGGCTGTAAGTGCTTTGGGAAGAAAAAGAATTACTCTGCCTAGCTGTATGACCTATTTTGTATAATACTATGGGGGCATAGGGGGCAGGGCTGGGAGGGAGGTGAGTAGATAGATCCTACTCCCCTCAAGGTGCTGAGAACCCTGCAAGGGGACAATGGAGTTGGCAGGAGAAAGTAGAGGAGAAAGGGGAGGATAGAGGGGCAGAGAGGGAGGGACAATGGGCATGGTTACTTGGGATAGTATGGGGTGTATGAGGCAAGTTAAGGAAGAACTGAGGAATTGAGGATGGGTTTGGGTGCCTTCACCCCTTCAGGATGCAGAGAACCCTGCCAGGGGAAGGGAGCTGGCAGAAGAAAGTAGAGTTGAGCTATGGGGAGAGGGATCAAAGGAAGGAGGAAGTGTGGGAGGGGTAGCAAGATAAGAAAAGAATTGAGGGAAGATTGAGAGAATGCTGGATCTCTTTACTCAGACCATAGTGACTTATGGCCTACAAAATCAGGGACTCTTCGGGCCGGCCCAGTGGCGCTAAGGGTTGAGGCGCTGGCGCCACACCTGCGTACCGCTGGCGACCCGGTTCGGAAGCGAGCCCGGTTTCGGGGTCGTAGGGAGGAAAGAGATTGAGTGTCCGGAGGACTGCTCTCTCTTCCCAGGGAGGGTCTGGGGAGCATTTGCTCATGGAGTGACCTCTGGCGGTGGCTGGAGGTAGCCAAACATAGCAACACAGGTGTATGCCTGGGGTGGAGCCATGGCAGTCGTTGCCTTGTCAGCCGGGCTCCACAAGGGTTCAAGTAACAAATACCCCTCCTCCCACTAATAGATGATGGCACCTCCTACCCATGATCCACACTCCTGGAGTCGGATTCGGCCCTCTGCTAGCATCCTCCTCCGGCCCGGTGCTCAATAATATAAGAAAGAGCGCCTGAGCAGGGGCATCCCTTCCCTGGAGGGCAGACCTGGGGATGCTCAGTGCCAGAGAGGAGCAAAGAGGTAGTCGGATCACACAGGAGGTAGAGACTGTGGCTAAAGGAGGACATTGGAGAGAGTTCAGTGGAGTAGGTAGGGGAGCAAAAATAGAGTTTGTAAAAACAAATCAGGGACTATTTCATGTAATATTTGGTTACTTAAAATGTATTTATACAAATAATTTATGTAAAAAATAACATTAAAAATGTTTCAGTTTACACATAATAGAAAGAGCAGCCAGCCATTTATAAGTGCAATAAGCCACTCTAGGGTGTGAAATAAAGGATTTGAATGCACTTCCCAGTGGCACATGGACACTCAACCTTTGGCCTTGTTTCTGCTCCCTGGAGTGCATTCAAATTCTTAAATGCACACCCTGTTATGATTTATTAATTACATATTCTTCTGCATGTATGAAGAACATCAAATATAAAATGAAATGTTTCTGTCCAGTTCTATTCTAATATGTTTATATTTTTACTAATTTTTCAAAGAGTATGAGAAAAACAGTGCTAATGATAAGAACTGTTTTTATGTTGATTCTTGGCGCATGTGCAAGAAGCGTGTGCGGCAGCTTGTTGCGACAAGTTGTGAAGGCGTGGCACTGTTGTGGCCAATGCCCCACAGCCTTTGGAGGCTTGGCCCACCCTTCCCAATGGGGTGGCATGCTGCTGCTGACACTAGTTCAGTCAGTGCCACAACCTTGTAAGGTTTCAGCGCTGCAATCAGGGCTGCCTGCGTCGTGCAGCGTAGCCATCCCGTCTGCAATGAGGGGAGCAACCTGTCATTGCTGGGCAGAACCTTGCTACTGTGATATTGTTTGTGAACATGGTGGCGGCTTGCGCCGTGTTCACAAACAATATAGTGAACCCCAGTGCCAAGGGGTGCCCAATCCCCTTGGCAGCATGTGCCCCCACAACAGTGGTTGTTTGCTAATGGGGCCCCAGTCCCATTGGCTTCAGTCCCCTGCATGTGGTCAGGTTGCCAATGGGGAGCCCACCACCGTCAGCATAATTCCCCTCCCAGTTTGATTTGCCGAGGGGTGCCCAATCCCCTCGGCTATGTCCCCTCGTGATATAGGTGCCGACGGGTGCCCAACTCCCCGTCGGCTTACAGTCACCCCCCACAGTAGGCTTGGCACACTGGGAGCCCACCCTAGCAAGCCAAATGTCCATAAATGTCCCTGTTAAAAAAAATGTCCTGCAATGTTTTTGTTTTACCTGTAAAGCAAAAACAGTCCCTCGTCGAGTCCAGCGGCTCCTCCCAACCTGCACCCACCTCTGCACACCCTGCCTCCCCACCCCCACCCCCATACTTACCTCCGAGCTCAGCGGACGATCTTCGATGGACCGGGACACGCCTGCACTCTTCAAAGCCAACACAACTGAGGAAATGCCGGTAAGATGTATAGTGGCATAAATAGGGTTTTTCAACTTTGATGCATATCTCAGGCATTTTGGAATTTTGGCACCAAATTTTCAACATGGGTTTTAGGACCCCTCCTCATGAATTCTGGCACTGTCATGGCGTTATTCATCCTGAAAGGTGATTCTTGCGCGGTCACTGTCGCGAATCACCCTTAGGGACCGATTAATAAAACGACAGCACCAATGTTCATGAGGTGGGCTCTCAAAAGTCTATGTTGCACATTTGGTGGGAAAAATCCATGAAATGACTGTTTCTGGCGTGCATTGCGCATTTGCTCGCATGCTCGTAACCTTAAATTGCAATATTTTCACACCAGATTTTCAACATTGCCATTTTCCGCACCTCCTTATGAACAGTACAGCTGTCATTTTCCACATCCTGGTCAAAATGTGTTTTCGCACTTCCGGCACAGAATAGCGCAGTCGCTGTGGGAAATCAGTGTTTGGGACACATTACAAAATCACAGTGACACTGTCCAGTAGCAGAGGTCCTAAAATGCCTATGTTGAAAATTTGTGATGAAAGTCCATTAAATGACTGTGTTACTTGGCGTGTATTGTGCAGTTTCCACACACGCTCATAACCGCCAATCTGCAATATTTTCACTCCAGGTTTTCAACATTGCCATCTTTCTGGCCTCCATATGAATAGTGCAGCTGTCATTTTTCACATCCTGGCTGAAATGTGTTTTGCAGTTCCAGCACAGAATAGCGTGGTCGTTGGGGAAATCAGTGCTCATGACACATTAAGAAAATCACAGTGACACTGTTCATGAGCAGAGGTCCTAAAATGCCTATGTTGATAATTGTGTGACGAAAGTCCATAAAATGAGTATGTTATGAGCGTGCGTTGCGCAGGTTCCATGCACCTCATAACTTTGCAACTTTGCAATATTTTCACTCCAGATTTTCAACATTGCCATTTTCCGCACCTCCTTATGAACAGTGCAGTTGTCATTTTTCACATTCTGGCTGAAATGTGTTTGCACTTCAGCAGAATAAGCGTGGGCGCTGTGGGAAATCAGTGTTGGACGGATTACGAAAATCACAGTGATACTGTTCAGGAGCAGAGGTCCTAAAATGCCTATGTTGAAAATTTTGTGATGAAACGTCATAAAATGACTGTGTTACGAGTGTGCTTGAACAAATAATATCACCAAGACAGCAGAGGATTGGGGCTTTTACTGAAGCAGGGCTGTTCAGAAGTTTAGAAACAGCACTTTATACAAGGGAGGAGAGGATCAACATTTATCTTAACTGCACCCTTACGACCCCAAAGTCAGAATGCATCACTCAAAATAGCATCTGCATATATTTTAGCATAGGCTAAGCACACCTTCCTCATACTTTCTCTTGGTTCTTTTATGATCATTGGGGTTACTACAGTCACACCTATCCTCGAATGATAACACAGGTGGCGGCTGACTTCACCGCCGAGCCGGTGTACGCTGATTGTTGCCTGGTGGCAGGTGCACAAATACCAGACAGCTGACTCGCTCCCTCCTCACCCCCAGTAACAGTGTGCCTCCTCCTGGTCATGTAACAGTCTTAGGTTAGAACACCCTACACGTGAACCTGCAGGGACTTCCAGGCGGCAGCGCAGATCACTGTTTCCACACACCAGGCCAGTGCCTGATGCAAGAAACGTACTCGAGAATCAATGCACACTTTGGGTATGAAATTGCATTCTTTGTTTCATTACTCAGTAGGCCATAAATGGTCAAGGAATTCTAGGAATCCAAGGCCATTTCTAAATTATGATAACACATTTTTAGCTTGTTTTTGGGAGACTGGTTATTTGTGGAGCAGATTACAACACTCAGAAGAACTAAAAAATGTATATAAAATCCACTTTAGTGAACTATTCCTACCTTGATTCAGCAATGTGTTACTGAACAACATGGGAAATTGCTGAGTTAGGTTAGAAAAGGCAAAGTAAAGTTGTGTTTAACTTTTTAACAGTTTAAATTCTGAAGTACTGTTTACAGAATTTCATTGAACTACGTTTTCTTCTTTTTCTAAAAATAATTAAGCATCATTGCAGAGCGCCTTCCACTGCAGCATTGTATTGAAACCCCGCAAACTCTGCAGAGGTGACCTGGGGCGCTTTTATCCACAAGTTCACCAGGGTTTGCCAAGCAAGCATTTAATGGGAAGCTCTCCATAGGTAATATACAAAACATCCCTTTGCCAGCACTGGCAAGGCATCACTATAGAGAAACAGACATAGCTGCTGTGAGTAACTTATAAAGAACTTGACTCTGTGAATGTCAAGATTTTCTCAGCATCAAATTTTTGAAACTTTATTGGAAGGGGTTGGGCAAATAATAGCTCACAATCCCTTCCTCGGCATCCCTGTCCTGTCCCTGTCTAGTCTGTCCTTGCCGTGCCCATTTTCTGTGGTCATTTGTTGCCTGTGTGCTTACTCCCTAATTTAATCCTGCTATCTGCTAGTCTGCCGTGGTTTACGTAATTCTAATTATCCCCATCTCACCTCATCCTGACTGCACTGCAACTACTGGTTACACTTTTATTACACTTCCAGTGCAACTTGCCTGCACTGTTTATCAGGTGCAAGCAACATCTTGTATGGCAAGGCACATTTCAGAGGTGTGTCAGTGTTGGCCAATGCTGCATAATGCTTTAGTGGGTGTGTCCCTCAACCCCAATTAGTGAGCATGCTAGCACTGTAGAAGCTTCAAAGAGTGCCAAAACCTTGAAAGAAATGTGCCGCTCAATGAGGTGCAGTTACCTCACTGGAGCACCAGATGACAAGGCTCAGCTACATGCCTTTCCTGGTGAAACATTTCAGTAAATACAGCAGCTCCTGCCACCCGCCACACATAATCCCCACAAAGTCGACATCGGGGTGGCCAGCCCCTGTGTCGGCATGCCCCCACACACAGTTTCTTTGCGAAGGTGCCCAATCCCTGTCGGCATCATGTTCCACCCTCCCCACACACACACACTTTCTTTGCCAACGGGGCCCAATCCCTGTTGGCATCAGTCCCAACACTTTCTTTGCCGATGGGGACCCAATCCCCATCTGCATCATGTTCCCCATCCCATACTTTCTTTGCCAACAGGGCCCAATCCCCATAGGCACCATCCCTCCAACTCATGGGGCACACTGGGAGCCCTCCCAGTGTGCACAACATTTTTCATTTTACTTGTAAATAAAGAAAACCATCCCGATGTTTGCTGTGAGAGAAAGAGAGAGAGAGAAATGTCCCTGTAGAAAATAAAATGATCCCTTGTCAACCCCAATGCCCCTCTCCCAACCCACACCCACCCTCATGCACCCCACCTCCCCCACCCCACTCACCCCATACGCACCTTCTGGAGGTCCAGCACTGCGATCTTCTGTGGACTGGGAACACGTCTGAACTCTTCGAAAGCCGACTGCAAAATGAAGACAATCACAGTATGCTTTATAATGGCATCAATGGGGGTTTCAACTTAGGTTGATATCTCAGCCATTTTTTTACCTTTGGCTCCAAATTTTCAACATGGGTTCTTGGGACCCCACCTCATGAACACATGCACTGTTATCTTGTTACTCAGTCCCAAAAGGTGATTTTGTGGTCACTGCATGGAATTACCTTTCGGACCGATTAATGAAACAACAGTGCCACTGCTCACGCGGTGGGGGTCCCTAAAAGCCCATGTTGCAAATTTCAGAAAAATTTAAAACATGATCATGCTATAAGTGTGCATTGCACAGTTTCCACGCACGCTTGTAACTCGACAATTTTTAATATTTTCACTCCAGATTTTCAACATTGCCATTTTTCTCACACCTCATTATGAAAGTACAGTTGTCATTTTTCACATCCTGCCCAGAATGTGTTTTCAGCATATGTGGCACACAATGGTATGGTTGCTGTGGGAAATCAACTTTCAGGATAGATTAACAAAATCACAGTGCGCTGTTCATGAGCAGAGGTCCCAAAATGCCTATGTTGAAAATCTGGTTAAAAATCCCAAAATAATTGCATTACGGTGTGGTTACATAGTTTCTACACACGCTCTTGACTTAGCAATTTTAATATTTTCACTCCAGATTTTCAACGTTGTGATTTTTTCACCTTCTCATAAACAGTAAAGCTGTCATTTTCACATCCTGCCTAAAATGTGTTTTGCACCTGTGGCGCCAAATGGCGAAGTCGCTGTGCAAAATCATTCCTGGCTAATAAAATGATAGTGCCCCTGTTCATGAGGTGGGGTCACAAAAGCACATATTGAAAATTTGGAGTGAAAATACCAACAAACTCTCAGGGTGTTAGGTTTCCAACCATAACGCCCCACCCTGTAGAGACTGACAGGCTCCGGGATGTGACTTGGGATCGTGAGCTGTAATGCTCATGCCATTCCACTCCCATCCCCACCCTGCAGCCAGTGACAGGCATCCAGATGTGTCTTGGAGTCTTCAGCCCCATAGTTCACCCTGTTCTCCTATACTGCACCCATCTCAGCGTATTTCCTTATGGAATAGGATGAGCATAAGGCCAGACCCCAAGACGCATCCACAACACTTGTCAGTGTCTGCAGGGCAGGGTGAGAGGTCAAATGGCATGAGCGTTATGACCAACGACCCAAAGGCACATCCCAACACCTGTCAGTCTCTGCCGGGTGGGGGTGGGGTTGGTGTCAGTTCAATACTTCATTGTCATTCCTATTATGCATCTCTCTAACTCCTGCACTACTAATGCCAATGCCAATAAGACAACATTCGGCATTGACAAATGCTTGTTACATATTGCCATGGGTTGCCATTATTGCTGGATTCTTGTCTGTCTTAGTCCCACTGTTTATTGCCTTGATAGTTCATACTTGCCAGTATATTGTTTTGTTATATTTCCACTTTACCATCATATGTACATGTCTCCTGTACCCTCCCTTGGGTCATACCTGAAACAAGCCTCAGCTCAGTGTGCCTTCCGGGTTACCAAAGTTTCAATAAATAAACAAACAATCCTGGAGTTAAATATGTTTTCCTTGTTCAGTAAATGCTGGAGGTGTGAATGCCAGTGATGGTAATAGACTCGTTGAACCTCCCTATTGTAAATCTCCATTTTTTCCATTTTAAATTATTCAACAAATATTTAATTGCTTGTATAATAGGCTGCTTTTTCTTCTTTTTTTCTTCACTTTTCTTTTTCTTCACTAACGTGATAGCTCTGTATCTCACACTAACTGATACTAAAGGAGCACCTCAGCACTGTATTTCTTTCTTTCTAAAGTTTTCCCAGGAAAGGCGTAAGATGCCGGAAATGCTAGTTTCCAGATGCATCCTGGGGGGAGAAACGGAGCACGACAATAATACGATCATTTAGTAATAAGGTAACAAAGGTAATAAGAAACAGCAGTCCAAGTCAATCTATGCCATCAGTTCAAAAATGGGTCCCAAGTGAGCACACAACAACACGACAGCAATGAGGTGAACTTAGCACTATACAGGTTGCAAGCAGGACAGTCCGCACTAGGACTGGTAAGGCAGTGGGTAAGGTTTGTTATCTGTCCACAGGCACAGCAAAGGAGAACCAGCACACACTACATAATGGGGTTCTGTTCCTTTTCAACAAGTAAATTGCACCAACTACATGCAAGCAGTCTGGTCCCACAGCAAAGGTGTTTAAAAAATGCTTACTTTATTGGTGCCATTTAGAAAGCGCTGCTGCAGTCTGGCCCAATGGCACTGGATGTTGAGGCGGACGCCGAACCTCACGCCACGCTGGCAACCTGGGTTCAGGAATGAGCACGGGCCATCAGGGGTCGGGAGGGGCAAGAGAGGATCAAGCATCTGAGGACTGCTCCTCTCTCGGGAGGGAGGGATTGTCATGCCGCTTGTCGATGGCCCCCTGGTGGGTGCTGGGGGTGGCACAGGCTGGGAAGACAAGCAGCCAGCTGTTGTGGTGTGTGTGTGCCCACATGCAGCGGTTGTATGTAGGAGGGAGGGCATCAGAAAAATGGAAAAATGGGGGCAGGGGCTTCAGAAGCCTTGCCTCGTCCTGCTGGTTAGCTGTCTCCTCCTGGATTGGATTGTGCTCGGGGAGTGGGAAGCTCCTTTCTGTCCTTGCCATGGGGACAAGCTGTAGTGGGTCTCGAGGTTGGTTCGGAATGGTCAGGCTCCGGGCAGGTGGTTCAGGGTAGAGCTCCACCCCGGTGCATGGGAGGTAAAATGTAATTAAAAAGTGCTGCTGCAGAGAGACCACGGTTATAGCAACACATTAGAGGCAAACTGCAAAACTGACTCATAGCGCATTTCACATGAGTTTTTCTAGTCATGGATACAAGGTGAATCTTTTCCCTGCTTCAATATTTATGGCTTATATTCATGAACATTACTTGCAGCGTTATACCACTTAGTGAACTATTTCCTACCTTGATTCAGCAGTGTGTTATTGAACAACATGGGAGATTGCTGAATTGGGTTAATAAAGGTAAAAGTGAAAGTTGTGCTAACATTGGAGTTACTGTTCATGACTATAGACCTGTGAGCCTTAAACGTACACACATGAAAAAGTGCTCAGGGGGATTACATAAAAAGCAGGGTTAAAAAAAGAGATTGCATATGCAGCTGACTATCTAGGTACTGGTTTTCTTGGTAATATAAATAATCACATACATGTGTAATCACTGCCAGCCTAGTGAGGAATGGACTTCAGTGGATCACTATACACAACATTCTCGTAATCAAAAACTGAGAGAATTATCTTAACAAAAATCTCCCACCAGAGAGGGAGTGGGCTACAGGTTTTGTTCTGTTGAGCACCCCCAGTTTGGGGAAGAATATTTTTGTGGGTGGCATCCACCAGACAGAAGTTGAGGTGGCAATCCAGCCAAATCCTGTGGTATTGAAGAAGGCAACCTCCTCCAGTGGTGCACCAGGCAGATGGGCCTGGGACAAAAGCACTGTGTCATTCTCATACAGTATCTGCAAGATATTTAAGGAGCGCTACAGTATATGCTTTGGGGAGGTTATTTAGGAAACCTGAGAACAGGATAGAATCAAGAAGAGAGACACCTGATCTGATAGGGAGTGGAGGGACAAGATTCTCACATTTGGACTGCTTGTGGTCTTCTCTCCAGGTACAAGACAAACCATTTAACTGCTAGGTCAGACAGCCCAGAACATGTTTGTCCAGGAGAATGAAGGGCTACAGTGTCAAAGGCTTTGGCCAGGTCAGCAAAGATGGCAGCGGTAACCAGACCCTGATCCAGCCCATTCAGAATGGTGCCAGTGAGACTGAGAGGCAGGAAACAACTGAGTAGGACTTCCTGACACCAGGCAGGAAAGGGTGCCAAAAGGAGAAGTCCAGAAAAGGGTAGCATTGAGAAAGAACCAAGTGTTTCTTAAGTTTGGCCAAAGCTGGCAGGAGTGATATTGGGTGGTAGTTGCTTGGGACTGAGGGATCACCTCCTTTATGAAGGGAATAACCCGGGAATAAGTGTAGCCTTCTTTCCAGTTTCTGACACCAGAGAGAGTGCCCAAGTGGAAGGAGAGATTTTGGAGATCAGAGATAGGTGACACCACAGCAGGAGCTGAGTGACTGAAAAGCTTGGGGTCTAGCCTGTCAGGGCTGTGACAGCTGTGAGGATTTAGGGCTAAAGAACTGTGGGGGCAGCTGCAAGGAGGTGAAGAGAAAGAGGGATGGGAGGATGATACTGGAGCCGAAGGCAAGAGGCAGGACTGGAGAAGTGAGGAGGCACAAGTGGTGAAGAAATTATTGAAGAACAAAGCAATATTGACAACATCAATAATAGACATAATTCCTTGTTTGAGGACTGGGATTGTGGACTGGAGGAGAGTCCCAAAGAGGTCATGGATGACATTTAAGAACTTTGAAGGATGGTTGATATTATTCTAAAGTGTGGAAGCAACATACTGGTATTTGGCTTCAGCAAGCTGAGTGGCTTTGGTGCAGGCATTACATAATGACTTATACCAAGCAAGACCTGCCACTGAACCAGAGGCCTTATGGTAGCACCAGTGTGGGAGCTTTAATTGTTTGGTACTGTTGCATCTATTTCACTACTGACATGGTTATGGATATGTATAGTACTTTGTAAGTACCATCCTAACACAGTAAAAATAACTTTCCAACTGAATATTAAGTCTGGAGTGTGAGTTTTCTTCCATAGCCTTATGGTAGCACCAGGCTATGTCCCTTACTAAGACTGGCTAGTAACTCACCAGAGATCCAAGGAAGGTATGAACCTTCAACCCTGGTCCTCCTTAGAAGGATGTGGTCATCTCAGACAGCCATAACCTTTGCTTGTAAATGTATAAGGGCCTGATTTATGTCACTAAATACTGAGATGAAAGGCCACTCAGTTTTTGAGAGGTTAGTTTGCAGGACAGGTCAGGAAGATCAGTGATCAAAATGACTAAATCTGGATAATCTTAAGAGAGTTTCAAGATGGATCTTCCACATATAGTAGATCATGTGGTGGCCACAGTGAGCATCAGGGAGTGTAGCAGCTTCCACAACATGGTGAGAGTGGAGGGAAATGACCCAGCCAATAGTGTAGGAGTTTATGGACATCAGGTTAGCTTTAGGGTGCAAAAGTAAGTTGGCTGAGTTGGAATAAGTTTACATTTTTGCTAAGTTTTTAGTGGAAGGAGACAACCAATTAAAATTGAAGTTATTAAGAACTATGAGTTCCCCAGAGGAGGCCAATGAGGAGGCTGAGGATAAGAGGTCAGTGATTTAGTCTGAACTGGAGCCAGTGTAGCAACAGATCCCAGCACTGTAAACAGGGATAGAGAAGGAAGGGACAGCTTTAAAAGCAGCTGCCCTGAAAAGAAGAAGCAGAAGAATGGTGTATAACCTTAAATCTGCGGAGGGTGAAGACATACACTGCAACTCCCCTGCCCTCTTTCTTAGTGTCCTGCCTGGCCTGCAAGTAGCCAGGACAGTTATGGTCATATGGCTGATCTGGAGGACAACCACTGTTCAGAGAGGTCCAGAACATCTGACTGCAGGTTTAACGAGATAGTAGAACCAAAGACAGCAGACAGGAAAATGTTATAAATTTTAAAAGTAGTCATTTGTGACTTTATATTTCTGAAGTATTTTTCTTTTCCATTTGCTTATCTATGTTATATCTTGCACCTTTTTGATGTACTGTATTGCCTGCATTGACTATTGTTTATGTATATCTGTTTACATACCATCTTCCTCACTCAACACCACCACCCCAGGATGCATCTGGAAACAAGCTGTTATCAGCCCAGTATGTCTTTCCTGGTAAAACTTTTAAATAAATAAAGAATAAATGAGGGTTGGAGGGTGGAGCAGCAAAATATAAAATAAAATGAGAGCAGCCCCAAACCGTCAGGTCATAAGGGGAGGATGGTAGCAGAAACAATGTGAAATATAAATGTATACAAGCCCCCACACCCCCACATCATAAGGGGAGAGGGATATAATCTAATATATAGATCAGGCCTGCACCCCCAGGTCATAAGGGGGGCAGCAGCAAACAAAGGTAAATATGAATTTAATGAGCCCCTGCACCTCCCAGGTCATATGAAGGGACGCAAGTGTAGCAGCAATATGAAATATAAATGTAGAACAGGCAAGGCAAGTTTGATTTTCTGGTGCCTAACCTAGGGATCTGGGTGCTGTACAATCAAATACAAACAATTGAAACATCATAAAATAACATACAATGAATTAAGAAAACACTATAAACTAAGGGTTTACTATAACAACCGCTACGGAAAACCCTATAATTCTAAAAGGCTGACATGATCAAACTACCAAACTGTGTCCAGGAATGCCTGACTAAATAAATAGGTCTTAGGGTGGCTTTAAATGCCTCAACTGAAGGGGCCTCCTCATTGATAGAGGCATGAATTCCATGACAGGATGGGGCT
The DNA here is from genome assembly GCA_016271365.2 of Neoceratodus forsteri. Taxonomy (NCBI): domain Eukaryota; kingdom Metazoa; phylum Chordata; order Ceratodontiformes; family Ceratodontidae; genus Neoceratodus; species Neoceratodus forsteri. The sequence continues at coordinate 55,246,325 of CM028129.1, forward strand.
AGGGACACTAAAAACTCTGTCACCAGCAGTTTCAACCTGATCCTGGAAGTGCAAGGAGGCCCTTAGAGGAAGATTGAAGGGAGCGTCCGGGACAGCAAGTGTTAGAAGGTCCAACAAGTAGCCAGCTACCCATCACATCACAAGGGAAAAGGTGGACGTAGCAAGCTAATACTAAATACAAATGACACCAGCTGCTGCATCCCTGGTGCATGAAGGAGGGTGGGGACAGCAACAATAACAAGCTATAGAGAAACATAGAATCTGTTGGCAGAAAGTACCACTTGGCCCACCCGGGTCTGCCCAAGTGCTCCTGCCTATTCTACCTCCTGAGACCCTATCTGGCCTCCAGCAACCTTCCGCCTCCCTTTCCTGCCTCTGTTCTAATATACCCTGTGTTTACTCCATGTATGCTTGAAGCCTGCCACCATTCTAGCTCCTGCCACTTGATCTGGCAGTCAGTTCCATGTGACTACCAGTCTTCCAGTAAAGAAATATTTCCTCATATCCCTCTTGAACATCCCCTCCCGCCACTGCATGCCCCCAGTCCTGGAGCTCATCCTTATTCAGAAAGGTTCCTCTCACTGCACCCCATCCACCCAGGTGAGGGACTTACTTACATACTGACTTATTTATTAATTCCAAAAATGTCACCAGGGAAGACATACTGAGCTGGTAACAACTGGTTTCCAGTCGTGTCCTGGGGAGAGGAGAACAATGAGGAACACCAGGAACAATAATACAATAATCGTGAAGCATCACAAAAGCAATGTGCAGACAAGGAGTGAGAGCAGTAACATTTATAAAATACAATACAGTGGTGAAGGATAACTGCATTTGTGAATAAAATACAAACAAACTGTGGCCAGAGTCAATAGGGCTGCAGGCAAGGAATATGGTGTACAGATGTTGAAAATGACCAAAGTTAGGAGTCTTCATTAATGAAATGTGATATAGGCCTCTAAATTTGTTGTTTTGTAATATTTGTACACCAAATTTTCAACATAGCCTTGTTATGACCCTGCCATCATGAAGAAGGGCAGAGCAATGTTCAATTCCTGGCCTAAAGGTGATTTCATGCAGGGATCATGGAAACAGCTGCTCAGGATGCAAAAACATTTTTAGCAGAAGTTAAAAATGACAGCTGTCACATTCATGAGGTGCTGCAAAGAAATGGCTAGCTGAAAATTTGGGTAAAAACATTGGGCTCGATTCTCAGCGAGGACTTTGATCAGCACAAGCTGTGGCAAACAGCAGCTGCGAGGAAGCCCTGTGCGCCAGGGACCCTGTGCCCAGTTCTCTAAGTGGCAGGTCCTGGGCGCAAAGTCCTAAGCATGTGGTGACCCTGGCAGTGAGCCAAACAAAGGGCGCAGCAGGAGGGCATGCCTAAAGCCATGGGGCAGCTGTGCAGCAGTCCTGCAGGGCCCCTCCACCTACACCACCCAGCGTCCATATGCCCATTAATGTGAATGTCATAATTCTTTTACTCTGGTGGTCTAGCAGTCCTCCCCTGCCCAGATATGCCCATTATTGTGGATTTATTCTATTCTCCTGGTGGTCTAGTGGTCCCTCCCCCATCCCAATATGCCCATTATTGTGAATTTCATTATTCCTTTACCCTGGTGGTCTAGCAGTCCCTCCCCACCCTCATATGCCCATTATTGTGGATTTATTCATGTACTATATTGTAGTAAAGCGCTCAGTGATAGTTCAGTCTGCGCTGGCTGAGGGGTGTAAAGGGCTGTGATGATGCCAGTACAGGGTGCAGGTTGGGGAGCAAGGTGGTGGGCACCATACCAGGGTGGGAGGGAGGGACTGCTAGACCACCAGGGTAAAGAAATAATTAAATCCACAATAATGGGCTATCAGGCAGTGGAGGGACTGCTATATTCTCCAGAAGAATGTTCAAGTACCCTTTAGATCAGCCCTGGCTGTTCTAAGAGTACTTAGAAAATTGTCATCTGGGGAGTTTAGAGAATCTCATTTACAGGATGTGGCAGCGCGCCTGCCACATGCCACTTGTAATCAGATCGCAGCCCATAATTGGACACATGGCAGCGCAAGCCCCTGCTTAGGGCAGGCAGCCCAAGCATTGAGCCAGGCTGCTTTGTGAATAGCCCAAGGGGCAGTCTGAGACGCAAGGTGCCACTTGCACCATTTATGTTTGCCGCAGGCATCTTGCATCAGTCTCAGGGCTTTGAGAATTCAGCCCATTGAATATAGAAATAGAAACATGAAGTTGATAGCAAATAAGGACCGCAAGGCCCATCTAGTCTGCCTGTTCTTTTCTACCTTATGAATGTGCCATCGGCCTTTGCTCTGTCAATGGCCCATCTATTCATACTCATCTGTATTGCTCCCCTATGCCTATCCCATGCCTGTTTGAAGCCCTGCACTGTATTCATATCCACAACTTCCTGAGGTAGGCTGTTCCATGCATCCACCACTCTTTCTGTGAAAATAACTTGCTCACATTACCCTTAATCGGCCTCCTCTAATCTCATGCCATGTCCTCTTGTCCTGCTATTTTTCTTATATTGAAACACGTTAGACTCTTTCACCTTGTTAATGCCATTAAGGTGTTTGAATGTTTCAATCATATCACCTCTCCTCCTTTGTTCTAGGGTATACATATTGAGCTCCACTAATCTGTCCTCATATGTTTTCTGATGCAGTCCCTGCATCATTTTGGCTGCCCTTCACTGGACTGTCTCAATTTGGTTAATGTCCTTGTGAAGGTGTGGCCTCCAGTACTGCACTAGTACTCCAGATGGGGCCTAACCAGTGTCTTGTAAAGAGGGATTATTACCTCCTCTTCCGACTTGTGATACCCCTACTAATACACCCCAACATCCCCTAGCCTTACCTACTGCTTTAGTGGTCTGCTTGGATGATTTTAGGTCATCGGTGATGATGATGTCCAAGTCTCTTTCTTCCTTGTGTCTGCCAGCAACTCCTCCCAGCCTATAGGTGGCTTCAGGTTTTCTTCTCTATGTGCACGATCTTGCACTTTCTTGCTAAACCCCAGTTGCCACTCTTCCGACCATTTTGCTAGTTTATTACCTTAGTAATATTACAAAAGTTATGAGCCTGCATAAGCAAAATCAACATTGCCTCATAACTTTGTTGTTTTTAATATTTTTACACCAAATAGTCCACATAGCCATCTTATGACCGCACCTCATGAATAATGGTAGAGAAAATTTTCAGCTTGCTCAAAAGGTGATTTTATGCAGTGACTGCAAAATCACCTTTCAGGATATAAAACAACATTTTGGACAGGATTTGAAAAATGACAGCTTTCACATTCATGAGGTGATATAAAGATATGTTATGTTATATTTAGTAAAATATTAAAAATACCAATCGTTACGAGCCTGCATTTGCAAAATGCAATGTAGGCTCATATCTTTGTTGTTTTTAATATTTTTACCAAATTTTCAACTTAGCTATCTTATGACCCCATCTCATGAACAATGGTGGAGAACATTTTCAACTCCTGCCCAAAGGTGATTTTGCACAGCAACCGCGAATCACCTTTCGGGCAGATTACCCAACATCACTGTGATTGTTCATGAGATGGTGCACCAAAAAGGTATTTTTTTTTCATTAAATCTTTATTAGAGTTTCCAGTATACAAACAATATGAACCAGATGTACTTAGAAGAGACATGTACATTGGGAAATAAAACAAAGCACATTAAACAACAAAAGCAAAAAAAAAAAAAGGAAAATCCTCCCCCATCCCTCCGCTCCCCACTACCCCTTCCCCCATATCCCCGTCGTCCAGACCAGGCTACTGTGTGGAACCTTGATGTGGCTAGCAAAGCTTTGCTTTGTATTAAGGTTGTGACAAATGCTAAGAATAAAGTGCAAGGAAAGAGGCCCATATATCATTGAATTTGCTTAATTTGTTTCGCAAGCTGAAAATCATCTTCTCGACTCTGAGATAGTATAGTAACTCCGTCAACACTCACAGTATGATAGAGCCTTGTTGTCCTTCCAATGCCTTAGTACTAACTTTTTAATTGTCATGGCTATAAAGAGCATGATATTTGAGTGCCTTTACGGAATTTCTGGAGAGTAGTTCCCAAGCAGGCAAGTATCAATCGAGAATGACTCATCTAGGCCTAACAGGAGGTCTACCACGCCTCTAATCTGCTTCCCAGAGGGGGCTACTTTAGGGCAGGACCAGAAAATATGTACTAAATTGCCGTCGCCTTGTACAAGCGCAGACAGGTGGTGAACTGTCTACTGTCAAACCTAGCAATCTTCTGGGAGTATAATAAGGTTGTGCAAATACGGAACTGTATGAGTCGGAGTCTGTCCTGAGTGATAGTGATGACAACCCCACCAGAGTGTCTCCCATCCGATGGGTGTCCCTGGTAAGAGTTTCCCAAAAAGTCTTAGGTCCAGGGCCAGGGTGTAAATGGTTGTACAAGGTTTTGAATATTTGGAAATCACATGAGGAAGGCCAACACTTTGTGTCATTTCAGACCAGAGGTGGGATGCTCCTGCTGACGGGAGATGGGTTCGAAGGTTTTACCAAAAGGTGTCGAATTGAAATAACTTGAAAATATTGGAGTTGGGCAGGCCTGACTTTTCTAAATGTCCGTGGAGGAGGCCCACTTTTGTTCTGTCCCGCCCAGAAATAACTGAGTTTGACCTCCGAAATTGTGGGATCCAGGCTGGGAGAGAGTTTTCCCTTCCAATCTAGAAGAAGAAGAAGAATCAACATTTATATAGCACTTTTCATACATCCAAAGTGCTTTACAAGCAATGCTAGACTGGTAGTGAAGTGACTGAATGTGTGGTGGCGCCATATCGCACATCATCACCCACACACAGCCTGGATAATTGCATGAACCGGTTTATGGGAGGGAATATTGGCCCAGGACACAGGAATGTTCCTACTCTTTGCGAAGAAGAGACCTGGGTTCTTTTAATTCCACCTGAACCCACCAGGACAACACCAGGATGGGACCTCAGTTTAACGTCTCATCCGAAGGACGGCACACCCAGCAGTACAGCACCCCAATACTGCACTCAGATGCCAGCGATTTTTAGGTGCAAGTCCAATCCCAATGTGAGACGAGAACCCACAACCTTCCGGTTCAGAGGCAGATGTGCTACCAACTGAGCCACGCTGACACCATCTAATGTCCGGGTTCCCCATGAGGTTTGCTCCAAGTCTCACGTTGGTTATACTTGAGAATCGAGCCCAAAAAGGCATTTTGAAAATATGGGTAAAATATTGAAACATTACAAATTTATGCTACTAAGTTTAAAACCCCATTGAAATACATTGAACGATACCTGATTTCCTCAGTTCGTGGTCTGGTGTTGAAGAGTAAAGACATGTCTGTGGTCCAGAGATGATTATGGTATTGGACCCTGATGGGTAAGTAAGGGCGTGGGGAGGTGTGGGATGATGGGTGCTGAGAGGAGGGTTGGTGGGGTTAAGGAACGGCTGCAAAAGACATCAATGGATGTTTTTTTTACAGGTGCGGAAAAACCAGGACAGAGGATTCCCGAACACTGCACTGGGGACTAGGTACCCTCAGTATCACTGTTATGTCTTTTTTGGGGGGTGCTGAGAGGGAGGGTCGGGTGTATATATATATATATATATATATATATAGGATATACAATGGTGAACTGTCAGATAAATGATTTATCTACACAAGTGCTGTTTGACCTCAGGTCAACCTCACAGTGGCGTGAGCCACAAGTGAGGTGTCTGAGTCACAGACAGTGCAGATAAATCATTTATCTGACAACTCATTGTATATTTCATTTATGCAATGAGAGATGCTTTCTGTCAGTGCAGGGACATTTGATTTTGACTGTTTTTTTTTAACTATAAGCTCTGTGACTTTTATTCACTTTTCTAGTGTAGATCCGCCTAGCATAGTGGTTGCTATTAAATGAAACACCACTCATTTTGTAGATATTTTTGTGCTAAATAAATTTCGTGCTCACAGTACCAAGCTATAATTTTTCGCTTAAAGTTATTCATTTGTTTGTCGGAAAAGAAAAAAAATTGAATTTTGTGCAGTTTGTTTGCTAATTATAAAAAACTAAAGGATATCTATAAATGAAATATCACTCATTTTGTAGATATTTTTGTGCTGAACAATTTTCGTGCCTCACAGTACCATGCTATCATTTTTTCTTTTAAAGTTATTTGCATCTGAATATGGGGGCATCACTACTATGCAGACAAATGTTGATGACATCACTACTGACATCACTAACATTTTATTTATTTATTTTTATTTATTTATTCACAATTCAAATTTACAACCTTTGAGTTAAAGACTCATTTACAAAGGCACCTCATCCAGAGAGGAGACAAACATTTTGGTGGCGCAAAACAGTGGGGAACAATACAGGTAAGATACAAAAGAGCATACAAAGCAAAGCAAATGGACATACAAAGCAATTTCAGTTACAGGGAGCACGCAGTTTCAATGCATGGTGTACAGACTACAAGTAAGCTAATCTAAATAACTAGTACATATGTAATACTATAAGATCCCTAGAGATACTAGGTGCTGGATACCTGGGGTTTCATTTATTCAATGACCGTGAAGATAAATGGATTTATTCAATGGGTTTTGTGTCCATACCTATTGCATAAATATATAAAGATATATATATATATATATGTTCCAACGGACACTGGGGATTGGGCTCCTCCAGTGTCACTGTTAGTTAGGATCATGAGTGGTGACACTGGGGAGTTGGGCACCCTCAGTGTCATTGTTATTCTTCTGGGTGGGGGTGCTGAGAGGCAGGGTCGGGTGAGGGGATATATAATAAAAAAAAATTGGCAAGCACGACACTGGGTGGGCACCTGAGTGTCACTGTTATGTTTCTGGGGGGGTGCTGAGGGAGGATCGGGTGGGAGGATGTATAATTTTAAAAGAAGAAAACAAAAGAGCGGTTATGGTGGAGTGCAGCACACTCCGCCGTGACATAAGCAGCCTCCGCACCACAATGCGTATACGCTGGTGCTAAGCGCATACACAGTAGAATGCTCCGACATCTTCGATCACGGCGGAGTATTTCGTGTTCCACCATGACCATTTGTTTTTTCTTTTAAAATTAGGAGTGTGCCCCAACCTGACCCTCCCCTCTCAGGCAACTTCCACCCCACACACAACCCTGAAACATAACAGTGATGCAGGGTGCCAAATCCCCAGTTCTCCTGATCAGGATGATACTATTTTTTCATGTTAAAAATAGTGCAGTGCGACTGGAGTGTCTCCACAGATGCGGAGGCGACTGTGGTGACAATCCAACATGTTGTTCAGTCACAAACAATGCAAGGAATGCGGAGTCCTTTTTAAACCAATAGGTCTGCAGGGCTCTGCCCACTGAAGCCCTAAAAGAGATGGAGGATAACAACATGTGCATTGTGCAGAGGCAATATTGAGTTCAGGGTGACAGCAAAGTTTGTCGATTGGGGAGGGAACTGCACTAGTGTAGGTGTGGGGTGAAGGGGAGCAGAGCTGGAAGGCAGTGGGCAGCAGCCCAGGTATCAGAATCAGGGGCAACTGCCAAGAGTGAGTAGTGAAGTCACAGAGGAGAGAGGAGACTGAGTGCTAAAAGAGGCAGAGCAGATGGCAAGGTGGAGAGAACTTAATTGTTTGGGGAGTCAGAAGGAGAGGGCAGCTTGATCAGCAGTGGATTTCCTTGAGGGAATGTGAGAGAGCAATAGCCAGGGTTGCGAAGGGGTAGGAAGTGGATGGGGAGGGAGGGAAGCAAGGTAGATGGGGAGAGCCAAGCCAGTATTTAGAGATGAAGAAAGCATAATGGGTGAGGTGCCTGGCCTCAAGGAGGGGACAAAGAGAGAGAGTACAGGGAGCAGTGGTGGGTGGGGGGTCAGGGACAAAGTGGCAAAAGGAGTGAAGAGAGGATCCAGTCTGGCCAGGGTGGACTTGGGAGCAACACTTCACGCTATGTCACCAGAATCGAAGACGGGAGTATAATCTTCGAGACAAGCTCCCGACGCAGGAAGAGGGTTACTTATTTTATTTCTGTAAAGCACACCAAGTTTGGGTGCAGCTTCTGTGGATGGCATCCATGTGCTCAGAAATTGAGGTGTTGGTCCAGCCAGACCCAGAGGTACTTGAATGAGGGGACATCCTCAACTGCTGCACCATCAAGGGTATGAAAGGAGGAGTGGATGAGCCTGATCAATCAATCAATCAAAGTTTTTATTTAATTATACATACTCCTGATGAGCCTCTGCCTAGTATCAAAGGTCACAGAGACAATTTTCTTGGCATTATGGGATAGCTGATTTGCTAGGAACCAGTACTGGATGCTAGTAAAGTCCAGTTGGAGTCTAGCTATGAGGTCAATGGAAAAGGAGCCAGAGGCAAAGAGTACCATGTCATAGCGTATATATGCATGGATGCAGAGGAGCAGACAGTGGGAAGGTCATCCAGGAAGATGGAGAAGAGTATTAGGCAAAAGATAGACCCTTGGGGATACGTGAACAGACACGGAGTGAGGGATATGGATTCTCCAATCTGGACAGTTTGAGACCTGCCCTCAAGGTAGGATCAGAACCAACCGACTGAAGGGTCAGAGAGCCCCACTGCCTTGAGCTTATTCAGGAGGAGAGGGTGGGCAACAGGTTAGAGGTTTTGGCTAGGTATCAGCATGGCTCAGTTGGTAACACACATCTGCCTCTGGGCCAGAAGGTCATGGGTTCTTGTCACGCTCTGGGATTGGGCTCATACCATAACGCTGGCACCAGAGTGCAGTTCTAGGAGATGCTGTACTGCTCGGGTGTGCTGTCCTTGGATCAAATGTTAAACCAAGCTCCTTTCTACCCATCTATGGTGCTGTCCTGGTGGATGTCCATATGGAAATTAAAGAACCCAAGGCAATTTTGCATGAGTAGGGGCTTTCCAGTGTCCTCGCCAACATTCCCATCCCATTAAAAAAAAACTGTCCAATTGTTCATGGCTGTGCCTAGGTATCCATGTGCGTAATGGCTACTACACATTCAGTCACTTCACTACCAGTCTATCATTACTTGTAGAGCACATTGGGATACAATGCGATGAAAAGCGCTATATAAATGCTGATTCTTCTTCTTCTTTATCTAAGTCAACAAAACAGTGGTGGTCACTAAGCCCCTGATCCATGCCAAACAGGATGGAGTCAGTAAGCTGGAGGAGGGAGGTGGTGGTGGAATAGAACTTCCAGAAACCAGACTAGAAAGGAGAGAAGAAGGAGGATGAATCCTGGAAGGGGAGAGCTGAGAAAGCACAAGGTATTATTGGATCTTACCTAGAGTGGGAACAAGGAGATAGGGTGGTAGTTGCCAGGAGAGGTGGAGTCACCCCTTGAGAGGGGACTATGTTGGGGGGAGAAGAGGCATGGATAAGCTTCCTTGTAGGTCTCAATCATGTCACCGCCTAACTGCTAATTAGCCCAGCCTCATACCTCTTGGGTCATAAGGGACAAGATAAGAACAGCAAAACCAGGACAGCTAGGATAAACAAGAGACATACAGTCAATTGCAGGTTTAGCAAGACAATAAGGGAGCTTCAGCATAGTGTCCTGCAGACCATGTAGATACTCTGCAGAGATGCTGGTCTAAAACAGGTTACTCACCTGTAACAGTAGTTCTAGGAGTGGTATATGATCTTCATCCACACTTCTGGCAGTTTGCCTTTCTTTATGACTGCCAGAAACATCTTCAAGCTGGCTCCTCCCATCCACCCAGGTGGTAAAACCCTCGGCTCTGCCCCATGATGTCAGATCTTGCCCACTGGAAGCAGTGTTGTACACCAAAGCCAAGGGATCGCTTAGGTCAATGTGGATGAACATCATATACCACCCTAGAACTAGGGACGTGGATATGATGTTCTCATCCACACTCTGGCAGACTCCCTAGCAGTTGTCTGGGAGGAGGGAGGCAAGGTACACACCCACTACTTAGGAACAAACATTGAAAACTGAGGCCCCAAAACCAGCATGACTCGAGATCAGTGTGGTAATGGGAAATGAAAGTGTGTTCTGACCTCCAGGTAGCAGCCCTGTAGATTTCCTGGATAGGAACATCCCTGGAAGCACTCATTGAGGCAGTAGATGATGGGTGGAATGAGCCCTCACTCCGGGAGGCTTCCTACCCACCAACCTATAGCAGAGGTCTTAGCTGTCAGTCTGCCAGGTGCGGCTTCAGCATCAGTGACAAATAGCTGGTGAACCTCTCCCGAACTCCAGCCATGTGCTCCTTATAGCAGGCAAGTGCTCTCGCAGGTCCAAAGTATGGAGCCTGTGCTCGGCCTCAGAGGTGTGACTGGTGAAGCACACCGGGAGATTAATCACCTGGTTGAGGTGAAACTCTGACACAACCTTCGAAGAACTTCAGGTTGGGGCGAGGATGACCTTGTCCCTGTGGAAGACCAGGTAAGGAGATTCCAACAAAAGTGCCTGGAGCTCACTGATCCTTCTGGCTGACGTGACGCCACCAGGAAGGCAGTCTTCCGACAGGTGAGACATGTCACCTGTGCATCAGTTCAATGACTTGCCCATGAACTTTGCCAAAACCAGCAACAAGTTCCATGGTGGTGGTGGTTCATGCAGTGGAGGGAAATGTAGTTAAGACCTTTGAAAAGCACCAACCCACCTTCTCCTGTGTTACCGACTGCTGACTGGCCCATGCCCAGTAAGCAGAATGGCTGCCAGGTGCACCTTAAGGGTTGTTGACCAGAGGCCTGACTTAGAGAGGGACCACAGATAATCGAGGATGCTAGCCACCAGACAGGACAAGGGTCCAGCCCTTCCCCGGCACCAAATGGAGAGCCTCTTCAACTGAAGGTGTAGCATTTCCTGGTTGACTTCTTCAAGATGCCTCCACAATAGTGAGGACATCTTTGGAGAGACCCAAAGCCTGGAACTCTAGCCGCCAGGAACCAGGCTGTCAGTGCAGGGACTGAAGGTCTTGATGGAGTACCTTCCCTGATTGATGGAGAACAGGTCCATGTAGAGAGCAAGACGCCTTGGGAGCCTGCTGCTGAGATTGAGGAGATCGGGGTACCAGATCTGGTGGGGCCAGTCCGAAGCCACCAGGATCATCTGTGCCTTGTCCTCCTGGCCTTGAGCAACACTTTATGAATCAAGGCAAGTGGAGGGAAGGCATAGAGGAGGCCTGTGGTCCAGGGCCTTGAGAAGGCATCCCCTGCAGCATTCCCTGCTGAAGGGGTGGGCACAAACAGCCTCAGCTTTGCATTCTCTCTGAGGCAAACAGGAACACCTGAGGGTGCGCCACAGGAGAACAGACTGTGTACTACCTCTGGGTGGTGAGACCACTCATGAGGTGCCTCACCCACACAACTGAGTGCATCTGCCACATGGATGGCTAGAAGATCAGCCACCAGGCTGCACATGAGGGTCCACATGTGGAGAGCTTCCTTCCACAGTGGCAGGGAGTGCATCACGCCCTGCTTGTTGAGGTAGTACATGGTCGTGGTGTTGTCCATCTGGACCTGGGCCACCTGACCCCAGATGTGCGAGCAAATGCAGTCAGCACCAGCCAAACTGCTCGTGCCGCCAGCTGGTTGATGTGGCATTGAGACCCTCAGGGGTCCAGAGCCCATGGACTCTGTGTTTCCCTAGGTAGGCACCCCAGCCCAAGAGAGAGGTATTGGTCATCAGGATGACCATTGGCTCTGGGGAGAAATAGGATCCCTTCCTGTAGATGCTCTGGAACTACCTACCACTGGATGGTATCCCACATCTGCTGGGTCACAGTGATCAGCTGGTCGAGTAACCCCTGCACTGAGTCCACTGGCTGGCCAGCTCCCATTGCAGGGCGCATTCTCCAGTGGGCCCATTGAACCACGCTGGTGCAGGCTGCCATGTAACCCAGCAAGCACAGGAAGTCCTGGGCAGGTGCATTGCCCTACCTGAAATGATTGGGCAAATGATGAGAAAGCATCTGCCCTGTCCACTGGGAGCCGGGCTCTGACTTGCAAGAGTCAAGCTCTGCTGTGATGAAGTGGATCACCTGCAAAGGTACAAGTTCTGAATTGGCTTCGTTGACAAGGAGGCCAAGCTTGATGCAGGTCTGGAGGGCCAGGTCCCTGGATCACTCCACCTCCTGCCTGGAGGGACCTGCTATCAGCCAGTCATCTCGGTAGTGGTAAACACGGACCCATCGGTGTCTCAGGTAAACTACCACCACTGCAATGCACTTGGTGAAGACTGTGGGGGCTGAGGACAGGCTGAATGGCATGGCCTGGAACTTGTAGAGGGTTCCTTGGCTCAGATCGGAGGAACCTTCAGAGTAATGGATACATTGGGACATGGAAGAACGCATCCTGAAGCTCCAGAGTGCAAAACCACATGCCCTGCTCTAGAGAGGGCATGATCTGAGACAGAGTTACCATTCTGAAGGTGTGCAACCTGAGAAACTTGTTCAGGTCGTGCAGCTCTAGAATGGGGCACCAGACCCCATCCACTTTGGCACCAGGAAGTACCTGGAGACAAACCCTGGGTGTTCCGGAGGATCTGCAACAGGAATCACTGCCTCCTTTTGGTGGAGCTGGGCTATGTCGCCTCTGACAGCTGACAGAATATCCATGGACACCAAGCCTCCCGCAGGGATGCGGGCTCGGCAAGGAAGGTACTGCTCGATCCAGAGGCAGACCTTGACCCACCACCTCGAGAACCCACCTGTCCGTGGTGACAGCTGACCAAGCGGAAAGGAAGTGGCAGAGCCAGCCCCATGGGAGGACCCAGGGCTGTGTCACAGGCATGATGGGGCACCTCATCCCATCACTGGGCAGGCTTGGAGAAGGAGGAGGGCCGGCTGAGGAGCCACCAGAACTCTCTCCCAGGCTTATAGATGACCCGAGGCCACTGACTTTGGCCGAGATCACCAGGCCTTGGCCTGCTGACCAGCCTGGGGTTGGGCTGCTTAGGTGCAGGAGTAGAGGTGGACCGAAAGGACTTCCTTTTCTGTTGCTGCTTGGAGCCTTGGGACCTTTGGGCAGATGTCACTGGAGTCCAAGGTGACACCGATTCTCAATGTGGGTGAGGTGGCCCCAACCCTGGTCCCGAACATGTTGGTTCCCATGAAAGGAACATCTGCCAGCTTGTGCTGAGTGTCAGCTATGAAGATTGAGATCCTCAGCCAAGACCTGCAGTGCAAGGCCACTGCGGCTGCCACGGTGTGGGAAAAGGAGTCCTTAATGTCCATGGCTGTCTGGAGCTTCTGCTTAGCTACAGCCTGGCCCTGGTCCCAGACCTGTTTGACCATGGTCTGAGGTCTGCTGGCAGATGAGGCAGCACATCATCCAGAGTGCACAGCAGGGCATGGGAGAAGTGGGCCATAAGGAGGGCCGAGTTCCTGAGTGAAGACCAAGCAAGGAGGCAGTGTAGTCCTTTTGGCTGCATGGTCCAGTTTCTTGGACTTATTGTCAGGTGGCTTTTGGAGCATCCTCAGTGTTGCTGGGTGCCTAAACACAGACTCAGCCACCGGCCTCTCAGCCGAGGAGTGTTCTGTGTGAATCCCAAGAGGGAACTGATAGGTACTGCGACATACTCATGGGCCATCTGGGAAGAGGGTGCAGGGTGGAAGTATGGCACTGCCAAAGCTCCAGGGCAGAGCCAAGAATGTCCTCTGCTACCAGGAAGGCCTCCATAGGAGTATCTCCCCAGTCGAAGATCTCGGTCAATGGGAAATGAGCCCATTTCTGGGCAAGCTCCATTTTCATATCTGTGGACTCAGAGATCAGGCAGAGAAGGCCCATAAAGGAGGAATGGCCTTTCTCTGTCAAGAGATCCCCACCGACTCCACATCGACTGGACAAGAGTGCAGGAGGAACTCTCCAACTCAAGGAGTCATTAAAGAGGATTTGACAGCCTGAGTCCACATTGACCTCTGTGGATGGTCAGGGGTGACGGTGACCAACAGCCAATGGGGAAGTCCCTTGGTCAGCCGAGACTCCTTGGTCAGCATGCCAGTCAGTGGCTGTTTAGGTGGTGGCTCCACCATAATCAGTGGAGACACTCGGGGTAGCCAAGCCAGGACTGTCTTGGTCAGCTCCTTAGGTGGAGAAGACATTGGCCTGTCGGGTGAAAGCCAGGTGATGGCCGGGGAGCAGCTGGAGCCGGCTTCACACCAGTGAGCACCAGCTGTTGCCACATGAGATCCTGGTAGCGCCAATGCAACTTCAGGCGGGCCTCTCCTCACTGGAGGAGGATGAGGATGAAGAGAAGCGTGGCACCACTTTCCATGAGTGTCGAGTGGGTGCACTGATGTCGGTGGGAACCACTCAACCCACTGGAACAAGACCAAGACCTCCACTACAACTGCCGTGCAACCGGCTGTGGGCTCAGAGGAGTTGGTGAATGCTGAGGCCCTCCAGGTATTGGTCGTTGAGCAGAGGTGGCAGGTCAGCAGATTGATCCATCCTAACGGTCTGAGTCAGGACCGGAGTCCTGAATAAGGAAGTGTCAGCCTCTTCAGTCAACAACTGGTTGACTGGTTTGAGAAAATCTCGCCAGAAGATCAACCAGCATCTCGCCAACTGGCCTGATGGGGTTACCGTGGAGCCGCAGCCCGGCCTAGGATTTGACCAAAATCAGATCTGGAGAAGCATGGGAATCTGGAAGCTCTCTAACGAGCAAGCCTAATCCCAGGAAAGCGACAAGACCATTTTTGGGCACTTTTTGATTTGGATTTGTGCCCAGAGGTCCCTGACCAAGGTTTGACAAGGACTGGCACAATTCTTTGAAGATCCATGAAAATTGAACCCTCCTGGAGTGGCACAAAGGCAGATGCCAAAGAGGAGTGGAAGTGGCCTGGGCCCACAGCTCTTCAAATGCCTCAGCTGTTCAGTGGTCCCCATAGCTGTGAAGACCATCCAACGAGCATCCTTAAATTTGTCTGGTCAGCCTAAATTGAGTTGGGCGAGATGGTCCTCAAGAGCGGTAGTATGGAAAGTTGATAAATGTCACAGGCCTGGGGATCATGCTCTTGCCCCAGCCAACAGGCGCACATGGCATGCGGATCTGTTCAGGACATCTTCTACCCACAAGGGCACTTGACAGAACTTGGGAGCAGACTTGTCGTCCAATGTGGTCGCGATTGATGATTGAGCTGAAGACAAAAGTATTAAACTTTTTAGGAAGTAAATCTGTAGATTTAGTCACAAGGCCTACTCAGGCATGGTAAGGAGGAAACCTGCTTCTTCCAGCGGAAAGGAAGACCTGGCATCATGGGGTGGAGCTGAGGAGTTACCACCCGGTAGATGCGAGGAGCCAGATGGAAGATTTTCTGGCAAGTCTTAAAGGGAAAGGCAACTGCCAGAGTATGGCTAGAACATCCTTATCCACATCACTAGAAAGTACCGTTCTGCTAGGGCCCTACACCAGGACCAGTATGCTAGGGGACCACTTGAGTATGTGTGCCTAGTGAGAAAAGGTTTCCTGAGTGCTCGCACAGCCTGATCGGCTGGCCAAAGTCACATGGTTGTCAGTGCCATGCAAATGCACTAAGTTCAAGAATGGAAAAGGTGTTGCTTGCTAGCCTTGCTTGTAGAGCAGAAAGCAGCTAACTAAAAGAAGCTACATTTTCTTCTTAATTTAAAACTTATATCTCAGTAGGAGTCAGTGTCAGTTAAGATTAAGTAGACAGATAACTTTATTAGAAGTAGAAGGGTCTTATTTAAGGTTAAAAAGAAAGAAAAGAAAGAAAGAAAGGCAGTGTGTGTTCTGTGCAGGAAAGGTACTGTATCAGGTGACTTTGCTAAACCAGTAGAAGGAAAGAGAGCTTACCTGGGGTGTGGTTTAGACACTAGAAAAGCAGGTGAGTCAAATTACAACTTCCTGTTGCTAGCATTGCTTGTAGAGCAGAAAGCAGCTAACTAAAAGAAGCTACATTTTCTTCTTAATTTAAAACTTATATCTCAGTAGGAGTCAGTGTCAGTTAAGATTAAGTAGACAGATAACTTTATTAGAAGTAGAAGGGTCTTATTTAAGGTTAAAAAAAAGAAAGAAAAGAAAAGAAAGAAAGGCAGTGTGTGTTCTGTGCAGGAAAGGTACTGTATCAGGTGACTTTGCTAAACCAGTAGGAGGAAAGAGAGCTTACCTGGGGGTGTGGTTTAGACACTAGAAAAGCAGGTGAGTCAAATTACAACTTCCTGTTGCTAGCCTTGCTTGTAGAGCAGAAAGCAGCTAACTAAAAGAAGCTACATTTTCTTCTTAATTTAAAACTTATATCTCAGTAGGATTCAGTGTCAGTTAAGATTAAGTAGACAGATAACTTTATTAGAAGTAGAAGGGTCTTATTTAAGGTTAAAAAAAGAAAGAAAAGAAAAGAAAGAAAGGCAGTGTGTGTTCTGTGCAGGAAAGGTACTGTATCAGGTGACTTTTATAAACCAGTAGGAGGAAAGAGAGCTTACCTGGGGTGTGGTTTAGACACTAGAAAAGCAGGTGAGTCAAATTACAACTTCCTGTTGCTAGCCTTTTTCTTACCAATGCCTCCTTCCCACCCAAAGCCAGTTCTACTTTTATAGCCACTGGATTTAACTGTCAAGGAACTTCCTGTTTGGCAGTAGGAAGAAAAGGATCATAGAGAAACATTGGTTTTGTCAACCCTGAAGTAGAAAAAGTAGCTCACTCTCCCCCTAGCTGCTGGTAGTTTGATATTGAGCAAGGAAGAAGGAGACTACTGAAGAAGATAGGAAGTTGCTGTCCCAGAACAGGAAGGGTGAGAGTTGTAAGGAGGAGAGTAAGCATCCAGAGAAACAGTAGAGGGACACAAAATAAGACATGATAGGAGTGGTGCAGTGTAATGGCTGTGGGGCGGCAGTGTTCCGGGAGACATTCTGAGGCTGCGATGCTGCCTTATTTGCAGGCACCTCTCTGGTCTGAGAGAGGAGGTTGCCCGTCTCCAGGCTGACCTGGCTGGGATTGCAGCCTCCTCCCCACCCAGGACCACCAGGGCCAATGCCACTACCTCAGAGGTTGCCAAGAAAGAGGAGTGGCTGGACCAGGGTGGGCTCAAGGAGGAGAAGGTGGTGGAACAGAGTTGCATCCTCAGCTGTACCTCTTCACAATTCATTCACTCTTCTGGTGGATAGTGGTTCCTCTATGGAGGCACCTGCAGTGGAGACCAAGGAGGATGCTGGGAACCTCACAAAGGAGACCCAAAGGGGAGGTGGCATGGGACCCCTCAGAGGAAGGAAACAACTCCTGGTGGGGACTCCATCATTGGGGGGTAGAATTGGGGAGGATGGGAGAGGGAGGTAGGTGTTTTCCAGCGCCACGGCTTGAGGGACAGGAAGCGAACCTCAGGATCGTGGAGGAGCTGCACGAGGGAGGAGCTGGATGTCATTGTCCACCTGGGGACAAATGACCTGGCTAGGAATGGGATCAGAGCAGTGCAAGAGGAGTTTGTAGAGTTGGGAAGGGGCCTAGACAAGTAGCGACACGGTAACCTTCTCGGAGGTGCTGCCTGTCTATGGCAAGGGAGATGCTAGGCACTTCTCACCAGGGAATTCAATGAGTGGTTGAAAAACTGGTGTGGAGCTCTAGGGTTTTGGCTTCATTCCGGACTGGGAGCTACCTGAGGAATGCAGACCTATACTGGTGCGATGGCCTGCATCTGTCCGGGGGAACCAGGATCCTAGGTGAGAGGTTTAAATGCTTCATTGGCAAGCATTTAACAGCTAAGGGGAGGCACTGAAAAGGAGCTGGGAAATCCGAGCCCCCCACAAAACATGGTGATTAGTGAGGAAACACCAAGGCATAGAGAAGTTATTAGGAGCAGAACAAATTTAAATGTAAAAGCAAAGGCAGTAAGGACAGAAATGGGGCTAAAGGGGTAAGGCTATCAAAAGTGGAGGGTGATGAGTACCAATGCCCGTAGTCTGTGTAACAAGCTCCTGAACTAGTGGCCTTGATGGAAGAGGGTGCCTGAATATTGTGGCAGTCACAGAAATATGGTACACAGAGAACCATGACTGACATGTCAACATACCAGGACACAATCTACAGGGAGGGACAGGGAGGGTAAAAGAGGAGGAGGAGTAGCTCTAGTGTAAGGGAAGGGATCAAAGCAACAGAACTAAAGAGTAAACAGGGAGCAGATGAGGCACTTTGGGTCACCCTGGAGACAGGAAATGGCACTACAATCCGTGGGGGTTGTGTACAGACCCCATCTCGGGAGGAATGGACAACAAAATGATAGAAGGTTTCTTAGAATGGCAGAAAAGGGGAATATTGTTGATGGGGACCTGAATATGCCAGATGTTAGCTGGAGCACCTTGCTGCAGGCACATCCAAGAGCAGGGTCATTCTTGATGCCCTACAGGGGGCATGTCTCAGACAGCTAGTATTGGAACCGAATCGGAGGAGCAATCTTAGACCTGGTACTTCAAATGGGGATGGAGAAAGAATCTCAGATTTAGAAGTGGGTAGCTATCTGGGAACAAGTGACCACCAAACAGTGTGGTTCACAATAAACACAGCCATACAATCAAGCCATACAAAAGCAAGAGTACTAGACTTTAGGAGGGCTGACTTTGGGAAAATGAGAGAGTGCCTCAGAAAACACTAGCAAACAGGCAAGAAGGAGGGTGGAGGAACAATGGGGAGTGATCAAACAGCCATCACAGAGGCAACAAGCCTTTGCAAAAAAATCAATAAAACACAACGAAGAGAAAACCGCTATGGTTCACAAAAGAGGTGGCAGGGAAGGTTAAGGAGAAAGGGAGCATTCAGGAAATATATAGAAACACAGAAGAAGCAGGACAGAGAACTTTATCAGTTGAAGCAGAAAGAGGCTGGGAAGGTAGTCAGAATAACAAAGGCCCAAACCAAAGAAGGATAGCCAATTCTGTTAAGAAGGGGATAAGACCTTTTATAGGTACATTAGGAGTGAAGAAAGACCAAAGGAGGATACTGAAGCTTAATAAAGGGGAGGGACTGTGGGTAGAGGGTGACAGTGAAAAGCAGGGTTACTGAATGAATATTTCTGCTCAGTATTCACAAAGGAAGAGGAGGGAGATACCTAAACCAAACAAGAGAAACACTCTGAAGATGGAATCGATACCAGTCCATTTACAGAAGAAAGGGTTCTGAAAGAACTAATAAAATTGAAGGTGGACAAAGCAATGGGGCTGATGGGATTCAGCCAAGAATTCTAAAAGAACTAAGGGTAGAACTAGTGACATCGCTGACTACTCTTTTAACAAATCATGGGAGGATGGGGTGGTACCCAAGGACTGGAGGAGGGCAGATGTAATTCCTCTTCACAAAAGTGGGAGCAGGACAGAGGCAGGAAACTACAGACCAGTTAGTTTGACCTCAGTGGTAGGGAAAATGATGGAATCACTTCTGAAGGAAAGAATTGTTGAGTACCTAGAGGCCATTGGGGCACAGGACCCGAGCAACATGGATTCACGATGGGAAGGTCGTGTCAGACAGATCTAATAGATTTCTTTGACTGGGTGACCAAAGTAGTAGATCAGGGAGGGGCTGTGGACATGGCCTACCTAGATTTTAGCAAGGCATTTGATACAGTCCCACAAAAGATTAATACACAAGATAGCTGCCTTGGATGGGTCCCAAGTGGTAGCCTGATAAAAATTGGCTAGACAACAGGACACAAAGGGTAGTAGTAAATGGAGTCACAGTAAGAAAGGAGGGTTACTAGTGGGTACTGCAGGGTTCAGTACTGGGACCGGTCCCTTTTAATGTCTTTATAAGTGACATTGCAGAGAGAACTGGAAGGAAAAGTATGTCCTTTGCAGATGACACAAAGATCTGCAACAGGGTTGATACACAGGATGGAGTGGAAAGGATGAGAAGGGACTTGGCAAGGTTGGAGGAATAGTCAAATGTATGGCAGCTCAGATTTAATGCAAAGAAGTGCAAGATAATGCACATGGGAAACAAAAACCCAGGGAAGCGTACACAATGGGGGGTGAGATACTGACAACAGTAAAATAGAAAGGGACCTGGGGATAATTATATCAGATGACCTAAAGGTGGGCAAGCAATGAGAAGGCAGTAAGAAGGCTGAGGGATACTGGGATGCATAGGAAGAGGCATCAATAGTAGAAAACAGGAAGTTGTTATCCCTCTGTACAGACAGTTGGTGAGACCCCATCTGGAGTACTGTGTGCAGTTCTGGAGACCCCATCTCCGCAAAGACATAGACAGAGTGGAGGCTGTCCAGAGGAGGGCACCAAATGGTGCAGGGTCTGCACCAGAAGACATATGTAAGAAAGACTAAAGGAGCTTAATATGTATACCTTGAGGAAAGAAGGAGAGAGGGACATGATAGAAACTTTCAAGTACCTCAAGGGAATTAACAAAGTCCAAGAGGGTAGCATCTTCCAGAAAAGAGATGTGCAAGAACAAGGGCACAATTTGAAGATAGAGGGGGACGGCTAGGGTAATGTGAGGGAAGTATTTTTCACTGAGAGGGTTGTGGATGCATGGAACAGCCTCACTGAGGAGGTCGTGGAGTCAAGAACAGTGGAGACTTCAAGAATGCATGGACAGGCATAAGGGCAGTCCTAGGGGCGGGTAAGAGGAAGTAAGCTGTTGATTAACTGGGATCTGCAGCTTATCTGTTAGGTAGGAAAATGGGCAGACTAGGTGGGCCAAGCTGTCCTTATCTGCCATCAAATTCTATGTTTCTATGTGTTACCTTTTTCAGCCCCATTCATGTCCCTTGCAGGTTCAGGGATGGGAGGCCTCGTGCCTGGTTTCTTGTTGATCCTGAAGGACTGCTCACGACCTCTGCCAGTTATATATTATGCTCAATTGGCCCCAAACAGACAGGGATCCTTAAGCTTGCCTTGGCTTAGCTCGACTGACTGGTGAAGGCCACCTGATCGGCCTCATGCAAATGGACTTAAATTCATAAATTGAAAGTCTTTGCTTTTCCAAACCAGTCCACATCCTTGCAGGTTCATGGATAGGGAAGATTCCTGCCCAGTTCCATGACAACTCCCCAATTGCTGGTGACCTCCACCAACAATACTTTGGGCCCAGCTGCCCCAGACAAGCAAGGGCTCCTATATCATGCCTTAGCTCCAACCTGATTAGAATGCCGAGGTCAAGTAGTTGGCAGCCAGCAGGTGGCTAAATTCAAAAACAGGAAAAGGCTTCATGCTTTTCCTGTCCAGTCCACATCTCTTGCAGGTTCCTGGGAAGAGGAGGGCTCCAGCCCAGTTTCCTGATGATCATCGAGGACTGCAGGGATGTCCACCAATGATCTTTGGGCTCCACTAGCCTAAACAAATGGGCTCTGGAGCTTACTTTGGGTCAATCAATCTTCTGGCAGAGGTATGTGGTCAGCACTGAGCAGATGTCCATAGAAGTATGTTGACTGACTGCTACTACTGAGGTAACTACAGTATCTCAGATTGATTACTACTGGGGTAATATAGTATCTCAGACTGACTACTACTGGGGTAACACAGTGTCTCAGGACTGACTACTACTGGGGTAACACACAGTATCTCAGACTGACTACTACTGGGGTAACACAGTATCGCAGACTGACTACTACTGGGGTAACACAGTATCTCAGACTGACTACTACTGGGGTAACACAGTATCGCAGACTGACTACTACTGGGGTAACACAGTATCGCAGACTGACTACTACTGGGGTAACACAGTATCTCAGTCTGACTACTACTGGGGTAACACAGTATCTCAGACTGACTACTACTGGGGTAACAGTATCTCAGACTGACTACTACTGGGGTAACACAGTATCTCAGACTGACTACTATTAAAGTTTTCCCAGACAGACTGCTATTACTGGGGTAACTCAGTATCTCAGATTGACTACTACTAACAGGTTACCCAGACTGACTGCTACTACTGGGGTAACTCAGTATCTCAGATTGACTACTACATATAGAATAGTGGATGAGTGACCATCCACAAAAGGTTCATGTTTCCATTGAGGTAGTTGATGGAATCAAAGAGACCTTGAGAGCAAAGCTCAAGAGGTCTTGATGATTTCACCAACTCCCGAGATGGAAGCACAACATAGTTGTGGATGGTCACTCATCCACTATTTTATATAGTATATAGTTTCCAACACTGTTAAAACCTTTATTCACAAGGTTTCATACCTTGTGTTTATAGTCCCAGTTGCTCCAAGCAGCTTTCTCACAGTCCGCTCAGTGGCTGTGAAGTTGTTTCATTTCCGTATCCTGCTGTACTGTAAAAAAAGAAAAAATGCTTGTTTGAATCCGCTCCATTCCTGTCCCTAAAACACTGTCGGTGGCACTTTTTTTAACAGAAAAACCAGAAAATCCATTGATGACATCTAGTGAGGTGCTCGCTAAGCGCTACCATGTTAGGTTGAATTTTTTTCCAGAGCAATGTTTCCACCATTCAGGTGGCAGATCAGGAAAGTTGTTGTAGTATCGCTTGTGGACGTCAGAACGATACTACAACAACTTTCAGACCTTGAACTGTCCTACAGCAGGATTTTGAATGTCACTGATTTTTATCCTCAATAAGTCCTAATCATATACTATTAACAGGTTACCCAGACTGACTGCTACTACCAGGGTAACTAAGTGGATTGACTACTACTAACAGGTTACCTATTTTTCTGATTGTGCTTAATGAAATTTTGAACCTGTACTGATATTGCTCTTAATTTACTCGTAATCATGAGTCCTCTGAGCCCTGGTCTGGCGCTTTAATATCAGGAATAGGAGCTGTAGTTCTCAGAGAGTGTAATTGGAACTACAGCTCTTTTTGAAGCTTAATTTCTGGGTTTTACAGCCTATTGGGGACAAATAGCAAGAGTAAGCCATTTACTGTCAATTTTAATAGATAAACTTTACAAATTATATTATTTGTTCACGGAGCTGTCTGTGACCTCCAGGAGCACTTCTGGGGTCACTCTAGGGCTTTAAACAGTGCCCATGTGGTGAACAGGGCGAGCCCGAGTAGGGCAAGTGTGCAGCGTCAGCCGGAAAGATGCGAAGACCGCAGCGTGTCTGCGATGTAAGTAGGCGTGTTTGGGTGTAGGTGGGCAAAGGCAGTCTCTGTCTAAGAACAAGTAAACAGGAGGTAGGTGTTAACTACAAATAGCCCTATACTGTAACCTGGCTATTGGCACTGTCCTGTAAAGTTGTTTGCTCTAAAGACGCCTCATAAGCCTAAAATCAAAATCACTGAGTGTACTGACTGTAAGTTTTCTATTAACTGTGTGTCTGCTGAGTTGAAGCGAAGATGCACTCAAAGGTTTAGCAGGGTAGTAGTACATATCCCTAACCTTATAAACAATTTAGGAAGGTTAGCCCATACACAGAGCTTTGCATACCCCTATCTTGAAGTCATTTCTCTTTACAAAACTATTATACTGCCTGAGAAAATAATTGTTAGAAGGAGAAGTAAAAGTATTAGATGCTCCACATGCCTTATGTATTACTATAGAGGTTCCAACAAATTCCTTTAAATGTGAAAAATGTGTTCATAATGAAGAATTGCTGCAAGAACTAAATGCCTTTAGTGACAGATTATTACAACTGGAGGCAAGTCAAAGAAATGGCAGTTAGACTTGGTACTAAACTATCTTCAGGAACAAATGTGTTTACTATCCCTCGACTCTTATTTCACACAAAATGGTGACAAATCAAATTCCAGTACCCCTAACAAAACTTTGCAAATGGCATCAAGGCCTGTTGAGCCATATAAAGAAACTTACAAAAAAAAAGACCCAGGGATGAAGAATCTACATCTGAAACAGATGATTTGTGGTACATTATACAATGGCAAGAAAAATCCTGGACTCTGATTGGTCAGTCTTAGCTGGACCCGTGATGTTAATCAGTACAACATCACGGTGTGATGATAATCAGTACAACATCACGGGTGTAGTCTCAGCCTTACTGTGAACCTGCTGATCAGCATGAGCACGCTGAGCATTTGCTTGATTGTTTCATCTGCTTTTAAAAACAAAAATATTTTCCACACAAAACATCTTTAAAATTATTTTTTTATGTATAACAACGAGCCAATGTAATAGCAATAATGCCCTCCAGGGTGTAATGTTTAGATATCGTCACGCCTCAGTTGCTGGATGCACTGCCTGTGGCCTCGTGCCCAACCACCTGAGGCGGACGTTATCCCAGCATGACACACACCCTGTCGGGCATTATTGCTTTAATGTCCACTATGCCAAACCTCCAAAAAGGGAAGGCATGCAACTAATTTTGTATCCCTCTTAGTAATAGAGTCACTAGCTTAACAGCAACAATAATGACATCTTTTTTTTTTTTTTTTTTTATGACTTTGATAACGGTGAGTGCACTGATCCCAAAGACCGTTTCAGGCACGACCCGGCCATAACAGGGTGACAGTGGTACAAGATAACAGTAATACACATGAAACAGATTTGATACAAGCAGCAATAGTAAGCACAATATACAGGTTTGATGCATACAGTAGGTCCATTTGAGAACAGTGAATACAAGGTTGCAATATGAGGAGATTTGGTACAAAACAAACAAATCGTAGGCACAGTGTACAATGTGTGACTGCATCGTCCAGTGAGCAAGTAATACACAGAATAATCAGCAAAAAAAAAATCGACCCGAGTTCATCTCTAGTACTGATATCATTCAACACTCCTATCGAATCTGTAGTTCCAGACACTGATAGGGCAATTGTTCACTGTCCGCACTAAATAACAGAGAAAATTTAATAATAGGAACAACCAAAACATAGAAGTTTGTAACATATAATCAGCAACTCCCTAGAAATCTACTGGTTATGGGGAACCTCTATGATCAAACACCTAGATAGGGTAGTGTGTAACCCTGATAAAGCCTTATAGGACATTATCCTCATTTAGAGGGCTAGAATATCAGACTTAACATTTATGAGCAAAACTACTGTAAAATATTTAGGTGGCAATCCATTTGTACTTATTCATGTAGGAACAAATAACATGTTTAGGGACTCCACTGAGGAAATGAAACAAGACCTGGTGGCGCTTTCTGATAAACTGACTTACCTTTGTTGTGAAATTGCTATATCAGAAATTTTGCCTAAACCTAAAGCCTCACCAAGACTAAACCAAGAAAGTAAGGAGCATCAATGATTGGTTAAAGAAATGGACAATGAGGCAAGGGATTCAGTGCCTAACTCTGGGAAGAGTTCTACCTTTAGGATGACCTTTACTGTAAAGATGACTGCACTTAAGTAAAAAGGGAATGAATTCCTGGGTAAACATTTCTCTAATTTCATTGATAAACATTTAAACTAATACAGGGGAGAGATATGTTTAAGCAAAATCACAGTTACAGTCAGAATTTAACTGTCCCAATAAAAATAATGTCCAATATAGTTTCTCCTATCACTACAGACATTCCATATGAGGAAAAACAACATAATAAATATATTACTACTTAATGCTCATAGCCTAACAAACAAAATGGATGAATTAAGATATATTATACAAAAGAAAAAAAAATCACAATTCAGGCTCACTGAAACTTGGTTTCAGAAGGAAAGCTGAACATAAATGTACCGAGTTTCAATAAAATTATAAAGAATAGGAAGGAAAAATCGGGGTAGCACTCTATATATCAGAAGATTATACATCACAATCTATTACCCATAAATATACTTCTAATAATGATAATGAAATAATCTGGGCAGAGATTAAATTACCTGCTATAAAATTATGTGTAGGTTGCCTTATATAGACCCTAACCTTAACACTGAACAGAATATTGACTTCCTAAACTCAATAGATAAATTTGATCCCAGAAATAATTATATACTTATGGGAGATTTCAACTTCCTAAAATAAACTGGGAGACGCTCCAATGTAGTGGAATTATTGAAAGGATTTCTTGGAAATCACAGTAAATCAGAACTTGGACCAAATTATTAAAGCAGGAACCAGAAATAATAACATTTTAGACATTATACTTACCAACATGGGGAAAACTTTCAGAACTTAGAATTTTCGAACCTTTGGGCAATAGAGATCACAATATGATTTTATTTCAAATTCAGACCAGAACAATAGGTACAAAGGGAACACCTTAGTCAGGAATTATTCTAGAGCTAACTATCATGAAATAAAAATGATTTGTCCTTGTGGGATTGGGAGACTGAATTTATAGGCCTTAATGTCCACCAGGTTTGGACTCTTATTTGTCTAAAATAAATCACTGCCTTGATACTTGGGCCCTAAGAGGAAAAAAATACATCAATGGGCATAGAACTCCAGTTTGGTGGAATAATAAACTTAAGAGATCCATTGGCAAAAATATAAGAGCTATAGAAAATATAAAAAAAAATATCATTAACCAACTGGAATACTTATAAAAGCTTTCAAATATAGTAAAACAACATATTAGGAAAGCAAAGATAGAAATAAAAACTAGATTAGCAATTGATTCAGTGGACAATAAAATAAATTTTACAACTATATAGGTTCACTCAGAGGTACCAAAACCACATTGGGCCCCATTCAGACTAAGGCAGGACTCACTAACAATGAAAGGCACATGGCTACAGAACTTAATGACTATTTTCTTACCATTTTTACCCAAAGGAAAACTTTAATGGTACTGTAATTACCTGCAATAACTCAAAATGACTCCAATTACTGTTGAAGGAACTTTGAGGGCACTACAGAATTTAAATACTAATTCATCAGCTGGTCCTGACGGGATTCATCCCAGGTTTCTTAAAGAAATTGCTACAGAAATCACAGGCCCATTGTACAAATTATTTAACTTATCTTAGATAAAGGTGAAAGTGTCTCATCATGGAAAGATGCTATGGTTATCCCTATATACAAATCAGGAAACAAAACAGAAGTATCAAATTACAGACCTATAAATCTGACATCTGTTATAGGAAAACTTTAGAAAGGCTAATCCTACATAGACTGGAAGAACATATAAATCGTAATAACCTACAAGATACCACACAGCATGGTTTTACTCGAGGAAAGTCATGTTTAACTAATCATTTACATTTCTTTGAAAATGTTAGTTCATCATTAGATGTGGGCCTACCAGTGGATATAGTCTTCTTGGAATTTGCAAAGGCATTCGACAGAGTTTCCATAATATTCTAATACAGCATATGATTAAGTTGGAATTTCCCACTATCTAATAACCTGGATAAGACTGGTAAATAACCGCCACAATGCACCTCAATAAAGGGTATTCATCTGTATGGGCTGAAGTTATTAGTGGGGTGCCTCAGGGCTCGGTATTGGTCCCTGTACTTTTTAACATCTTGATTTCATCAATGCAGTCATCGAATAATGTCAGGATGTCAAGTATGCAGATGACCGCAAGATTAGCTATATAGTTAATTCCTTCGGCAGTTGCAAATTTCAAAAGAGATATCATCACTGGAATTATGGGTAGTAAAGAACAAAATGATGTTTAATATTCAAAATGCAAAGTAATGCATCTAGGCATAAACAACTTAAAACATAATTATCAACTAAACCAAGTGGTACTACAAGAAACTATAATGAAAGAGATTTGGGAGTAACTGTAGATAATAAAATTAATTTTGATAACAACACAATAATCAAAGTTAAGAAATGTCAATGAATCCTGGGATGTATTCTGAAGCATATAAAGAGTAAACAGCCAAGAGACATTATACCACTCTATACGAGTTTAGTTAGATCACGTTTGATTATTCCACCTTTTGTGCTCCTAACACAAAAAGAGAAAGAGATTAATTGAGGGAGTTCAAAGAAAATGACAAAAAGAATTACAGGCATAATAAGACCTATGGGGAAAGGTTGCAACAACTGGACTTACACTCCATGAATTATCGATAACTTGAGGAGATCTTTTCCTTAACATACAAAGCCATTAGAGACCCTGTCCTCATAGAAACATTTGGTTTAGAAACAAATTTTAACAATACTCAAACCAGATCTCATCATCTTAAATTAAGAGGCGATCACTGTAGGACTAAAAAGAGAAGCCAGTGGTATACTCAAAGAATAGTCAACAAATGGAACACACTTCCATGTTCGATTGTTGAGAGTAACACTATGGAGACATTTAAATATCAGCTAGACCTACATATGGGCAATACAACATTTGAATACTTATAAAATAATTCCACCTCTAGGGTGTAAGCTCATATAATATACCTCCTCAGCTTGTAATATGCTATGATACCTAGATATGATACCTAGACCGACTGCTTCTAATGGGGTTATCTCAGTATCTCAGATTAACTACTACTAATAGGTTATCCATACTGACTGCTACTAATGGTGTAACTCACTAGCTCAGACTGATAACTAGAAACAGAAAATCTCAGTATCTCAGACTACTACTGACAAGCGTACCTTAGTATACCACAATGGCTCTACTAACAGGATAACTCAGTATCTCAGATTGACTGTTACTACAACAAGGTTACTCTAGTATCTTAGGACTGACTACTACAAACAGGGTTATGAGCATCTCACACTGACTGCTACTAACAAGGTAACTCAGTATCTCAGTCTGATTATAACAAACCGTGGCTCTTTATCTCACATTGACTGCTACAAACAGGGTAGCTCAGTATCTCACACTGACTGCTACAAACAGGGTAGCTCAGTATCCCACACTGACTGCTACTAACAGAGTAACTTAGTATCTCACGCTGACTGATACTAACAAGGTAGCTCAGTATTTCACACCGACAGCTACAACAGGGTAGCTTAGTATCTCACACTGACTGCTACTAACAGGGTAGCTCAGTATCTCACACTGACTGCTACTAACATTGCTACTAACAGAGTAACTTAGTATCTCACACTGACTGCTACTAACAGAGTAACTTAGTATCTCACACTGATGGCTACTAACAGGGTAGCTCAGTATCTCACAGTGACAACTACTAACAGAGTAATTTAGTATCTCACACTGACTGCTACTAACAGGGTAACTCAGTACCTCAGACTGACTATTACTAACAGGTAAGCTCAGCATATTAGACTGACTACTAATAAACAAGGTCCCTGGAAGTCTGTGGTTCCATGGTGTGGAATTTTCACAGAGCATGCATCATGCCATGGAATACATGTAGTGCCACAGAATTCTGTACTCTTAGTGATTTTCATTCAAATGCACAGTTTTTCCAGCCAGCTCCATGGTGCTGAGGATGGGGCATCACTCTAGCAGCTGGTGACCCAGGATAGCACCCCAATCCAGGATGGCAGAAGTGACGCTGGCAGGCAGGGAGTCTAGAGAGTCCTCTTGTATATTTTCTCCTCTACGGTGAGGGGTCACTATGCACCATCTCGGTGGCAGCTCCTGGTGTGGCACTGCAGAGGTGTTCTTTGCATGGGTAATCACAAGCAGAACAACCCCGCCACGATGCAGGTGTTGTCGCACAGCAGGAGGAGGTGGGTGAGGCCCCAGAAAACAGAAAATGGCTAATCACAGCCCCAGATGAAAGCCTTGGGTAGGCTTCATATGCTGCCCAGGCTGTGCAGCATGAACTGTTCCTGCCCGTCTTGACCGACGTCCTTGGATCAGCCTCCGCCATAACAGGTGTGCTTGATGGGTCAGACCTGAGCTGGTCTGATGGGCAATATTTGGTGGAGCTGAAGCTACCTGGGGCAGATGGATGGGACCAATATGGAGTGGGCCTGATGGAGTGGGGCTGTGGTAAGCAGCAGGAAGACAGAAAAAAGAGTTTTCCATAGTGCCTGGGTCCTGTTCCTCCTTGTTTATCCCAAACTCCTCTATACTCAGCATGTGATGTCATCGATGACACTCTTGGCCAGCAAGCTTCTTTAAAGGCTAGGCCACGGCATCCATTGGCAATCAGCTCAGCAAGGTAAGGAGATTTTGTTGGCTGAGCACCATCTTGAACATCAGGAGGGATTTTGGAAGAACAGTGGGACAGGAGTTTAGAAGCAAATGGGAAGCGGATGGAATAAGAAATTTCATGGGGGCTGTAAATTTTGGGTAAGGGCTTTTACATAAGGTAAACAAATTCATCAAAAGGCACATAGTGGGAATTTCTGTAAACGAGCTGTACAGTGGCAGCCCTTAATAAGCAGTAAAAGTACATTAATAATGTGACTCATGCTAGCACATAGCATGAGATTGTGGGAACGTTTTGTAAACAGGACGGAGTAGTTGCAGCCTAACTAGAATTAAATTGTATTTTACTGTGACTTGTGCAAACAAACCTGCAAACATAGACAGAGTCTGGCAAATGGAGTGGAATGCAAAAGCTTAAAGTAGAAATCAAATACCAGAGGTACAGCAAACAAACCATCTGACTTCTACTAGTATACAGCACATTAAGTAAGCCATGCGATACAGGAGAGGTCAGTGTAATTTGGCATCAAGGGTTACCAGCAAACAGAGAGGTGATTCTATTTTGTGAAGGTCTGCACATAAACCTGTGTTTAGAGTTTTTGGTCTCCCATTCAGGACAGCAGCTCCTGCATGTTCTCTTTCAGGTCGGGGCGGAGAAGCAGCAGAGGAGGATCATGTGGAGACAGAGGACCAATCTAAGTTTCTGTACCTCAACAGGAAGTACCTTCTGTAGGTCTCACAGGAGGATAAAAGGAAGCACTCTATAACATGTCCCATTCTACTGTTCATGACCCAGAATGTGAATAGAACAGAACAGGAGTCAAACAGTGATTAAGAATGGCATCTTAGGCATCAGCAGGCATCTGCAGGTGACAGCAGGCACACAGGGAACTCTTCCAGACCAGTGATGTAAGGTAGACTATTTGTATACTTGTTGCCAGCTCTGTTAAAAGTACAGGAACTATAAACACCTATTAAAGTGGGTATTGATATAGATCCTATCTAGGGTAAGGGTAAACAGGAGCAGAAAGAGAACTAAAAGGGAAAACTTTAAAAATATCTTGGGTCGTGACAAAAAATTAAACAAAAGGGGAAAGTTGTAAAGACTTATCAAATGCAAAAGGAGAAACCTAAAAATATATATCTAGGGCAAAGCAACAAGGGTAAAAGAAACAAAAGGGGAATCTATAAACACCCTGTCTGGGGTAAGGGCACAAGTTCTTTTCCAGATCATCGGAGTGGTGCAGTGCAGTGGCTGTGGAGCAGCAGTCTCAGGGGGACTTTTGAGACTGAGGTGTTACCCCCATCTGCATGCACCTCTCCAGGC